>OZ024724.1:36053319-37253319 GCA_964016875.1 Fallopia convolvulus | reverse complement strand
CTTCCAGGAGGTAAAGTATGATACCAGTCTTTAGCGGATTCTTTCAAAGAAAAAGAAAACACTCTCAGCCTCATCTGTTCTTCAGTAATATCAGAGGGACACATGCTAGTGCAGACATCAAGGAACTCATTAAGATGTTGAATGGGATCCTCAAGTGGAGTTCCGTTGAATTTTGGGAGTAGATGAACTACTCCTGTTTTGAGCTCAAACTTCACCCCATCACCAAGGGATGGGAATTGCACTGCACGTGTAGGCTGATTCAGATTAGGAGTTGTCAAGCTCTCTAGAGTAACTTGCTGATCACCCATTGCTTCAAACTCTTGTAATAATGCACGCACAACTCGGCGAGTTCTAAACAGAGTCCGTTCAATTTCTGGATCAAACAAAGGATTTGAAGTATTAGTAGCACGGGTGTGAACCATAAGATAGGTTCACACCAAAATTGGCACAAAAATTACACAAAAAGACAATTATTGCCTCCCCGGCAACGGCGCCAATTTGATAGGCGTGAAATGGTCGTGCAAATCACGGCTATGCAAAAGAATCCAAACTAACTAAGAACCATAGTCTTTAGGAAGTCCAGGTCGAATCCACAAGGAGACAGATTTATCGTTTTGTATGAGTTTTGTGTCAAACAAGTAACTAAGGGGTTTTTGTGAATTAAACTAAAACTAAGAATGCAAAACTAATAAAGCAATAAAATATTATGAAAAACAATAATTACGAAGATAGCTTAGGCAAACAAATATCCACAATCGTATGACAAGTTGATCATTGATTTCACCTCAATATCACATGCAATTGATTTTCCAATTCCTTTTCAATTCTAACTAACAGCACAACCAGATACTATTAGTTCTAACTAATTAAACAACCATGAAACCATCAATGATTCAGTTTAATAGCAACAATAAGGATAGGAATATAATAGGATACAATTCTAGCATAAAACAACCAGCTTTTACCCTAGAATGCAAATCAAATCTCTTCTGCATAAGACTAGCACAACCAGATACTAGTACGATGCAGTTGCTACTTCAATCTAGAGATGCTCAACCAGTAACACTCTAGATCTAGCAATAGATCCAATAACAACAAACCCTAGTTGATCAGGCTAGAAACTGTTGAAACAAATCATAAACATTCAAGCAAGAGATAAGATTAAACCCAAGCAATAGATAAGGAATTAGAAATCTCACAACTTTAATCAAAACGATGCTTCAATTGTCTGACTAAGCAAAAGGCTTAGTTCTCCATAGAAAAGCTAAAAACTCTGAAAGAAAAATAATAGATAGATTGATGAGAGGTGCAACTCTCATAACCCTAATATAAAGAAAACTAGGTCTAAAAAGTATATCTAAAAATACAAAAGTCGGACTAAAGCTGATAGAAAAGAAGCCAATCAAAATAGAACACGTGTCGACCAAAAGTCCAATGGATGGCCCGAATTCAAGCGTTCTTCTCCCGTTTCCATTCCTTTCACACTTGTTCACTTTAAGACTTGTAAAACAAAATAGAACAAGTGCAAAAATCCAAAACTCCTAGACACTCTAAGACACTAAAGAAACTAACTAAAACTACCTAAAAACAACGCAAAAGAAACGTAAACATGCATCCTAAATACTACCTATATGCAAGCTATCATGTCACGACCGTGAAAGCACTTCGTAGCCATTCACGGGTGGCTTCACGACCATGAAAGCACCCATGACTCCTATACTTAGCCTCTAGAACCTCCTTCGACCGTGAAACTCCATTCATGACCGTGAAACATGCCCGTGACTCCTACATTTGCTAGTTTCTTGCCCTTATAGCTTCTCATAGGCCTTCTAAACTTCTTTCCTTTGCTCCACAAGATGCACCATCATTCTCTTGATTTTAATGTCTTCTTTAAAGTCCAAAAACACCATCAAAACACCTATAAAAACAAAACACACTTGTGTAGACCTCCATATCTCAAATAATATAAAAATCCCACAAAACCACTAGAAACTAACCCCAAAAAAGAAAGAAAACTATATCTAAAATGCACATGTAAACCCTGTAAATTAAGATGACATCGCGCGGTCGTGGTTTCGCAATCGGCGTGCGCGGTGCCTGTTAAGTGAGACATTCCTCGTCTCTGGAGCTATCTGCGATCGCGACATCTAGGGCCGCGACCACGGCTTTGTAGGCCACGATCTCGGTAATTGCTCTCGAAGGCAACTTGTATTCTTTCAGATTTTTCATCAATGCTCACTGGCTCGGGACCATGGCGGTTATTAACGAATTTGATAATGCTAGCGAGCCGTTGATTGGTCCTTTCGATTGCCGATTCGCTGATGGTGCACTTCCCTTGAACTTTATCCATGGTATTCTTCTGTCTAGCAATTTCTTCAGAGGTTTGATCGCAGCGAGACTCCATTTGATCATGCTTGCTTTGAATCCGCTTGTTCTCTCTCAAAGCGGAAGTTAGGGTGTGTGCAAATACAATCCCGTCTTCATTCTTGGCGGTGGTTGATGCCTCGATGTTCTAGATATGTGTGTGCCACCATGAACGGGTTCCTTTCCGACGTGGCTCGATTGGCTTTGTTCAAATCTAGGGCTGGTCAGGCTAGTGGAATAGGAATTCCGTTCTCAAGTTAAGCACAAGTTCCAAGATGTGTGCTTGCACTGGACCGCGGTCGCGGTTCTCCAGGCCACGGTCACTGTTATGATCCGTGACTGCGGTTACTCGTCCCGGTTTGTGTGATTGCCTACGAACTTTTAGACTTCGATTATTCTCCGAGCGAAGATCAGAGTTTACTCCATAGCTTTGTGGGCAGCAGACGATGCTACCTTGGCAGCGGTCGCTGCCGACTGTGTCGCGGTCGCAAATGTCCAGGTCGCGGTTGTTTGGGCCACGGTCATCTGGGCCACGATCGCGGTCGTCTAGGTCGCGGTCGTGGTTGTCTTGGCCACTATTGTTGTAGCGTCCAGTTTCGTTGGTGACTAGGGCTCTTTGGTTCACCGTTCTTTTTGGACCAAGAAAGGTCACTCCTTAGTTGTTAGAGATCAATTCCATCATAATTGCATGGATTGATTGCTTGTTTACCTCATTTGAGAACATCATTCGCTTGTGGCTCGACGTGGAATCCACTGATTAGTTGATCTTTAGAAGCGGGAACAAGTCTTTTGAACATGCTCTATCAGGATTGGTAAAGTCCACGCGGACTCTCCAATCCCTCTTGAATATGAAAGTATTTGATGACCAAGTTGGAGGCTTGACCGGGGGTTATAAGTTTATGGATGAAGGTGGGAGTGGTTCAATTTAACATTGGAGGCTTCTAGCCACTAAACCATATTAGGTTAGAGGACTCCATGTATGCTTATTGCGTGATTTATGAGAATAAATTATGAAACTAGCCTAATTGAACCCATATGAGGTCTACTATTGAGTATCAACCCGATTTGAAAGCTGAGGTGTTACCATTTCTAAATAGAGTCGTGAAATATGAGTTGTCTCCTTTATTCATGTATTTCCATGTTTGTTGTCTTAGCCTAGTGGGTTCCAAGTGAGATCCGGGACATTGTGATGCCCGTATTTTGGGTTGTTAAACTCAATGTTCTAAGAAAATGTTAGGTGGGGCCTAGGCGGTGGGATGGGCCTAGCACCTAGGCGGGATCTAGGTGGATTAGTACGATTTTTATTATATAGGGTTATTATTGGTATTAATGAGAATATATATAAAAGAAAAATCCGATCACAATGTCTCTGTATAAATTTAAGATCCAACCTAGCTCAAGTCTGCATAGAGGTCGCCTAAGCCACCTAGGACACCGCCCAACTTGCCTAGCCCGCATAACCTGCCTAGGCACCTAGACATCCGTCAAGGAATAAATCAGAACGATGGACCACCACTCAACATCTAGGCGGCTTCCTAGTCCGCTCGCTACTGAGTCTCACCTGATAATGTTCTATACCGAAAATCATTTTTTGAACCATACCTCATATATGTGCCGCTAGAAAAGGTCGAGAACTTGCTTTACGAGATCCACAAACGAGTGTGCGGCATGCATGGAGCGGGAAGGTTACTAGAACATAAAGCAACCACACAAGGGTATTGTTGGCCGTACATGCAGAAAGACATGAGTTACATCAATTTGATTGGCCTCATATTAGTGAGAATTACGGTGAACACATAATCAATGACTCCGTCCCACGAAGTTTCAAGTTGGAGACTATGTCTTGCAAAGAATAGTTGGCTCAACCATTGCTTAATCAAGGGAAAGCTCAAAGCTAACAAGGAGGGTCCTTATCGTGTGATTAAAGACTACGATGCTAGGGCATACAACCTAAGGGATGTAAACGTGAAGGGGGTTCCACATACGTGGAATGCCGCAAACTTAAATAAATACTACATATAGGATCCTAGGCCCTCTTGTAAGAAGGACAACACTCTTTCCTCGTCGATGGGTTTTGTCCCACCGGGTTTTTCCCCCGGAAGGTTTTCACGAGGCCTCCCCCTTCGTAGGATCTTAATTTATTTCAATCTCTAGTTGTTAAACATTTTTGCCTTTTAGATAATAAGGTTATATTTTTTGCCTCTTTGTCCCAAAAAAACAACCGTAGAAGAAGTCGCTCGAATGAGCATGTCACAAGTGCAATACTATCACAACAAAACCGTGAAAATCGGTTTTCCTACTAGGATTCAAGAAAATCGTTTGGATTCTCATGGCCTTCTATGCTGAATGGACGATTAAACAGTCGATCCCACGACAAAACGTGAAAGTCATTTTGCCTGGAAGGAGGAAGAAAGATCGTTGGGATTTTTATGGCCTTCTATGTTGAATGGACAGTGGAACGGGCGATCCAACAAAAATCGTGAAGGTCGGTTTGCATGGGAGGTTGGAAGATTGTTGGGATTCTCATGGCCTTCTATGTTGAATGAACGCTGGAACAGTCGATCCCATGGCAAAACCGTGAAAGTCGGTTTGATTGCAAGGAGGCAGGAAGATTGTTACAATAAACACACACTTGATGTGGCTCAAACCCTCGACTTGTTAATGCGCTCAACCATTTGAGGGGCCAATTGTGTGTACCAATATGTTATTGTATTTATTTAATTAGGCAATTAAAGTATCTAGATATAGATTATTTTCCAAGAAAGGATAATAAATATCCTAGGGAATATTCCCCTAGTAAAAACCCTATTTAAAGGGTCTCCCCATCAATAGAAAATGATGCATTGTTTCTTGCTTTCAAGAACCCTAGTACCAATTGACACGAGGAAATGAAAGAATCGGTACATTTTTCATATGATCTCCTCTTATAGATAGACTAAAAAATCGAACATCTTTTTTGTTGTATTACTTGACTTTTTCCTATTTTCTATTTATAAATCGAAAATGGATTAAAAAATGATTCTATTTGAGAATAATTTCGAGAACTACAGTTATAACCAAAAAAATTAAATTGCAGTTGAAATTGGAGTTGTTTTGGATATACAAGTCGTTTAACTAGTTGTAGTTGAAATTAGGGTTGTAGTTGGATAACTAGGTAAAATATGAGTTAGAGTTGAAATAAATTACTAAACTGCATTTGGACATATAAACAACTAGTTATAACTAGGATTGTGAATCATTTGTGACATAAAAGTTATGTGTAATATGAGGCTCACTACTGGTCATTGGGTGCACTCCATCTACGGTCCTTATTAAATGTGCATTCGAAGTTTTACGATGCACTTATGATGCTTTACGATACGTCATAATATTGTCATTTAGAAATGCACTTTTAAGACTTTATGATACACTTTTGGTTCTTTACAATGCTTCGTAATCAGGCATGTCCATGAGCTATGCAAACAGCCCAATGGAACAGAGCCCATATTTTTGGGGCCCCATATGAATTAAAGGGTGAATTTCATTAAACCACCCCTAAATTATACCCTTTTGCATAAAACCACCCGTAAAAAACAAAATAGCTAGCATCAAACCACCCATAAAATGAAATTGTTATCAATTCACCACCCCCTCCTCAGTTTCGTCCATCTTCTGTTAAAAAATGGGACTAAGTTACTTAACTACCCCTTGTAAAAAGCAAGTGTCCTCTTTATAAACCTATGATGATTAATGACCACTCAAACCCTTTCTTCTTTTTGTACATCCTCTCGACTTCTCATACATCATCACCTCTTCATTTTCCAATTTGTGATTAGTGTACTACTTTCTCCCAAAAAAATCACTTCTAAATTTTGATTTCCATATATTTATTGAATGGTAATGGAATATAGCGGGGGGAGAGAGAGAGAGAGAGAGAGAGAGAGAGAGAGAGAGAGAGAGAGAGAGAGAGAGAGAGAGAGAGAGAGAGAAGACGGGGGATCAATTTCACTTGTGAGTTGTAACTCACAAAATTGGGGATCTAGGGTTTTATCAAAATAGAGAGATTTTAGTATTTAGCAGAGTCGATTAAGCAAGACCAAAATAATTTTTAAATGAGAATAAAATATTTGGCAATATTTTCTTAGAATACTCTCAGATGTTGGGTTGTTTATATGTATAATTAATTAATGCAATTCAATGTGCCTATTTTAATGAATTGAACTTGTTTATGCGAAAGTATGAGGAGATTCTAGAGAAGAGTGGGTTATCGAGGGTGATGAATCTCAAAGGCAACGGGGCAATTAGTTTCATAGACTTAAGCCTGCAAATCATTAAGGCAGAGAAGAGGCTTCAACTTGTTCTACATAGGAGAGAGAATACAACAAGGTAAAGTAATTAGAATTGGGATTTGTCTTATTAACCAGGGCAATAACCATGTGAATGTAACGGGAGATGGACGGAAAACTGGAGAGGGTGGTGTATTGATAACGATTGCTTTTTTCGGGTGGTTTAATGATGTTTTTTTTTACAGGTAGGGATGACAATGGGTCGGGTTCGGGTCGGATGGAGGATGATCCATACCCATCCGTTAACCAATTCGGGTGCATCCATCCATCATCGTCGGGTGATTCGGGTGGGTCGGGTCGTCCATGGATGATTGAAAAATATACATTTATATAACAAGTGATGTGAATTTAAAATAATTTAACACATGTAATACAAAATTCTCATTTGTATATCAAATAATATCATATAAATAAGATATAAGAAGAAATTCAAAATACATTAGTAATATTTAAATGAAAAAATTGGAGCAATAACCACAAGTTAAATTTTAATATTGGTAATTTTTATACATATCTAACATGATTATATATATAATCGGATGTATCGGGTCGGGTGGATGGGTGAAGGGCCTTCATCCATACCCATCCATCACCCTACTTTATTCGGGTTTTCACCCGCTTTTCTGGATTGGATGAGTCGGGTTTTCATCGGGTGCGGGTGAGATTGCCATCCCTATTTACAGGTGGTTTAATGCAAAAGGGTATAATTTATGGGTGGTTTTCTGAATTTTACCCCAAATTAAATTGCCCGTGTAAAGTAAAAACTATCGGTTAAGTGGTTTGTATAGAAAATTGTTATCAGTTATGCTGTGTTCGACACATTTGAGAATTATTATTTTTTTCACAGATTTTTGACGGGCCCCACCCACTACAACGTGTGGCCTTGTGTGCCTTTTTTCTCCCCTTTCTTTTACCATTTTCTGTGTTAACCACTCAAATATATTGATTTTTCTAGTATTTTTTTAATATTTTAATGTGGATCTTTCTTTATTTTAGTCGTATTTTACATATTAATATGTAAATATTTGTATTTCTTTTTTATAATGTTCCTATTATTATCCATATTTCATTTTCCTTCTAGTTAATCAGTGTTTTTAATGTTTTTATTTTTTGGCAAAATTGCTTAAAATAATACAAACTTTATACTAGTTGCCGAAAATAACACAAACTTTTAAAAAATTCAAAATAAACATAAACTAAAAAACTCTTACTAAAACTAGCACAAAGATACCTTCTACCGTACTAACCAGTAATTTGATAATTTTTTATATGAATTTACAATTCAGAATTATAAAAGTATAACAAAATAAAAATAAAAATAATTAATTTACTCTTTTTTTAATGGCAAACTTCAGCGAAGACTCAAATTCATAAAAGCGAAACAGCACTAGTCCAAAATCAAGCAACTCAAATGAACTCCATTAACAGAAATTGCTCAAAATCAAATCTGCAAAACCCCAAACGACTGTCTCAATACAAACTCAAACTAATTTGAAACTAATTCAAAGAAAAAGCCCCAAACGACATTTTGGAGTTCAAAATTTCGTGAAACGATGACCTGTGCGTTCCAGGGAGGAGGAAGAAGACAAAGAAGTCGTGAACAAGCGAATCTGGTTATTAACTTTCACAAATTTACAATTCACGCAATGGTGGTCTGAGGGTGGGCAAATCTGCAGCAGAGGTTGGAGGGGTGCCTGAAGAGTTCGAAGCCGGCTTTTAGCGATGATGTCGGAATCGGAATCGGTGGAGATGAACAACTCTGCTAGGGAGGAGAACCGAGGACGAGGATTGCTTCGCGCCGCCGCTGTCGATGGTCGCCGAGATCCACCGGAAGGAGAATGCCTCCGTCCAGATGGCGCTTGGGAGTTGGGAGGACGCCGTCCTCTGCGTCAAGGTCAGCTTTGACGGAACCTTCGCCATTGCCCTTGTCCTCATGTTCGATTAGATCTGCGCTTGGGAATAGATGATCATGGATTCATGGAGCAGCCATTAATTGGGAATGATGGAGCGGGGCGGCTGAGCGGAGGAGATCAAAGAATAAGGCTAGGTTTTAATTTATTTGTTAACTTAATTTTCTTTTATTTTTATATTGCGGTATTTTTAACTTGAAGTTTTACTGGTTATTTAAGTAGAAGGTATTCTCTATGTTATTTTTGGTAACACCTCTTTAGTTTATGTTTATTTTGAATTGTTTGAAAGTATGTGTTATTTTCAGCAACTAAGTTAAAAGTTTGTGTTATTTGAAGCAATTTTGCCTTATTTTTTTTGATAGAATGATAATGTTATTGTGAGATAGTTTATAACTAATTTTATACTTTGTACGGTTGTACCTATATATTAATTGAATGGATTATGGATGTATTTATTCAATGTAAATTAAGTTTAATTTTTATTCAATTATTTTAACACAATATATATATATATATTATATTTTGATATTGTAGAGTAGTGATCGACTAAAAAAATAAATACAATTAAATAAATATTTAATTATAATTAAATTACTTTCAATATCCTTAATTAATCATAGATTTTTTAAAAATCCACACAGGGCACCCAAAATTCATTGGACGGCCCTGTTCGTAATAGTGTCATTTAGAAATGCACTTTTGATGTTTTACGATGCATTTTTTTCTAGTCGCATATTCAAACTCTTATAACTAGTTACAATTCTTATTTCTTATTTAATAAAAGAAAATAAATTAATTACTATTATTTCTATTTTGATTTTGATTATTTTATTCAAAACAACTACCCAAACCCTTTTTTTAGGTTTTCATTTTAATTAATTAATCAACTAGTAACTAATTGACTTTTGACTTATCAAATACTGTTATTTCTGTTTTTACAGTAATAACTAGTTAAACAATTAGTTAAAATGGTCATAGAAACACAGCTAATGTTTTATACAGTATTTTTTTGTAACTACAACTCTTTCAACTAGTTAAATAACTAACACTAGATTTTCAACTACAAACTAGTTTATAAACTAGTGTAGCCAAACAAAGCCTATATGAAAGCCCAAAGGAAGCTCCTACATTGCAATTAGCACATAAACCTTCAATCTTGAACATTTGCAGGGATCGAAGAAGTCGTTCACTGATAGCTTAACACAAGAACTAGCAACTGAAAAACATGTGCAACGGTTAGCAGCGGCTGCGGCAGCGGAAGCAGCAACTCTAATAATAACAATACTAAAAAAATTTGAATGTACTTAAAACACTGTCTCAAAACAAACACAAAAAAAAGCAAGAATACAACATGAATGCCAAAAAAAAAAAAACGCCTAGCAAACAAACGGAGCATCGGCATGCTGATCACAACAATACAGGCCAGGACGCTGCGTGAACCCCTGCCTCTCTAGAAGCTTCCTAGCGTTAAGGACAAGCTCTCTATTAGAAAGCTCACCACCAGATTCAGCAATTATGGTCTGAATCGCATTGCTAAATGCTCCATATGCATCCTTAGCTCCACCCTGCGGCGTAGCATCAGCTGATGTCTGGTCAGTTTGACACCCACTCAGCAAAATCCCGTTTTCGGGGAGATCACGCTTAGCACCCCCACCAGCATAGGCTTCTTGGGAACTCTCCACTTCCGTTTGAAGCGCGGGCTGCTCAGCATAGCCTTCATTCTCTTCCAGCTTATGCTTCATGAACTCCTGGGCAAGACTCCCAACGATCGACAGCAAACCCCCGCCACCTTCTTCGCCTTCTTCTCCTTTATGCTGGAGCTTGTTGAGGATCACCTTCATGAACTTCTTCACTTTGGGGCTTGCATCGTCCCCGAATAGGTCAAACAGCGTCGGCCTCAGTTTACCGACGTCGATGTCGTCGTTGCCCGTCTTCTGCTTTAGGATTTCGATGAGGGTCGAAAGAGGAAGGGATTTGCTCTTGAGGTAGCTGTGCTGGTCCACGTATCCTTCCTCCACGACTCTGAATTCGTCGTGGTGGCTTTGGTGGTGGTGGTGGTGTAGCTCTGAAGGGATCTGAATCCCGCGAGACTCGAATGCATCTCTCACGCTGTCCTTGACGGTTTGTTTGAGGAAGCTGGCTAAGCCATGATGACGGTGTTGCTCCTCTGAATCTGATCGCTCCTCCTCCTTGTTGGACTTTGTGCTCTCTCCGATCTGCTCCTTGGCGTCTGAGATCAGGCCGCCGCTGTGGCATGAATCGGACACGATCGTGAGCTTGCAACCCTCCGGCACTTGGCATACCAATTCCTTGAAATCTTCATCTGAGATGAGATGAGATTTGACTAAGTTGTTAGCTTATTCCACATAAGAGAAAAGGTTTGACCAACACTTCTTCAAGTTTAAGCAATTAGCAATCCCTGATCCCATTAATCTGAACATCAGTTGACTCATTTTAATCTCATACACTCCCAAACAGACGCGAAAACCTAGCTAAATCATCAAACTCACTTGTTTGACTCATTTTAACCTCATACCCCTCAATATGAGGATACATCATCTTCCTCTTTTTCCGGAAAAGGTATACGCGATTCAAAAATTATCAAAACAGAGAACCACCACTAATCGGTCTAATCCTAATCCAGCGGGTGGATCGTCAATTCGGAGGATTGGAAACAAGATCAATTCATAATTGACCATGAAATTAAGCTTAAATCAAGAAATTATAGATAGATGAGGAAGAAAAACGAAAATTGAAGAAAACAGACCTGTGATGAGATTCATATCACAAGGGACAATGCACTCATCGTATCCCGTATCATCGGGCTCGCCGGTCTCGGCAGGGAGACGAGTTCCGTGGCCGCTATAGTGAACGAACAGAAAATCGCCGGGCTCGGCGGATTGCACTAGCCGATTGAGCGACCGGCGGACGTTCTTGCCGGTGGGCTCGGTGTAGGAAGGATCGGTGTCGATGAGAACCTCGATGTCGTCCGGCGAGAAACCGAATCGATCGACGAGGCAACGATGCATTCTCCAGACATCGTTGATGCAACCTTTGAGCTCGGCTTTGGTGCCGGGGTAGTTGATGCCGATCAGCACAGCTTTTTTCGCCATGGATGCTGAGTCGCTGACGCTGACTCTCTTCCTGTTTTTTCTTTCTCTTTTTCCGATTGTTGTGGTATTTGTGTTTTCTGGGACGATTTTTTTTTTTTTTTTTGGAGGAAGTGGTTGATGAGGAGCGTGGTGGTGGTTAGTGATTGGCCGCCTGTGGGCAATTGGGCATGACTAATAATTGACTTTCTTCTTTGTGCAAGTAATCAAAGTTATCAAACCATCTGCCACGGCATTATTGTAATTTTTAAAAATATTTTTTGAAGTGTGCAAAAATCAATCGTTTATTTCGTGACAGAATACGCTACAGCCTAGCGTATGTTCCTGTTTTTTTTTCCTCCAACATTTAAACTTTTTTTCTTTTTTTTTTTTTTAGGTCATTGCGTAGAAAGCCATGAATTGTATTATTGAATATGCAAGGTATTTATACAAGAGTTTGATAAGTAGAATAAGTAAACTCTAGTACATAATATCATAAATAAGAGATCAATATGATAGAATAATACTAAGACATAATATAATTATATCTATTGTTTCCTAATATCCCCGCAAGCTAGACTGTCGAGTAGAGAGGCCAAACTTGTGAAGAAGAGCATCGAACTGAGGTCGAAGAAGTGGTTTAGTTAGAATGTCAGCCAACTGATCTTTAGTAGAAACATGAGAGATCCGAAGAGTACGAGCTTGAACCTGCTCATGAACAAAATGATAAGCTAATGCAATATGCTTCATGCGAGAATGAAACACAAGATTAGAACTTAAGAATGTTGCTCCAAGATTATCACAATAAATCACCGATTGTTGAGATAACTGAACCCCTAATTCTGTAAGGAGAAAAGTGACCCATAGAAGTTCCGAACATGCGTCTGCTAATGCCTTGTACTCAGATTCTGTAGAGGACTGAGAGACAGACTTCTTCTTACGAGAGCTCCAAGAAATTGGCGTTGAGCCAAAATAGAGAAGATAGCTAGTTGTAGAGATGTAGTCATCTTTATCGCCTGCCCAATCAGCATAAAAAAAAACCATGCAGCTGAAGAGATGACTGTGGAGAAATCAGAATGCCAAGATCAATTGTACCATTGAGATAGTGTAAAAGCCGCCTGAGAGCTTCCCAATGCATTGTTGTTGGATGTTGCATGAATTGCGATAATTTGTTGACCGCAAACGCAACATCAGGACGAGTCAGACTGAGATACTATAAGCTTCCAACAAACATTTTGAACTCGGTAGGAGAGGACAGAAGCTCACCAATATGACGAGACAGAGACACGTTACCATCAAGTGGAGTAGAGACCGGTTTGGCAGATTCCATGCCGGCCTTGAGAAGGAGATCAGTAATATATTTTCGTTGAGATAAAAACAAGCCAAACGAAGAGGGTAATACCTCAACACCAAGAAAGTATGACAAGTCGCCAAGATCTTTGAGCAAGAATTTCGTTGCAAGAGTCAACAGTAACCAAGAAACAAGCGCAGAGTCGCTGCAAGTGACTATAACATCGTCAACATACACAAGAAGATAAACTGATTGTGTGTGCCGACGAAAGATAAAGAGAGAGGCATCCAAAACAGATGCATGAAACCCAAGGCAAAGTAAGAAGTGTTTGAGCTCATTATACCAAGCTCGAGGAGCCTGTTTGAGCCCATAGATGGCTTTATGAAGCTTACAGACATGAGATGGTGCAACAAAATAAGCAAATCCCGGAGGTTGACACATAAACACATCTTCATGTAAAGTACCTTGCAGGAACGCATTGTTGACGTCCAATTGACGAAGAGACCATCCACGAGAGACAGCTAAGGTGAGAACAAGCTGAACGGTGACCGGTTTTATGACCGACTGAAAGTTTCCGAATAGTCACAACGCGAACGTTGATGGAAGCCCTTTGCTACGAGGCGCGCTTTGTACTTGTCAATAGAGCCATCAGGTTTATACTTGATCCGAAATACCTACTTACAACCGACAAGTATATGATCGGAAGAAGGAGGAACAAGGGACCAAGTGTTGTTTGCTCGAAGAGCATCGAATTCCGCTTGCATGGTAGCCCGCCAAAGAGGGTCTTTCAGGGCCTGAGTGATTGTTTTGGGTTCGGTGGGAGGGTTTAGTTGGGCATGAAGGCTTAGTTTTTGGATGGGTTTAAAGATGTTGTTTTTGGATGGGGTAATAATGCCACGCTCGAGAGATGGCTCAGGGTTAGGAGAGGTGGATGCAATCGAGGAGGGAGTGGTTAAGTGATCGAGTGAGGGCTGAGAGGAATCGATTGAAGGAGGAACCAAATTAGGCAAATTAGGGTATGTCACATTGTGATTAG
Source organism: Fallopia convolvulus (assembly GCA_964016875.1). NCBI lineage: Eukaryota > Viridiplantae > Streptophyta > Magnoliopsida > Caryophyllales > Polygonaceae > Fallopia > Fallopia convolvulus. Next base: position 37,239,304 of record OZ024724.1, on the reverse strand, counting down.
GGTTAGGGTTTGACGAGAGGGGCGTGGCGAGTGTCGGCGCGTGAGGAGGCGTAGGCAAGGTAGGGTTGGCGGTTGTGGATGGGGGTGGGCCCAAAGAATTTTGTGCAGAAGGCAAGTTATTATTTGGTGAAGATATGGGATCTAATTGGGATGATAAAATATTAGACTCTCCTAAATTAGAATTGGAAAAAGATTGGATGGAGAGGCTAGGGTTTTGCATGGGAACGTGTGGGCTGGCATGGGAAGAGAGAATTCGGCCCATTCATCTCCAATGGGGACGTCATTTGTGGTTTTGGGTGGTAGTTTTGTATATGGAAATTCGGTTTCAATAAACTGGACATGGAGAGAGGTGTAAATACGCCGAGTAACGGGATCAAGGCATGGATACGCACTTTGAGTGACAGAATAACCAATGAAGACACAAGGAATAGACTTGGGAGAAAGTTTGTGTGGTGTGTAGGGACGAAGCCATGGAAAGCAAAGACACCCAAAACACTTAATCTTAGAATAGTCAGGAGAATGGCCAGTTAGTTTTTGAAAGGGGGAGAGAAGGTCCAAAGTTGGAGTTGGAAGCCGATTAATGAGATAGGCAGCCGTGAGTAAGGCGTGGTGCCAGTGATCAAGGGGAATACCCGAAAAGGTGAGAAGAGAAAGGCCAGTCTCAACATGGTGACGATGTCGCCTTTCGAACAAACCATTGTGCTTAGGAGTATGTGGCGGGGGACGTTAAATGAGTAATTCCATTGTTGCTAAGAAATGAACGAAGATCAAGATACTCTCCGCCATTGTTAGAAAAAAAGGACTTTGATTTTGTGATTGAAGAAGTTTTCAACTAAGGATCAAAATTTAAATAACACAGATTGAGTTTCGGATTTTCTTTTAAGAGGATAGAGCCAAACATACTTAGTGAAATGATCAACAAAAATAACATAATACTTAAATCCATCATAAGATAATACAGGAGAGGTCCATACATCCGAATAGATAATCTCAAGTGGTGAATGAGACACAAGATAAGATTTATGGTAAGAACTACAATTAGATTGCAAGAAAGAAGAACTGTCTAAACGAAAATATTTGTTAAGAAATTGAAAAATTGCGGAAGAAGGATGCCCTAATTTGTGATGCCATGCCGACGCAGGGAGACTACGACGCACAGAGAAGGAAACTGGTGGAGAAGTTGGCCAATGATAAACATCGTTAATGCAAGGACCGCTAAGGATGGTTGAACCCGTATGGATATCCTTCACAAGAAAACAGTTATGTAAGAAAACCATGGCATAATGGGTATAGGAAGTAAACTTAGACACAAAAAGAATATTTTGAGAAATAGATGAAACACAAAGAACATTGGACAGATTGAATTTTTGAGAAGGCGAAGAAAGAATAGAGAAGCCAGAGTTTGAGAAATAGATGGAACACAAAGAACATTGGACAGATTGAATTTTTGAGAAGGCGAAGAAAGAATAGACGTGCCAGAGTGCGTGATAGGAAAACCTTGACCATTACCGACGTGAACCTCATCGGGACCAGTGTAGGGTTGGTGAAGGGAAAGATTGGAAAGATCATTGGTGAGGTGATGAGAAGAGCCCGAGTCAACGAGCCAATTAGGGTTTACGGTTGAGGTGGATGCCATGTTCACTTGTGGTTGGTTAGGCAAAAAACGGTTTGGTGGTGGGAATTGGACATAGGGGTAGTCTTCTCAGAATTTGGCACATTGATATATGGCATGGCCCGGGCCTTTGCAATATTGACACTCTCCAAGGAATGGTTTAGGAGGGTTTTGTTGTGGTGATGGAGAGTGAGGCGTGTGTGAAGGCATAGAGGGAAGATTAGGGTTACGAGGAGGGTGAGGGTGATAGGTAGAGTTAGGGTTAGGGTTTTGTGAAAAGGGGAACAAGTTTTGTGGTGGTGGTGGTGGGGTCGTGTTAGGCTGCCAAGACAAAGACGGAGTCGAGCCCTTAGAGCGGTTTTTGCCTTGCTTTTGCATGGATAAGGCCGTCATTGGAGCATTATCAATGGAGTCCGACTTCAATTCAAGCTCTTTGAGGATAAGCTTTTCATGAAGTTCTTCAAAGGAGATGCATGTATCTCGCATGTTGGCACCATCAATGCCAGATTGGAACGTAGAATCCAAGCCTTTTCGAGTGTAATCAATGAAGTCCTCTTGCGAAAGAGGGAACCCCAAAGACGCCAAGGTATCCGATGCGGACTTCATGGGTTGCATATACTCTGAGACAGAAAAAGAACCTCTCTTGAGTGTGTTTTGTTTGACTTGGCGCTTGTGACCTCGAGACGCCGTGCCAAACGTTTGCTTGAGCGTGTCCCAAACGGCCTGGCATGTCTTTGCTTGAGTGACAAGCATGACGACCGGAGAGGACAACGAACCAATAAGTGCACCATAGAGGAGCCGGTCCTGCCGTTTCCACGTGAGATACGCAGGGTTGGTAATTGTTGCATTGTCTTGAACCGTAGTTTCGGATTTCGGATTTCGGAATAGGGTGAGATCCATCAAGAAATTTGAATAGATCATACCCCTCAAGAGTGGCTTGAATTTGTGTTTTCCATGCAAGGTAAATTGTAGAATTGAGTTTAATGATGTTGGGAAAATGAACAATCGTAAAAGGTTTAGAATGCTCATGTGGATTGGCTAAGGAGGTGGCAAACTCGCCAGCCATAATCGAGTTCGTGTATTAGGGTTCTTGTATTAGGGTTTTGTGGGATGCCTAGGATCAAAGACAAGCGTATGATACCATATAGAGGGAGAGTTTTTTGTGTAGAAAGCGATGAATTGTATTACTGAATATGCAAGGTATTTATACAAGAGTTTGATAAGTAGAATAAGTAAACCCTAGTACATAATACCATAAATAAGAGATATGATATAATAATACTAAGACATAATATAATTATATCTATTGTTTCCTAATAATTGCTACCCCAGTTCAGCGGAAAAGCTTTGCTCCATCAAACGTCTACGTCTGAGTTCAAGTCTCGTGAGGGCCCCTTTTTTTTGGGTGGGATCTGCTCTTCCAATTGGTTCATTTCTCCTCCACTAAGAGTCGAACACTCGACCTCAACGAAGGGAAGCGTAAAAACTTTTTTTCTTTGGGGAGAGACTTTCTGATAACTATTTTGATTTAAGATGGAGGATAATGGGATTTTGAGTCTTTGACCGTTACCTTTCACTCCTCCTTCCCACCTTCCCAAAATGTGTAAGGCCGAAACACTGAAATTGTAAGTTACATTTGCGTCAATATACAACCATGATTTTACCTAAAAAAATATGACACATGTTAATTAGGTCTCAAATTTAATGGGTTGATTCGAGGAAGGGTGTCAATCGGGTAGATTGGGTCGAGTTCGGATAAGGTTAGTTCAGTTTAGGAGAAGTTCGGATCTGGGTCAAATTCGGATATTTTAATAATCGGGTCAAAACGGGTTGGATCATTTCGGGTTGTGTGTCAATTAATCGGGCAAAGTCGGGTTTTTGGGTCAATTTCGATCGAGTTTTTCGGTTTAGGGTCCAACTAGATTTCGGATAATTCAAGTTTCGGGTTTAGGCAAATTTGGAATTTTGTCGGGTTTCAGGTTTGTCAGATTTTGGGTGAGTCGGATTTCGAGTTTGGCAGGATTTTTGATTAATTGAATTTCGGATGAGTCGGATTTTGATTGAGACCATATTCCGAATGATGATGTAAGACCCGATTTTTTGGTTGCGAACTAGATAATCTAATTCCGTTCAAACCCCTACCTTTTTTTATTCAAAATCCACTACATTTCCTTGTTTTGGGCGGAAAAGCCCAAATTTTGTTTTAGAGACCCAACTCGAACCCAAACCCGTCTTCATTCCCTTATCTTCTTTCCCCTCCCTTTCCCTACTTTCCCCTTCGATCTTCCTCTTACCCTTCTCTTTATGCCTCTCCTCAGAACACCTCAGAGAGAGAGAGAGCTCGAGAGCCATGGCGTGCGCTCGTCGTCGACTTTACCTTCCAACACCACGTTCAGTATCCCTTCGCCCCTTCCCCTCGTGCGTCGTTGAAAATCTCGACCGGGTGTGGTTCTCTTTCAAGATCGCGTCACTGCCATCGCCGTTGAAAATCATGTCCGGAAGCTTAGCTAAGTAGGAGCCGCTCGAAGCTGTCCGCCGTTGACCTCCTTTGTTTTGTCGATGTTCCAAACGCCCTAGAGCTCGCCACGAGCCACCGTTAGGTCCTTGTCGCCGGATTCGCTCGCCCAATCGTGTCACATGCCCGTCGATCTCGTGTCGATTCGCCGCCGGTAAGGAGTTGCCTTCTCACGCCGCTATTTTCTTCTTCGGGATTCTTGATCCTTCTTTTCTTAATTGTGATGCTTTCCCCAACGGGTTGTTTTGCCCGACTCCAAACCAAGAGGCTTTTGCACTTGTCACCAACAAGAGAGAATCAGCTCCACACCAATATGAGGTCAAGATGCTCGATCCGATCCATCAAGTTTCTGAGGCAGTGCGCCCAAGTCAAGAAGCCCCATCTTCAGTCAAGAGTTGTTCGACTTTGACTCTCGGAAGGTCGGATATTCTTGTTGCTAGATCGGCTTTGTTTTTCTACTAAATGATTGTCTTGTTTGGTTTTGATCCATGCGCTTGAAGTGTAATCTACTGATTTGATTTGTTAGATAGATATGTTGAGACGTTAGTTTTAGTATTGTCGAATTTATGTTCCTTTTGTTTGTTATTGTGTTTTGATTGGTTCAATTTTGTATTGTGGCTGAATTTTAGTAATGATAAATGGCTCTTTCGAGCAGGATTCTGATATTTTGCATATGTGAACAGAATTTTATGGGGATGTGAGTCTCGATTTGTTTGGCTTGAAAGCTTTTGATAGGTTTATTTTGTGGTGATCCTCTTTGTCGTAGGAGACCTTTGAATTGGGTGTCTTGAATGCGGAATCAACGTTATCTATTTGGATACTTATAAATATGTATGCTTGTGTGTGTTGAGAATGGGAATTGACGTCCCTACCTTGGAACGTGGACCTTGAAAATTTGTTAACCTCGTGCTTACAAGTTTAGTGTCATTTAAGGCTAAGTTATGAAACCTTAGTTTGTTGGTATTTTTGATTTTGGCTCTTGAGTTTGGTGCATTTGATTTCGGATAAAACGGAAATAGAACCTATACAGCATCGCATGTGCTTAGATACCATGGTAGTATGGTGGCTCGCACTTGATGAGGCCACTATAGTTGTGCTTGCCTAGAAATGAAAGTTATTTCTCGCGGTTAATCATTTACCGTGAACGCTATGATTCGTAGGTCTTTAGTATCGACGCGTTTCTTACTTCATTCGAGGATCGCCTTCCCGGTAAGTCATTCTCGACTTGCTCGGCTTTATTCTAGCCTTGTTAGATTTCATGCGTGATTGTGAGATTGGTTTTGGGAACTAGTCCCGAATGTATGTTTTTCCTTGTGAAATGTTTTCTTGCATGATGTGATGCGCTTTCCATTCCAAACGTTTTCTCGTAAAAGAAATGGTATCGTTTCTCTGTGCTGGCAGCGTAACCGGCACGATCATGTGCGATGATTGTCGGTGGCGAAGAGGCATCTAGCCATGGTCGTATGTCTGTCGGGCCCCTTCAAAAATAAAATTGATTGCTTGTTTTTGGCAAGTGCTCCAGTGGAGGCTTGACCAGGGGTTGGAAGGATGACGTTTATGGAAAGTGAGAGGGCCTGCCTCTACACTCGGGCGCGGGTGAGTTAGCGTCGTAGATTGAAATGCAACAGTGGGAGGAAGAATTGCATTTCCAAATAGGTTTGTGAATGATATTTGCTTGTGTTTTTGTGTGGTTACTTAGTTGGTTCTTGGCTTGAGAATTGTTGGTTGGTTTGATGAAATATTGGTTTCGTTGTGTTTTCTTTCACTTGTTGAATGTCGAATTGTTGGTTATCATTCCAAACGCTTTACTCTTGTTGCTTGTTATTTAGATGGTTGATATGATTCGTTGCCTTTCCTTTCACCTATTATCTAGGTTGTTGAGATGTGTGTTGACCTATTATGTTTTGTTCTATTCACTTGTTAAAGATTAAGTTGTTGGTTATCTATGGTTTTCAAACGTCTTACTATTGCCGCTTGTTATCTAGCTTGCCTAGGATAGTAGCTGACCCCTCGGGGACTTTTATTTTTCACTTCCAGGTACTCATGTAGGTCCTGTGTTGGAGCCTATGCAGGATGATACAGCGGATCGTTGACGCACGTGTCATTAGGAGCCGGAGTGGGTTGGAAGTTCTGTTTAGTCTTGTTTACTTATTTTGGATATTTCACTCTTGTGTTGACTTTAGCGGGTTTCTTGTGTTGGTTGTGACCTGACTAGGTGTTTGGGGATCTCATGCTTGACATTGTTGCACATGTGTTTTACTAAATGACAGTTGGATGTTTTCAATTAGTTTTCTTGTCGTGCCCGAGTTGCAAGGTCCAGGTATTCTAGTTGTCAGACTAGCTCAGGTAGGACCCGTTAGGATCAAACTACCAAGTAATGCCCCGACGTCAAGATGGAGTGTTACAAATGATTTTTGTAGTTTAATTACTCTATGATCTAAATATTTAGGGTAACATTTAAATTGAAAAATATAATTATAATAAATATTCACTATTATTGACATTTTAAAACATAATGTAGTTTTCAGATGATTTTGGATCGGATAATTTCGGATTTTCGGATGGTTTCGGGTCGGGTAACTTTGGATCTTTGGATGACTTCGGGTCAGGTAGCATCAGATATCGGGTTGCATTTGGATAGTCCATTCGAGTATAATCGATTTCGGGTTAATCTCGTGTTCGGGTTTTTTCAGATTTTGGCCAAATTAGTTCGGGTCAAACAAGTCTCAAGTATACAATTTTTTATTCTTTTTGGGTGTCGGATCGGGTTCAGATTCGGGCGGGTCGGGTGGGTTTCTCGTGTCGAGTAAAATTTTGATAGCCGTAATTATAATCATTTTTACCAATTGTGCATTCATGTATTAAGTTCATTAAATCCTTTTATACAATAATAACATTTTTTGAAGGAATAGCGATAATAATCTATTTCTAATACATCTATATAAAATTTTGTATATGAGAAGAATGTCATTTTTTTCTCATTATGCATTCATGTATTAAGTTCATTATGCATTCATATATGAGAAGTATAACATTTTTTCTCATTTCTAATACATCTATATAAAATCTCTTTTTTCATAGAAGAAATAGTAATAATAATCTAATTCTAATACATCTATCTACATAAAATTATGTATACGAGAAGAATTTATTACAAAATTTTACTTTTATTTTTTTTATAAAACTTTAAGGTTCAAGTCTAGTGGTGAGCAACATGTCTAATTATTTTAGTCCAATTTAAATTGCTCAAATTATATTTTTTGTCAAAATTATTGTATAAAATATTATAAGTATTTCAATGTATAATATGGATGTATACCTACACACAAAGATACTCTTTGGGTACTTATCTCTTAAAAGTGTATTTATTGTCCACACCCTATTTATTTCAATTTATAATATGGATGTATACCTACACATAGAGATACACTTATGATATCTAGCCTCTTATATGTGTATTTATTGTCCACATTTACCACCCTTAGTTATACCATTATTTATATGTATATATTTTTTACAATTGTATTCCATGGATTGACCTACATACATTATTGTATCAAGAAATACGAGAAAAATTCAAATAAAACAACTCCTTATCCTATAGTATAAGGAGTGTTTAGAGCCCTTAGATCACCTTGATCCAAGGGTTGATGTTTTATCTCTTTTAAGGACGCGATGGCATTTTGGTAATTTCTCAAAAATTACAAAAGTGCATCGTTATCGTAAAAAAGTGCTTTACTAAATACAAAAAGTGCATTAGTAAGCCGAAAAAGTCCAAGAAAAAATGAAGCCAACAAGGCACGCGCTCCATATTCGGTTCACTGTAAAAGTACATCGTTATGGTGGAAAAGTGCATTGCGAATACCGAAAAGTGCATTACTAAACCAAAAAAGTGCATCATCCTGAGTGTCCAATTGACTCGATTCTGATTGAACTCAATAACCCAAAATATTTGGGTTTAGTAATGCACTTTTTGGTATATGGTAATGGATTTTTTCACCGTAACGATGTACTTTTGTAATTTCCGATAAATTACGAAAATGTCATCGGGTCCCTAATTTCCAAGAATATCAGCCCTTGGATCAATGAGATCTAAGGGTTCTAAAACGGTCCTTATTTTATAGCATAAGGAGTTGTTTTATTTGAACCAAACTCACATTGACATTGTTATTGAAATCGAGATCCGGATCTTAAATCGTGAGATCCTACGATCTGGTATGGGATTCTGATCTGGATCGTGCATTAAAATTGAAATGTGTTAAAATTGTTTTAGAATCGTATAGGATCGTATATGATCTCATATTTTCATGAGATCTTGTGTAAATTGTGAGATCCTGAGCTATTTTTTTTACTTTGAGTTTAAAATTTTATTTTAGCACCAATTGACTCAATTATTAGTGCAATTGTTGCACTTAACTGCTCATTTTGTATCTTTTAACCTTATTTACCTCCCAATTTCCCTATTTTAAACTCCTAATTATTGACTTCATGATAACATAATATTTTGTCCCTATTTCCCTATTTTGTCTATTTCCTTAATAAAGACCCATAAGATTTCATCGACTTTACAAAAAAACTCTTGGCTTCTTTGGAATGATGATGAAAACATATGTTTTTTAATAAAAACATGCTTCTTGTGTATATATATGTTTGGAATGTCAAATTTCGACATTATGATCACTAAATTTAAATAAAATTATATCTATTTTTCATTTTAAATCTTATATTTTTTGTATCATGTCTATATTATATTCGTTTTATTGATATTATAGGATCATACGATCCTACTATCCGATTTTACGATCCAATCCATGAGATCTTCCGTGATCCGATTCTAGAATCCCGATTTTAATAATAAATAATTATTGTATGTGCATGAATATTCCGTCAAATTTATTGGAGTTGAGCTTGTGGTTAGTACAATTATGCACAAGTAATGCATTGTTTATACTCAGATCAATCCCAACAAATCAACAATTAATATAGCATACTCTTTAGTATAAATGATTTGTATCCGACTAGATATACGATATTTGTTATCGATATCGGATCGGATATCCAAACTCATATATCCTAACTATTTCTTAATAAAAATCATATTATACCTTAGTTAATTTATGTTAGATCAATTAATATCCTAATCGAATATGCAAAATCTAAAGGATGAATTTCATCAAACCACCCGTTAAATATTTCTTTTTTCACCAAACCACCCTTAAAATCAATAATTACTTAAAACCACCCATAAAAAACACTATTAACACCAGACCACCCATTTCCAAGTCCCATCAATCTTCCGTTAGCACTGTCCAAAAAGATCCAAGTTTTTTTGTCACTTCAATTTCATTCTTTTTCCTCTTTTGACATATACTTAAACAAATTCAATTAACTATCGATGGCTTCAAAATATGAAATACGTTCCCTCAACCAACTTCGCAAGTCCACCGTCATCGTTGTCATCGTCGGTCACTTGCTCTTCCTCATAACCTCTGTCTCGCAACCTTCAAAGCATCTTCAATTCTTTAATGACAACAAAGCCAATTCATCATTGGCTTTGCCCTTCTTCTCACACTAATACACGTCAATGAAGAGTAGAATTAAAAAATCAGAATTTATACAATATAATCATAAAAATAAAGGCTTTTTGTAACTATGCATTGAAACTCACAATTGGAATTCAAAAAAAAAACGCAGAAATTTCAAATAATTGAAAGTGAAGAAGATGAATCTAAATGAGTAATAATGAACTAGATCTAGGATATTTGATCTAGAAAAAGGGATATAGCATGAGGGAAGAGAAAGAGATAAGAGACTGCTTTTAAGAGGGTAATTTGGTAAATTAAATTCTTATTTAACGATAGATGGACGGAAGTAAATGGACAGGTGGTCTTATGATAAATGTGTCTTTTTATGGGTGGTTTTGAACACTTTTTGTTTTTAAGGGTGGTTTGGTGAAAAGTGGTATATTTCACAAATGGTTTTGTGAAATTCAACCAAATCTAAATGAAAAACATGTATACTATGTAATATTTTCAAAAACGATCACTATAATATCCTATATTTATTGGTCTCAAAACCACATGCGAAATCTTAAGCTTAAAAAATTCCAATAAGATCACTTGGACTTACAATCAATAGCAAGGCAAATATGCACCTACAAAATGTTCAAGGAATAACCAAGGAAACTAAAAAGGTCACTATGTTATGTAATTTAGGTTTACATGAGATCCACAATTAATTAGTTTTTTTTAACGGTTCGGCTAATGTGTGCCCATTGGCGCACAATAAAAGTGCTAATTTGAGAAATTATTTCAAAACTATTCCCTAAATTGGAATTAATGAATCCTTTAAAAAAAATGATAATTAACAAACAATATTCAAATTTACCAAGATTAGAATTCGAAATGTGTGCCCATGGGCCCACATTAGAAAAATCCTTTTTCGGATGTTAAACATGTATTTCTTGTTTCAATTTCATAGTACGATGTTTCGTGATGCGCAACAATTTATTATAATTAGATTATAATTAGATTATATTTTATATGATCGTATCTTTTATGTTAGGCAAGATATTGCTATATTATTTTCTATCATTTAGGTAAAGATATGCCTTGGAGTCTAATTCTTCTACTACCTCGTCTAATTCTTCTTCTCCTATAATCTAAGTACTACTATACCAATTGGTGCTTTCATTCTTGAACTCTACCATCACCATATGTCAGTAGTTCCAAGCAATATTTGGGAACTTCACCAAAATACGGCGTTGAAGATCCTTAATATTGATATGGAATATGAGGATCGTCCTCGTCGGATAGATCAACTTTTTTCTAGATTGGAACTTGATATGGAATATGAAGCACGTCGTCGTCAGATAAATCAACTTATTTCTATCTTGGAACTCAATCTCAAAGTTGCGAACACGAAGCCGCGGAATCCTACCCCAGGGCCCTGCGATGTCGCGTCCGCGTTCACCAGCGACACGCCTGCGCTCACCAGCGACGTGCTCGCGCTCACCAATCCCGCGACCGCGAACATCACTCTTGCCCTTGGTACCGATCCGGCGGAGGTCGTTATCGACCCAGGTACCGAACCCGTGGCGGTCGTTACCGACCCAGGTCCCGAACCGGCCCCGTGCCTGCTGCCTACCCGCGTCTGCCGCTGCCGCGCTCTCTAGCAATTTTGGGCACGAGAACTCCTTTTCCGGAGTTTGATTCACCTAAGGGAGACCGGAATCGACTCGGTATCGAGTAAAGGACCTCTGTCGTGGAGTTCGACTTGAGTTCGTTGATTATTAGTGCCCATGGGGGTCACAACAATTTGAGTTTCAGATCCTGACTCAAGCTGTGATACATGTTCAATGGGACCCTGGCGGATTAAGCTCCAAGCTCCGTCTCAGCAGTCTCCTCCTGATTTCCGACTTGATGACAAGTCGATTTTCAACGGGGGAGAATTGATACGCAACAATTTATTATAATTAGATTATATTTTATATGATCTTATCTTTTATGTTAGGCAAGATATTGCCATATGATTTTCTATCCTTTAGGTAAAGATATGCCTTGGAGTCCAATGATATTATGATATGTATCTTTATATATCGGAGATTTCTCCATCAATAATCAATGAACAAATTAATTATCCCCAAAGCCCTAATTCTCTATCTCTCTATTCTCCTCTATCGTTCTTCTGACTTCTCTATTCATCAAATCTTCTATCGTTCTACTGCCTCGTCTAATTCTTCTTCTCCTATAATCTAAATACTATTGTACCATTTCTTGTGTACTGTAATTTCCTCTGCGACTAACTTTCTAATTACCCCCAATATGGTAAATATATAAGAAAAAATTAGTACTCCCATGCAAATTACCCACAAACGACTGATGCAAATGCCTTGGTTAAGAATAATAAGGTAGAGTAGGGTTCTGATGTAAATATTTCTTAGGGTACAAACTAAGAACGATTTAAGAGCGTTGGATGAGGAGTATGGACGGATGTGATTGGATTAAAAAAAGTTGAGTCATACACTAATTGCACGTATTGTAATTTAGAAAAAAAATTAAGATCGTTCCAAAAATATCCTTCCTTCTCCTTCTCCCATTCAAACAACCCTAGGAAGGAACAGAGTAAATCAAGAGTCCTCTCCCCCTCGTCAAACTCTACAAATTCTTCTCCAAAACATGATCGGTTTGAACTCGCACTTCTCAATTGAATTTTGTTTCTACAAATTTGTCAAATTTGATCGGTTTGAGCTGTATTTTCTCTATGCCTTTTTGTTTTATTGTCAACATATTTTATGGCTTCTTGCTTTGGTTTTGGTCTTAGTTTGGGGTTTGTGGCTTCAATCACTTGTTGCCCCTGATGCTAAAAGAATATTGTTGATCTTTCAATGTCCAATGTTGATCTTAAGTAGTAGATATGAGCCAAATTTTGAGCACAAGATATTCCTCAACATCACTACAGGCGAATTGACAATGTTGGGTTTTATAAATTTATCCTACGTATTCAGATTCATGTGTGGGTTTGCAAAATTCATAGACTACATATGCATCCTTCAACAACAACATGAACTTGCTAGTTTTATTACCTTTAATATGAATACTATACAAGTAGCCATCAACATCCGCTTGAGCAAGCAAAGGTCCAAGAGCATTGCAACTCCCAACCGGATTCCACCTAATGAAGAAGGTCCCATAAGTCTCCACATGGTGAACCAGCTCCAAACGAGGACTTTTGACATCGACATCGACATCGAATAGAGAGATGTTGTGACACCCTTATACCCTATGACATATACTTTGTAATAACTTATTTCACATATAAACGTATAATTTACATATAACAACTATCCACATAAACATATAACAAAACTAACAACCATATAAGGTTGCACACACACACACACACACACACACACACACACACACACACACACACACACACACCAAGTTCTATGTCATTACTTCTTGTGCTAATACATCTATTATTCTAACTTTATTACAACACAAAAGTTTAAGATGCAAAATGAGGAGGAGAAGGTTGCTTAGAGCTTCAGTCGACCGACTTGTATGAATGTGACCTCTAAAAGAGACACACGTCAGAAAATTCTAGCTGAACCTCAAAAATTGTTTTGCGATTTACGTGAGTCGCATACTCAGTGAATATAAACCATCATCAATTATTTCTCACAAAGTCAAACATTTAGTCCATGTACATATACATACATATTATACATATGTCATATAGGAATTTACTATGCAAATGCAAATGCCGATGTATCCGATTCATTATTCTGTGAATTGTACAAACTTGAATCTGCCCCGGGTTTACTATATATGGACTCTTATGGTCCCTTTAAGAAAGAAATCTGAAGATCTCCTCATTATGACTCTTATGGTCGCTTTAAGAAAGAAATCTGAAGATCTTCTGATTATGACTCTTATGGTCGCTTTAAGAAAGAAATTCGAAGATCTCCTCATTGACCCGTAGGTCCTGTATGATCCGAAGATCATGTATGACCCGTAGGTCACTTTAACAAAGAAATCCGAAGATTTTCTGAATTACAGTTCAGGGCAAGACAGTCACATGTCCTTTTAATCTTATTGTAATATGCTATGCAATCAAGTACATCATGTAACCATGTATCTGATGTCTCTTTATTTGGTGGTATTTTTATATATGATTCCCTTTGTAAATATGTCTTTTTCCCCTTTTCTTGTGTGTTTTGTTCCTTTTTAGCTTAGTTCCCGTATTTCTATGAGATTCGGAGACTATGCGCGTTTTATGTGTTTTGTAGGTGTTTTGGCATGGATCAAGGGTCGTTTTGAAGGAGAATCGGAACATGGAGCAAGGCCCGAGCTTAAGAGGGAAAGAGAGGAGCAAGCCATGAAGAAGAACAAGAGAAAAGCCAACAAGAAGAAGGTGGAAAGAGGTCCGGATCGAGCTGGAACCAACGCCGGACCCAACAAATATATATATTTGTGTAAACTTAATATATATGTACGATCTGATCAAATTAATGTATACAATTGACAAAGAATTAAAAATTGCAAGCTAGAATATGATTAAAATCATTTGATGGAGAGTAGAATAAAATGGTACCAATTTGAAGAAGACTTGGTTTACAAACTAATTAATTTTATCTTCGGACGACGATTGAGCATTGATATATTTCAAGAGTCCGCCCCATATGATGCCGCATAAAATGTCATTGATAGTCTGCATAGACAACCATAGTACGTAAATATGAATCACCATATATACATAAAAACAATTAATGTAGGTTTATATATACATGTCTTACTGCATCTGGAATAGCCTTCTTCACCAGTTTGACCTCTTCCAAATTAAATCTTGCAGTGGCAACCTTTTGAGGCCGATTATGAACATAATCATCCATGCCTTTCAGCACTGTCTTCTTGTCTCTTATCAATTCAAATCTGAGCCAAAAATGCACAAAAAAAACCGTTGAAAACCAAATGCACTTGAGAAACCCTAATAACCCCAGATCCGACTTCCAATTCCTCGCCCTTGGCTTCTTCGCATCACCATTCCTAATGCTACTTTCCTCGGGTTTTTCGGTCCCAATCTCCCTTATAAGCGACGCCATGGAGACTCCGTCGCCTATAGCGTGGTGAACACGCAACACCAGACACCTCAGGTCAGCCAACACATGTATCTCCCACAAGGGCTTATCGGTGCTCATCGGTGGGGCACACGCCAGCTCAGCTAAGTAGGCGTTGACGGCGTCTTCGGCCTCCTCCTCGTTGAGGTTGGGGCTGTGGTGGACTATGGTGAAGTGTTCATCGATGTCGACTCGAGTCCTCTTCCAGTATTGGCGGTTGTTGTCGTTGTTGTGGTTGACCAAGAGGCTTGTGAATCTCGGGAGTTTGAGCATTATGGAGTTGGAAAAGAACTCTTTTGGGGCTTCCACGTCGATCGGATTTTCCAATCCAATCGCATAGTTCTCAACTTGGTAGAATCTAGGGTCGTCGTTGTATTGCATGCTGACGGGGGTGGCCGGTACATCGTCGTGTTTTGGTTCTACCATGTTTCAAGCCTAGAGAAAGACTGAAAGAATAAGAACATAAAATTGCTAGAAAATAGAAGGTGTTACAAATACGTGCTATATATGTTTTGGATCCATTTATTTATGTGTATCAACTATATAAATAATAAGGACAATTTCAAGAAGACAAGAAAAGGAAAGTAGAGAAGACGTGTGTGAAACCGTTGGTGCCTATCCTTTCACAAAGTACAAATATGACAAAAGTAAGGACCACTGACCAAAGAACAACGAACAACTAACCAACCACTTTTGGAATTAATTAGAGTGAACAAGCATAAATGAATTTCCAAATTTAGAGTGTTGTGGGTAGATGAACATGTACGTGCATGTGCTGTGAGTAGATTAAACACGAAATTATATTAATTAAAAAATTACCGGAGAATCGGTTGGTTGGCTGGCTTGAGCTGTCTTGAATTGTATACTGGAGATGGGCAATTTGTGGTTATATTCTAACATCTCAATATGCCGCGGCGGAGGAGAGAGAGGGGTGCGAGTGGGGTTACATGCTTACAGCTCCCACTCAATTTTTTAATTTTTGTTAAAAAAATATGTAAGAAAATAAGTAAAAAATAATAGTTTATTTGATTAAAACCAGTATATTTGGTTAAAAGAACTAGTTTTTTTTTATATAAAAAATACAAAATAAGTGTTCTGAAATACAACTTTATTTATACAAAAAAATAAATTTTTTATACACTGTTCTAAAAATCCTCGCTTAATTCCGTCTAGGTACTACCTAGGCGTTGAAAAGTCTTATTCCACCTAGTCTTTCAGCACGTTTAGAAGACAACCTAGTTTATCTAGGCGGTCCTTCTCTGCCTAGGGACCGATTAGTATTTTTTAGAACACTATTTGTGTAAAAACAAAATTATACTAAAAACTTCAAAAAAAAATCTATATTTTTCAATTTTTTTGATATACCTAAGAATTTGACCTAGAGAAATTTAGTCCACACTGGGTTGAATTCCTGGCTACGCCCTTGCCAATATGTATGTATAATGGCAAAGCTCATAGATTTTTTATTAAAACCACCGAATTTCTCGACCTCGGACCGACTTGCCCAGTAAGTCGGGCCCGAGGTGCTCCGTGTCGGTCCGAGTCGGTCGCTGGCTGGCTTGGGCTCCAAGGCACGAAATTGTAAACTACCACTTTTGCCCCTCATCTATAAAGGCTCTCTTATCTTCTAATTGGAGGAGGTTCCCACACACTTAGCAAGGAACCAACCCTCAAAAACTCTCAAGAGGATACTTGGAGAGCAAGGAGGAAGGAGAGGAGAAGGAAAAGAGAGGGAATCGGCCTAGGAGAGGAGATTTTTAGGAGATTTGATAGGTTTGGTTGATAGATTAGCTTTGCCTTGTTTTGATTTTGTGGATTTGGAAACCTTGGATTGAAGTTTGTGGATTGCTTTTGATTTGTGAATGAAATTTGGCTTTGGTTTGAGATTGATGATGTTGATTGCTTTGCTTTGTGATTTGTTTGCTTTCTTTGTTTGCCATATGGAGTAGATCTCCTTGATCTTGGGTTATGGGGGAAAACTCTAGCTAGGTTGGGCTAGAAACCCCAATTCCATAAGCCTTGAGTGCTTGATCTAGGAACCCACTCTACATAGAGCTACAATTCCTTATGAAAGTAAGGAATCAAGGCTTGTGATTGGCAAAGTAACGAAAGTGAACATTTTTCCATCTCAAGACCTTGCTTCGAAGGGGATTTCCCCAATGATCGATGTGTAGAAGTGGTTGGAACGAGGGCGAAAGCACTCGATCCTATTCCGATCATCACTTATTGCTTGAATTGGGGTGGAAAAGCCTTAATCTACTAGAGAAGGAACCCAAAAGCCCAAGATCTACTTTCAATCTTTGAGTTCGACAAACCCAGCTACATCGGGCCCGACTTGCTCTACGTCGGTCCCGACTTCCCTCTTGTCGCCAACATTGGGCCCGACGTGACACTTGTGTCGGTCCCGACTGTTCTCTTTGTTTTCCTTTGTTTTAAGTTCTCCTTTCCAGCTTTCTAGTGTTTAGGCACCTCAATCGAGTAGATTTCCCGAGCGTTCGACACCTTCCACGTGCTACAACGGGGTCGGGTTATAAATTGTATCTCTAGACCCTCGCATTCGCCACCGATCAAAAGATTGGCGCCGTTGCTGGGGAATTCTAAGTGCATTGATTGCCAATTTGGTGAGTTTCTTGTTTTTTGGTAGTGATTTGGGTGAGGGAATAGCCCAAACCCTTTGTTTGTTTTTGATTTGTTTTGGTTTGTGTCTTTGTTTCGTAGGTGTATGCGAGCTCGTTCCTCCCGAGGAACACTTGAGCTTGAGTTTGTGAGTGATCCGGAAAGTATTCTCAAAGAAGCCCGATGAAGGAAAAGGATGGAGAATCAAGCTCTCCATGGTGATGAGGAATTGGCTCGACTTAGGGCCGAAATGGCTAGATTGCAACTTGAGAAGGACAATCAAGAGGCGGTGGCAAGAAGAGAACGGGAGCAACGAATGAGGGCCGAGGCTCAACTCAACGCTCTACCCCGGAATGCACGCTAATATATGCATCCGGAGTTGAGGGTACCCGAACCGGTTATTGTGCTTCCCGAGGTTGCCAAGAATTTTGAGATCAAGACGCAATTCATCTCCCTCATCAAGCGTGATCAATTCGAGGGCTGTCCACATGAGTGTCCCATAGAGCACGTCAAACGCTTTGTGGACATGTGTGAGACGATCTCTACCGACGAGGAGACGATGGAGTATGTGCTTCTAAAGGCATTAAAGTGGTCACTTGGGGGCAAGGCCACACATTGGCTCGAGAGCCAAGCCCCTAGGTCAATCACAACTTGGAAGGCACTCCATGATGCTTTCTTGATGAAGTTCTTCCCGCCCTCAAAGACAACCGAGCTAAGAAGGAAAATTGCAAGCTTTCAACAAGGTCCGAATGAGCCTCTCTTCGAAGCATGGGACCGTTTCAAGGAGATGTTGCGCCAATGTCCTACTCATGGCCAACAACCATATGTGCTCCAAGACATCTTTTTCCAAGGCATCAATCCGGCAACGAAGGACAAGCTCAATCTCCACACCGATTGTGGGTTCATAGACTTGACACCGGATCAAGCTTGGGAGCTACTTGACAAGCTATCCGATTATGAGGCCATGTATGGGGTGAGTCAAGCTAGCAAAGAGGTGAAAGTTCAAAGTGAAGGTGCAAGGAAGTTATATGATCCAAAGGGAGAAGACATTGACAAGGATGTGAAGCTCCAATTCCTTGAAGGTGAAGTGAGCAAGCTTAAGAGGCAAGTCCACTACTACAAGCAAAATGCTAGAGCTTGTGAGGAGTGTGGATCCTTTGCACATGCTACACAAGTTTGTCCGAATGCGAGCCAAGTGCGCTTGGCCGAGCAAATTGAGGAGGCAAACTATGTTCGAGGAAATTTCGGTGGAAGAGGCAACTTCAACAATGGTGGTAATGGCCGGTGGAACAACGGTCAAGTTCAAGGCTACAACAACAACTTCAACCAAAACGAGCCAAGGGCGCCGCAACCACCACCATATAGGCCACCGGGATTCAATGAGCTACAATCATTGGCTCAAGAGATGAAGGATGGGTTCAAGGAGATGAGGACCCAATTCAATGAGTTTGGTGCATGGAGGAGGCAAGTCGACAATCAATTTGCCCAAATTGCAACTCAAGCCCCGAGAGAGAATGGGAGACTTCCGGGCCGACCCGAGGAGAACCCCCGAGCTCAAAACAATCAAAATGAAGTCCGGGCAATTGGATTGAGAAGTGGCCGAAACCTACCCGAGCCACACATGCCTAAGAAGAATGAAGAGAGCCGGACCGACTTACCCAGCAAGTCGGGTCCGAGGTTCCCTGAAGTCGACCCAGCAGGAAGATCAACTCCTCTACCCCGGACCGAGGTTGAGAGTGAGTCGGGCCCGACGTACCCAGATGTCGATCCGACTACTCTGCCCCAGGACCGTGATACACGACATCGGGCCCAACGTGGTGCCTAAGTCGGTCCAACTAGGAAATGTTGCAAGTGAAGTGGGGAAGTCCAAGGAGGTTGATCCAAGCAAGAATAAAGGTGCAACAACTCTTCCATATCCCTCAAAGAAGCCGAAAGATGTTGTTGAGAACAAGTTCAAGAGGTTCCTCAAACTCTTGCAAGGTTTGAACATCTCTATCCCGTTCACCGATGCATTGAGCGAGATGCCATCCTATGCCAAGTTTTTAAAGGAGATTTTGAGCAAGAAGAGGTCGATTGTAGAAATGCAAGATGAGGTTAAGACCTTGGAGTTACCGCAAAAGCTAGGAGATCCCGGTCGGTTTGCTATCACTATTGGTGTGGGGTCTCAAAACTTCCAAGCCTTATGTGACCTTGGGGCAAGTGTTTCGGTGATGCCCGCTAGTATTTGGAGAAGGGCAAATTTAGGTGAAATTGAGCCAGCCGATATGTCCCTAACTATGGCCGACGGTTCCATCATCAAGGCTAAGGGAATATTGGATGACGTGCCGATGCGAGTTGGAAAGTACTTTGTTCCCGATGATTTCGTGATCTTGGACATGCACGAGGACTCCTTGGTCCCAATAATCTTAGGAAGACCATTCTTAGCTACGGCGGGGGCAAGGTTTGATGTCAAAAACGGCAAAGTTTCCTTTGAGATTGGTGAAGAAAAGGTCGATTTTCACTTCAACAAGGCTTTGAATGAGCCGGACGCCTTGGCTATCCTCAAACTTGAAGAGAGTGCCAAGAGAAAAAGAGAAGAAGTGGAAGTTGCTAGAGAGGTCATTGTGTTGAGAAGTGATGAAGGGTTCAATAAACAAATACAAGCAAGGGAGTTGTTGGAGCAAGTTGAGGAACAAGATGAGTCAACGATCAATGCTAGCCCAAGGAGAAATGAAGAGTATCCTTACTTATATCCTTTTGATGTTGGTGATGACCACAATTCTTTCCAAACTTTTGATTCCTACATTTGTTTAAGTGATTTGAAAGATGACTTAGGAGACTCCTACATTTGCCTTAGTGACTTGAAAGATGAATTGGTAGAAACTCCTAGGAATTCTTTGGATAACTTTGGTGTAGGAAAAGAGGAACATGATGGAGCAAGTAAGGAGAAGAAATCTCAATCGTTGGAAGAGTATGATGAGAGAGGCCCGAGATCGGAGAGCCATGCCTATATGGACCATCGTTGGTGGTTTTATGGGTATGAAGGCAATGGGAATGGGCATAGCAATGGCGAGCAATTCACCGTGTTTCACCCGCCATGAGATTGAGGTTAGGAAGTCAAGCTAGTGACTCTAAACGAGCGCTTCTCGGGAGGCAACCCGATCTAGTAGCTTTCTTTTCGTAATTTTAGTTTGATTTTTCTTAGTTTAGCCTAGCTTTTTTCTAACCAATCTCTATCTAGTGTTTTGTGGATTTTTGGTGTTGTGTATTCTTCAAGGTTATGTAGGATTTGAGGTGAAAAAAAAAATATAAATGGAAATATGGAGAAAGAAGTTGCAAGAGGATGGAGTAAAATTGGTGACCCAAACACCCCACATCGAGCCCAGGTAAGTCGGGCCCGACACAGGGATGTCGGTCCACGACGTCGGTCCGACCCGATCGGACTGGGTGGAATGCCATTTTTTCCCTTTGACCTAATTTGTCCCTTTCCCCCATTATATGCCATCCCCCACCTACCTACCATCTTCATATTAACCACCATTCCCAAAATACAACCCATCTCCCTCACACTCTCAAAAATCGGCCCCCCTCTCACCATACTCGATCCATACATCTCTCCCTTTCTTCATCTCGATCCAATCACAAAAAGGCCTCCCTAGCCCGATTCCAAAGAGAAGTTTCGAGTTCAATCTCATTCTTCATCCCCCATCTCGATCTAGGTTGAGAAATTTTATGTTCTAAGTAGATTGTTTGTTTAAAAGTGCAATACTCTTCAAATCCGGTATGTGTTACTCGATCTCTACTTATTTCCTTGGAGATTTTGTGCTTTCATTGCATAGATTGAGTAATGCCATGTTTGATTGAGAGTTTGAGCTTGAGCATCAATGGTGGATTTGCATGATTTGTGAAATGGAGCTTCAAAGTTGTTTATGCATGCTTGGATCCATTTAGAACTTCGATTAGGGATGTTTGATGGTTGAATTTGAAATTTAAGTGCATGATATAGTGATTTGGGTTGATTTGAGGTTAGAGTCGAAGCATGAACTAGGTCGAGATCGACGTGGCTAGGTAAGCCGGGCCCGAGTTGTGGAAGTCGGTCCATCAAGTCGGACCGAGTTTGAGGATGTGTCGGGCCCGACATAGGTTGGAAGTCGATCCATGTTGCTTTTGCTCTCTTCTTATGATATCATGTGGATTCATGTGTTTCATTGTTGACTATAGCTTAATCATGATGTAGTATGATCATTTGCTTAGCCATTGTTAGAAGATATCCATGATGATTCATGTTGGATTGTGATGCATGTGTGTTTAGAGACTAAGTATGGGGTTCCCCTTGTGTTGATGTGTTGATGTGTGTTGATGAGTGCTTTTGTTGAGTTGTATGGAGTTTATCTTGGACCCTTTTGTTTGGTTGGATGTGTGTAGGTACCATGGAGACTAGAGCTTCATCATCTCATGCGGAAAGGCCGAAGAAGAAGTCCAAGAAGTCAAGAAAAGATCCAAAGTTGGATGATGTTTACTTGGAGGATGATGAGCAAGTTGAGAGTTATGCAAGGTATATGGCGCTTAAGCATCACACAAGGTGGCTTGATTGGGAAACCGTGAAGAAGATGGACATGGATCAAGCTCTTCCAAGGTGCTACTCCCACATCGGTCTCAATGGGATGCTAAGGTGGGACAACACCCACTATCCCGCCCTCACCTCGGAATTCATGGCCACTTTTGAATGCACTTATGATAATATGGAGGATGAGGAAGAGGCGATCACCTTCCAATTGGGCAATGAGGACCACAATCTCTCTCTTAGGGACTTGGCTACCTACTTCGGGTTTCCATGTCCAAAAGAAGAGACCGACGTCGACAACGAGAAGGTGAACCAAGTGTGGCGGCATGTGGCCGGGAAGAGAGAGATGAGAAAGGGCGCCACCACAACTGAGATTACTAGCCCTCTTTTTCGGGTTATGGTGAGTTTTGGGATGTGCAATCTATGCTCTTCATGAGTTGAACAAGCCGATGAAGGAAGAGATTATGTTGCTACATGAGATGCTCTTCCACACCGAGAAGCCCATGAACCTTGCATGGGAGTGGGTCAAGATGGTGCGAGACTTCCAAAGCTCCTCTTGGATCTACTTCGGCGGGATGATAGCAAGGCTAGCCGTGCGTCTAGGAGTCGACCTTAACAAGTATTCTCCGGCTCCGAATGGTGTTGAGTATATGAACATGAAGTATTTCAAGAAGGCCAACATCGTCAAGGAGAAGCTTTACATGACTTCTTTGGCCCCTCACTCGAGCTATGATGGTGTGTCCATCCGGTTGGTGCCCAACCTCTATGATCTTTCTCGGTATCACAATTGGTACCAAGTGTGGGCCGGCAAGCCACACTCATTTGGTGACCCCGAAGGTGCAAGAGAGGGGCGGCGACAACAACCTCAACACATTCGGTTTACTTCCCCTCCATCTTCACCGGATTTCGACCAAGATAACTTTGTGTTTGCACCTCGTGGGGGAAGACATGGACGTCGATCAAGAGCAAAATGAAGAAGATGAGCGCTTCCAAGGCTTGATGGCCAACCTCCGAGCCACGCACCAAGCTCCAACATTGGCGGACCGAGGTACACACCACATCGGGCCCGACTTCCATCAAAGTCGGTCTGGTGCCTTCTATGGTGATGAGGTCCCGAGGCACTATGAGCATGGAGAGGGGAGTGGTGCAAGGCAAGAACAAGCTAAAGGTGGCGGTTATGAAGGCTACGCCCAATGGTATGGTCCGGGAATGGTGTTTCCCGAGCAACAACAAACGGTGGACATGTCCTTCTTGGCCAACCAAATGGCCCATCTTCAACTTCAACAAGAGAATGTTCTTCAAGAGGTCCATCAAGTGAATCTTCAACAACAATACATGTACCAACAATAACAACAATTGCTTCAACAACAAGGTGCTTTCCAAGATAGCCAAGAAGAGATGAACCGAACCCTCGGCTACACTAGGTGAGAGGTGGAGGAGCTTAGAGAGGTGGAGGACCAAAGGTGGCGGGTCCAAGATAGCTTCAACACATGGATGAGCGGGAACTTCCCTTCCCGTGAGGACCAATGGACGCGCCCGGATCCTCAACTCCAACCACCACCACAAGACTTCTACCAAGAGCAAGTGTACGAGAGGGAGCGGCAAGCGAGACTCCAAAGAGGACGTAGGCGTGACAACCCCTTCGAGTGATTCTAGACATGCCATTGAAGAATAAAGAAATTGTGAGCTCTTTGTACTCTTCTCTCTTGCTTTTAAGTTTTGGTTTCCTTGTTTGATGGGGACATCAAAATTTTAAGTATGGGGTGGGGGTAAGTGTGCTCATGATTTCACTTGCTTGTGTGTGTTTGTTATTATGAGGATATTTGGTTTTCGGTTTCTAGTTTGTGTTTGGGATGTTTGTTTCTTGGTTTGTGGTTTGATAAATGACATGGATGATTGATTTGGTTTTGAATGGATGAGTCTTTGTTTTTGGTTTTAGAGAAAATTTTTGCAAAAATCCATAAAAATTTGAAAAATTGTGTTGAAAACAACAAAAAAAGATTTTGTGTTTTGTAGTTTTTGGACTAGAAATTCCCATCTTAGATGTCCAAATGTAAGCTAATGATGATGTGAGCATGTAAATTCCTTTGCATATTTTTGGATGGTTTAGCCTCTAAAAGGATGTTGCTTTTGATGTGATCATGATATCTTGCTTGTTTTATTGAACATGTGAGTTCTAGGATGAGTTCTTATGCAACTAAGTATGAGTGACCCTTGTGAGATTGATTTTTGGCCATTTTAGGGATGCTTGTTCATATTTGCATATCCCTCATGTTTCTTGTGCGATTAGCTCATGCATGCTTAGTAAAACTTGCTATTGCGGTGTTTATCTATTTTCCAAGACCGTCATGAGATTTGTCCTAGCATTGTCACATTGATTTTGAACTTTGTTCTTTTAGTCACATAAATGTTCCATATCCTACCATGAAGTGAATCCTTTGTTTGTAGCCCCGTTTTAGCCTAGGCCTTTGTTTGAAACTCCTCAAAAATATTATTCCTAGTCTTATATGACTTGACCCTTATGGGATTGGACTTTAGAAGAGAGGTTTGGGTTGTATTTGAAGAGTTGAGATTCTCTTTGGTTTAAGGGCAAAGAATGGTGTTATGAATCATGTGGGTAGTGCATCTTTGTTGTGCAAAAAGTAAATGAAGAAGAAGAAAGAAAGAAAGAAAGAAAATGTTGGAAATGGAAAGTGGAATGAAGGTAAAGAGCTTAAGTGAAGAAAAAGGGTCCGACCGAGTTACACACCACATCGGGCCCGATGTCATAAGAAAGTCGGTCCAGTGTAGACAGTGTGGAAAATCCAACAAAAAGCCTAAGAGCAAAGATGAAGTGGAATGTTAAGTGAAATTTTGGGTTGAAAGGAAAAATGTTAAGTCTTTTGGATGAGTGTGAAAATGATTGTGGAATTTTGGTGAAGTTGGTGAGAGTTTAGGTTGTTCAATCCCCATTGTAAGCACCACAAGACCAAATAATTCCCACCTTGAGAAATATCAAAAGCCCCATTACAACCCGACCGAATGGAACCTCTTTGAGGACCTCCATTGAGCCAAGTTCGAAATTCTTTGTGTACTTTGTATTAGGCATCTCTTGGTGGAGGATTTGGTGATATTAGCTTCAATAGTAAAGTCCTTACTTGCATGATTTTTGAGCTTGAGTGATCATTGCTATACCCATACACATGATGAGTGATACACATTCACATATCCCTAAAGTGAGGCTTAGTTGCATTGACTCTATTCCTTGGAACACTTAATCATGTGTGATGATGTAATCTTGCTTACATATAAATCGCTTGTGCTTAAATGTGTTTTCATACGAGGCTTTACTTGAAGATTATGTTTCGGTCTTGCTTACATTGTTATTGCTTGAGGACAAGCAAGTTTAAGTATGGGGTATTTTGATGTCTCTTTATTTGGTGGTGTTTTTATATATGATTCCCTTTGTAAATATGTTTCTTTTTCCCCTTTTCTTGTGTGTTTTGTTCCTTTTTAGCTTAATTCCCGTATTTCTATGAGATTCGGAGACTATGCGCGTTTTATGTGTTTTGTAGGTGTTTTGGCATGGATCAAGGGTCGTTTTGAAGGAGAATCAGAACATGGAGCAAGGCCCGAGCTTAAGAGGGAAAGAGAGGAGCAAGCCATGAAGAAGAACAAGAGAAAAGCCAACAAGAAGAAGGTGGAACAAGGTCCGGATCGAGCTGGAACCAACGCCGGACCCGAGATGAATTTCTCGACCTCGGACCGACTTGCCCAGTAAGTCGGGCCCGAGGTGCTCCGTGTCGGTCCGAGTCGGTCGCTGGCTGGCTTGGGCTCCAAGGCACGAAATTGTAAACTACCACTTTTGCCCCTCATCTATAAAGGCTCTCTTATCTTCTAATTGGAGGAGGTTCCTACACACTTAGCAAGGAACCAACCCTCAAAAACTCTCAAGAGGATACTTGGAGAGCAAGGAGGAAGGAGAGGAGAAGGAGAAGAGAGGGAATCGGCCTAGGAGAGGAGATTTCTAGGAGATTTGATAGGTTTGGTTGATAGATTAGCTTTGCCTTGTTTTGATTTTGTGGATTTGGAAGCCTTGGATTGAAGTTTGTGGATTGCTTTTGATTTGTGAATGAAATTTGGCTTTGGTTTGAGATTGATGATGTTGGTTGCTTTGCTTTGTGATTTGTTTGCTTTCTTTGTTTGCCATATGGAGTAGATCTCCTTGATCTTGGGTTATGGGGGAAAACTCTAGCTAGGTTGGGCTAGAAACCCCAATTCCATAAGCCTTGAGTGCTTGATCTAGGAACCCACTCTACATAGAGCTACAATTCCTTATGAAAGTAAGGAATCAAGGCTTGTGATTGGCAAAGTAACGAAAGTGAACATTTGTCCATCTCAAGACCTTGCTTCGAAGGGGATTTCCCCAATGATCGATGTGTAGAAGTGGTTGGAACGAGGGCGAAAGCACTCGATCCTATTCCGATCATCACTTATTGCTTGAATTGGGGTGGAAAAGCCTTAATCTACTAGAGAAGGAACCCAAAAGCCCAAGATCTACTTTCAATCTTTGAGTTCGACAAACCCAGCTACATCGGGCCCGACTTGCTCTACGTCGGTCCCGACTTCCCTCTTGTCGCCAACATCGGGCCCGACGTCACTTGTGTCGGTCCCGACTGTTCTCTTTGTTTTCCTTTGTTTTAAGTTCTCCTTTCCAGCTTTCTAGTGTTTAGGCACCTCAATCGAGTAGATTTCCAGAGCGTTCGACACCCACCATGTGCTACAACGGGGTCGGGTTATAAATTGTATCTCTAGACCCTCGCATTCGCCACCGATCAGTATCATATGCCATCTGTTAACATACTTTTTGTGCAAACAACTCTGGAAATTTCAGAGCTATCACATATAACACATATATCCATATAGAACATATAAAACATATATCCATATATCTCATATAACTCATACATCCATATAGCACGTATATCACATATATCCATATAGCTCATATAGCACATAGCATTGAATCTCTGGTATATACTCACCTGTTCAAGACAATTACTATATCTCTCCCCATTGACTCTGACCACGATCTATTACTTGTGCTCCTATATGTAACCCAATGCAAATTAGGCTATTTATTCTTACAAACTCTAACCCTAAATGCAATAAAATGCCAATATGCATTATAACGTTTTGTGCATAATTCCAAATCCTTTAAAACTTGACAATAATAAACTATATATATAGAAGAATATTTTTGTAGTTCAAACCTTTATGAAAAACTTGATCAAAGGACTCCATAATATGATTACAAAACAATAGCCTAAAATTACTCTGAAATCTTTTACCGAATATAAATCCACTATCGAAAATACCCTCTAAGAACTATAAATCGACTGATTTATGAATCAAAAGCAACGGTAGATCTAGATCTGGAAAAATTAATGAAATCCAAATAAACCATTAACTAATTATAAAACTTACCAAACCATGCTTATACTTCGAGATTAAAGCCCAATAAAAGATATCTTGTATCAGATCCAACAATCAAAACAAACAAAATCAAGTTCCTTCTTTCTGTCCTCTCCTTTTCTTTCTCTCGTCTTTTTCTTCCTCTCGTACGTATGTTTAACTTTCAAGAAACAAAGATCAATACATATCTCAGCAAAGGTCGACAAAATTTAAAAACAATCACACTTTCCACCCTCAAATCTCCTTTACTACAAACTTTACCCTGAAATAATTATTAATTATCTTTTAATTAAAACTTTTTAAAATATAATAAATTTAATTAGAAAATAAATATTACTTTAAAAATGCACTATATATCATGCCAATATGCTATGCATATGCTTTTAATATTATATGAATGCAAAATGACGTATGCACTTTGATCACGCGGGGATGTTACAGATGCTCCCTACTCTGGCGGGCTTATCGGCGCCCTCATGAAGCGTGTAGGTGGAGGCTGCGAGGATATTTTCGAAGCCGGTGTGCTGGCGGAACTACACGGCATCGACATTGCCGTTGAGGTAGCACTCGGCAACGTCCATTGGGCTGAGTAGAGCATACAGTTTAAGCTTTCAAATGGCAGGTTAACTTAGAAATTCACTTTGGCATTCGTCGAACAGTTGGTGTGCCGGCAGCAACCTTGTCTTTCTTTATTACCTAAATCCCAATGTACTATATCCTGGAAAATATTGATACGAATATTACATGATGTGTAGGAACTAAATCGGAAATTGTTTTTTTAAGCAAAAACTGTTCTTCAAGTTGAATAGAAAGACTGATATTCTGGTAATAAAATGTAGTGTGGGTCTGTGAGATGCATTTGCTAAATGGCTTTTGCGGCTACTCTTCATGATGTAGCTTTTTGCGGCTCTTCCTAATGTGTATTTGTTGCATGTGCTTCATGCTTTTTGTGAATTTTCTTACCCTTGTCATAGTTTCCATCAGTTTCATATCCTCTTTGGTTCATAGAGTTAAATTCGAAGTTTGTTGCTAATTAATGTATGTATATATAGACGTGGGTTGAAATTTAACAGCCTATTAGTTCAAATGGTAGAGCAATGTGCATATGCACATAGATCTTGGTTTAAATCTCACATAGGCTAATTCTATAAAAGTTTTTATATATTTTGATTCATTATAACTCTTCTTTCGGTTCATCATTTGGTAAGCTCGGGTTTATCATGACATTTGTTCCTTTGGTTCATGACATTTGTTCCTTTGGTTCATGACATTTGTTCTTTTAGTTCATTGATGTTCGCATTTCTAGTATAGTTTTTAGTAGGTTTTCTTTGTTTATTAGGTTTAGTTTTGCTAGGTTTAGGTTTAGTTTTGAGTGTTTTTAGATAGTTTTGCATATTTCTATGAAAAGAGTGGAAGCTACTCTATTTTGTGTATTTTGTAGGTATTAGCGAGGAAAAGATGCTATATGGAGCTGAATTTTGAGCGTTACAGTGAAAGACGGAGGAATACAAGATTGAGGAAGTCAGAGATCAAGATATTACGAGAGGAAGTGTGGAAGAAACCAAGCTCAGGCTCGTTAACGAGGCTGTGAGGGCTCGTTAACGAGGCCACGTGATAGAAGATTCGAAGGTTGACTTTATGACTCACCGATCCTTAGCGGGAATTTATTTCCGTGTCGGTTGAGTATCTTTTTAGGATCTTTTAGGGTTATTAAAATATGTATTTTAGGTCTTGATTATCTTCTTAGATTTTGTTTCTATCTTTTAGAGTTTTATTTCTATCTTTTAAGGTAAGTTTATATCTTTTTGCCTTTTTAGTTTTTAGCTTTTTAGTATAAATACCCTTCTATCTAGCATAGAGAGGGATAAAAATTGGAGAGAGATTTTCGGAAGAGGAAGAACCGAGGAGAGGAGATCGAAGTCAAGTTCGAAGGTCGGTGGACGAAAGTTACCGAGTTCGTTGATTGAAGTTTTGGTTCGGCGTTTGTTCTTTTTCGGTTTCTTCTGAACTTCTGTAAGACAGATTTTTATATTTAATTTAGTAGTGATTGGTTTTCAATGTTTAGTAGTTATGATTTGTGAGTAGTCTGTTTTTTTAGGATCGGGGGTTAAGCCCGACGTAGTTGAGCATGTTTGATAAGTAAGATTGTGTGTTGAATGCCTTTTATCTTTTATTGAGATTGTTTGTTGTGCTTATACCGAAACGAAAGTTGAGGTAATTTGAGTTTTTAACTTGATTGAAAGAGAAAGTTAGTAACTTGAAGGTTGATATTGTTTGAATACGAAAGTTTCAAGCTTTAGATCCAAAACAAGCAATTAAGTGAATTAGGATGCGAAAGTTGGTTAATTTACTTGATAGTCAACGAAAGTTGATGACTCTATCTGTTTAAAGGCATGATCTTATGTTCTTACGAGTTTATATGCTTGGATATGTTGTGGTGTCCCTAGTCCTAGATCTTTGTTTTATCTGAATTATCTTAAGTGAATTTTCGTTGTTGAGTTACTTGCCTCGGTACCGAATTTATTTAGGTCGTTATTTGAGTATTTTTGTTTATGGTGGTTCGTTAACGACCCTGACAACGTCGTTAACGAGGTTGCTTGTGAGTGTTTTTGCTTGATTCTGTTTGCTTTTTAATAGATTGATAAACGAACAACCTTGCTTCCTGTGGAACGATCCTGACTTCGCTGTACTCAGCGGGATTTTGACTATAAATTTATTTGTTGTCAATCGAAACCCTCTCAACAAATTGGCGCCGTTGCCGGGGAAGCAACGAGTTTGTTAGTTTATCTGTGGGTTCGGGAATAGCCCGACCCCGTTTTTGTTTTTAATTTTTGTTTTCTTTGTCTCTTTTTCTCAGTGTATGCCGGTAGGACGACGAAGGTTTCAGTTTGATAACACAAGTTATTACTCAGAACCCGAACGTTCCCTGCACCGTAAACTCCGAGAAAACCGAGCCATGGCCACGCCAGAAGAGATGGCTCGACAGTTGGAGATCCTCCGGACTTAGATGGAGGCACTTAAAGCCGAGAAGGAAGGTGCTGACGCTGAAGATGAGCGTCAACGAGCTGACAAGGCTCGGTTACAAGAAGAGCTTGATGCCTATCCGAGGAATGCGAAACAATACATGCATCCGGAACTGAGGGTGCCAGAATCTCCCATTGCGCTTCCGGAGATAGAGAAACCTTTTAAGATCAAATCTCAATTTATATCCTTATTAAAACGGGCTCAGTTTGAAGGGAAACCTACTGAGTGCCCTATGGAGCATATTAGAAACTTTTTTTTATTTATGTGACACCATAGCTGCTGAAGGTGTCTCACTAGAATATGTTCTGTTAAAAGCTTTTAGATGGTCTCTTACTGGAAAGGCCCTGAGCTGGTTGGAGAGTCTGCCTTCTAAGTCTATCAAGAATTGGAAAACTTTGTACGATCAATTTCTTACAAAGTTCTTCCCTCCTGCTAAAACTACGGAGTTAAGGAAACGAATCACCTCCTATCACCAGCTGCCTAATGAAACATTCGTTGAAACTTCGGAAAGATTTAAGGAGATGCTGAGGCAATGCCCCACTCATGGGCAACCTTTATATGTTTTACAAGAGATCTTTTTCCAGGGCATTAGTGCAGAGACCAAGAACCGCATCAACACGCATTCTGCGTGCGCTTTTATAGAGATGGAACCCATTGTTGCGTGGGAATTGCTGGATAAGCTGGCTAATTACAATGCTATGTATGGAACCCAGCAAGCCCCATATACTCAAAAACGTCCCTACATACCTAACCGAGAAGAAGTTGACCTAGATGTTAAAAATCAATTCTTACAAGACGAGGTCAACCGTCTGAAGAAACATGTAAGTTTTCTGAGATCCTCTCAAACATGTCAAGAATGTGGTTCTTCTGCACATAGTACTTCTGCTTGCACTAACATCGAGCAGGTTAGAACCGCTGAGACAATAGCTGAGATGAATTATATGAGAGGACCATACAGGAACCAGCCTAGTTATCATGACAGGTCAAACAACTATCAGGCATGGGGCAATCAAAATACAAATCAAAACTATGCAGTGCCCCCAACAGATAAACGACCTGCACCTTATCGACCTCCAGCCCATCAAGAGACGCCATCATGGGTTCAGGGATTACAGGAAAGCATTAACGGAGTGAACAAAAAAGTTGATGAAGTTCAAGCCAAACTGAACCGACAAGATAAAAGATGGGGAGAGTTCGATATTTGGAAGAAGAGTGTTGATTCCCAACTAGGGGACCTAGCTGCACGGATTCCAAGACCACAAGGGCAACTCCCAGGCCGCCCCGAGGAGGACCCTAGAGGCCAAATAGCAGCAGTACACCTCAGAAGCGGGAAGAGATTACCGGAGAGAGTTCAAACTGAAGACAAGGAGGAACAAGACGTCACCAAACGGCTCGTTAACGAGCCAGCGAGGGCTAATAACGAGCCCATATACAAGGATGACGAGGCTCCGAGGATTCCTGACGATCCTACCCCAGGTAAGTTCTCTAACATGAGCCTTCCTCTCAACCCCAGGGTAGTTAATGACCCCACCAGGGTCGGTAACGACCGGCCGAGGCCAATAAACGACCCTAGTTTCGACCCGGTAATCTCACCTCTCGAGCCTAACTTGGTTCCGAGAACGGTGAAATCTCTTCCATTTCCAACTAAGAAATCTATGGACTCTACTGAGAGTAAGTTCAAGCGTTTCGTAAAGATTCTTCAGGGCATTAATATTTCCATCCCATTCGCCGAGGCCCTAAGCGAAATGCCGGCTTACACAGAGTTTTTGAAAGATATTCTTAGCAGGAAAAGATCCATTACAGAGCTACAAGATGAAGTCAGATCAATAGCTCTACCGAAAAAGCTAGGAGACCCAGGAAGATTTGCAATAACGATCGGCATAGGCAACCACAAGTTCAAAGCTTTATGTGATCTGGGTGCCAGTGCTAGTTTAGTTTTGCTATCAATCTGTTCTAAAGCTAATATGGGACCACTAGAGTCGGTAGACATGAATCTGTACATGGCAGATGGGTCATGTGTCAAGGCCACAGGAGTGGTGGACGACTATCCTATTCAAGTCGGGAAATTCTTTATACCGAATGATTTTATCGTCCTCGATATGCCTGAAGACCCTCATGTCCCCATAATTCTCGGTCGACCATTTTTAGCCACAGCAGGTGCAAGAGTTGATGTGCGGAAAGGACTCCTCACCTTTGATATCGGAAAAGAACGGGTGGAATTCAACTTGGATCAAAAATCCAACGACCCAGTTGGAGTCGCACAAATCGAGTTGACTCGACAAGAAATCGACACAACCGTCACTACTGAGTCTCATTGGCCGATCACCGAGTCCCACGTGCAAGAGTACAACCAAGGTAAGTACTCTAGTTATGAATCGGCTAAAGAGGGGCATGATTGTTCCTTATCTTTTGGTCCTACACCACGCCCTATTATATGCACTATAGAAGAGTCCAAACCGCCTTGGTTTTCGGATTTCACTAACCATCGTGTAGGAATACCGAGCATACTGGGAGAAGAAAAGGGTCCCAATTTAGCAACTCAAGCATATAAAAACTGCAAAGCTAAGCAGGGGGTACCTCAAGACCCCAACATGGCTACACACGAGCCATCGTGAGCCAAGGAGCACGTCGGGCTAACGACGTTAAAAATAGCGCTTACGGGAGGCAACCCGCTTTTAGAATATAATTAGTTTCTTCTTTTTCCTTTTACTTTTTAGATTGTTTTTTTTCTTAGCTTTCTTTTGACTTCTTTTTAAGTTGTTGTTAGGATAGAAATTAGAAAATTTTTGAGCTAACAAGATTTCAGGAGAAGGGATCGAAAATCACTCCAAGAGGCTACGACAGCTCGTTAACGACCCACCCAGGGTCATTAACGACCCGGTTCGACGACCCGACTCGTCAAAAACGGGTAGGTAAGTTTTTTTAACCTAATCTATCTTTTACTACCCTAGCCGCCACCCTCTACCCCTTCCTATCCCTTCCCTCACCCATAAAAACCCTTTTACCCCCTCCAAAAATCTACCATCACATTCTCTCAATTCCAAACTTCTCAAAAACCCAACCAAAGAGCTCGAAATCCCCCTCCCACCGATCGGAATCTCGCATCAACCACCACCAAGCAATTGTCATTACCGAGGCCCGAAAACCCTACCCTCCACCGATGAGGATCCAAGCTTCGATAACCCTCACCGAGCTCATCACCCACCCAATTTCCGACCCTTTGTTCCTCAAATTTTTTCGTTTCTCCGGTATGATTTCTAAACCCTAACTCAAAATTGCATGATTTATGGTTTTTAGGGTAGAAATTTCATGTCTAGAATTGAGTTCATATAGAGGATCGATGTTCATGATTGGATTTTGCCCATGAAAGTTTGATTTTGCTCCATAATCCTAGATCTAGAGAAGGATATTCATGTTAGATGTTCCATAAAAAAAAAATTGATTGTGAAAAAGCATGAATTTTTCTTGTTCTAGTCTCAAGTTTTAGACTTTGCATGTCAAATTTTTGGGTAAATTTAGCATGATCAGGGATGGGTAATCAAGCAAGTATGGGGTGCTTATATCCGTTTGTGGGATTTATGGAGAAGTATAGAAGATTGCATGCTTGATTTATGCTCGAATTTTAAACTCGGAAATTCTGCGATTTTGGTCTCGGCAGCTCGTTAACGACCCACCCAGGTTCGTTAATGACCCTGCGAAGCTTCAAAACTTAATACCAGTCCAGATTCGTAAACGACCCAATTGGGTAGTTAACGAATAATTCCGAGGCTATTTCAAGACCAAGTATGGGGTCTCTTGCCTATCTATTTTGAGTAGATCTTATCTTTGGAAAATTTTTGATTATTTTGTAGGATCTCATGGCAAGTACAAGCAGACCCGCTACTCGAGCTCAGAAGAAGAAGAGGAACCAGAGGTCCCCATCTCCACCTCGCATGGACAACGTGATTTTAGGTACTCAAGGCCAAGTGCATCGATACCGTGCCATATTAGAGAAGGACCACTACACCCGTTGGTTCTCGAAGTCCAATGCTGTAAACCAAGGGATCTACACGGACGTCAAAGAGGCTTTTGTTATTCTTGGTGCTGCTCATCTCCTGAAGCAGGAGAGTTTACCACACTATCCGGCCCTCACATCCGAGTTTTTGGCCACCTTAGAGACTAGCTTCTCGTCGAAGACTTCGGCGGGACGAATCCGGTTTCGGCTCGGCAATGTGAGCCATGAGTTCAACATGGCAGAGTTCAATGCAATTTTAGAGCTCCCAAACCCGTCTAGAGACTACAGCTTGAAAGACTACAGAGTGACTCGCACTTGGAGCTACATCACCGGAGAGGTCCAATCCACCACGGCGGCATTATCCGGGGCAACCATCATCAACCCCATCTTCAGGATTATTCTCCGAGTCCTAGCCGCTACGTTTTGGCCAAAGAAAGAGTTGAACAGGCCAACGAGGACGGAAGTTGCTTGTCTCCGCACCATCCTTTTTTAGCAACCCGGCCCCTTGAATTTGGGGTACTAGTGGCTCTACTACATTGAGAAATCAACCAGGTCCGAGGAGGTTTGGTGTGGCAATTTGGTTAGCCTCTTAGATAAAAACCTTGGAGTAAACCTCACTCACTACACATCGGCTCACGCCCAACTCCTCAACAAAAACTATTGGTATAGCTCTGGTGTCTTCATTCAAGCCGAGGGAGGATTCAAAGTGAAAGTACAAGATCGCATCGTTACACCTACCCTCGACAAAGTTTGAGATTCTCTACGTACCAAATTGGTACGAGGCGTGGACGGGCACGCTTTCCCATTGGAACCCAAGCCGGAGGATGAGCTATCACTTCGGCCATGCGAGACAAGATTTGAGCTAGAAGGTGAAGCAATGGATGAAGATGAAGATGAGGAGACCGAGGTAGTTGGCGACGACACTGAAGAAGCCGACACCGAGGGAGGAACTGAGGAGCTTAACTTTGAGGATGACAACATCGACTCGGATGTATTGGGCAGCAACGTCCTCATTGACGAGCCCACCAGGCTCGTCAACGATCATTTCCAGCCCCCTCCCAACACTGTTAACGAGGCACCCAGCTTCGTTAACGAGGTGCCGAGAGCTTCTGTCGACCCACCGCCAGCTCCTACCGACCCTCATTCATATGGACTCATGCCTTACAACCCGGTGATGTATCAAGATCATTTCCAGCATCACTACCCACCACCTCCTCAGCCCGAGTACACAGGATCGAGTATACCACCACCATGGGCTGAGGATCTTTCTGCACGGATGCAACACCTCAGATTCTAGCAATACCATATTCATAGGAGGATGGATAGATGGGAATCCGTCTATTCTGCTCGCATGTCGATGGATGATGAAAGGCATCGTCAGAGAGAGGCGGATGATACTGAGCGTTGGAGGACGATGTACGACTTCATGGGGAACTTTGAGCATTACTTTCCTCCACCAAACCGTTGATTCAGCCTGAAGATGAAGTTTTTCCTTGTTTCCCACTTTTGAAACTTAGTAAGTTTTTATGTCTTTCTTTTTCTTTTTTTTAATCTTTTGTTGTTTTCTTTTCTATTTCTTTTCCTTCTTCTTATTTTTCTTACAGTGAGGATATTGTAATTTTAAGTATGGGGTGGGAGAAAATAGAATGTTAGTTGTGTTTTGTGTTTTTGTGTTTTGAGTAGTTTACACATATAAAAAAATCGAAAAAATTTGAAAAATCTAAAAAAAAGAAGAGTTTTAGAATTGATAGATATCCCTTTCTTAGGTTCTATGATAGTAGTCGCTAACTTAATCATATAATTCCTTGCAAGCATGTCTTTAGTAGTATAGCCAGATTCTTAACTTGAAATTATTTGTTTTAGAAGAAGATAACATTTGATGAAATTGAGCACGTATACTTTATAGCATAAGTGATGCAATCCAACAAAAGTTTTACCTTGTGAGTTATTTTTGGCCTTATAGGGAGAACATTAACGAATCCCTCTTCTTTTCTTGTGTGATTTACTCTCTATATGCATATTATCTCTTGGAATTGTGATGGTTATCTATTTCTTGAGACCCGTATGGGAGTTTTAGTTCATTATTCGTGAAAATCATATGATGGAGAACTTATTTTTATAAGCCCTATTATTCCCTATCTACCTTTACATGATCCTTCTTTTGACAACAAATTTTAGCCAGAAGCCTTTATTTATAGCTCCACAAAATTATTCCCTAGCCGAGATAAGCTTGACCCTATCCGGGGATTAGGACTTAGATTGGAGATGTATGTTTTGTTGAGTGTTAAAAAAGAGGAGTTTCTTATAATTTTTGCTTTGATTGAAGGATATTTGGGAAGGGTAGATTGGAAGTCTCTTGTTTTTACTTGTAATAAGAAAGATCTCTTGATAAGTAAAAGATGCACAAAATAAAGTATTTGATGGAGGTAATGAGAAAGAAAAGGAAGGAATATATTCGGAGGCTCGTTAACGGCCCTGAAGTGCGTTCGTTAACGAGGCAGCGAGGAGAAAAAGAGAAAGAAAAGAAAAATAAAATAAGGAAGTGAAGAGTTGAAGTGCATTTGTATTTATAGATAATATCATATATTCTTTTATTTCTTATGAGACTTTCTAGGATGATAATGGGTAAGTGAAAATAAGTGCATAATGAGATTGAGTTTGGTTATCTTATATGAAAAGTTTTGGTGAGATGTGAGTTTTTAGGAGTCTTTGATTCCCGGATATTATTAGCACCACATAGCCAAAATATTTCCACGCCTTATTGTCTTTACCAAGCCCCATTACAACCCGGTCGAATGGAAACTTCTATGAAGTTTTCCATTGAGCCTAAGTTCTCTTGATGTTTTTTTTGCTTATTTTGACAAATATTGGGTGGAGAGTATTGGTGATATAAGTTCCAATTTCTATGAGTTTTTGTATATAAGATGAGTTGAGAGGTTGAATTTATAAGCCTAAACACTTGAGAGTTGAGTGAAACACAATATCCCTTGTAAGGTTGGATTGTATTGTCTTATGTCTATTTAAGTGCATATATGTGTGAGGACATTAATAGTCTTTTGCTATATTTTTCTCATGTGTAGATGTTGCTTTTTAGATGATGGCTATGTCTTGATAAGCATGTTTGTTTTGGTTTTGGTTAATGTTTTGTTGATTTCTTGAGGACAAGCAAGTTTAAGTATGGGGTATTTTGATGTTCACATTTCTAGTATAGTTCTTAGTAGGTTTTCTTTGTTTATTAGGTTTAGTTTTGCTAGGTTTAGGTTTAGTTTTGAGTGTTTTTAGATAGTTTTGCATATTTCTATGAAAAGAGTGGAAGCTACTCTATTTTGTGTATTTTGTAGGTATTAGCGAGGAAAAGATGCTATATGGAGCTGAATTTGGAGCGTTACAGTGAAAGACGGAGGAATATAAGATTGAGGAAGTCAGAGATCAAGATATTACGAGAGGAAGTGTGGAAGAAACCAAGTTCAGATTTTTATATTTAATTTAGTAGTGATTGGTTTTCAATGTTTAGTAGTTATGATTTGTGAGTAGTATTTTTTTTTAGGATCGGGGTTAAGCCCGACGTAGTTGAGCATGTTTGATAAGTAAGATTGTGTGTTGAATGTCTTTTATCTTTTATTGAGATTGTTTGTTGTGCTTATACCGAAAAGAAAGTTGAGGTAATTTGAGTTTTTAACTTGATTGAAAGAGAAAGTTAGTAACTTGAAGGTTGATATTGTTTGAATACGAAAGTTTCAAGCTTTAGATCCAAAACAAGCAATTAAGTGAATTAGGATGCGAAAGTTGGTTAATTTACTTGATAGTCAACGAAAGTTGATGACTCTATCTGTTTAAAGGCATGATCTTATGTTCTTACGAGTTTATATGCTTGGCTATGCTGTTGTGTCCCTAGTCCTAGATCTTTGTTTTTTCTGAATTATCTTAAGGGAATTTTCGTTGCTGAGTTACTTGCCTTGGTACCGAATTTATTTAGGTCGTTATTTGAGTATTTTTGTTTACGGTGGTTCGTTAACGACCTTGACAACGTCGTTAACGAGGCTGCTTGTGAGTGTTTTTGCTTGATTCTGTTTGCTTTTTAATAGATTGATAAACGAACAACCTTGCTTCCTATGGAACGATCCTGACTTCGTTGTACTCAGCGGGATTTTGACTATAAATTTATTTGCTGTCAATCGAAACCCTCTCAACATTCATGTTTTTATAAATGTAGTTCATAATATTTTGTCTTACGATTCATATTTTGTAGTATATAAAAGTTGATTTATTGGTTCATGGCTTTATGGGGTTAAGTTCATAACAATTGTCTATAAGGTTCACGAAATTTATTTCTTAATACTATATTTATCTTATTTCACGTGTAGTATTTTATGGTTCATATATTTATACGTTAGGTTCATAACAACTGGCATAAAGGTTCATGAAATTTAATTCACAATATTTGTTATTTTTGTCAAAATATAGTTAATAAAAGGTATTTTGTTGCTTCATGTCTTTTATATGATCGGGTTCATGTATTTTATTCATAATATTTGTTATTTTTATCATGTATTCTAGTTCACAAATTGTGTTGTATGTGTTGTCTTCATATAGTTAGGAGTATAACAAGTGTCAATAATGTTCATGAATTTAATTCACATTATTTGTTATTTACTTATTTGTGTGATGTATTCTAGGAGTTCATAAATGGTATCGTGTGAGTTCAAAATTTTGAATTGCTAGGTTCATAAGTTTTGTCCTTATGGTTCAAAAATTTTGAACACTAAATAAAGAAGATACGAGTTCAAAGCCACGACTTTGTATAGACAAACATGAAAACAAAGCACGTTGAATTAAAATAAATAGAGTAATAACAATAATTGATAAAAAAAAATCGCTCTAAAACACTAAGTTGACCATTTAAGCATTTTGTCGAACATATGGTGGGCTATTCGATGATCGTTTACTATTAGCCTTTATTTTCAATAAAAAAAAATAAAATTGTAATGCAAAACATACATAACTTCCATAGGTTTGAGTAAAAATCAACAAAGTTAATTCTATAATAGCTTCTATTGAAACTAGCAATTTATCAAACATTTGGTGTGCGCTCATAAATTAAAACAAAAGGACCTAAATAAATAAAAATAAGAAGGTTTTGCTTTCTTTTATCATATCACAAAGCATTAAAGATTCAAATAAATGAAAACATATATAAAAACACAAAAACATTCACAAATTCATAAAAAATTAAAATTAATAAAACCCCAAAAAACTAAAGTCGTATCTTATTTTTTGGTTCATAGAATTACAAGTGTCGGTTCAAAGTATTACAAGTGACGGTTCATATGAAACCAGTAAATTCAAATATCGACTTGTATTCCAACAATGGTGAAATGATAAATAATTTTGGTTAAATGATAAGGTATTCAATGAAATAATACAATCACATGTTTTAATCCATACAATTCATAGTAATTAAGGCTAGAATTAAAAAGCTAATTGAAATCCCCCAAATTTGAAAAAAAAAACCTAAATTAGACATTCAAACCCTAACAAAACAAAAAATACCTAGAAGCAACTCAAATGAGGTCGTACTAATCTAATTAAAACATGTAAATGGAGAAAGAAGAAGAGAAAAATCAAAATCCAACAATGAAGGAAGAAATTGAAAAAGCTCCAAGAAAGAAGAAAGAGAGGAGAAGAAGGGGTTCTATTTTTGGGAGAAATGACGAAATTATCCCTCTAGTTAAAAAAAACACCTTATACCTGACCTTGGTCACTCTGCCTCACAAAGATCGTCTCTCTGGCACTTCCGCTTCTTCGCGCCTTCCCCCGGCTACGGCTAGAGAGCAACTGTCGACGGACAAACTTTGCCGGAACCCATTAATAAAACGCTCATCTACACCATTGATTTCCCAAAATTCAACGCTCCACATTTATTCTCATTTTACTCTATAAGGCATATTCTCATTTCATCTCAAATCTAATAAGGCATGCGGGAAAGTTGGATAAAAAAAAAGGTACTCATTCGGAAGACCCACAAAGGTCATATATGATATACATATGTACAAAGCCCTCACTAAAGCCAACCATATAACAACACTATCGATTCGAACTGTCTTATCTACAAACTGCATATCAAAACCAGTCATTTCCACCATCCCGTAGAAACTTTAAATTTCATTTTTTTTTTGTCAAGAAAAAAAATGAAAAAATTACCACTAACTCTGAAATTGGCTCTTGCTGTCATAGCAGCTCCTACCTGGATAATAGATGACCCAAAAAATTCTACAATTGACTCCTTGTGCAAGATTAAACCCTTCATGGGGCATCGTCCTGCAAATGCAAATTACAGAATAATTACACCGGATTTTGATTGTTCATTCTAAGCAATCAATAAACAACACACACTTTTGTTTATTTTCTACACTAATCAGAGATTAATGATCTGCAAGCTTCATGCCTTACACTAAATCATGATAAACTTCATGAATCCTTCTCATTTTCAACACTACATTCTGTCTTTCAAATGCCTATAAACTGCATTCCTATATGATAAATGAAAAATGAAGATTGACCCTATGAAAAAATTACTTCTTTCAATTCTTGGGATGAGACAGGCTTCGATGTTACTTATATTTTCTTAGAACTTCAGGCAAGTCGGTAAGAGATCAGATCCTTGCAAACAGAAACCCTAGAGAAGAACAGAAATTGTACCTTTTTAGATGTAAAATGACTCTCCATGGAAAGCTTCAATCTACAATCTTCAGCATTGGATGAATCACATCCGCCTATGAGATGATTATGCTCCTAAATGAAGACATTGCATATAGGTTCCAACTTTGGTTAGCATAATGTCAAAAATAGATGAAACTGTGAGAATGAACACCCCATAGAACAGTGAAGATACTGACAATTACTAAAGTAGACCCTATGAATTTCAAAGTAAGAAAAGAGTAGCACATGATCTAATGATTCAAGTCACTCAAGGGAAGTGTACATTTAGAATTAACATGATTACAGCATAAATAACACTAGGTATAACATCATATGAACAAATTTGACTTGCTCACTATTCGGCAGGAATACACAGATAGGAAGCTAGAAGTGATGAGCACTAGAGTACAAGTAACTTCATCAAATATCAAAACAAATTCTACCTCACATGAGCATCCAATATCAAGACCACCTTCAAAGGATTTAAAAGGCTATCTCTCAGATCAAAATCCGATTCACGAGACACAGAACTTCCCAATCTGTACATCTGTAGCCATAAAAATGAGGATGACAACCTCACAGAAAATCCAACAATTTGCATTGCGAGGGCAAGCTTTACAGAAAGGATGAACAATGCACTATATTCCTCAGAAGAGATATGCCTGTATGAAGATGTAAACAGTATTAACCAACAGGATACAAACATTGATTACACCATGTATGAATTTTCAGTTATCGCCCATGGTCACGTCGCATGTTGTAAGTATTTAGGTATTGTATTCAAATGAATATATTTATTTTTCTTGTTGAAATAAGAAATTGTGACAATAATCTTCCCCTTTATACTCTTCTCACAAGTGGTGCATACATAGTAAGTATGGGTCGTAATGACGGGTCATATTGGAACTCCACTACTCATATATGTGCTTTGGTTAGGTTTAGAATCAATTTAGGGTTTTCATTAATTCTAAATTCCGCCCAATTCTTTGGTCGCTTTCTTTACGATCCACTCATACGCACCCTCCACACTTTAACCACTCGCACGCTGACCTCCATTCAGAAATGGAAGCAATTAGAGACAATGTCACAGAGGAAGAAGAGGCAGATTTGTCTGACAGCACAAAGAAGGGCATTTTATTTGTTCATAGAGAAACAATAAGGTTGAAACTGCAGAAGGATGACAAAATAAGAGAAAGATGTCAAAATAGTGAACACTTCACTGGATGAAGGTTTTGCCACCCATTGAGAAGCAGAAAAGTAGGAAGTTAACAATCAATACACTACTGAACACTTGCTAGCGAAGCACAAGTGAAGAGCTGGTGAGTTGAAGAAAGGGGCAGATAAGAAGACAAAGATAAGGGAGAATAGCAGGTGACAAGCACTCGAGCAGTCCACCACTGATCACAAGTGTAAGGAATCACCAAGTTCATGAAAATGAGCACAAGTGTTCATAAACAAAATACACAATTCCTCATTTTGGAATTAAGACAAAGTATTTATCTTTTGTATATACCCGGTAAATTTGTCTATTATATAGTTTCTTATCTGTGTTTCTAAGAGGAAGTTTTATCATTATCATAGCACATTCTCACAGCAAAATGAAGTATCAATGTTAATAGCCATAGGTAATTTGAGCTAGAACACGCCACAACAGGCTGTAAAATCTAATTTTCCAACATACGAGGCTTCCCTGAAGACTTATAATATAATTTTAGACCAACATGACCGCTTAAAAAAAGAAATTAACCACTGCTAGGCATCTAGCATAGGTTTGCTGAAAATTCCCTACTTATCTGCCATTTATGAACATCAAGTGCTTGAACAAAAGTAAAATGAATAAAAATGTGGATAGTCCCGCCTCATGATACACCAAATGATCAAATTCATTTTCCCTTTGAAATAGGTCCTTGCCCAAATCAAACGTTGACAATTCAAAAGATACATCCTTAGACCTCCATAGGGTAGTGCCTGTCTGCATGATACCTCTACCTTAGCCTATGATGAAATTAAACATCAGCTGTATAAAGTATAATTTCAATTCAAATTAGGGTGCAATCAGTCTGCGTTACCTTGATCCAAAAATGTGCCACTAAAATATAATAGCATTCAAATTTGACATAAAATTCACTTTTGCAAGAACAATTTTGGGTAATTTATAAAAATATCTATAAGCACAATGCAAAGAAAAACTACTAACCCGCATAAAGATTTTCATAAGCTTACTTGCAGATTTATTCCATGATTAACTTCA
This sequence comes from Fallopia convolvulus, assembly GCA_964016875.1. NCBI lineage: Eukaryota > Viridiplantae > Streptophyta > Magnoliopsida > Caryophyllales > Polygonaceae > Fallopia > Fallopia convolvulus. The sequence goes on along the minus strand of OZ024724.1, from coordinate 37,195,975 downwards.
GAATAAAAAGAAAATCTACGAATAATGTCAGCTGACAAGTTCATAGCACAAAAAAAACTAGTTTCAAAGCAAGAGAATCGACAAACATGATTAATGCCAAGAGGAGAAGAGATGCACCATATTTCATATCAGAAGAGAATGAACCAGGTGATGTCCAATAGAATTGCACAGAACAGCAAAAGGGCATAAGTTCGGCCCAGACGTTGACTTCCACTCTCAATAGCCACCAAGGCAAATAATGCAATGGTTAAATTAATCAGCAATACTCCATTGTACAATGCTCCAAGGGATCCAACCAATGCACATCCAATCTATAATTAATAATCATAACAATGCTCATCCAATCTATAATTAATAAGCATAAGAATGTTTCAACCAAAAAAAGTAAGCATAACAATGCATCAGTAACCTACTTGTCCTATAAAAAAAACTTGATGCTTTTTAGTTTCATTTGACATTATATTTTCTTCAATTGTTCACTTTTATTTTTCACATTCTTGAATTTTAACAGAGATTAATTGAGAGCAAAGTAAAAATGAGACGTAAAAAGTGAATGATCAACACAATGGGAGAAGGCCTATACACCTGAATGTAAATGAAGAATACAGCAGATGATTGAAGCTTATCATAATTACGAAGCCAGCACTGCAATCCGGTTCTCAGAGAAGAACAAAGCATGATCTAACCAAGCCCCCTCCACTCAGCTTCCTGCCCCCAGAACAAAACACCTTTGCACCTTCCCGGCCCAATCTGCAATTTAAGATAAACAGTTCTTTACTTTCACAGCTTAAACCAAGATTGGGGGAAAGAGAACTGGAGTGGTAACTGGTAATGCAACGAAGAGGACAAACAATTAAAGAAATCAACAAACTCAGTCAGGTTTAGACAAAATAGAACTGTCCATCATTCCACGAGTTGGTGCTAATTTCATGAGCACCAACGTGCATTTTGTTTCCAAAATCAACAAGAGAAAATCAAATTCATTTCCCCACAATTAGATTTCAGAGACAAATTTCACCGCAACTATGAAAATAGATAAAACAATTAATCAAGAAGTTGAAACAATTTCACACGGATTCATCGAGCGGGAGCCCTAATCTCTAGGTTAACACAATGCACAAAGAAAGCAAGAGGTGAGATATGCGTACCAGGTTAAAGGTAGTAAGGTAATGAGAGAGTTGCGATTCTAAGAAATCAGGCATTTGGAACTGCGACGAAGGTCATCGGCAGCGACTGGGCGGATAACAGAATGCCACCGACGAAGATTGGCAGTCGACGGCGATACAGGGTGTTCAGAAGGGAGAAAATGTCGGATACGGTGGAAGGCGGGGGGCGACGATCAACACATACACATGGAAAGAAAGGGAGATAGAGAGAAGCAATCGCAATTTACACCCGCGAACGGTCTTCGAATATCGGAATATGTTGGTTGCAGGGAATATTCAGGGGAAGTTTTAATTGAACAAGAGGAGAAAGTTATTATTGCAACGAAAGTTAAAATCACGGACGATTCCAATTTCCGATTTCTTTATTAGTGGTTGTGTTGGTTTAAGTAGTGTTTATTTAAGGGAATTTTTAATCTGTACACGCAATAAAGATACTAGTTTTAATAAATCTGATTTTGTTTTTGTTAATTTTAATTTTTTTAAAAGATTCATTCATTCTAATTTAGGAAATATTTTTAATATAGTTTTTAAAGTTAGTATGATTCCTATATGTCCATGAACACACATCACATAGGCGGTAAATAGAATGGAAAAATGGTCGAAGTGTATTAAAGCTAGACTATCTAGGTGGGGATTTGTGAAAATATCAACATTGTGAAGCGTGCCAGTCAGTGTGCATGAACCAATTTTCGGGCCTATGATGAATATATGTGAGGAATTTAGAGTCTGTTTGGATTAGATGTTTTTATGTATTATAATGCATAATGCTTAATTTAATCAATTAAATTATTAAAACATGTTTAGTACGAGGTTGTGTAAAGTAGTTCCATATTAAAGAGTATGGTAAGTTACTCGAAAATTTTATCTTGTACCGTAGTATATTTTTCATATTGCACTATTTTATGACAGTGAGGGCGAGAGAGAATACAAAGACTCAAAAGGAAGCGCTGTTTTCTGCTGTGAATCAAAGCACAATATATTTTTCAAGAATATTATTTTTACTTCACTCAATCTATCCCGAAGACACCAATAGGCATCCGGGAATCAACCAATCATACAACAAAGTTTAGGATACAACATGGAACTTAAAGTTCTCTTATTACCAAATATGACAGATTCATTTTATGGCAAAACGAATGACGGCATACTATAACAAAACCCATAAATAACGACGGACTCGCAGAAATACAGAAAATCAATAAAACCATCTTCTTCGTTGAGCGACAAGAAAATCTCTTAATCTACTCTTTATGCATCAGCAGCAGCACTAGTAGCCAGCCAGCCGCCTTCTCCCAAACACACCTTGCTCTCTTCGTATAACTCACATGCTCAGCAAATGCTTTGCTGCTTTCTGAAATCACCAGAACAAAAAAAACAATTAATTATGTTAATTGGAGAAAAGAATTATGCATGTTAAGTGGTAAGAGATATATGGCAGATATGATACGTACATTAGATTGCAAGTCGCTGGAAAGTGAAGGTTGACAGCATTCAGGCTTTACAGATTTCCCATGCAAATGTATTTCATCTACCAACATACAGTCATATGGGTAAGAAGAATCACAAAAACATATATGGAATAAAGAAAAAAGCAAGAGAAATTGTTCTACTTACTTCAACAAAATCATCAATTCCGTATTTGGAGCCTTCGCGTCCAAGACCAGATTGTTTATGGCCACCAAAGGGAGCCACCTCTGAAGAGACGAGTCCCTCGTTAACACCAACTACTCCATATTCAAGAGCTTCAGTAACCCGCCAAGAGCGCTGCATGTTTGATGTGTAAACATAAGCAGCCAACCCTACAGTTATACAAAAACACGTCATCATCAGCTGTGTAGTTAGTTATGTGAATTGCAAGTCATTGTAGTTCTTCAAAGAAAGCCATTATGGAACAATGTTTGACGATAATACGCACCTGCATCAGTGTCATTTGCCAATTCAACTACTTCCTCCTCAGTTTTGAATCGTATAAGGGCTGCAACAGGGCCAAAAATTTCACTCCTGCAACAGTGCCAAAAATCTCAGTGACGATGTCGCATAACTAATGATTAATCAAGGGAAGAAAAAAAAAACATTGAAGGGCCGTTACCTGGTAATAACCATATCTTTGGTGACATCAGTAATAACAGTTGCCTCGTAGAATGTCAACCCTAGGCTGTGCCTTTTACCCCCAACAAGTATCTTGGCTCCCTTCAAAAAAGAAAACATTGGAAATTTAGCAACCAGGTTACAGATTTCTTACACGACCGTAGTTATTAGATAAAACACCAATCTATATTACTTCGAAACTCAAGAACCTACCTTAGAAGTGGCGTCTTCCACAAATGTTTCGACCTGTCAAAAACAATCACGCAAATGAGAAATATCCATAAAAAATATTGCAACAGAGAACATGTTATGGAAATGCCGGGGACTTTAACCCACCTTTTGAAGAGCAGCTTTATTTATGAGTGGACCCTGTAGCACAGAAACCATCACGTTAGCAAAAACCCAAAAAGAGGCTGCAGCTTAGCATGATATATATTAGCACACCATCTCAAGGTAAAAAAACTATCGTGAGTAACCAGATTACAAGTGATACACAAAAGAGCCAGAAGTCATATTGAGCAGTACCAAGGAAACACCGTCAGCAAATCCGTCACCAACTTGAAGCTTCTGGACAGCATTTGAAAAGGCTCTTGAAAATTTTTCATAGATTCCTGCAGTTAGAAAAAACACAAGTGATAAGCAATCTGATCAAGAATTACAATTCAAAAAAAGCAGCACAGGTTGAAATGAGAACCATCCCTACCATCTTGAACATAAATTCTGTTGGCGCAAATACATGTTTGTCCAGTGTTACGGAACTTAGCTCCCATCTGCAAACAGCAACATAGAAAAGCCAAAATAGTAACATTATAACCATGATAATCCCAACAGAAAAATAATTGCCACTCATCATAGTGTGTCATATGAAATCCAATGGCCTCCTGGTTGCAATGTATTTAAGTACAAATTAACAATTCTCATCATAGGCATGATTTGCTTCAAATTAGAATCAGCACATATCAAAATTAGCCAGTTTAAGCATAAATGTTAACAACCATTAGGCAGTTAATGGCAGGTAAAGAGGATACTGAATCACTAATCCTTTTGTTTTTTGAATTGCATTATATTTGATCAGCAAATATTAAGCCACAAAAGGAAGTAGAGGATTCTCATAGCCCAAAGAGTCAAGAACCATGACTTATTACCTTATTGGTGCACACAACTTAATATCTAATGAAGAAAAACTGAAAAAATAATTTCTACTTCAGTGACTTACAACTCCTTTAACTGCCACCTCCACGTCTGCATCATCAAACACTATACATGGTGCATTGCCACCAAGTTCGAGTGAAACCTAATGACACAATTGAGAATGTTAGCAGAAATTTCAGGGACAACCGAAATATCACATCTGTATATATGATAAACTATCAATACCTTTTTTACAGTGTCAGCTGATCCTCTCATTAAAATCTTTCCAACAGCAGTTGACCCAGTAAATGTTACCTTCCTTACCTGAAAAAATGTGTGATAACTTATATCCATACTACAGAGGCATAGCACAGATTAACAAGTCCAGTTAAAATTTAAAACACAATGCTGCATGGAAAGTGCATACCTGTGTACTGGATAGTAAGCACGCACCGATTTCTGAAGGAACACCCATAACCACATTCACAACACCCTAAATGTGAAAAAAATATATTTATATATTAAAATAAGACTAGAAGAATTGTGAAGCAGCATGAGTGCACGACCAAGGAATATCATTCAATGAAAAAATTGACATCTTTTGCAAAATGGGATCTATCAAGATCAATATAAATTTGAAGACAGAAAGGGCCAAGTAGGGGATCATAGCTTTAAATCACACACAGCTAAGACTGGTTTTAAGAAGCTTCTTCAAATAGAAAATTTACCGGAGGTATGCCAGCTTTAAGAGCAAGATCAGCTGCTGCTAAACAGGACAAGGGAGTAAACTCTGATGGCTTGATAACCATGGTGCAACCAGTTGCCAAAGCAGGACCAAGCTGAGAGAGAATAAATGGACATGGTTTCATGCTTTCAGAAAGTGTGCAGTACATGCAACCCATCAAAGCATACATAATTTTTCAACTGTGGCACAACATGAACCATGTTGCTCAAATTGACATACCTTCCTTGTAATCATTGCCAATGGGAAGTTCCATGGGGTGATTGCAGCAACAACTCCAACAGGCTACAAAAATCAATCACATAAGTTGTGTTAGCAATGTAAGAGATTTTGAAATAATCAGTGCAGATGAAGACATCTTAAGGATGTATCTGGCATTGCAAACAGCCAATTTAATCAACAGGAGAATGAAGAAGCCATTAAGATCAAGATATCTTATAGGGATGTATCTTCCCAAGATTTCTTTCACAAAACAAACATTTTTTATCGTCATGTGCCTTTTCAATGTTCTCAAAGAGACCATACTAAGAAATAAATAATTTTCCTTACCTGCTTCAGAACAAACATCTTACGGCCAGCTACTGGGGATGGTATTATATCCCCATAGACACGTTTTGCCTCCTCAGCAAAGAACTCCAAATAGCTAGCTCCATATGTAACCTCCCCAATTGCATCTTTTAGAGGTTTCCCTTGCTCTAGTGTTATAATCTGTGCAAGCTCCTCTTTGTGTTCCATCAATAGATTATACCTGAAATATCAATCCATGAAGAAGATCAATATGTTAATTCAAAGAAAATCCGGAAACTTTGCCTATTCAAAAGATTTGGGTTCCAACACATCATAAAAGAGAAGCTTTCTACTTTTCTGAAGTAAAGACATATCAATAACTTCCAATAGAATGATGAAAAATTCCAAAGATAACCTTTGACATTAATTTGCTTCTACACAAAAACACAACTATATTAAAGAATTGTGCATAAAACCATGTTCAAGGAATAATAACATGAAAAAATAATGCTCAGGGTTTAGTATGAAAATAAGTGTGTAATATACTCTGTAAGAAAAATTCTCATTTCTTGGAATTGCTGAAGTTCAAATTCATCACATGAGACACCCATAAAGCAGAAAGAAAAATCAACTGATCAACAAAGCTATATGAAGAAAAATGGGCTTACCAATTCCGCATGTATTTGCTTCGTTCTGCTGCTGTCAGTTTGCTCCAAGCTACAGAAATAAACACCATTATCAGTTTATCACAGAAATGCTTTAAATGTGATTCAAAATGAGACATGAATCCACCCAAAGTATGTAGTACTGATATAATTGTATTGGCATGGAGTCCGAAGCTGATAACTTTGTATTTTAAGGGAAAAACAAAGAATAGCAACCATTCCATAATATTCTTGCATACTGTTTGAAATCAAGTGACATCTGAGTTTTTAATCAATATGGAGATTGTGAAGTTGAATAACTGGACAAAACATAACAACGCAGCCTTAAATTTTGAATTGCTTACATTTGAATGCTTCATATGATGATGCAATTGCATCGTTTGTCTCGCGTGCTCCCATGCATGGGACAATTGCTATAACTTCACCGGTAGCGGGATTTCGCACCTGACATCCACATGGAGATATCTTTAGGTGAACCATATCAACACTATAACCAAATAAAATGAAAGGCAAGGAAACGAATAATTTAACTCTTGGATCAATAAGGAAATGGCAACAATCTTATCAATCAAAATCTATAAATCTCCTCACAAGTGTCGACTAAGACAATTTCAAACAGATCAAAGTGGGAATTTCATATAAACACATTTATTAAGCAAATCTGTAAGGGAAATTTGATCATCATAATATCATAAATAAACTAAATTTTCAAGATATAATTTTTGTTCCAATTAAGGGAAATTTCATTCAGAATTTCCTATTTCTAGCACAAGCAATCGAACTCCAGTCCAAGTACAATGGGAAAGCCCGTACACCTTATCTCCTCTTTCCTACCCGGCTGGTACTTAAATAGAGAGTGGACCCCACTCAAACATGTCCTAAACTTCATTGGCTTGGAGCATGGGTGATTAAAATCCCGATTCGATTTAACGATTTTACGATCCAAAGTGACGGAACGATTCTCGATTATAGGTAGAATCTTATTTGTGGTAGAATAACTTATTACACTAAAAATTTATAAAATCTTTTGTGTGATTCGATTTTATATACGATTCTAAAGATCATATAAACGATTGTAACGATTCTACAAGATAACTATTCCCATTTATATATTATCAATTTGTTCAAGGTTTTACCTCTCAATTCTATTTAATTATTCTAAGTAACATTTTTATTTATTACATTTATAACATTTATAATGTTTTCACTTTGTATATAATAAATCTACAAAATATAAGATTGCTTTACATGCTTTTAGTTATAATATAGAATCTTACGATTCAAAGATCCGATTTTACGATCCGATCCAAGAACCCCGATTTTAATAACATTAGCCGAGTAATATAGTTGTGAGATCTACATCCTAGTGAATTGCAATTTGCAAATCAAATACATGGATGCTCCAACATCGTACTAGTTTTTATGTAAATTCACACACATAGGAAAAAAGTATAATCGATTATCACCATTAGTGACCACTAAATCACTATATATTAAGGAAAATATCATCTCCAGAATCATCGTACCTCCAGAGTCTTCCCATCATATGCATCCAACCATTTTCCATCAATAAGGCCTTGTGTTTTCAGCAAACCAGAGGCTCTGAGCCGATAAAGAACACTTCGGGAATCCATGCTCACCTAATACATCAAAATCAATAGTAAGATGCAGGCTGATAATTAAGAAAAACAAACACCAAACAAATCATGTGGTATATTCTAACTTTTGCTTTGAATCTAGTCAGGTTCAGATACAAGAGTTGTTATATAGCAATAACATGTTTCCAAATAACAGAGCTAGCTAAATCATGCTTAGTAAATTTGCACAATGAAAGAGAACAATTAAAATCTTCAGTAAGGTGCATGCTGATAATAAGCAAACACAAAGACGAAATAAAAATCAAGTGGTAGGTTCCTAACTTTTGATATGAATCTAGTCAGGCTGAGATACAAGAGTTGTTTCCAAATTTTTAATCAGCAGAAATGGCTAAATCATGCTAATAAATTTGCTCAATGCAGGACAATTAATATCATAACTAAAATGCATGCTGATAATCAGGAAATACAAACAACAAATAAATCAAGTGGTAAATTCCTAACTTTAAACTACGTATCCAGTCAGGTTGAGATATATAACAAGAGCTGTTGTATAAGAAGAACTCGTTTCCAAATTTTCAAACAACGAAACTGGGTAAATCATGGTTTAATAAATTAGCACAATGCATGAGGAGACTCATTTTTGTCCTAAAGGGTTATGCTGATGTAGAGAGCTGCTAAAGCGTAAATTATGCTCTGTAGCAGCAGAACAGGAACTAAATTGGTAATGCTAAAGTGGTAATCTGTACAAGCTACACTAAATTAAGGTCTAATTGTAGAATGTATCTGACCTTAGCCGGTGCAGGCAAAAACTGATCAAAAACAGGAAAATCGGTGGCCATCGTAGCAAGCTATGTGAATATTTGACCAAGAACGCTCACTATGACTTGCAAGTAACCCCAATCACACCCAATTGCTTATATAGAGAAAGTATGTGCGCTGTGTGTGAGAGAGAGAGAGGGTTTAGAGAGGGAGGGAGATAGAGACCGATTTGGAATGAGATTTAGATGGAATACGAATCTTCGATGACAATTGAGTGACTGGATCCATACGCAGCTACGTCAATTTATAGTAGAAGGGGAGATTGTAGATAATGGAGGAGAGAGAAAGAGGGAAATTAGTCAATTAGCAGAGTGATTAGGGTTTGTTTTACCAGGGAGGGGGGTAATAAAAGGACAGGGAAAGCGCGGGTGCATGGAAGTAACGTGGTTAGGTAGCGACAGAAGATGAGTAATTTCGTGGCTTCGGAATTTGATAAGCGAGGCTGGACGTGACGTTCGTCGCTTGCCTGATATGCTCTCTTCAATATCACGATTCACCCATCTCTCAAAGGGTGGTAATGGGGACGGGGAGTTTCCCGCCCTCTGTCGTCTATTAAGTACGGTGGGCCCGCCCGCCTCTCTCCTCCGTGACCCTTTGCGCTCTCATCAGCCATCTTTCCACATGCCACATGGGCAGTCTGGCCGGAGGTGGGGCCGGACCCCGGCTGCAAGTTGCAGCCCCCGGGGGCCACCTTTACATGTCATCGTCATCCTTAATTGCGTTTTGAGGCTTATTTTAATCATTCAGGGGGACCAATAATTGCATTTCATGCCATACCGGCCATACGGAGTACCAAATAGTCAAATAATAATACTCCGTCATAATCACATGTTCCATTTCTTTTCTCATTGCCCCCGTAATATTTGAGTGGATTTTGTTCATATCCACTTATCATAAACCCTTTAAATTATTTTAATATATTAATCGAACTTATCTTATACACCTATTTCACTATTATTATTCTTTTTCGATTTAATAGCTGAATGGTAGATTTGTCAAAACATGGCCCAACCCGCTCCAAGTATTTAGCGTGAAATCCAATTCGGAAATCAGTGGATCAAGAGGAATCCGAAGTCGGCAGATTCAGCAATTCGTTAAGTTAACCCAACCAACCTAATAAAATATTGTTTCAATTACAAATTAAATATTTTATTATTAAAAAATAAATATATCACACAATACTTTATTGGATTGACCCAACCAACCCAATAGAATATTGTGCGATATATATTATGGTAAAACACGTAACTAATTAAGATTAGAGTTTATCCGAATAATATAATATAGTAAGTAAGATGATAATTATAAATATACGATTGAATGATTGTGTGTGGATTGTACTATAATTGAATGGTAAAATATATATTCGATTGAAGACAAGGTAGGACCCTGTAGAAATAATGCGGACAAGTGAACTACTGGTTTGATTATTTGGCTCACATGGCTGGCATTCAATCTCGTGTAGCATGCACAGCATACACCCAAACATAACGTGGAATAATTTATAAGCGGTTAAATCATCGTTAGAACTAAAACGAAAAAAGGACAGCACAGAACGGATGCTGAGCTGTCCAAAACGCAGTGTTGCATCAACCTTTAAAGCAATTTTTAGTCTAGCTTTTGTGGTGCCATAATAACAACTCTCTTTGAAATCTGAACCAATTGCGCACGATAGCAGCCCGTTTACAGTTACAATTAGGGGTGGGTGTTCAACGTGTTGATCCGACCGAACTCACGATCCAATTTATTGATCTTGGGTCGATTCGTTGGCTCGATTTTTTTTATTTACTCGTAACTCGCTTTACAGAATACGGATCGACCCGTTTGAAATACATAAAGAAAATTCTAAATGTCCCATTAATAGAGATGTTGAACAGCCCACAAGGCCGCAAGTTAGATCATAAATTTTGTAGTCTTTAGTGAAATAATATAATAAAATTTTTAAAAAAAATTCCAGGTCAACTAACAAACCAACGGGTTTAACCCGCCTCCACCCATAACCCAAAAATTGACAAAAGTGGCCCGCAGTCCGGTCCGTTATCTACGGGTCGAGCACTCTACCCAAATATAGCGGATCAAATCAATATGGATTGTAGCACCCCTATTGCAATCATGTATTCCGACCAAAAAAACAATTACAATCATGTAAAATTTAATAATACGGAGTATAATATATTAATATTTGCACTAGGTTTTTTAGGCATGGACATTTGTGCGGGCCGGCCCGGCCCAGCCCGCTTTTTTTTTAACGTTCAGCCCGGCCCGTCTAGCCCGCGGGCCAGACGGGCCCAACCCGCCTGGGCCATGGGCCGGGCCCGGGTTGGAGAATTGTGGCCCAGCCCGGTCGGGCCCGGCCCATGTCCATGCCTGGTTTTTCATGGGATGCCCATGCCATATTCCATCCGTGTTCAGATTACGGGGAGGGATAGAACAAATATCCTCAGAGTTGAGATCTCATCTCTGACCACGTTTTCAATTATCACATGGAAATGTTTGAGAACATGGAGTACGAGAACATGCAATCATTTTACCTACATGTGGACCAGACTCTGCTATCATATTATCACGTACAAGTCTTGTTTTGAGGGAGAAAAATGAAAAAATTACAAATATATTTACAAAAAATTAAATAAATAAAAAAATTTCATAATAAAATTCCGTTTATTATAAAAATATGGAAAAATAAATTTATTTATATAATAATGGTGTATTTTTTTTAATCTAGAAGAGGGAGGATGAATTTGTTTTTTTGGTCGAAGAAAAAATGGATTTGGTTAAAGGAGAATGCATGGTTGATATAGTTATCCTTCTAAAATTAGGAAAAGAGACAAGGAGAATTTATGAGAATGAGAAAAAGTAGATAATGATTACCATCCTAAATTTCAATCAAAAAAAATAAATTATTCCTAAATATATTCTTAACTATTTTTTTCTATACTCACTATCAAACAGACCCTAAATATATTTGCATGCCTTCGAACATGTATACATGCAATTAAGATTATTATTATCCATCCCATTAATTAGTACTATTATGTTTGTTGTATGACACATATTCTATTAGTACTACTACGTTTTCAATTTTTCCTACCAATATCTACTTTATTTTTATTTTTATCCTAATTAATTACATATATATATATATATATATCAATTACCATTTTTTCCTTAAAAAGCTAAATCATTCATCTTTATAACCTTCGTAAACAATCTCACATAACATTATTGAATTATATCGAACATGCATACAAAAATAGTAGTTTTATACTTTTATTTCATACTTCTTTTTTCTATGTTATTATGTTATAATATTTAAATAAGTAAGCTTTTGGTGTGAAACAATATAACACAGTTTTATATATCCTACACTAGTTTTTGGACGGTCGAACTCGACACTAGTTTTATAATACTTCATCTGTTCTCATTTGTTTGTCCTGTTTTTTTTTTTCGGACGTCCCTTTCTATTTATCCACTTTTTTATATCTATATTTTTCTTCTAATATTGCCCCTACCTAATATTAACTTTTACACACTTTCTCAATTACCGGCCAATACTACTTTACACCTTTTATTCATATAAAATTACAAACATACCCCCAACCAATCTCACCTTTTACCTACTTTCCCAATTACCAATACTACTTTACATCTTTCTTAATAACCACAAAAATTGTCTTTTAGAACGAACAAAAGGGGACGGAGGGAGTATAACTTGGGGGCGGCCCCACTGGGCAAAAGAATAATAAAGTACTAAAATGGGACTTGTTTTAGAATTATGAAAATTTGACAATACCATCTCTAACCTAAAACCATGCATACAAAACCAGCGGCTACTACAGCATGCATACAGGTGAACAATTCATGAATCTCTATTTATTTTTTTTGGGATCAGTAGTTGAATGAATCTCTATCTATTTTACACCTTGTTTTGTAAATGACAGTATGCCTTTTTGTCGCATGTAATGTATTAGAACTGAGACCATAATATTTTATTATTTTATAGAAATATTAATTAACCGATAAATTAATATTTATTAATTTAAAGAGATATTTGTAATAATAACTTTTAAAATGCACTTTCATACATGATTTTATTATAAGATTTTAGAAGGCTATCAGTTAATTGGGACAATCTGATCCATGTAAGATTGGCTGCTATCAATCTTGTAGTCTCATCTTGCATAGTTAATGTTGAGCAAGAGACAATAGCAAATTGTTTTAGATATTGCAAAATTCGTTCATGAGATGAAGTCACAAAGAATGATTATAGTTGACATTGTAAATTTTTTTTTAAAACAACGCTAGAAATGTTGGATCCAATAAGAAAAGTTATAAATGAGCTCCAAATAGAACTAAGAAAAAAACAAACAACACTACAATCATATTTCATTAGATTTTCTTACTTATGACTATGTAACTTTTTATATAATTATTAATTTATGATATTAATGGGACCTTATATTTATATAGTGATTTTTTAAAAATTTATTATCTTATCGAAATTTGTTAAATTTTACATTAGCCCAAGTCGGGACTGGAGAAAAATATTAATTTAGAGGGTTAATTAATTTATCGAGTATTAATTTAGAGAGGTTCTACTGTATGTATTTTTAACGAGAGCACGTGACGATAGATCTGGAGCAGAAAACGTCACGTGGACTTAGCAGATTGATCTCCTCCTAATTAATTAATTAGTTAATTGATCGATTGTTTTTATCTCAATTTATCCACATGCAAACAGTAATTATTGTGTTTGGATAATTTGATAATCCAACTTACAAAGGGGTGTAGGCCGACTAGACCCAACCTCCGAAAGGACGAATTTTCTTCCAAATGCTGATTAAGCACAGTAAAAGTAATGACGGAGTGATAATATTGAGATAAGACGTACAACAAATAATCACCATAGCTTATATATATATATATAAGATCGGACTCTAGCAATCAATCACCCTCATGAATAAAAAGGGTCTCTTTCTATGCATCTGGTTATCATCCGTATAAGCAATTACTAATCTATATAGTGATACGATAAGATCGATTTCCGACCCAGCTAGAAAAAAGAAAAGTGATCGATATGATGATAAGATATGAGATAGAGGAATTGGGACCTCACCTAACGAAACCAACAACGTACGTACGTAAGTAATTAAAATTGGTAGATAAGTCCACGGTCCACATCGGCGGAGGGCCCCAGCAGGTGTGCACCACTGGATGAGCGGCACGTGTCCATCCATCCATCGAATAATACATGATAATTCATGTAGACTATGTAGTTTTGTTTGGATGGGAATCGATGTCCCCCTCCTGGAACGCTCAACAGCCTGTCCACTTAATTTATTAGTATTGTTTTCAGTTGTTCTCAGAATCTCGATCAGCTGCTCTAGGTCGTAGAGTACCCACTGTATTAATTAGTTTGATGTCCATTGCAATATGCAAACCAACCGATCGACCTAGCTAAGTTTAAAAGAAAGGAGTTAGTGCGGGCCCCTACAGCGGCGGATCTCCGGCGCACCCCCCGCCCACTCAGCAAGTGTCGCTACTTCTACTGTCGTATACTGTGGACAGTATTATCCCGAAATTAGTCTCAGATTCGGATAATTTACTATTAGCAAAAATGCCTTCAAATTCAGAAACTAAGAATGCGGTTTTCAACTTATCCACAAATAAAACACCGGGACCTGATGGGTTTCCTGCTAATTTTTTCCAAAAATATTGGTCTATTGTTGGATCTTACATCTATCTTGCTGTCAATGCCTTTTTTCATTCTGGTAATATGCTTAATTAAGTCTATTAACAAATATATTATTACTCTTGTAATAATGTAATAATCCCCATTAGATACTAAGTTCAATGTACAAAGTAAAAATTACATGTAAAGGTACGTAGAGCATTAGGTTAGGAGTTAGGAACCAGGTTCAGTGGATTAATTGGACCTCGTTTACTAAGTGAACCGGCCGAGCAATCCACTCCGGGTAAACCGCTTTGGAGGTAGCTCGGAGCTGGTCTGACTTAAGTGAACTGGGCCTTATCTATATGGTGCAATTGGGCCAGTCTTGATTGGCAAGTCCAAAAAGGCCCATCTGAAGCTCGAGCCTCTCCTAATGACAAAACGCGTCGTTTGGAGCTTTAACCTAGCTATAAAAGGTGAGCTTCGCTTCTGAGAAGCTCATTCTCACGCGGCGCAAAAACCCTAGGCTTCTAGAAAAAGAGAGAGAGAAGAGAGAAAGAAGAGAGGAAGAGAGGAGGAAGAAGAAGCTCCGTCGGTGTCGATTATCTCTGGTGGTCCTTGAAGCTTGAAGTCGACTTGTTCAAGCTTGAAGCTGGGAAAGGGGGCCGAATCCCTTTCGTTTCTAGATCCTTCTCTCTGTTCTCATTTTCTGTTCTCCGATCTTCTTGTTTCCTTTGTTCTGATCTTGTGCTTTGCCTACATGTGACTTTGCTTGTACTCGAACACCATGGGAATTGATCTTAGTGCATATTTGAGTCGGGTCTCCTCCTCTGAGATCCCCCGGATGTAGAGTCTTCGTGCTCGAACCGGATCACCAATTCTCTGTGTTCTTTACTATTGATTTGATCTTTGAGTTTGCGTTTGTGTTTGAGATCGATCGGATCTGTTGATTCTAGGTTTAGACTCTTCTTTCTGATTACAAAGTGGTATCAGAGCTTGGATTTGCTTCCGCTGCCCTTTCTGTTTGCTTTGATTCGCTTTGATTTCAAATCTGAGTCGTTGTCACTGTACTGACCAGTATTGGTTAAGGCAGGGGAATCTTGATAGAAGGGTGTCGATTTGTATCGATTAAAACCCACTGTCGGTTCCTACAGTAGAAAGTCGTGATTAGGATTGTTTCTTGTGAATTCTGTATTTCACATCTTCTTGCTCTAATAACTGACTTGGTCCTGTTTGTCATTACAGGTACCTAAAGATGTCTGAGGGTTATAGAGTAAAGCCTTACGATGGTAACATGGATTTCTCCATGTGGAAGATAAAAATGAAAGCCATACTGACCAAAGAAAAGTGCTATATGGCTGTTACAAATACTTGGCCAGCAGAATTTTCCGCTGCAAAGCGGCAAGAAACCAAAGATCAGGCTCATGCTGAAATTATGCTACGTCTTGCTGATGAGGTAGCAAGACAGGTGGTTAGTCATACTGACCCTAAACCACTTTGGGATGCTTTAGATGTTATATATCTGACCAAATCCACACCCAATCTTATCTCTTGCATGTGTAAATTCTTTAACTTTAGAATGGACACTTCTCTTACTTTAACTGAGAATCTTGATAAGTTTCTTAGGCTATCTTTAGATCTGGAAAGGTGTGATGAGAAAGTTAAGGAAAGTTACAAAGTTGGCATACTGTTGAACTCCATTCCTAGCCAATTTGATGTCCTAAAGGACGTAGTTCAATTTCCTAGAGATGACTTGACAGTAGAAAGAATAGTGGAATACCTAACCCAGAAAAATGATTCCCTTAAAGTTTTTAAGATGAAAAATGGCTCAAAAACTGATCTAAAAACTGAGTCAAAGAATGAGGTGATGTTCACAAAGGGAAAGGGTAAGAAATTCCAGAAAAAGAATGATAAGAACAGTGGGGATAGACAGGAAAAAGATATGTCTAAAGTTAGATGCTACTACTGTGATGTGGTAGGTCATTACTCGAGGGATTGCACTAAAAAGAAAAAGGATGAAAAGAATAAAAAGAAAGATAAAGAATCTGTGTCTGTGTTTGAACAGTGTCCCACATATTCTCATGAATTGCTTGCTGTTACTTATCCCTCTGTGTCAAAAGATTGGATTCTTGATTCTGGATGTACCATGCATGCTACACCTTTCAAACATGTCTTTAGTTCCTTAATGAACATAATGGTGGTGAGGTCATGCTAAGTGACCACACTACTCTTACTATTAAAGGGATAGGGAATGTGCCTCTGGTCATGTATGATGGAAAAATAAGAACTATTCAGAATGTAAGATGGGTTCCAAATCTTAGAAACCTGCTGTCTGAATCCATGTTTGATGACCTAAATTGTAGAATAGTGACTCACCAGGGAATTAGGGAAGTCACTAGAGATAACTTTGTCCTTATTAAAAGCATTAAAAGGGGTGGTCTATATCATGTTATAGGAAGTTCACCTGAAATTAATGTCACTACTAAAGGCTTAGACAAAGACAGTGGTCAAATTTCTAAAAAATGGCATGACAAACTAGGTCACATTGGAAATAATGGCTTGATGTACTTGCATAAAAATGGTTTGATTCATGAGAAGGTCACTGATATTGATTTCTGTGAGAATTGCATTTTTGGTAAGAAAACTAAGCATCCTTTTGCTAAATCTTCATACCAAGCATCTCAACCCCTGGAGTATGTCCACTGTGACCTCTGGGGCCCTGCACAGGTAGAAACCATTGGGGGAAGAAGGTATTTTATTTCCCTTGTTGATCATTACTCTAGAAAGGTATGGGTTTACTTACTCAAGCAAAAGAATGAAGCTTTTGAAGCATTTAAAAATTGGCTAATCCTGACTGAAAGACGAACAGGATTAAAATTAAAATGCTTAAAAACTGACAATGGCTTAGAGTTCTGTAACCATGACTTTAATGAGTTTTGTACAAAAAATGGTATTAAAAGGCATCTCACTGTTCCATATACTCCACAACAGAATGGAACAGCTGAGAGGATGAATAGAACTCTTCTAGAAAAGGCTAGGTGCATGATAATTAGTGCAGGCATGAAATCCTCTATTTGGGGAGAAGCAATAATAACTACAGCCTACCTTATAAATAGATCCCCTTCATCTGTGGTAAAATTTAAGACACCACAGGAGATGTGGACTAATAGGAAGCCAAACCTGACATACCTCAAACCCTTTAGTTGCACAGCCTACTTTCACTCATCTGAAGGTAAGCTACAACCAAGGGCTCAAAAGGCAGTCATGTTGGGTTATCCAGAAGGCACTAAAGGATACAAGTTACTTGTGATCCAACCTGGAGGCTACAAGGTAACTGTATCCAGAGATGTGACCTTCAATGAAGATGAATTCTATTTCAAAGAAAAACTGACCTCTACCTTTGAGAATGCAGGGAGAAACACACAGGAAAGTGACACAGAAACCCCAAGAGGGTACTTATTTCATCCAGATACCAATCAAGGTGGGGCAGAAGAGCTAGACGAGTTTGATATAGGCCATGCCTTATCAGGACAAACAAGCTCCTCAGCAGAAAAAACTGGGGAAGATGCTCAAGGCCATCCACTTGATAACACTACAAGCAACACAAATCAAGAGGGCACTAGTGAAAACAATCAGCAAACCCACCAATTAGGTGGGGTAGTAAGTGAAAACCCTAACTCTGAAAACTCTACAATGCATGAGCTTGAGCATGATTCTGATACTTCTGTGCAAAATAATATTGAACCAGTGCCTGCTATGCATGAAAATGATGACATTGATAATAATCTTGTGCAAAATGAACCTGAGCATGTGCATGATTTGGATAATTATCAGTTAGTCAGAGATAGAGTCCCTAGAGTTAGAATCCCAAATAAGAAATTCACTTCTAATATTGTTGAGTTTGCTCTGCTAGTTGCTGAAGTAGTTGCTTATGTCAATCCTGAAACTTATGAAGAAGCCATGAAAAGTAAAAATTATAATGATTGGCCTAGAGCTATGCATGAAGAAATACAAAGCATGACTGTGAATAAAACTTGGACCTTAGTGCCTAAACCTGAAAAGGCTAAGCTAGTTGATTGTAAATGGATTTACAAAATTAAGGAGGGTGCTACTGACTTAGACCCACCTAGGTATAAAGCTAGACTTGTGGCTAAGGGTTTCACTCAGAAAGAAGGCATTGATTATAATGATATCTTTGCCCCTGTGGTCAAGTATAAAACCATGCGTCTACTTCTTGCTATGGCTACTGTGTATAATTGGGAAGTTGAACAAATGGATGTAAAAACTGCCTTCTTGCATGGAGATTTAAATGAAACCATATACATGAGACAACCTAAGGGCTTTGTAGATAAAGAAAAACCTAATCATGCCTGTCTCCTGAAAAAATCAATTTATGGTCTGAAACAATCTCCTAGGCAGTGGAATAAAAAGTTCAACTCTTGCATGATAT
The DNA here is from genome assembly GCA_964016875.1 of Fallopia convolvulus. Taxonomy (NCBI): domain Eukaryota; kingdom Viridiplantae; phylum Streptophyta; class Magnoliopsida; order Caryophyllales; family Polygonaceae; genus Fallopia; species Fallopia convolvulus. The sequence goes on along the minus strand of OZ024724.1, from coordinate 37,177,138 downwards.
CTCTGAGCTTTATGAGAAGCAAATATGATACTTGCCTATATTACAAACATACTAAGACTAAAAATCCTGTGTATGTGTTGTTATATGTTGATGATATTCTCTTGATGAGACCCTCTATGATTGAGATTACTGGTGTCAAACATGAATTAGAAAAACACTTTGATATGAAAGATCTTGGTCCAGCTCAAAGAATCTTAGGGGTAAAAATCATAAGAGACAGAAAGAAAAAGGTTATGTGGCTGTCTCAGGTTGACTATTTGCATAAGGTTCTAGAAAGATTTTCTATGTTGAATGTCAAACCTGCTCCCATACCCTTAGGAGGGCACTTAGAACTGTCTAAAAAGGGATGCCCTACCACTTCTGTTGAGATTGATAGAATGAAGAACATACCCTATGATGTTGTTGTTGGTTCCCTGATGTATGCTATGTTATGTACAAGGCCTGATCTTTCTTTTGCAATAAGTGTTCTTAGCAGATATATGTCCAATCCTGGTGAAACTCATTGGGAAGCTATGAAATACTGTTTGAAGTACATATCTGGGTCAAGAAAAATTGGCCTAAAATATACTGAGCACAAGCCAAGTACAGAGTTGGCAGGCTATGTTGACTCTGACTATGCCAGCAATAAAGATAATAGGAAGTCAACCACTTCTTATTTCTTTACTTGGGCTGGGAACTGCATTTCATGGAAGGCACAACAACAATCAATTGTAGCTCTGTCTTCAACAGAAGCAGAGTATATTGCTGCAGTGGAGGCTTCTAAGGAAGCTTCATGGTTAAAGGGTATTCTAAAGGAAATCACTAGTAAAGTATATGTGCCTACTCTCTCAACTGATAGTCAGAGTGCCCTACACTTGTGTAAGGACCCTGTCTACCATGAGAGAACTAAGCACATAGATGTAAGGTTCCATTTTATCAGAGATGAAGTTGAAAAACAACAGATTAACATGATGAAAATTGCTAGAGAAACAAATCCTGCAGACTTTGGAACTAAAGTGGTTCCTACTAACAAGTTTGTGTTTTGCAGGAATGCTCTCCACATCAGTGATGTAGGCTGAGATGTGGAAACCTGGATCAAGGATGAAGAGGTTGCTCGACAATGATAAATATGCACTTAAAGTGTTGAATCCATGGTCAAGTATCTTATGAGGATTAAGAGGGCATTTGTAATAATGTAATAATCCCCATAGATAGTAAGTTCAATGTACAAAGTAAAAATTACATGTAAAGGTAGAGCATTAGGTTAGGAGTTAGGAACCGGGTTTAGTGGATTAATTGGACCTCGTTTACTAAGTGAACCGGCCGAGCAATCCACCCCGGGTAAACCGGTTTGGAGGTAGCTTGGAGCTGGTCTGACTTAAGTGAACTGGGCCTTATCTATATGGTGCAATTGGGCCAGTCTTGATTGGCAAGTCCAAAAAGGCCCATCTGAAGCTCGAGCCTCTCCTAATGACAAAACGCGTCGTTTGGAGCTTTAACCTAGCTATAAAAGGTGAGCTTCGCTTCTGAGAAGCTCATTCTCACGCGGCGCAAAAACCCTAGGCTTCCAGAAAAAGAGAGAGAGAAGAGAGAAAGAAGAGAGGAAGAGAGGAAGAAGAAGAAGCTCCGTCGGTGTCGATTATCTCTGGTGGTCCTTGAAGCTTGAAGTCGACTTGTTCAAGCTTGCAGCTGGGAAAGGGGGCCGAATCCCTTTCGTTTCTAGGTCCTTCTCTCTGTTCTCATTTTCTGTTCTCCGATCTTCTTGTTTCCTTTGTTCTGATCTTGTGCTTTGCCTACATGTGACTTTGCTTGTACTCGAACACCATGGGAATTGATCTTAGTGCATATTTGAGTCGGGTCTCCTCCTCTGAGATCCCCCGGATGTAGAGTCTTCGTGCTCGAACCGGGCCACCAATTCTCTGTGTTCTTTACTGTTGATTTGATCTTTGAGTTTGCGTTTGTGTTTGAGATCGATCAGATCTGTTGATTCTAGGTTTAGACTCTTCTTTCTGATTACAACTCTTATCCCTAAAAATTCCTCTCCTTTAACTATTAATCATTTCCGGCCTATTAGTCTTTGTAATACTCTCTATAAAATTATTACAAAACTTTTAGCCAACCGTTTGTCAGATATATTGCCCCGATTAATTCATCCTCTTCAAGGGGCTTTTGTGAAAGGTCGCCTTATTCAAGATAATATTCTTATAGCACATGAGATATTTCATTCTTTTCATAAAAAGAAAAAAGGTAAACATGGTTGGATGGATTTAAAATTAGATATGGAAAAAGCTTATGATGAATTAGACTGGAACTTTATTAGACATATTCTTCTCAAATTTGGGTTTGATCTTAAATGGGTCAATCTTGTTATGACTTGTATTTCTACTTCTTCTCTATCTGTTCTTGTTAACAATGAGCCTGGTGATGAATTTGTTCCTCATTGTGGAATCCGACAAGAGATCCTATTGCACCTTTTATTTTTGTTATTGCAATGGAATATCTTGCTAGATCTCTTCAATTAGAATCAACGCTATCTACTAAACATGTTGGGATTAATCTTGTTAAGAATGGTTGTTGTTTACCTTTTCTAAGCTTTGCAGATGATAATCTTATTTTTGCCAATGCAACTCAGGATAATACGAATTTCATTAAAAATTTCCTTTATAAATTTACACGTATTTCTGGACTATCGATTAATTATAATAAAAGTTATTTTCAGGCATCTGCAAATATATCAAATCATACTTCAAACTCTTTAGCAAGTGTTCTTAATATTCAGGTCACTACTACTATGGAAAAATATCTTGGAATTCCTATTCTTAAAGGACGTGTTCAAAATTCTATGTTTTCTGATTTACTTTCTAAACAGAAACAATCACATTCTCAATGGAAGGCAAATTCAATATCTCAAGCAGGTAGAGTTGTTTTGATTCAATCTAACCTCTTAGGACATGTAAATTATCTAATGCAAAGCTTTTTATTGACTAAAGGAATTTGTGAGGAGATTTATAGAATTAATAAATGTTTTTTTCTGGAATAAATTTGTACCGAATCATCATCCTCTTTTAAGTTGGGATAAAATTTGTACTCCTAAAGAAAATGGTGGTTTGGGTTTACAAACAGCTGAAAATATGAATATGCTCTCCAAATGAAACTGCTTTGGAAAATTATTTCGGAGCCACATAATATGTGGGTTCGAATTATTACTCAAAAATATCTTGGGTCTTCTTCTATTCTGCATTACCAAAAGAAATCATTTCATGGCAATTTGGTCGCTTGTTGAATATTAGAAACCGTTTTGATAAGGGTATCCATTGGTCCATTGGTAATGGTCATACCATTAACTTCTGGACTGATAAATGGATAGTAAATCATGACTTACTTCCTTATTTTGATAATGAAAATATCAATTTAAAAGTCTCTCATTTTATAACATTTCCTAATACATGGAATTTGAATGAGTTAAGTCTTTATGTTCCACCTTATTTAGTTCAAATTATTTCTGATATCCGTATTCCATATTCTTCTTCGCCTGATAATATTGTTTGGCTTCCTGCTTCTGATGGTAATTTCTCTATTTCCTCTGCTTATAATCTACTTACTTCTCAAATGCAAAATCTTTCTTCAGGATTCTCTTGGATTTGGAAGATGAAACTTCCTCAAAAAATACAAAATTTCCTTTGGAAAGCTTGTATTGGTTGTCTCCCTACTACTGATCGATTAAATCGTTTTTTTAATTGTGTTCCTAGTACGTGCTCCCTTTGTGATAGTACAGATGAAACTTTGAATTACTTATTTTTCTTTTGTCCTTTTACTCAGTCTATGATAGGTAAATTAGAATCAAAACTTAATACTACTTTTAATTTTGAATCTTGGGAGGCTTTAATGATAATTTGATTACTACTTTAAATTCAAATCAGAATAAAAATATCTTGTGCTTCCTTTGGTGGTATATTTGGGGCCATCGAAATGGTAAAAATTTTAATCCTGGTCGACTTATATCTAATTTACTTCCTCATGATTTAGGCTTTACTCAACATATGCAATGGAATTCGGCAAATTATTCCTTGAAAAATAATACTCATAAAAATAACTTACCAAAGAGGAAAAATCATCGCTCTTGGGTTAAACCACCTTTAGATTGGTATAAATTAAATTTTGATGCATCTAAACAATCAAATTCTGCTACTTATATTGGATATCTAATTCGTGACCATAATAGTAAAATTTCACATTTTGATAAGAGACAAATGCAAGATATGTCAATTCTTAAAGCGGAAGCACTGTCACTTTTACTAGGTGTTAAATACGCAAGCACACACAATATTTCCAATTTAATTATTGAAGGAGATAATCTTGTACTTATTAATTCTTTAAAAAACATTTGGAAAATACCTTGGGAAATAGCGAAAATAATTGAAGATATTAGACTTTTTCTTTCGACAATACCTCATGTTTTTTTTTTCATTATTATAGGGAATGTAACTCAGCAACAGATTTCTTAGCAAGAAGACACTTCAATCTTGATCATCTCAGATTGGAAGTTTCAAGATTTACTCCTATTTTTACTCCATATTTTTCTCATTTAAATCAGGTTTCTGACTATTGTAATATTAGTCCTTTAATTTTGGATTTCTTAAAGATCATCCGTTGTGATGATTTAGGTCAGCCTTGTAATGTACGGGTGACTTAATGTTGACTTACAATGAGCTAGTAGCTCATTTTTCAAAAAAAAACCAAGTGTGGACAGTTCACGGGAATACCTATCTTACTTCATTTAATTACTAGTTACATGTCCTACCAAAAAAAAAAATACTAGTTCCTTGTTGTATCTATTTAATTATATTTTTTTTAAAAATGAGCTACTACCTCAATACATAACCAACATCAGATTTCCCTAAGAAAACAAAGTCAACTTAAATAATTACAACAAATGAAATCATAAATTAAAGGCGGGTGACTAAACAACAGTCTAAGATTAGAAATCGAAAAAGAGTGAAAACAGGACTCTTGGTTTAATTTAGAAATAGCTTGGAGGAGCAATGAAAGATCAAAAGATCAAAAAATCCGCCACCGAATTACATTCCCTCTAGGGATGGAAAAACAAACCACAAGAGAGATGTTGTTTTTTGATAAGGAAAGAAGTTAGGGTGACCACCAACAAGCTAGTGGTCGCCTTGTTACTGGTATCCCTAGAGCATCTTGACGGAAGAGGGTAAGGAAGCCGAAATCAACTGCAAGTGGGACAGATTGAGACATGCTTGAAAGATCCAGCGATGAAGTCTGCCACAAAATTGCACTCCCGAACAACATGAGAGATACGCCAATCCTGGAAACAAGCCAACGAGCAAAGGATATCCCCACGCAGCAACTCAATCTCCCACGGGCAGTGCCAGTCATCGAGCACAACATTGACCTGCTGCAAATTATCGCCTTCAATCTGGATTCAGGGAATGCCACATCTAATGGCCTCGAGAAGTCTCTGGCACAAGGCGATGGTCTCGGATGTTAGAATAGACTATCGACCAATCAGTCCTCCTCCAAAATGGATGGGGGAGCCACCTGAGTCCTTGAGGATAAACCCAAAAGAAGCCATGCCATCAGCAATAATTGCATCATCAAAATTCAATTTAATATAGTCACTTTTGGATTTTTCCCATTTCGTTCATTTTCTACCATCCCGACCGCGTACACTACAGTTACAGGGGTCGGAGGAGGCAGTGGTTTCTGCAAGTTTCCAATCTTTAATTTGGTTCCAGACGAAATCGGCATTGGTCAAGTTTGTTTCGGTGTTTCTATCAAAGACTCTCTTGTTTCTACAGAACCAAAGGCTCCACCAAGTGTTGGTGAGGAGTTCAAATTCCTCTTTTGTTGTCATTTTCTTAATTTCCTCTAGGATCTCGTGTGTTTTTTCCCGTCCGGGGATATCCGGTCAGTGATCCCCCATATTTTCGGGTCTATTGGATTTAGGGTTGTCTTAGTGAGAGGGCATGATAGTAACACATGGTTTGTGTCCTCCACCGTGTTGTTACATGCTTCGCAGCCTTGTGTTACCGAAATGTGGTTTGCTGCAAGCCTTGTTTTAGTTGGCAGCCCGTTCCGGGCTACTTTCCAAATGAAGTACTTCATTATAGGAGGGATATTTAGCCGTTTAATCAATTATAAGTTAATTTTGGTTCACCTTTTGATTGGTGGAGCCAATGCATGGTAGAGTGGGTGGAATACCAACCATTTTTGCTTGGTTGTCAATACAATCTATCCGATAGTTTATTTATGGGATTAATAATCTTGGAGATTCTATCGAGGTCATCAAGCGAGACGACTTCAACCAATTTCTCAGTGTTCCATGGTTGTCCTCCCGGAGGTACGCCTCTACTGGTTCCTTCCTATCAATGAGGTTTTCAACCTCGGGTTTCGGGTTGAGGGGACCATTACCGATCCAATTATCTTTCCAAAATTGGACGGTTTTACCGTCCCCCACTTTCTAGATGAGTCCCTTAATGAACAGGTCTGTTAGGCTTACAAGTTTAGACCATTGCTTATAGTTGTTTTCCTTGTTCCAAAAGAAATTTTTATTTATCTGGTCAAGTTCTTTCAATGTTGACTGGTAGTAGAAATGATTGCATGATATAGTTTGGTTATACTGAGAGGTTTGCTTTTATTAGTGTTTTCCGCCCTTCTTGGGATAGGGTGTTAGCTTTTCATTTGATAATTGGGATCTGGTTCGTAGAACTAGAGGTTTGAATGTGTTTTGTGTTACTCTCCCGTTAATTATCGGGCATCCCGGATATTTGTCAAGTCCAACTGTGTTTTCTATTTGTAGTATTTGTTTTATTAGCTCCTTTGTGTTATTATTAGAGTTTTTAGTCATTTGGAAAGCGGATTTATGGAAATGGACTTTCTATTCGGAGATCTGACAGTAGTCATCAATAGTATTCTTAATATTTTTACCTGCTTGGTCGTTGGCTTTTGCAAAAATGATGATATCATCTGCAAAGGCCAAGAAAGGGAGTTTTGTTCCATTTCTCGAGATTTGGATCCTGATGCCACTAATTGGGTTAGAGCTCCAGAGTTGGAGTTGTCTTGCCAGAACCTCGACAATGAGGATGAATAAGTATGACGATAGGAGATCCCTCTATCTAAGGCCCTGTTGAGGGTAGAATTGTTCTATCGGTCCGTTGTTGACAAGGACTGAGAAAGAGACCGTTTCAACACATTCTCGGATCCGACCCAAGAATTTATCATTGAAATCGAATTTGTGGAGTATCTCAGCTAGGAATTCTCAGTTGATCCGATCATAGGCTTTTTCCATGTTGATTTTGATTGCGATCCACCCCTCCTTCCCCCGTTTGCTTCGGAAGGAGTGGAAGATTTCATGCACGATGAGTGTGTTGTCGTGGATACTCCTGTTGGACGAACGCCACGTGGATCAGGTGGATAAGTTTATTAAACACTCTTTTAAGGCTGTTTGTTAAGATTTTCGAGATTATTTTATAGATGGTAGTGCATAGGCTAATTGGCCTGTAATGATTGGTTGAGTTGGGACTTTCGCATTTGGGTAGCAGAGTTATAAATGTATAGTTTATCGGTTTCAAAATTTTCCCAGTGTGAAAGAAGCTTTTAACAACTTTGGTCACGTCCGGGCCAACTATTTGCCAATATTGCTTATAGAAGCCTGTTGACATTCCATCAGTGTCGAGGGATTTATCATCCCTAATGTCAAATAAAGCATTCTTTATTTCAGTGTTCGTTACCGGTTTTGTGATTTTCATGTTGTCTTCTTCGGTTACTAATGATGTACAAAATAGTAAAATGATAACTAGGCCCGGGGTACAAAAAAACGAATAGACACAACGGGATTCCTAAGGATGATTTTAGGACCCACAAACGTGTGCCTTTTAAGTTTAAACATTCCCATCTTCCACGAGGTCTTCCGAATCCCCAGGGCGAGGTCTAAACCTCGCCACCGACTCTGCTGACACCCCCGCCCACACGGACCACTCACGGATGCCGCTTCTCCGAACCAATCACCGTCCGCCTCCCCTCGGACCAATCAAGAGCCCCCACCTCGGGCATCCCACATCGGACCTTGGCTAAAAATCGACTCCCCAATCCTCTATAAATAGAGGAGAACCTCGTAAGAAGAGGGGGTCGAAAAACATCTTGAACTCAAGAACTATCTTGCTCGTTGAAGATCGACGTGATAGAAACATCGTCAAAAGACCTCGCTACAGACAAGTAGAGTCCACAAAAAGACTTCAAGTCACACAGAGATCCCGTTCACACCAAAGACCTCACTACACAATCTCACAAGACGCCCACCTCGCTCACACTCACAGAGTTTACCACATCTCAAGATCCATCACGCTACACTTAGGTGATAGAGTCGCTTAGCAAATAGGAGATCTCGAATATTGTAAGCTCGAGATCTCAAAAACTCGTAGGAGGTTTAAGGTGTGATTCTCAATTGCTTGTTAGCCTCGTCGGCTTGTAACCTTGCTGTAAAGAAAATCATAAATAAAGAAGCAAGTGTTTGCACTTTCGAATATAATAACCTCGTTCCTTGTCTTCTATCGAGTCGTTATTTCGGGTTTCATCACTGGCGCCGTCTATGGGAACTTCTTCATCCTTAGTAGTCTTCCGATTAGTGCAAACTTTGGCTTTTGAACCCCTCAAAATGGCTTGCCCAAACAACTTCTTTCCCCAACATCCCGACAACATGCCTAAGACCCCGCAGTGGATGGCCGCAGGGCCACCGGGGTGCCCTTTCGTGGTTCCTCCGGGTTGGACGTACAACGCTCCTCAAAACCCATACCCATTCCAAGGGTATGAATAGGGTGGCGCACCCCCAAATCCGTATCCTTACCCGGGTTACGGACAATACCAACAAGGCCACGCTCCCACGTACGTCCCAATTCCCCCCTAGGGGCAACCCCACTATGAATACGTACCCGCGTACGTCCCCGATGCAGATCAACAACGGCTCGACCACAGAGAGACCTTCCCGGGACCCGATGCAGATCTCGCGATCCCATTCGCGACGTTCAAGTAGGCGAGACACGGAGTTGTCCGAAACAGCGGGGAGTGTGGCACATCCCTTGGCAAAATCGAAGTCACGCCGTCCATCCGTCGAGATCGGGTACAATAACCCCTTTGTAATCGAGATCCAAGAGGCGCCCATGCCCAAAGGCTTCCACTGTTCACAAATGGGGCTTTTTGACGGCACGACCGATCCCGAAGACCACATAAAACACTTCGCCGTACAGATAAACGTCAACTCCTACAATGACGCTATTTTCTGCCGTAACTTCCCAACCACCTTGAACAAAGCTGCAATGACGTGGTTCACCAGCCTCAAGATAGAGTCGGTGGCCTCGTTCTCTTTTTTGTGTGAATCCTTCGTCGCATGATCGCCTCTCAAATGCGAGGGTCTAGAGATACAATTTATAACCCGACCCCGTTGTAGCACGTGGTGGGTGTCGAATACTCGGGAAGTATACTCGATTGATGTGCCTAGACACTAGAAAGCTGGAAAAGAGAGCTTAAAACAAAGGAAAACAAAGAGAACAGTCGGGACCGACACAGAGGTCACGTCGGGCCCGATGTTGGCGACAAGAGGAAGTCGGGACCGACATAGGGTAAGTCGGGCCCGAGGTAGCTGGGTTGGTCGAACTTCAAAGATTAAAAGTAGATCCTGGGCTTTTGGGTTCCTTCTCTAGTAGATTAAGGCTTATCCACCCCAATTCAAGCAATGAGTGATGATCGGACTAGGATCGAGTGCTTTCGCCCTCGTTCCAACCACTTCTACACATCGATCATTGGGGAAATCCCCTTCGAAGCAAGGTCTTGAGATTGACACATGTTCGCTTTCGCTACTTTGTCAATCTCAAGCCTTGATTCCAAACTTTCGCAAGGAATTGTAGCTCTATGTAGAGTGGGTTCCTTAGATCAAACACTCAAGGCTATGGAATTGGGGTTTCTAGCCCAAACCTAGCTAGGGTTTTCCCCCATAACCCAAGATCAAGGAGATCTACTCCATGTGGCAAACAAAGAAAGCAAACAAATCAAAAGGGAAAGCAATCAACATCATCAATCTCAAAACAAAGCAAAGTTTCATTCAAAATCAAAAGCAATCCACAAATTCCAATCCAAAAGTTTCCAAATCCACAAGATCAAAACAAAGCAAAGCTAATCTATCAACCAAACCTATCAATCTTCCTCTCCCTTGGCCGATTCTCTCTCTTCTCCTTCTCCTCTCCTTTCTCCTTGCTCTCCAAGTATCCTCTTGGTTCCTTTCCAAGTGTGGGAACCTCCTTTGTGTGTGAGAGAACCCCCTTAATTACAAGACAAGAGGGCCTTTTATAGATTAGATGAGGGGCAAAAGTGGAAGTCCACAATTTCGTGCCTTGGAGCCCAAGTAGTCCGGTGACCGACTCGGACCGACACGGAGGACATCGGGCCCGAGTTACTGTGCATGTCGGTCTGAGGTTGAAAATTCCAAGTCGGGCCCGACGTGGTTGCAACTCGGTCCGGACCTCGTTCCACCTTCTTCTTGTTGGCTTTCCTCTTGTTCTTCTTCATGGCTTGCTCCTCTCTTTCCCGCTTTAGCTCGGGCCTTGCTCCATGTCTCGACTCTCCTTCAAATCGATCCTCGATTCATGCCAAATTACCTACAAAACACATAAAATGCGCATAGTCTCCGAATCTCATAGAAATACGGGAACTAAGCTAAAAAGGAACAAAACACACAAGAAAAGGGGAAAAAGAAACATATTTACAAAGGAAATCACATATGAAAACACCACCAAATAAAGAGACATCAAAATACCCCATACTTAAACTTGCTTGTCCTCAAGCAATAACAATGTAAGCAAGACCGAAACATAATCTTCAAGTAAAGCCTCGTATGAAAACACATTTTAAGCACAAGTGATTGATATTCAAGCAAGATTACATCATCACACATGATTAAGTGTTCCAAGGAATAGAGTCAATGCAACTAAGCCTCACTTTAGGGATATGTGAATGTGTATCACTCATCATGTGTTTGGGTTTAGCAATGAACACTCAAGCTCAAAAATCATGCAAGTAAGGACTTTACTATTGAAGCTAATATCACCAATTCCTCCACCTAGAGATGCCTAATACAAAGTACACAAAGAATTTCGAACTTGGCTCAATGGAGGTCCTCAAAGAGGTTCCATTCAGCCGGGTTGTAATGGGGCTTTTGGTATTTCTCAAGGTGGGAATTATTTGGTCTTGTGGTGCTTACAATGGGGATTGAACAACCTAAACTCTCACCAACTTCACCAAAATTCCACAATTACTTTCACACTCACCCAAAAGACTTAACATTTTTCCTTTCAACCCAAAATTTCACTTAACATTCCACTTCATCTTTGCTCTTAGGCTTTTTGTTGGATTTTCCACACTTTCTACATTTTGGACCGACTTTCTTATGACATCGGGCCCGATGTTGCGTGTAACTCGGTCGGACCATTTTTCTTCACTTAAGCCCTTTGCCTTCATTCCACTTTACATTTCCAACATTTTCTTTCTTTCTTTTCTTTCTTTTTTTTCATTTTCATTTTTGTACAACAAAGATGCACTACCCACATGATTCATAACACCATTCTTTGCCCTTAAACCCAAGAGAATCTCAACTCTTCAAATACAATCCAAACCTCTCTTCTAAAGTCCAATCCCATAAGGGTCAAGTCATATAAGGCTTGGAATAATATTTTTGAGGAGTTTCAAACAAAGGCTTAGGCTAGAACGGGGCTACAAACAAAGGATTAACTTCATGGTAGGATATGGAACATTTATGTGACTAGAAGAATAAAGTTCAAAATCAATGTGACAATGCTAGGACAAATCTCATGACGGTCTTGGAAAATAGATAAACACCGCAATAGCAAGTTTTACTAAGCATGAATGAGCTAATCACACAAGAAACATGAGGGATATGCAAATATGAACAAGCATCCCTAAAATGGCCAAAAATCAATCTCACAAGGGTCACTCATACTTAGTTGCATAAGAACTCATCCTAGAACTCACATGTTCAATAAAACAAGCAAGATATCATCATCACATCAAAAGCAACATCATTTTAGAGGCTAAACCATCCGAAAATATGCAAAGGAATTTACATGCTCACATCATCATTAGCTTTTATTTTGGCAATCTAAAATGGGAATTTCTAGTCCAAAAAACTACAAAACACAAAATCTTTTTTTTTTTTTTTTTTTTAACACAATTTTTCAATTTTTTATGGATTTTTGCAAAAATTTCTCTAAAACCAAAAACAAAGACTCATTCATTCAAAACCAAATTAATCATCCATGTCTTTGATCAAACCACAAACTAAGACACAAACATCCCAAACATAAACTAGAAACAAAAAACAAATATCCTCAAAATAACAAACAAACATAAGCAAGTGAAATCATGAACACACTTACCCCCACCCCATACTTAAAATTTTGATGTCCCCATCAAACAAGGAAACCATAACTTTAAAAGCAAGAGAGAAGAGTATGAAGAGCTCACAATTTCTTATTCTTCAATGGCATGTCTAGGATCACTCGAAGGGGTTGTCACGTCTACGTCCTCTTTGGAGCCTTGCTTGCCGCTCCCTCTCGTACACTTGCTCTTGGTAGAAGTCTTGTGGTGGTGGTTGGAGTTGAGGATCCGGGCGTGTCCATTGGTCCTCACGGGAAGGGAAGTTCCCGCTCATCCATGTGTTGAAGCTATCTTGGACCCGCCACCTTTGGTCTTCCACCTCTCTAAGCTCCTCCACCTCTCGCCTAGTGTAGTCGAGGGCTCGGTTCATCTCTTGTTGGCTAGCTTGGAAAGCACTTTGTTGTTGAAGCAATTGTTGTTGTTGTTGGTACATTTGTTGTTGTTGAAGATTCACTTGATGGACCTCTTGAAGAACATTTTCTTGTTGAAGTTGGAGATGGGCCATTTGGTTGGCCAAGAAGGACATGTCCACCGTTTGTTGTTGCTCGGGAAACACCATTCCCGGACCATACCATTGGGCGTAGCCTTCATAACCGCCACCTTGAGCTTGTTCTCGCCTTGCACCGCTCCCTTCTCCACGCTCATAATGCCTCGGGACCCCATCACCATAGAATGAACTGGACCGACGTTGAAGGAAGTCGGGCCCGACGTGGTGTGTACCTCGGTCCGCCAGTGTTGGAGCTTGGTGCGTGGCTCGGAGGTTGGCCATCAAGCCTTGGATGCGCTCATCTTCTTCATTTTGCTCTTGATTGACGTCCATGTCTTCCCCACGAGGTGCAAACACAAAGTTGTCTTGATCGGAATCCGGTGAAGATGGAGGGGAGGTAAACCGAATGTGTTGAGGTTGTTGTCGCCGCCCCTCTCTTGCACCTTCGGGGTCACCAAATGAGTGTGGCTTGCCGGCCCACACTTGGTACCAATTTTGATACCGAGAAAGATCATAGAGGTTGTGCACTAACCGGATCGACACACCATCATAGTTCGAGTGAGGGGCCAAAGAAATCATGTAGAGCTTCTCCTTGATGATGTTGGCCTTCTTGAAATACTTCATGTTCATGTACTCCACACCATTCGGAGCCGGAGAATACTTGTTAAGATCAACTCCTAGACGCATGGCTAGCCTTGCTATCATCCCGCCGAAGTAGATCCAAGAGGAGCTTTAGAAGTCTCGCACCATCTTGACCCACTCCCATGCAAGGTTCATGGGCTTCTCGGTGTTGAAGAGCATCTCATGTAGCAACATAATCTCTTCCTTCATTGGCTTGCTCAACTCATGACGAGCATAGATTGCACATCCCAAAACTCGCACCATGACCCGAAAAAGAGGGCTAGCAATCTCGGTTGTGGAGGTGCCCTTTCTCATCTCGCTCTTCCCGGCCACATGACGCCACACTTGGTTCACCTTCTCATTGTCGACGCCGGTCTCTTCTCTTGGGCATGGAAACCCGAAGTAGGTAGCCAAATCCCTAAGAGTGAGATTGTGGTCCTCATTGCCTAAGAGTAGGTCGCAATTGTTGAAATTGCCTCTTCCACCGAAATTTCCTCGAACATAGTTTGCCTCCTCAATTCGCTCGGCCAAGCGCACTTGGCTCTCATTCGGACAAACTTATGTAGCATGTGCAAAGGATCCACACTCCTCACAAGCTCTAGCATTTTGCTTGTAGTAGTGGACTTGCCTCTTAAGCTTGCTCACTTCACCTTCAAGGAATTGGAGCTTCACATCCTTGTCAATGTCTTCTCCCTTTGGATCATATAACTTCCTTGCACCTTCACCTTGAACTTTCACCTCTTTGCTAGCTTGACTCACCCCATACATGGCCTCATAATCGGATAGCTTGTCAAGTAGCTCCCAAGCTTGATCCAGTGTCAAGTCTAAGAACCCACAATCGGTGTGGAGATTGAGCTTGTCCTTCGTTGCCGGATTGATGCCTTGGAAAAAGATGTCTTGAAGTACATAAGTTTGTTGGCCATGAGTAGGACATTGGCGCAACATCTCCTTGAAACGGTCCCATGCTTCGAAGAGAGGCTCATTCGGACCTTGTTGAAAGCTTGCAATCTTCCTTCTTAGCTCGGTTGTCTTTGAGGGCGGGAAGAACTTCATCAAGAAAGCATCATAGAGTGTCTTCCAAGTTGTGATTGACCTAGGAGCTTGGCTCTCGAGCCAATGTGTGGCTTTGCCCCCAAGTGACCACTTGAACGCCTTTAGAAGCACATACTCCAATGTCTCTTCGTCGGTAGAGATCGTCTCACACATGTCCACAAAGCGTTTGACGTGCTCTATGGGACACTCATGTGGACGGCCCTCAAATTGATCACGCTTGATGAGGGAAATGAATTGCGTCTTGATCTCAAAATTCTTGGCAACCTCGGGAAGCACAATAGCCGGTTCGGGTACCCTCAACTCCGGATGCATGTATTGGCGTGCATTCCGGGGTAGAGCGTTGAGTTGAGCCTCGGCTCTCATCCGTTGCTCTCGTTCTCTTCTTGCCACCGCCTCTTGATTGTCCTTCTCGAGTTGCAATCTAGCCATTTCGGCCCTAAGTTGAGCCAACTCCTCATCAACATGGAGAGCTTGATTCGCCATCCTTTTCCTTCTTCGGGCTTCTTTGAGAATACTTTCCGGATCACTCACAAACTCAAGCTCAAGTGTTCCTCGGGAGGAACGAGCTAGCATACACCTACGAAACAAAGACACAAACCAAAGCAAATAAAAAACAAACAAAGGGTTTGGGCTATTCCCTCACCCAAATCACTACCAAAACACAAGAAACTCACCAAATTGGCACTCAATGCACTTAGACTTCCCCGGCAACGACGCCAGTCATTTGATCGCCTCTCAAATGAGAGGGTCTAGAGATACAATTTATAACCCGACCCCGTTGTAGCACGTGGTGGGTGTCGAACAGTCGGGAAGTCTACTCGATTGATGTGCCTAGACACTAGAAAGCTGGAAAAGAGAGCTTAAAACAAAAGAAAACAAAGAGAACAATCAGGACCGACACAGAGGTCACGTCGGGCCCGATGCTGGGTTTGTCGAACTTCAAAGATTAAAAGTAGATCCTGGGCTTTTGGGTTCCTTCTCTAGTAGATTAAGGCTTATCCACCCCAATTCAAGCAATGAGTGATGATCGGACTAGGATCGAGTGCTTTCGCCCTCGTTCCAACCACTTCTACACATCGATCATTGGGGAAATCCCCTTCGAAGCAAGGTCTTGAGATTGACACATGTTCACTTTCGCTACTTTGCCAATCTCAAGCCTTGATTCCCAACTTTCGCAAGGAATTGTAGCTCTATGTAGAGTGGGTTCCTTAGATCAAACACTCAAGGCTATGGAATTGGGGTTTCTAGCCCAAACCTAGCTAGGGTTTTCCCCCATAACCCAAGATCAAGGAGATCTACTCCATGTGGCAAACAAAGAAAGCAAACAAATCAAAAGGGAAAGCAATCAACATCATCAATCTCAAAACAAAGCAAAGTTTCATTCAAAATCAAAAGCAATCCACAAATTCCAATCCAAAAGTTTCCAAATCCACAAGATCAAAACAAAGCAAAGCTAATCTATCAACCAAACCTATCAATCTTCCTCTCCCTTGGCCGATTCTCTCTCTTCTCCTTCTCCTCTCCTTTCTCCTTGCTCTCCAAGTATCCTCTTGGTTCCTTTCCAAGTGTGGGAACCTCCTTTGTGTGTGAGAGAACCCCCTTAATTACAAGACAAGAGGGCCTTTTATAGATTAGATGAGGGGCAAAAGTGGAAGTCCACAATTTCGTGCCTTGGAGCCCAAGTAGTCCGGTGACCGACTCGGACCGACACGGAGGACATCGGGCCCGAGTTACTGTGCATGTCGGTCCGAGGTTGAAAATTCCAAGTCGGGCCCGGTGTGGTTGCAACTCGGTCCGGACCTCGTTCCACCTTCTTCTTGTTGGCTTTCCTCTTGTTCTTCTTCATGGCTTGATCCTCTCTTTCCCGCTTTAGCTCGGGCCTTGCTCCATGTCTCGACTCTCCTTCAAATCGATCCTCGATTCATGCCAAATTACCTACAAAACACATAAAATGCACATAGTCTCCGAATCTCATAGAAATACGGGAACTAAGCTAAAAAGGAACAAAACACACAAGAAAAGGGGAAAAAGAAACATATTTACAAAGGAAATCACATATGAAAACACCACCAAATAAAGAGACATCAAACTTCAATGGCTCGAGGAAGCGTAAGAAGAGCATGCGGGATCTCCGCAGCATTGAACAGGGGGAAACCGAGATGTTGGGTACCTTCTTCACGGGGTTCACCACCGCGGTCGCGGAGATCACGCACATCGATGAAGCGTCGGTGCGAGACATCCTCATGGGCAACCTTTCCAAGGGGATTTAAGAATCACATTTTTCTTAAAAACCCGACGAAGTACGGAAGCCTGTGCGCCCGGATCACAACCCAAGTTTATGCCGAAGATGCCGCCAACCAGAGCACGCGACCGAGGACCGACAAGGAACTCGTGACCGAGGCCAAGGGGAAGGCAAAAATGGCCGCACCGGCCACAAGGGATGCGTACATGATGCAGACCCACGACAGTCGGGCCGACTACTAAAGCAACAACAACAACAACAGAAGCAACAACAACAAGAACAAGAACAAGAACAACAGCCACAACAGAAACAACAGCTGTTATAACAACCGCAGAAGTGGCGGTGGGGGTTGGAGCTGCTTCGGCGGGAAACCACGGGGCTACAAAGGCAAAGGTGGGCCCGCTACAACCCAAATGAAAGAGGGCGTGCCAACCCCGCGTCACGAGCCAACCTCGTACAACAGGGGCCGACCCAGCCCCGACCCAGCAACGTTGAGCAGCACGCCCCCGCGAGGCAGACGCACTCCGAGCAGGCCGCGGCGCCCGATGGGTACATCAATACCATCTCGGGTGGACCCTCGCTGGCAAGGTCAAGCCAGGCAAAAAGAAAGAGATATGCGAGGGCAAGCCACCACGAGCCCTCGGTGTACATCGTGGCGCAAACCTCGCAGTCCCACGTAGGTTTGGCTTTCACCTCCGATGATGCCGAGGGACTCCACATGCCACACTCCAATCCCCTGGTAATCCACTCTCAATTGGGCTCGAAGATAGTGAAGCGAGTACTGGTGGACACGGGTTCTTCTGTAGACATTATGTACTTTGGTGCCTTCGAGCAGTTAGGCATCTCCACAACATCCCTGAAGCCCTACGCTGGGAAGCTCACCTCCTTCTCGGGAAACGAGGTCGATGTCGCAGGTCTCATAGACCTTTGGATGACGCTCGGCACCGGCTCCACAACAAGAACCGAGGTGGTGGAGTTTACAGTGGTACACCTGCCCTCGGCCTACAACGCGATCATCCGGAGGGTCTCGTTGATGAAGTTTCAGGCGGTGGTCTCCATCTACCACCTCAAGATGAAATTCCCCATTGACGACGGTGTGGGAGAGGTGAAGGGCAACCAGGAAGAGGGTCGTGTCTGCTACATGACCTCGGCAAAACAAAAATGCCCGGTGTTCATGGTAGAATCCCCCGGCGAGGCCGACCTTGAGGTTCGGGATTTCATAGTCTCCACCCCCAAGGCAGAAAGAAGGGTGATCTCCCCCTTCGAAAGCATATCCGGGAAAATCTATCTGGGGGAGTGTCTCGCCGAGACTGCGGCGACGTCACTAGAAGCCTTGCTCGCGCAATCCCACGACGTGTTCGCCTGGACCGCGAAGGATCTCCGCGGTGTTCCTCGAACCATCTCCCAACACTCCCTAAACGTCGACGTCGCCACTCGCCCTATGGTGCAACGACGAAGAAAAATGAACGAAGAAAGGGCGAGCGCCGCGAATGACGAGGTGACAAAGCTACTGGCTGCGGATTTCATCCGCAAGGTCAAATATCCGAGGTGGCTGTCCAACGTCGTATTGGTCAAGAAAGCCAGTGGCAAATGGCGGATGTGCGTAGAGTTCAAGGACCTCAACAAGGCATGTCCCAAAGACAACTACCCTCTACCCTCAATCGACGAGCTCGTCGATTCAACTGCGGGGCACGAGGTCTTGAGCTTCCTCGACGCTTACTCGGGATACAATCAGATCTCGATGAATCCGCGTGACGAGGAGGAGACGTCCTTCATCACCCAACGGGGGACATACTGCTACAAGGTCATGCCCTTTGGCCTTAAAATCGTCGGTGCCACATTCCAACGCCTCATTGACCGGGTCTTCAAGAACCACCTGGGTAGAAACGTGTCGGCTTACGTCGATGACATTGTGGTGCGGAGCAAGAGCCCCAGGGAGCATCTGGCGGACCTCGCTGAAGTCTTCACCACCCTCAGGCACAATCGTCTCAGCCTAAACCCCGAGAAGTGCGTTTTTGGCGTGTCATCGGGAAAATTCCTGGGCTTGATGAATAGCGAGCGCGGGATCGACGTCAACCCCGCCAAGGTCGAGTCGATCCTCTCAATGAGGTCCCCGAGGTCGCGAACTGAAGTGCAACGGCTCAACGGCGCCATAAACTACCTAGGAAGGTTTTACTCCCGTTTGGCAGACAGATCCCTTCCTTTCTTCGCCGCCCTAAAAAAGAATGACAAGTTCGTTTGGGACGAGGGGCTCGAGGTCGCCTTCTCTGAATTGAAAACCTTCCTGTCAAAGCTCCCCACTTTGTCACCTCCATTGGCAAGCGAGGATCTGCAACTATACGTCGCGGTAAGCCCGGAGACAGTAAGCGTGGTGCTGACTAGAGAGGCCATGCACCCAGTATACTTCGTAAGTCGCGTGCTCCAACTTGCGGAGCAGTGATACTCCCCGACGGAGAAGATGGCACTGGCCGTCGTGATCGCTGCGAGGCGACTACGCCCTTACTTCCATGAACACCCCATCCAGGTCCTCTCTGACCTCCCTCTCCGAAAAATCCTCCATCAGCCCGCCCTTTCCGGGCGCATGACGAAGTGGGCGGTCGAGATCTCTGAGTTCGACATCAGCTACCTCCCAAGAACCGCGATGAAGGGGCAGGCCCTCGTCGACTTCATGGTGAAGGTCACCTTCCCCGAGACCGACGCAAGCTCGGAGGAGTGGAAAGTGTTCGTTGATGGCTCACGGTGTGATGCCGGTGGCGGGGCCGGCGTATTCCTCGCTAGTCCCTCAATCGAGACGGAGTACGCCCTCAACTTCGCCTTCGAGGCCACCAACAACGACACCGAATACGAGGCCATGATCGCCGGGATCGACATGGAGCTCCTTAGCGGAGCCCGCAAAATCAGGGTCTACACAGATTCCGAGTTGGTGGCGCGTCAACTCAACGACCATTACGACACCAGGACAGGATTCCTGCCTGCCTACCGAGAGAAGGTGAAGGCCTTGGTGTCATGCCTAGAGACCTTTGCGGTAGAATCAATTCCGCGAGCCTCGAACACAAAGACAGATGCGCTCGCGAGGTTGGGATCCGCACTTCCCTTGGAAGTAGGGAACCGCGTGATGGTAGAGAGAAAACTCTCACGAAGTGTAGACGGCGAGGTCCTATTCGTAAGGACTGAGGACTAGAGGTTCCTAATAACGCGGTATGTACAGAGCAGTGTCCTCCCAGAAAACCCCGCGCTGGCCAGGAAGCTAAAAATGCAGGCGGCCCGCTACTGCATCATCGGTGACCAGCTCTATCGCCGAAGATATACTGAGCCCAATCTGTTATGTTTACCGCCCGAGGTCACGGATCACATCCTCTACGAGGCGCATGAGGGAGTCTGTGGCGGCCACCCGGGGTGGCGGGCCTTGGCACATAAGATCATCCATCTGGGGTACTTTTGGCCCACTCTCCGACAAGATGCAAAGGCCTACGTCCAGAGGTGTGATGGGTGCCAGAAACATGGCAACCTCCAACATACCCCAACCTCCCGCGTTCACTCCATCCATGCACCTTGCCCGTTCGCAATGTAAGGGATGGACATCCTCGGCCCTTTCCCCAAAGCGGCTGGCCAAGTGCAGTACATCTTGGTCATTGTCGATTACTTCACGAAGTGGATCGAGGCACAAGCTATGGCAAGAATAATCGGGGAAAAGGTCTGCGACTTCCTATGGAAGAATCTCGTGTGCCGTTTTGGCCTTCCCATGACCATCATGACCGATCATGGCCCCCAATTCTACTGCGAAGAGACTCGGACCGAACTGGGCATAGCCCTCAAATTCTCCTCTGTGGCCCACCCCCGGTCCAACGGCCAGGTAGAAAATGTCAACGCTCACATCCTGACCGACCTAAAGAAGGGCCTAGACATGCCGCAAGGCCGCTGGGCGGAACTACTTCCACTCGTCCTCTGGATGTATCGCACAACCGCGCGTCGCGCAACAAGCGAAACACCCTTCGCTCTAACTTACGGGGCGGAGGCGCTGGTCCTCGTAGAAACTCTGGTCCCCTCGGCAAGAGTGTTCAACTTCGACGAGAAAGAGAACGAGTCCAACCTCAAGATCGAGATACAATTCCGAGACGAGCTGCGCGAGGTAGCAGACCTACGCTCCAGAGAATACAAGCTCCGTGTGGTCGTGTATCACGACAAAAAGGTCAGACCTCGTCTTTTGGCCACAAGAAACCTCGTTCTAAGGCGTACGGAAGGTGGCAAACTGGATCCCAACTGGGAGGGCCCATATCTCCTCGGGGAGGAGGTCGCTCCCGGAGCCTTTAAACTCAAGGACAGCGAGGGACGTACCCTAAGCAAAACATGGAACGTCGCGCGACTTAAGAAGTATTTTGTGTAAACCCCCTAAATTCCGTTGTTCCTTACAAGTTTTTTGTGAATAAAGGATTGCAGGCTTTTCGAAATCTCTCCCGGAAAATGAAAATCTTGTTTGAAAGAAAAAACCACCCCTCGCTTCCCGCTTGGGGTTGGAGAATCTCGTTAGGTCAACCCATCGCTCCCCGCTTGGTGTAGGAGAATCTCGTTAAGTCCACCCCTCGCTTCCCGCTTGGGGTTGGAGAATCTCATTAATTCCACCCCTCGCTCCCCGCTTGGGGTTGGAGAATCTCGTTAAGTCCACCCCTCGCTTCCCGCTTGGGGTTGGAGAATCTCGTTAAGTCCACCCCTCGCTTCCCGCTTGGGGTTGGAGAATCTCGTTAAGTCCACCCCTCGCTTCCCGCTTAGGGTTGGAGAATCTCGTCAAGTCCACCCCTCGCTTCCCGCTTGGGGTTGGAGAATCTCGTTAAGTCCACCCCTCGCTTCCCGCTTGGGGTTGGAGAATCTCGTTAAGTCCACCCCTCGCTTCCCGCTTGGGGTTGGAGAATCTCGTTAAGTCCACCCCTCGCTTCCCGCTTGGGGTTGGAGAATCTCGTTAATTCCACCTCTCGCTTCCCGCTTGGGGTTGGAGAATCTCGTTAAGTCCACCCCTCGCTTCCCGCTTGGGGTTGGAGAATCTCGTTAAGTCCACCCCTCGTTTCCTGCTTGGGGTTGGAGAATCTCGTTAAGTCCACCCCTCGCTTCCCGCTTGGGGTTGGAGAATCTCGTCAAGTCCACCCCTCGCTTCCCGCTTGGGGTTGGAGAATCTCGTTAAGTCCACCCCTCGCTTCCCGCTTGGGGTTGGAGAATCTCGTCAAGTCCACCCCTCGCTTCCCGCTTGGTGTTGGAGAATCGCAGTAAGTCCACCCCTCGCTTCCCGCTTGGGGTTGGAGAATCTCGTTAAGTCCACCCCTCGCTTCCCGCTTGGGGTTGGAGAATCTCGTTAAGTCCACCCCTCGCTTCCCTCTTAGGGTTGGAGAATCTCGTTAAGTCCACCCCTCGCTTCCCGCTTGGGGTCGGAGAAAACCAAAAGTCATCATGCGAGATCCGAGCAAAGCTCGCGATCTTGGCATAAAAATTGGAAGCAAAGCCAAAGTCGGTGGCTAGGCACGATGAGAACGAGAAATCACCTTATCCGCCCTTCTCTAAACGGACAAGTTTTGATCAAGATGCGTGTAATAAGTTGTCTCCATATTATTTATTTCTAACTAACACTTGTTTAGAGTTGTACAAACTTCTTGAAAAGAGGAGTTGAATTTAGAGAAGGGCGGATAAGTTATGACTTGAACTATCTCCAGGCAAGATTCGAACGAGGCTCGTGGCCTCGGCATAATCTTATAAAGATTCGAGCAAGGCTCATGACCTCGGGGTGGAATTAAAACACCCAATGTGGCTCGAGTACCACAATACTTGTGACATTCGAACCATGGAGTTGGATGGATATGGATGGATGAACATGTACAAATGGGCTAAGACAAACAAACAATCACGAGAAAAGAAAAATGATATAAAAGAAAGGCCACAAGGGCCAAGATGTTTAATTACAGACCCCGCAGGGCCACCAAAATAAAAGGCCACAAGGGCCGAGATATTCGAATTACAGACCCCGCAGGGCCACCAACAAAAAATTATAGCATCACAAAAACCAACAACACCATTCAGATCTTCGAGGCTTCGGCGGCGGGGTTGGCGGTTTCCTTGAGAGCTTCTGGGGTTTCGGCGTCGGGTCCTTTGGGGGTCTCTAGGGCAGGAGCAGGGGCGATTAACGGCTGGGAACTTGGCACGTCTGCTGCGGGTTGAGAGCCCGTAACGGCGGCCTCCGGGCCTTCTTGAATGAGCTCCACCACGGGAGGTGCCTCGCTTGCTACCGTCCCATCCGCGTTGAGAAAGAACTCACATTCTCCCTCGGGTTCCTCCCCGTCCAACTCCCCCATAGTCTCGTCGTAATTGGGGTTGAAGAAGACAATGCGAGCTTAACGCTTGCTTAACGCCCATACGGACAACCTAATGGAACATCTTCCTTACGCTTTCCACCAACTCCGCCTGGTACTCTTCCAAAGCCATGTACTTGGGACTCGCGGCCTCAACCTCTTCGTTAAGCTCGACGATACGCCATCCGAGGCGAGTGACGTCCTCCTCAGCCCTCAAAAGCTCAACCTCATTCTCCTTGAAAAATTTATGCTCAGCAGAAAGCTTACACCGAATCTCCTCGTTCTCGCTCTGTAGAACCTCGGCCACTTCCCTCGCCTTGCCCTCCCGCTCCTTAGCTCGGGCCTCTCCCTCCTTCGCCCTCGTCACCGCCTTAGCCTCGTCCCTCGCTACACTCTCCGCAGCTTCAACCCGCTTCTTAGCCGCGACAAGCTCCTTTGCTTGCTTCTCGCACTCCTTGGTGCGGGCTTTAAGCACCGCCTCCATCTTGTCCATCCTTGCATGGGCGAGGCTGATGCGGCTATGGTTGTAGTTGTCAAAAAAAGTGTGTTGTAGGTTCGCAATAGTGTGAGAAAAGAAATAAAAAAGGCACGAAGTTCCAAATAGAAGTGAGATTCATAAAAAACAAAACTTACCATGGCCGAGTATCGGACGGACTTGTCGTCAAGCGCCGCCTCGGTGAGGTTGTTGGCCCACGCGACCTCCTCCTTCCACTCCTCCCTACCCCACTTCACCGGGGCACCCCTAACCGGCCTGGGGCAATGAAACTTGGTGGGCGAAGGACCAGCGGCGTCGATGGCTCGTCCTTCAAAATTAAAGGGGGGAATAACCCCCTTCACCGACGGACCTCGCTGGTCCTTCCCTGAGGGACCTCGTTGGTCCTTCCCCGACGAGCCTCACTGCTCATCCGTCCGGTGTTTTTTGCCCCTCTCCTTACGGGGGGACTCCACGCCATTCCTCTTGTGCCCGACTCCGTCACCAGAGCCTCGAGAGGCTTGGGAGGACATCTTCGCGACATCCCCCTTCGGCGGGACCTCCCCAACGATCTTCTCCCTGGACGTCTTCGGCGGCGGGGGTGTAGGTTTCGACTGTTGAGGGGGCGGCTTCGCTGGTGGAGTCGGGTCCTTGATAACTATCCCCGTTTGAGCTTGGGGAACCGGAGCTGTAGAACAGGAAGTCACAGGTTTCTTTCCATGTGACTTCGAGGTAAGAGCGCGCAAAAGATCCACTGCCAAAGGAAAACATGAAAGTAAGTTAAAAAGAACAAAGAAACGAGGTGAGATTAGCGAGGCTTCTAAAAAAACGACGTTGAAGTAAACTAGGATTGCGACGCTGTTGACCTCGCTATCTGACAAAGGAGGACAAACAAAAATACATATATAACAAAGAAAGAAGAATTAAATACCCTCGCTACCCTCACGTGTCGGAAGGGCGAGGCTCAGGCCGGCCCGCTCAAGCCGGTCCTATGCTAAATACTTCCAATACGGAGCCTGACTCAACGGAGCATATCGTGCCTTAAGCGCTTTGAGTTCGGGGACCGTGTGCGGACCTACTTGCCGAACAAAGTTGCCTGGCACCGTGGGGAAATTGAGATACCTTCCGGTGACGTCCCGAACCAGGAACCAATTCTTCTTCCATGGCCCGACGTTCGAAACATTCGTTGTAATCTTGATACCCGACAAGCTAAGGTTGACGAGTCAAGACTTTTGCTCCTTCCTCGTTAGAAACAAAGTCGACATATTATCGACGTTCGGCCCGTCCCCAATCTTGCGACTGCGAACCGTTTAAGCGCACAACAACCTCCATGCATTAGGAAACAACTGAGCAGGGCAGATCTGCATGGCCCACAGGAAATCGACGATGTGTTGGGCCAGGGGCAACCTGAAGCCCGCTTGAAGGTTGAATAGGTGCACAACCACGCACCTCTCATAAGACGCCAAGGAGTTGCCCTCCTCTTCAGGAAGCGCCAGCTCAATCCCCTCGGGCTAGGCAAAGTTCTTGGCGAAGTCCGCAAGATGTTTGGGCTCCAGCTGGGTAGTGATGTTCGCATTTTTAGTATAGTTTTTAGTAGGTTTTCTTTGTTTATTAGGTTTAGTTTTGATAAGTTTAGGTTTAGTTTGGTGTGTTTTTGGATAGTTTTGCATATTTCTATGGAAAGTATGGAAGCTACTCTATTTTGTGTATTTTGTAGGTTTTAGCAAGGAAAAGGTGCTATATGGAGCTGAAATTGGAGTGCCACAGTGAAAGACGGAGGAATACGAGTTTGAAGAAGTCAGAGTTCAAGATTTACGAGATAAAGTGTGGAAGAAATCAAGCCCAGGCTCGTTAACGAGGCTGTGAGGGCTCGTTAACGAGGCCAAGAGATAGAAATTTCGAGGGTTAACTTTGTGACTCACCGATCCTGTGCGGGAAATTATTTCCGTGTCGGTAGAGTATCGTTTTGTGATTTTTAGGGATATTATATTATGTATTTTAGGTCTTGTTATCTTCTTAGATTTTATTTCTATCTTTTAGGGTTTTATTTATATCTTTTTAGGAAAGTTTATATCTTTTAGCCTTTTTAGTTTTTAGCCTTTTTAGTATAAATACCCTTCTATCTAGCATAGAAAAAGGAGGGTCTGATTAGAGATTTTGGAGAGGAGGAAGAACCGAAGAGGTGAGAGGATCGGAGTCGAGTTCGGAGGTCGGTGAACGAAAGTTACCGAGTTCGTTGATCGAGATTTTGGTTCGGTGTTTTGTTCTTTTTTTCGGTTTCTTCTGAATTTCTGTAAGACAGATTTTTCTATTTAATTTGAGTAGTAATTTGTTTTCAATGATTTCTTTTATTGAATTTATTTGTTTAGTAGTTATGATTAGTGAGTAGTCTTCTTTTCTAGGATCGGGGTTAAGCCCGGCATAGTTGAGCATGTTTGATAAGTGAGATTGTGTTTTGAATGCCTTTTATCTATTATCGAGATTGTTTGTTGTGCTTATACCAAGATGAAAGTTGAGGTAATTTGAGTTTTTAACTTTATTGAAAGAAAAAGTTAGTAACTTGAAGGTTGATATTGTTTGAATACGAAAGTTTCAAGCTTTAGATCCAAAGCAAGCAATTGAGTGAATTAGGATGTGAAAGTAGGTTAATTTACTTGATAGTCAACGAAAGTTGATGACTCTATCTATTTAAAGGCATGATCTTATCTTCTTACGAGTTTATATGCTTTGGCTATGTTGTGGTGTCCCTAGTCCTAGATCTTTGTTTTTATTTGAATTATCTTAAGTGAATTTTCGTTGCTGAGTTACTTGGCTCGGTACCGAATTTATTTAGGTCGTTAGTTGATTCTTTTTGTGTACGGTGGTTCGTTAACGACCCTGACAACGTCGTTAACGAGGCTTCTTGTGAGTGTTTTTGCTTGATTTTGTTTGCTTTTTAGTAGTTGATAAACGAACAACCTTGCTTCCTGTGGAACGATCCTGACTCTGCTATACTCAGCGGGGTCCTGACTTATAAATTTATTTGTTGTCAAGAAACCATAACCAACAAATTGGCGCCATTGCCGGGGAAGCAACAAGTTTGTTAGTTTATCTGTGGGTTCGAGAATAGCCCGACCCCGTATTTGTTTTTAATTTTTGTTTTCTTTTTGTGTTTTCTCAGTGCCGGTATGACGACGAAGGCTTGAGTTTGACAACACTGGTTATTACTCAGAACCTGAACGTTCCCTGCACCGTAGACGCCGAGAGAACCGAGCCACGACCACACAAGAAGAGATGGCTCGTCAAATGGAAGAACTTTGAAACCATATGGAGGCGCTGAAGACTGAGAAAGAAGACGCTGCTGCCGACGCTGAGCGTCAACGAGCTGCTAATGCTCGTCTACAGGAGGAGCTTAATGCCTATCCGAGGAATGCCAAACAATACATGCATCCGGAACTAAGGGTGCCAGAGTCTCCAATCGTTCTTCCCGAGATAGAGAAACCCTTTGAGATCAAGTCTCAATTCACATCCTTGATTAAACGGGCTCATTTTGAAGGGAAACCTATTGAGTGCCCAATGGAGCATATTAGAAATTTTCTTGATTTATGTGACACCATAGCTGCTGAAGGTGTCTCACTTGAATATGTTCTGTTATTAGCTTTCAGGTGGTCTGTTACTGGAAAGGCCCTGAGATGGTTGGAGAGCCTACCTTCTAAGTCTATCAGGACTTGGAAAGCTTTGTACGATCAATTTCTTACAAAGCTTTGTGCGATCAATCCTGTTGAGGAAACGCATCACCTCCTATCACCAGCTGCCTAATGAAACAGTCGTTGAAACATGGGAAAGATTTAAAGAAATGCTTAGACAATGCCCCACTCATGGGCAACCTTTATATGTTTTGCAAGAAATCTTTTTCCAGGGTATCAATGCAGAGACCAAGAACCGTATCAACACACATACTGCGTGCGGTTTTATAGAGATGAATCCGACGGAGGCATGGGAACTGTTGGATAAGCTTTCCAATTATGATGCCATGTATGGAACCCAGCAGACTCCACAGCCCCAGAAACATCTCTACATACCTAACTGAGACGAAGTTGACCCAGATGTTAAAAATAAATTCTTACAAGATGAGGTCAACCATCTGAAGAAGCAGGTAAGTTTCTTGAAATCCTCTCAATCATGTCAAGAATGTGGTTCTTCTGCACATAGTACTTCTGCTTGCACTAACATAGAGCAGGTGAGAGCCGCCGAGACAGTTGCTGAGGTGAATTATATGAGAGGACCATACAGGAACCAACCTAGTTATCATGACAGGTCAAACAACTATCAGGCATGGGGCAATCAGAATACAAGTCAAAATTATGCAGTGCCCCCACCAGATAGACGACCTGCACTCTATCGACCTCCAGGCCATCAGGAGCCGCCATCATGGGTTCAAGGATTACAGGAAAGCATTAACGGAGTAACCAACAAGGTTAATGAAGTTCAAGCCAACATGGACCAACAAAATAGAAGATGGGGAGAGTTCGATATATGGAAGAAGAGTGTTGATTCCCAACTAGGGAACCTCGCTGCCCAAATTCCGAGACCACAAGGGCAACTCCCAGGCCGCCCCGAGGAGAACCCTAGGGGACAAATAGCAGCGGTACACCTTAGGAGCGGAAAGACATTGCCGGAGCGAGTTCAAGTTGAGGACAAGAAGGAAGAGGACGTCACCAAACGGCTCATTAACGAGCCAGCGAGGGCAAATTACAAGCCCATATACAAGGATGACGAGGCTCCGAGGGTTCTTGACGACCCTACCACAGCTAAGTTTTCTAAACCGAGCCTTCCTCTCAACCCCAGGGTAGTTAACGACCCCACCAGGGTCGTTAACGACCCGCCGAGGCCAACAAACGACCCCAGTGTCGACCCGGTACTCTCACCTCTCGAGCCTAACTTGGTTCCGAGAATGGTGAAATCTCTTCCATTCCAACTAAGAAATTTGTGGACTCTATTGAGAGTAAGTTCAAGCGTTTCGTAAAGATTCTTCAGGGCATTAATATTTCAATCCCATTCGCTGAGGCCCTAAGAGAAATGCCGGCTTACACAAAGTTGTTGAAAGATATTCTTAGCAGGAAAAGATCCATTACAGAGCTGCAGGATGAAGTCAGATTAATAGCTCTACCGGAAAAGCTAGGAGACCCAGGGAGATTTGCAATAACGATCGGCATAGGCAACCACAAGTTCAAGGCTTTATGTGATCTGGGCGCCAGTGCTAGTTTAGTTCCTCTCTCAATCTGGTCTAAAGCTAATATGGGACCGCTAGAGCCGGTAGATATGAATCTGTACATGGCAGATGGATCATGTGTCAAGGCCACAGGAGTGGTGGACGACTATCCTATTCAAGTCGGAAAATTCTTTATACCGAATGATTTTATCGTCCTCGATATGCCTGAAGACCCTCATGTCCCATAATTCTCGGCCGACCATTTTTAGCCACAGCAGGTGCAAGAGTTGATGTGCGGAAAGGACTCCTCACTTTTGATATTGGAGAGGAACGGGTGGAATTCAACTTGGATCAGAATGCCAACGACCCAATTGGGGTCGCACAAATCGAGTTGACCCAACCAGAACTCGACACAACTGTCCCTACCATGCCTCATTAGCCAATCACCGAGTCCCACGTGCAAGAGTACAATCAAGAAGAGTCCAAACCACCTTGGTTTTCGGATTTCACTACCCATCATGTAGGAATACCGGGCATACTGATAGAAGAAAAGGGTCCTAATTTAGCAACTCAAGCACACAGAAACTGCAAAGCTAAGTATGGGGTATCTCAAGACCCTAACATGGCTACACAAGAGCCACCTTGAGTCAAAGGAGCACGTCGGGCTAACGACGTTAAAAATAGCGCTTACGGGAGGCAACCCGCTTTTAGTATAGAATTAGATTTTTTCTTTCTTTTCTTTTTTAGATCATTTTTCTTAGCTTTCTTTTGAGTTCTTTTTAGTAATTTTTGGGATAGAAATTAGGATAAATTTTGAGCTAACAAGATGCAGGAGAAGGGATCGAAAATCACTCCAAGAGGCTACGGTGGCTCGTTAACGACACACCCAAGGTCGTTAACGACCCGGTTCGACAACCCGATTCGTCAAAACGAGCAGGTAAGTTTTTTTTTAACCTAATCTATCTTTTTACCTACCCATGCCGCCGCCCCCCTCTTCCTATTCCTATTCCTTCCCTCTCCTATAATACTCTCTTACCCCTTCCAAAAATCCACCCTCAAATCCCCTCAATTCCAACCTTCTCAAAAACTCAACCAAAGATCTTGAAGACCCCCTCCCACCGATCGGAATCCCGCGCTAACCAACACCGAGCAACCGTCGTTACCGAAGCCCGGAAACCCTTCCCTCCATCGTCGAAGATCCAAGCTTTCGATAACCCTCACCGAGCTCGTTACTCACCCGATTTCCGACCCCTTGTTCTTCAAATTTCTCGGTTCTCCGGTATGTTTTCTAAACCCTAACAAGAAATTGAATGATTTATGGTTTTTAGGGTAGAAATTTCATGTCTAAGAATTGAGTTCATATAGAGGATCGATGTTCATAATTGGATTTTTGCCCATGAATGTTTGATTTTGCTTCGTAATTCTAGATCTATAGCAGGATATTCATGTTAAATGTTTCATTAGTGAAAAGATGATTGTGAAAAGCATGAATTTTTCTTGTTAGAGTATCAAGTTTTAAACCTAGCATGTCAAAATTTCGGGTAAATTTAGCATGTTCGGGTTGGGTAATCGAGCAAGTATGGGGTGCGTAAATCCGATTGTGTGACTAGTGAAGAAGTATAGAGGATTGCATGCTTGATTTTTGCTTGAATTTTAAGGTAGATTAAACTCGGAATTCTGTGATTTGGCTCTCGGCAGCTCGTTAACGACCCACCCAGGCTCGTTAACGACCCTGCACAGCTTCAAAAATCAATACCAGTCCAGAATCGTAAACGACCCAATTGGGTAGTTAACGAAAAATTCTGAGGCTATTTCGAGACCAAATATGGGATCTCTTGCCTATCTATTTTGAGTGGATCTTATCTTGGAAAATTCTTGATTATTTTGTAAGATCTCATGGCAAGTTCAAGCAGACCCGCTACCCGAGCTCAGAAGAAGAGAAGGAACCAAAGGTCCTCATCTCCACCTCGTGTGGACGACGTGATTTTGAGTACTCAAGGCCAAGTGCATCGATACCGTGACATTCTAGATAAGGACCACTACACCCGTTGGTTCTCGAAGTCTAGTGCTGTAAACACGGGGATCTACACGGACGTCAAGGAGGCCTTTGTTATTCTTGGTGCCGCTCATCTCCTGAAGCAGGAGAATTTACCACACTATCTGGCCCTCACATCCGAGTTTTTGGCCACCTTAGAGACTAGCTTCTCGTCGAAGACTTCGGCGGGACGAATCCGGTTTCGGCTCGGCAATGTGAGCCGAGAGTTCACCATGGCAGAGTTTAATGCAATTTTAGAGCTTCCGAACCCGTCTAGACACTACAGCTTGAAAGATTACAAAGTGACTCGTACTTGGAGCTACATCACCGGGGAGGTCCAATCCTCCACAGCGGCATTATCTGGGGCAAACATCATTAACCCCATCTTCAGGATTATTCTCCGAGTCCTAGCCGCTACGTTTTGGCCGAAGAGAGAGTTGAACAGGCCAACGAGGACGGAAGTTTCTTGTCTCCGCACCATCCTTTTCGAGGAGCCCGACCCCTTGAATTTGGGGTACGAATGGCTCTACTACATCGAGAAATCAACCAAGTCCAAGGAGGTTTGGTGTGGCAACTTGGTTAGCCTCTTGGCTAAAAACCTTGGAGTTGACCTCACTCGCTACACACCGGCCCATGCCCAACTCCTCAACAAGAACTATTGGTATAGCTCCAGTGTCTTCATTCAAGCCGAGGGAGGATTCAAGGTGAAAGTCCAAGACCGCATCGTTACACCGACCCTCGATAAATTGGAGCTTCTCTACGTACCAAATTGGTACGAGGCGTGGACGGGGCATGCTTACCCATTGGAACCTAAGCCGGAGGATGAGCTCTCACTTAGGCCGTGTGTGTCCCGGTTTGAGCGAGAGGAAGATGCAATGGACGAAGATGAAGATGAGGATGAGGATACCGAGGTAGTAGGCGATGACACTGAAGAGGCCGACACCGAGGGAGGAACTGAGGAGCTAAACCTAGAAGATGAAGACCTCGACACGGAAGTATTAGGCCCCGCTAACGAGGCACCCAGCTTCGTTAATGAGGCGCTGAGAGCTTCTGTCGACCCACCACCAGCTCCTACCGACCCTCAGTCCTATGGGCTCATGCCTTACAACCCGGTGATGTATCAAGATCATTTCCAGCCTCACTATCCACCACCTCCTCAGCCCGAGTACACAGGATCGAGTATGCCACCACCATGGGCCGAGGATCTTTTTGCACGGATGCAGCAACTTCACCTCCAGCAGGACCATATTCATAGGAGGATGGATAGATGGGAATCTGTCTATTCTGCTCGCATGTCGATGGAGGATGAGAGGCATTGTCAAAGAGAGGCGGATGATGCTGAGCGTTGGAGGAGGATGTACGACTTCATGGGGAACTTTGAGCACTACTTTCCTCCACCAAACCGTTGATTCAGCCTGAAGATGAAGTTTTTCCTTGCTTCCCACTTTTGAGACTTTGTAAGTTTTTATGTTTTTCTTTTTCTTATTTTTATCTTTATTTGTTTTCTTTTCTGTTTCTTTTCCTACTTCTTATTTTTCTTACAGTGGGGACACTGTAATTTTAAGTATGGGGTGGAGAAAATAGAAAACTTGTTGTCTTATGTGTATGTGTTTTGAGTAGTTTTTTTTATTCTGAAAAACGAAAAAAAACCTAATAAACAAAGAAAATAAAAAAAATTGAAAACTTTTAAAAAATCTAAAAAGAGTTTTAGAATTGATAGATATCCCTTTCTTAGGTTCTATGATAGTAGTTGCTAGCTTAATCATATAATTCCTTGCAAGCATGTCTTTAATAGTATAGCCGGATTTTTAATTTGAAGTTGTTTTTAGAAGAAGATAGCATTTTGATGAAATTGAGCACATATACTTTATAGCATAAGTGATGCAATCCAACAAAATCATTACCTAGTGAGGAAATTTTTGGCCTTATAGGGAGAACATCAATAAATCCCTCTTCTTTTCTTGTGTAATTTACTCTCTATATGCATATTATCTCTTGGAATTGTGATGGTTATCTATTTTCTTGAGACCCATATGGGATTTATAGTTCATTACTTGTGAAAATCATATGATGGAGAACTTATTTTTATAAGCCCTATTATTCCCTATCCACCTTTATATGATCCTTCTTTTGACAACCAATTCTAGCCTGAAGCCTTTATTTTTAACTCCACAAAATTATTCCCTAGCCGAGATAAGCTTGACCCTATCCGGGGATTAGGACTTAGATTGGAGAGGTAATTTTTGTTGAGTGTTAAAAAGAGAGGAGTGACTTATAATGTTCGATTTGATTGAAGGATTATTGGGAAGGGTAGATTGGAAGTCTCTTGTTCTAATATTATGTAAAAGAAAGATCTCTTGATAAGCAAAGGATGCAGAAAAATAAAGTTGTTAAGAAAAGAGAAGGAATACATACGGAAGCTCGTTAACGACCCTGAAGTGGGCTCGTTAACGAGGCAGCAAGAAAGAAAAAAATATAAAAAAAACAGAAAAAAAGAGAAGTGAAGAGTTGAAGTGCATGTGTGTTTATAGATAAATATCAGAGATTCTTTTATTTCTTATAAGACTTTCTAGGATGATAATGGGTGAGTGACAATGAGTGTGCATAATGAAGAGTGAGTTTGGTATATTGTTAAAGAGAGTTTTGTTTATGTGTGAGTTTTTAGGAGTCTTTGATTCCCGGATATTATTAGCACCACATGACCAAATATTTTCCACGCCTTATTGTCTTTACCAAGCCCCATTACAACCCGGCCGAATGGAAGCTTCTATGAAGTTTTTCATTGAGCCCCCTAAGTTCTCTTGATGATTTTTGCTTGTTTTGACAAATCTTGGGTGGAGAGTATTGGTGATATAAGTTCCAATTTCTATAAGTTTTTGTATATAAGATGAGTTGAGAGATTGAATTTATGATCCTAAACACTTGAGAGTTGAGTGAAACACATTATATCCCTTGTGAGGTTGGATTGTGTTTTCTTATGTCTATTTAGTGCATATATGTGTGATGAAATTAATAATCTTTTGCTATATTTTTCTCATGTGTAGAAGTTGCTTTTTAGATGATGGCTATATCTTGATAAGTATGTTTGTTTGGTTTTGGTTAGTGTTTAGTGATTGCTTGAGGACAAGCAAGTCTAAGTATGGGGTATTTTGATGTTCGCATTTTTAGTATAGTTTTTAGTAGGTTTTCTTTGTTTATTAGGTTTAGTTTTGATAAGTTTAGGTTTAGTTTGGTGTGTTTTTGGATAGTTTTGCATATTTCTATGGAAAGTATGGAAGCTACTCTATTTTGTGTATTTTGTAGGTTTTAGCAAGGAAAAGGTGCTATATGGAGCTGAAATTGGAGTGCCACAGTGAAAGACGGAGGAATACGAGTTTGAAGAAGTCAGAGTTCAAGATTTACGAGATAGAGTGTGGAAGAAGAAATCAAGCCCAGGCTCGTTAACGAGGCTGTGAGGGCTCGTTAACGAGGCCAAGAGATAGAAATTTCGAGGGTTAACTTTGTGACTCACCGATCCTGTGCGGGAAATTATTTCCGTGTCGGTAGAGTATCTTTTTGTGATTTTTAGGGATATTATATTATGTATTTTAGGTCTTGTTATCTTCTTAGATTTTATTTCTATCTTTTAGGGTTTTATTTCTATCTTTTTAGGAAAGTTTAGGCAAAGAGAGGCAAAGAGAAAAGAAAACGGAGGAGAAGAAAAGCAAAGAGGAAACAAGGACACCACACCAGGGCAAGAACCACCCTCAACACCACCGTCTCACCGCCCACAAGAAACACTCAGAAATCACCGTCACCCACCCAAGTACAAAACGAAACAAGGAGAGAACGAAGAAAAATGACAAGAGCGACGCCCAGAAACACACGCAACACCACCGCCACCGCTTCGCCTCCGTGACACCGGCGCGGAAAACCAAGCGACACACCGTCGCCCTTATAGAACGCAGAGCAAAAAAGCAAGCAAAGAAAGATCGAAGGCAAAAAATATCGAAAGACAGGAAGCAGAAGGTCGAGAACTTACTTGTTTAAAGCCGGAGAAGAAAAGGCGGTAGTGCAACTAGCAAATGGCGAAGGCTCGTCGAAAACCGTCTGAAGAACCGCTCGTAGGAAACCGAAAAGACGAAGAGAGAGAAAGTGCGAAAATGTTGGAAAGAGAATATGGGGGGAGGCGTGTGAAATACGTCCTTATAAAGAGCAGATTTGGACCTCCCCCGCTCCCGAAAGGATTATTGGGCCTGTCTCACCTGGACGGCCCACTAAGCAGGATATGGCGAGCAGGCCCAGGGTGCTTCATCCGTCCAGAACAGGATGAACGCATATGTACAGAACTCTAAACCTCCCAGAATGCCCTCCCCACCTCGAAAACTCTACACCTCGCAAAGTTCCCTCCCAACCTCGAAAACTTTACACCTCGCAGAGAACTTCCCAACCTTTATAGCACCCCACACCCCGCGTCCCCAGGGAACTTATGCCCTGCGGCTCTCGGGGCGAGACCCCCAGGCCATGGGGTTGTGATGATGTCCAAAATAGTAAAATGATAACTGGGCCCGGGGTACAAAAAAACAAATAGACACAACGGGATTCCCAAGGATGATTTTGGGACCCACAAATGTGTGTCTTTTAAGTTTAAACATTCCCATCTCCGCGAGGTCTTCCGAATCCCCGGGGCGAGGTCTAAACCTCGCCACCGACTCTGTTGACACCCCCGCCCACACGGACCACTCACGGATGCCGCTTCTCCGAACCAATCACTGTCCGCCTCCCGCCCAGACCAATCAAGAGCCCCCACCTCGGGCATCCTACATCGGACCTTGGCTAAAAATCGACTCCCCAATCCTCTATAATAGAGGAGAACCTCATAAGAAGAGGGGGTCGAAAAACATCTTGAACTCAAGAACTATCTTGCTCGTTGAAGATTGACGTGATAGAAACATCGTCAAAAGACCTCGCTACAGACAAGTAGAGTCCACAAAAATACTTCAAGTCACACAGAGATCCCGTTCACACCAAAGACCTCGCTACACAATCTCACAAGACGCCCACCTCGCCCACACTCGTAGAGTTCACCACATCTCAAGATCCATCACGCTACACTTAGGTGATAGAGTCGCTTAGCAAATAGGAGATCTAGAATATTGTTAGCTCGAGATCTCAAAAACTCGTAGGAGGTTTAAGCTGTAATTCTCAATTGCTTGTTAGCCTCTTCGGCTTGTAACCTCGTTGTAAAGAAAATCATAAATAAAGAAGCAAGTGTTTGCACTTTCGAATATAATAACCTCGTTCCTTGTCTTCTAGCGAGTCGTTATTTCGGGTTTTATCAGTTACTTCTTTTTGGATGGTTTGGGTCATGCTTTTGAGTTTTCTAAGGTTTATTTCCAATGCTCGGAATTGTTTCTAGAAGTCCCATTTGATTTCTGCTTTGATAGTTTGATGTTTTCTAGTCTGGTGATTTGCGTTCTCTTTGTTGTTCGGATTTCTTTGATATTGGTTCTAAATCTTCTACCGCTTGCAATCAGGTGGAAGTATTTCATTTTTTTCCATTCAGTTTTATGTGGGTGTTTTTGGCCCCTTGTTTCCAATATGAGTTGTGGAAGTTGTTTAGGCACAACCGTTTCTTGTCCAATCTTTCCTGCTTTTGGACTAGTTGCGTGTTTTTATTTTCTACGATTTGTTTTTGAATTTGAAGAAGATCTTCGTCTAGGTTTTTATTTGTTCGAAAATGTTTCCAAAAGTATGCTTATTCCATGCTTTTGCTTTAATTTTAAGGACGTGTTTTTTAGTGAGATTAAACATATGTGATCCACCAGCGTTGTAATACCAGGCTTGTTTGATGACGTTCTAGAAATCTTTTCTAGAAGTCCACATCATTTCAAATTTGAATGGATGTGCTTTGAATGGTACGCCTATTGGGAGGTCGCACGAGATAGGGCAGTGCTCAAAGGTTGAGAAGGTGTGGTTTTTCGTTACTATGGATGGATAACATTGGATAATTTGGTTACTAACTAAGGTTCGGTCTAATTTCTCGAACGTAGTATCTTTGAGATGTTTAGATCTTCTCCAAGTAAATTTGTTTCCTAACGTTGAAATATCGCAAATGTCGTAGTCGTTTTTAAATTTAAAGAGTCGTTCAAAACTAGAGTGGTTTGGGCTTGCGTCCCCTGGTTTTTCATTGACGTGTTGGATTTCATTGATGTCTCCCATAATGATGCATGGAAGGTTACAATTCTAGATAAACTCTTTGAGCTTCGTCTAGAATTGATTATTTTTTTGTGCCCTTGGCGGAGCATAGGCGAAAATAATGATCAATTCTAGTGGAAATCAATGAAGCGTTCGTCTTTGTGGAAATTTGGATCCTTTTATTCGAGAGTTGTGCCCCCTTCCAAAGGACATAGATCCCTCCAGCGAATCCGTTTTCCGTAATAAACTCAATGGAGTCAAACTCGGCTTTTTGTCAAGATTTACATTCTCGTGGGGTTTAGGCTTTTGTTTCAATTAGCGATATTAGTTGGATATTTTCTAGGCGGCATAAAACGTTGACCTCGGTCCAGAAAGACCTACGCTTAATGCCCCTACAATTCCACATAGTTATCTTCATAAATAATCGTCTAATTTGTGGCTTTTGGCCATTAGGGGGTATGGAGGCTTCCATGATCTTCTTTTCAAAGCTTTTCTTATATACTTGTTTGGTTCTACAGCTTAGGGTGTGAGATTGGTGACTTTAAAGGTGTCGTTGTTGATATTAGGTAAGCTTGTCCCCTTGTACTGGGTGTCTCTGTTTGTGTTTGTGTTAAAACCTTCCCATAATTTTCTTTTAATATTGTTGAAATTTTGCTTTAGAAGGAGCACTTATGCGATAGCAACTTGGTTTTTTGGATTTTGTGTTATGGGGTTTTCTCCATTTTTGTGTTTAGTGGGTCTGTTTTCATGGTGAGTATTTTCCTTGTGCTTTTTTATTCTCGTTGCTAACCCATTTTTTAATTATACAACTATTTCGGTTTGAGTTTGTCGGGTTTCCGGTCGAAATATTATAATCATGAGTTCCTCGGGTTTTTTTGGCTTTGGTACATGATATGTAGCAGTCTTTTTATAGTTACGCCTAAATTACTTTTGGTATAAAGTTGGCATTTTTGCCTTTTGGAGTTTATTGCAATGAAGCAACTCTCCTTGAGCTCATAGTTGGGTTTCACATAACTTGGTAGTGTTTTAACAGATCCCTCAAAACAAGTAACAGAAGGAAAGGAACACATAAGCAATAGAAGAACCAGTGAACACAGAGACACACAAAAGTAAAGCGAAAACAGTAGTACCAAAAGTTTATTCTCAACGACCAAACAGCACACGTAGCACACCACTGCAACACACAAACAAATAAAAACAAAGCAAAGACAACCAACTCTAGGATGGCACAACAAACAGACCTCGGTGGTCGACACGCGAACCGAATAGAACAAAAACAAAAAGCAAAAGCTGAGTATTTTGGTACACAACAGAGGGTTGGTGATCGTTTTAGTTCCTGGGGGTTTTATCCCAGATATAGCTTGGTAACTTTCTTGTTCGCCTCTCCAAGAGGCATTGGATTTTTGATCGTTGATTGATCATATTATCCGTTTTTTGAGCCCTTTGAAGGCGGATATAGCCGAATCATCAGTGGCCGTTGTGCATCTTTTCCGACTAATTTCAGAAGTTTCCATCTCTTCAACGGTCTTGTTTGCACTAAAGTTGTGATGTTTGAAAGAGCTAAATACCTTAGCGAAGTTGTTCGAGTCATCTGAATTGAAATCTTCAGAACCGTCCTTGTTTCCGGCAAGAGGATTATCTTGGGCGTCTTCAAATTCTCCATTGGAGAAATTGTCCCATTCATGTTCGATTTTCTTCTCTGCCTTCTCCAAGGTAGCACCGGCATTAAGTTTTGGGCTCACGATGTCAGCGAGAGTGCTCACGACGCCTGGTTGGACAAGGGTTGGGCTGGTGTTATCGACCCTAAGCAGTTGGTTGGTGCCCTTAACTTGGTTTGATGGATTGTTGGTTGAACCACAAGAGGCATTCACGATGTCGTTGGACCCCAAAGCTTCGACGGTTGGGGGTGTGGCATCCATTTTGCGTGGTTCTGTCTTTCCGAAGCCTTGAAGTTGTTGGATGAGGCCTTCTTAACGCTGCAATGGTTCCGCAAGTGGTCCCTAGCAACATAGTAACAACAACCCTTTTGATTGTTTTCGAACCAGGTGCTGAATACGGTTAGATCTCCTTTTTCATCGGGTGCAACAATGGTCTCCATGTTGATGTCTTGGATGTCAACATTTGCACAGATTATGTTGTGGGTTGACACAATTCGGATTAGCTCACCAAAGCCATTGTCTTGAAGTATGTGTGGTAGTGCTTCATAGGTGAAGTAGAGCGGAGACAGTTTTGGTATACGAAACCATAAGTCCACAAGGTTTTTCGTCTCTTTCTCCAACTTGAAATCCGGTCTTTATTCTTTAAGCACGAGGAGTTGGCCGACGATATGGTATGGGCGAGCATCCCACACCTTCTTTCGGTCTTTGGGGTTTTTTGAAGCGGATCTCAAACCAGAAATGTTGCATGTTGATTATCATGAAGTCCAGACCGACCATGCCATGCCATCGATTGCGCATTTTCTCGTGCATTTTGGTGAACACCATTGGCTCACCTAGCAGGAATCCGAATAGAGATGACTCCATCGATTTGATGGTAACATCCTTGGCTTTCTTCGGATTTGAGCGAAGCAGTTTTGGGTCGATTTTTAGCTTCGACATATGGTTGATTAGTTGGTTTTGGTTGTTTTTGTGGTTTTCATTGGGTTTAGGCACTGAGTCGCCCACTAGAGATGTGTTAGTGTTGTTTCAGTTCACCACATCAACAAACGTGGTTTGATCTTTGGATGGGACTTGATTGTCTGTGTGCTCATCCATAGGAAAGGGATTGAGAAAAAAGACAAAATAGGAGATGGAAGCAGTTTGGATGTACCCGAAAAAAGCACGATTCGAGTTGGGAGGAGAAGTGAGATAGGATGTTTGTGCAGTGTTGTATTTAAAGGCCTTCACACCAGCTCTCATAGAATTGATGCCTGGAATGACGATTGAGGAGTCGAAAAGAGGCGAGCGTCGAATTAATAGCGTTGGAACTGAAGTAATGAGGGCAGTCATCCACACACACAACACAGTCTCAACGCCTAAGGCGTTGTTACCGCCGCCGTCATGAACCATGCACCAAAAGGATTGAGATTCCCCCGAAACGCCTTGGGATTTGTTTGAATGGAGTAATTGCGACTCAATTATAGCCAAATTGAATTCACCCTTTCTCCCGGAGCCAGCAAGAAGAATTGAGGGCGATTCGATTAATTGAATCAGATGAAGCCCCCCATGATTTAAAATCCGGTGTGAATGAAAATGGGGATTTGGGAATTTACTTATTGTTTGCTTTAATTCGGCATCGGAAATACTTTCCTTTAGGTGGAGTTTGAGAGATGAACTTGACACAGGGCGGCACAGGATCTGCGGTAGAGCAAGCGTCAATAAGATTTGGGTCTGGAGGAAAGCGATGAGCCAGGCGCGTGATGAGCGCGTTCTTTTTTCCATCGAAACGACATGAGAGTTAAAAAAACAAAACTATTAATGTCATTTAATAATAGACTGTTTAATTATAGTTTATACTTACTCATTAATCTATTTTGTATTTCAAATTTCTGATCTATATTTTTCCATTCACCATTTCAACGTACGTAACTTTATGTATATGTTTTGGTCAATGGCGTACTAATATTCTATTATGCATTATTGCAAGAGAGAGATCTAAATTGGATATTGTCACCACATATAATTTAAATATAAATAATGACTCTCCCAGAAAGTGAACAATCATGATTCAGCTGTATCAACAGGTAGAGCTAATTATTGATTTAATACTCGATCTCGTACAAATAATGAACTCTAATTATGAAAATTTAGACACCCCCAGTCCCACAAATGCCGTGATACGTACAACTCTATATCTTATTATATGATCCGATCCTCTTTAATTTAGTTCTTGATAAGACGCAAATGTTGAAACAAGTTAATTAATTGTGAAATTGTCAAGTGACTTTTTTTTTTTTGAGGGAATTGTGAAGTGACTTTTGATTTAGGAATATTGGAGATTCAACATTTTGTAGCATTGTAGGAATATGACAAACATTTTTAAGTTGTTAGTAGCAATTTTCAACGACCTTTAATTGGCTAAACTGAACAATCTTAAGGGTCTGGCTCAGCTAATCATGCTGATTTTTAATATAGTAGCAGAAAATGGGTCATTTGAACCCTTCAACTTCGAATTGATACAAGTGCATTTTATAAAATCTTGTAATAATTCACCATTATTTTGTGGGTTATTATGGTGACGATAGAAAAGACACCGGAGTAATATTTATTATTTAACTTGCTTTAAAAAAACTTGTATGTCCAAGATATGATGTAACGATGACACACTGTAATTTATTTAGCTTAGATGATTTGATTCATAATATTTAAAGAAAGTCTTCGGATATCTAGTTAATCTGTTAAACCTTTAAAAATAATATTCAGAGATTTTCGGTTCGACTTTTATGAATAATAACCTTCATAAAAAAACATAAAAGTAAAGGAGAGATTATAATTTAAGATAAAGAAAATTTGGTACGCGTAAGGATAGAGTAACTTCGCTACGTTAGTTATTTAGGTTTCGATTTTATTAAATTGTTTGTTATTGTTTATACTCCTTAATTTTTTTTTCTTTCTTGTTGTTAGTTTGGAACTTAGTCTCGATCGCCTTTGAATTACTTTGGCAATAAGGACTGAAATTTGAATAAAATTGTGGTAATTGATCCTTATAGAGCATCCATATTTTTATGTATGAATTATGATTGCTCTTTTTTTTTGAGAGAGAGAGATCATTTTGTAAAGGAAAAATTACTCAAAATAATATTAACTTTTACCTATTAATCCAAAATAATGTGAACTTTTAAATTGACTAAAAATAATATCAACTTTCATTGTACTAACTAAAAATAATACTAACTTTCATTGCATTAACTAAAAATAGTACAATGGTATTTTTTTGTGAAAATTCTAGCAAAATATGTAATTTGGCCATTGAAATACTATGTTGATTGGTCATTGATAATACAAACTTTTGTTAATGCCACAAGCTGAAATGATAATTTATATAATGTAATCGATCCTATTTATATACGAAATGGTAATTTGTATGATGATAATGAGTAATAATCACCTCAAAATCTTAGCCATGAATATTTTTTAATGCTTAGTGAACAACTTTTGATAGACACGTCATATGTTTTGCCGAAATCTTCACCAAAAATGTCTTTGTACTATTTTTGGTTAATACAATGAAAGTTGGTATTATTTTTTATCAATTTAAAAGTTCGTATTATTTTGAGTTAATAAGCAAAAGTTGGTATTATTTTGAGTAATTTTTCCTTTTGTAAAATTCCCTTTCTGCCTCAGAAGTATTAACCTCGATTAAGACTAAACCGAAGTTAGCTAAGAGTTTAAACTGACAAAATACATTAGAATACGATAACTAAATTTATTTAAATAAGAAGTATAAAAGCATAAGACAATAAAATTTTATATTTATACTTAATCTTTATTAATCAATAATTCAAACTTTACAAAGTTTCAAAAACATCGCAGCCGAATAAAATACAAAGGGGCTTTATAAAGTCCTGAACTTTTGTAACATGATGCTAGAACGATATTCTATTTGAACAAGGTCTTTTCTAAGAGATAATCCACAAACTCTCAGCCTCTTCTTTTCTGATTTAAGCTTTGTAGTGGCCCAAACATGATTTTTGTTCAAGGGTAGCATTTGGAAACCTTTCTTAAACTTTTTAGATTTTGATCCTCTTCATTTAATGTGTCGTATACAGACGGTGGACACCCCGTCGACGATGCAAGGGAATAAGGTGGTCGGGTAAGTCTAATGAAAGACGATTAAGCAAGTGGAGAAATTGAACAGTCTTGTGGTCATGACTAAACATATTGACATCGAAAGTCGAATAACAATTGATTGATGATCAAACAGTTAGCAGTTCCATAGAAGATAAGAATGAGTCATGCATATTCAAGAGATAGAACACCACAACTTATAGTTCCTTTACAAAATATTATTGGGAACTTATTTTAATCATATTCAAGAGATAGTACATTGGCCTTTTAATGGTAGATCCTACATATTAACCACATTAGAGTTAAATATAATATTATGGCATTTGAAAATAAGATACATATAAAAAAAGTACAAATTTGATTACGATGGATAGAAAAACTTAATGGTTTTGATGCACTTGAATTGTTTCTTTGTATTTAGGAACACACTATAAGTCTAGAATAATGGATTCCAAATAGACTCATTTCTTCATTGACACAAAGTCACCTTTAGAAGCATGCTATGTCCAATTTGATAAACCAACTTACTACAAAAGAAAAGCCAAACAGACAACACACATCAAAAAACAAAACAAAAAATACTAATTTGACTTTCTTTTGTACAAATACTTAGTCAAAATCCGATCTAGTCTTTTTTTTTCTGTCTTTCAATAGCCAAGTGTATAATGTTGATGCAGCTATTGAAGGTTTTTCATTTAAGTTGAGACTTCCTTCAAAAAATGGTGACTTGTAATAGTCTGACAACTTGGATATTCTTTTCACTAGAATCTCCTCTTCTTGTTTTGTATCACCAATGGACATTTTAATTGTGATGTCTGCAACTTCAATAAGCTCGTCTACATCCAAGGCAGTTGTATCAAGTTGTGTTCCCAAATTCTCTTTCACGTTAATTGGAGTGTTGTACTGCAAATCCATCTGAACCTTATTGAATTCAAAAATTTCAATTCAAAAAATAATTGCAAATTTCAAGTCAAAGTGATGCCTATATAGCTTTTATTGATAAACAAATATTTAGTATTGATGCATATGCGTAACTAATGATAACAAATAAAAAGGCATACTTTATGATTCACATAATATTCAAATACGTATATAATAAAATCTAGTAGTAATGCATAGAGCTATAATTAATGCACAACTATACAATCTTGTGGCGCATATTATCAATTATTAGAAAGTACAAACTTTTGATGCACGGAGAGGTTGAAGTAATGCACAATTAGTTAGTATGGATGCACATATTTATCTAGGGTCACATTTTTTAAACCAAATCTTTGATTTAACTTTAAGTCAATATTGACGCACTATTTAACAATTGATGATGCATAACAAGTGTGTTTTGGTTCACATACCTTCTCAACCTCTTTCTTTTTCTACTCTACTCTTCTACTTGTTTCCTACTATCCTCTTCTTCTTGTTTCTTTTTTCCTCTTCCACTTTTTTCTGCCTCCTTTCCTCATCCTCTTGTTCTTTCTTCCTTCTTTCGTCCTCCTTTTCATCTTTTTCTCCTCTTCTTTCCTTTGTCTTACGGTGCATTTTTCTCTCTCTTCTTTTTAGCCTCCTCTTCTTCATTCTTCTCTTCCTTCTTTTTTTCCCTCATTTGCCTTCCTTATCCTTTGATCCTCTTCCATCTTCTTTTCTTCCCCCTCTTGTTGCAT
Source organism: Fallopia convolvulus (assembly GCA_964016875.1). Taxonomy (NCBI): domain Eukaryota; kingdom Viridiplantae; phylum Streptophyta; class Magnoliopsida; order Caryophyllales; family Polygonaceae; genus Fallopia; species Fallopia convolvulus. Next base: position 37,132,664 of record OZ024724.1, on the reverse strand, counting down.
CTTCTTTTCTTCCTCCTCCCTTATCCTTAGCTCCTCCTCCTCCTTTTGCCTCTTCTTCTCTTCCTCCTCATATTGTATTTTCTTTTGTTCTTCCATCAACCTTGTATATCCACTTCATGCCTTCACCTTTTAACCTCATCCACACCTATCAAATATTCATCATGTTTGTTGGCATTCTGAATGGATATTATAGAAATTCCAGCAAAAAAACTTCCCTTCGAAGAACTTGGTCCTTCAAACAATTCTTTCACCTTCACGGTGCGCTCGATTTCCTCCATAACCTTTACAACTTGTTCCTAAACGTGTCTCAACTTTCTTTTGAATTTCTGGATGGAAAGAAGAAAAAACCTTAACACTTAACAACTTCTCCAATGCTTTATTAACCTTGATGAAGAGACCATAACTTGCTAGTTCTATTGGAGCCCGCTTGATGTGGTTTAAAATTTTTCTTATGTTTTTACTAACACTCTAGCCATCTCAAGATGTCTATTGACAAAAGAATGTACATAAATTGTTGAATTTGTTTGCATAAAAAAATAAAAAAAACAAGAAAATAAGGTAGAAATAAAGAAAGTAAACATACGTCAAGGCCATCGATATCAACACAGTCATGTTCAACATTGTCAACGTGTTGTTTCCTATTTTGTTTCCCAACCACAATTTTATGTTGTTGTGAGTTGGACATATCAAAAATAGGCGCATCGTCTATTAGGAAACCTTTTCCAAAACCACCAATCCCTAATCTCTTCATTATTTGTATGAACTAACATTGCTTTAGTGAAGCTCCTAATGTTAGGGATATCCCTTGGAGTCTCTATATTTCATATAATCATACAATCGATCAACATATATCATTTGTAAGAAAACACACACATGAGTCAACACTGCATGCAAAATGAACAATTTATAATGCACAAATACACGATGAACTGATAGTAATTATGATGCACATACAAAATAGCTTGTTATGATATCTATATGCACATGAAAAGTTGATAAATAATAACAATATGAAAACCATACCAACAATATATAGAACGATAGGACCTCTGAATAAACCATTATTTGTCTTCTTTTATGCCTCTTCTTGCTCAACAAGCTTATCCACAACATAGCTACACCAATCATACCGCTTTATACTTTCTGTATCATGAATCAATTCCAACATCTTTAAATTCACTAATCCATTATGGTTGCCTTCAGCATAAAGAGCGTTGAAAAAAATGATGAAATTTCTTCTGAACCAGGATGAAGCATTGCCATTGTTAATAAGCAATGAACTCAAATGAGAAGGCTTGATTTTATTCATCTCGTACTTCCTTTTCTCTCTAGTGCCATTGTCTTCCAACTCGCCAAACTAATTTATAAAAGACTAAAACGAAGTTGTCTAGCCTTCTTGATAGTTTTGGGACTTTTGATCTTTAGGTCACCATAAGGAAGTCCTAAGCGGTGCTGATATTTTTCTTGGCATTAGAAAATAATACAATCATTTCGCATAATAGAGAACGAGAACTCCTTGTCGACAACCTCTTTTATTCAACAGTTAGGTATCTCATCTTAATCTTCTCCTTCTCCTTATTAGTCTATGCATCCAGATATGATGTATCAACCACAAACAGTGCCTTGTTGTCATCCTTTTTTTTTTCGCTTTTGCGCAGTGTGTTTCACCTTTTTAACCCTCGTTGCTTTTGTTTTTTTTATCTGTATACCCTTCTTAGACCGCAACTGAGATAAAGAGATATCATCATCATCCTTCTCATCCCAAATAACGTCTTTTTCTTTCATTATGGGTGGACTTTTTCTAACCATAGAGTAGTTGACAACAACAGTCTTCTTGGTGGAGTCTTTTTCTGGGTTGATGTAACGATAGATAAGGGTCTCTCTTCCTTACTTGAACTTTCGTTTTACCTTTAATGGAAACTGTATGCATACTGCAAACAAGTGCACATTATGCAAATGAATAATAGTATAACAACATGGATGTACAATAAGTACACAAAAAGTGATGCAACACATATACATACCTTCTTTAGATAAATCGAGGGTTGTACATGTATCATCAACTTGTGATTCTTTAACATCAGATCGAACCTTAACATTGTCCATGCCTTTCTTATTTCTCAACTCTGTTTTGGATGAATAAGAAGCTTGTTATCAAAATAACATATAAATGTGTGCAAAATAGAACGTATTATGTGATGCATCACTTTTTGATGCACAAATAACACAAGTTTGATGCACAAAGAACAGTTTGTGATGCACAAATGACACAAATAATAGTTTATGATGCACGTTTATTAATACACAAAATACTGTTTTTTTATGCACAATAGAATAACTAAGCATGCACTACAATAATTGATTTTTATGAACTACCATTTTTTAAACGCACATATACTCACTTATAATTGAGAGAGAAGAGGAGGCGTCACTGAAAGAGTTTTAATGTGTGTGAAATAGTGAAATGAGGGCAGTTTCTTCCGGAGCGTTTTCGTTAAGTTGAAAATTTTGGTAAAAGTAATTGTGAGATAGCACATGTACGAAATGCTAAAAAGGTTAAAAAGGAGTGTGACTTCTTTTAACGCATTTTTATGGAGTAATATACACGCACAACGCCCTCTCTATTAGATGTCATGTGCTTAGATGGACGTCCCAAAATCATTCCTATTTCACACCCTATAACCCGAATACACCGGATTCTTTTAAAAGCCAAACCCATTACACAATAGATATCTCACATGCCGATTTGATACAAGTCAAGAGTAATGTAAATACTTAGGAGGAAAGTTGAAGGAATCTTAGGGCCATTGGATGTTTGGCTTCAGATAGTTGATCAGGCTTCAATACCTCAACAACTGCACCATTCACCAGAAGGCAAACTACATCAGCAATCCTCTGAATCTGCTTAATGCTATGTGAGACCATCACAACCGTCATCCCACGGATGTTCTTCAGCTTCAAAAGTACATCTTCAATGTTTTGCGTGGATATCGGATCCAGCGCACTTGTTGGCTCGTCCAATAGCAACACCTGAACAAACATATTACAAAAAATTAGGTGATATTATCACAATAATGATTCGGAAGCTGTAAATTGGATCTTTCCCTGTACGGTTTACATCTTTCAGATACTAACATGTGAAGAGAAATGTAATATATCAATCCTTGCACTAACTAAACAAACTACAATGCAAGAAAGCTCTTTCTCCTAATACCACTTTCAACGCTTCAGTACCTCGGGTTCATTAGCCAACGTCCTAGCAAGTGCAACTCTTTGTGCCTGCCCAATAGAGAGCTCATTGTGATTCTTATCATAGAAGGAAGGATCAAGATCAGCAAGGCTCAGATACTTGTACACCTCATCGCCACTGAGTTTCCTCCCTTGCAGTTCCGGTCCATAGCGTACATTATCTGCAACCGTGCCTACGGAGAGACGAATGTATTACTATTTGTTATTTGATGGCTACACTTTACATGAATGTCAAGCCAAAGAAATGGTATAATGAGAAATGATGTTCTTGATGGAAACAAAAACATCAATTATTAGTTAAAATCTTCTAGCTCATTGATATTGGTATTCATCTGTACATATGATACAGCTCTGTACATATATATTCCCAAAACCCCAACCAATTTCAGCATGAATTCCGTAATATCCATTGCTGCTGCTAAATTTTCAAATTCTTTGAACAATCGGAGCAAATTTTTTCAAACCTTCAAAGAGGGCAGGGAGTTGGAAGAGCATGCCGACTCGACGGCGGAGACTGAGGACGTCCATCTGGCAAATGTCGAGGCCGTCGAGGAAGACAGAGGCGGCCGGTGGCTCCCACAGGCGATTGAGTGCTCGGAGGAAGGTGGATTTGCCGCTCCCACTGGGGCCGATGATCCCCACGATCTGAGCCCTAGGTATGTCGACGTTGACCTTGTCAAGTATGGTGGCGCCAGCGGAGGATTCCTTCACCAGGTCCCTGATCTCCAGCTTCACTTCCCGGCGGTCGCCGTGATCCACCAAAAGCAGGTGCTCCGTCGCCTCTTCTACAAACAATCAATCGATGAAGCAATAGATTGATGGATGATCAATTAGAGAGAAATTAGGGGATGATGTGATGCTATTGGGAGCATACCTTGACAGTAGGACTCCGGAGGTGCCATGGATCCTGCGTGTATGGAGGGAGAAATTGGATTGGGGGATTTATTGGGGTTGAAAAGAGGAGAGAAGAGCGCCTCCCCTAGTAGCAGAGAATAGAGAGGGTTGAATCTATCTGGGTATGGAATATCTGTACTTTCTGTAGTGTTGTAGGCTGTCCACGTCAAACCCATTCACCACGGACGGACGGAAGGAAATCAAAATTCCGTTTTCTATCAAAGCGGAATTTTTGGTTTGTTTTCTTTCTTCTTTTACCTTTTCCCTCTTAATTTTTTTTTTTTTTGAGTAGCTAAAAATTCGAGTTACCGGCCAGCCCTAGTACTAACGAGAGGCTGATTAAACGTTAGTCGAAGATTGACTAGAGCAAATAAAAACAAACAGCAACACTAAAAGAGAGTGCAACTGGCGAAGAAAGAAACTAAAATGAAAAAAGGTAGTGGGAAAAGTAAGCGGCTAAACAGTTGCGCCTTTAGCATTTGGGTCATGACATATACATCATGTAAAAAGGACTACTAATGTTGCCTCCACCGGGATGAAGGATATTCAGCAGCCACTCAAATGTCCAAGCCACCTCGCCAATCACCAACAAGCCATACCCCGTCCTAGAACCAACGCTCGAAGTTACAACACCTGCCAACAAACAAACTCAAAAGAAAACACACAAATGGACCGATCCAAAAGGAGGCCAACTAATGGGCCAAAGCCAAATAAAACAAAAACAAACCACCGAAAGTGGAGAAAGTGTGATACAAAAAGATCCATGTAAGCCATCACACACAACGACAAATAGAGATAACAAAGACGTTCAACCACACCAGAGACCACATGATCAAACATCAAGGTACAAGAAAACTGGCACCGAAAAACAAGTCGGAAAGGGGTACTCGGTCAGAATTTTCGGTTGGACGGAACTCGGTTGAAACTCGGTCTGAATTTAACCCTCATAGGAAATTCGGTCGTAATTTTCGGACAAACCAAACCGATCGGGATTTAGATCCTTGGATCGGAAGTATATAGGTCGAAATTTGTCGATGAAGCCAATCACTGCCTTCTCGGCGGTTTTCGTTGCCTTCTTGGCGGTTTCATTGCCTTCTCGGCCGATTTTCCCTTCCTCTCTCTAGAAATCGACGCCACGCGATTATAGGCCTGATATATATATATACATGTCTTTTCCCTCTTAAGTGGTTGTGTGATTGTTGAAACATATTAAGAAATTGACGCCACGCGAGGCGGTGCCATAGGTTTGTTTGAGAGCATCCCAGACCGCCTTGTAAGTCTTGGTTTGAGTAACCAGCATGGCGACCGAGGAGGAAAGCGTTCCAATGAGAGCCCCATAGAAAAGGCGATCTTGACGTTTCCACGTTAAGTAGGCTGGGTTCATGATATTGACGTTTTCTTGAGCGGTTAATTTCTCAGCAGGTAATGGATGAGAACCATCCAAAAACTTTAAGATATCATAGACCTCTAGGGTTGCTTGAATTTGTGTCTTCCAAGTAAGGTAGTTGGAAGATGTGAGTTTTATGATATTGGTGAAGTGAAAAATGGTGAATGGTTTGGTGTGTTCATGAGGGTTTGCAAGAGAAGTAGCAAAGTCGTGTGCTATGGCTAGGAAAGGCGTGTGTTCTTTCGTGGAAGAAGAGGAGAAAAGCCAAGGATCGGTTTAGGCGTGTGATACCATATAGAATTGGAACAATTGCATTGCATTATTAATGAAAAGATGATGAGTATTTATACATACAATGATAGAAGAATAAGGTAAAGATAATCCTAAAATCACATAGAATAACCCTAAAATATCATAGAATATATTATTAACCTAATTACAAGATTTTTTTTTGGTAGAAGCTAATTACAAGATACTAGCATGGAATAGAAGATCATGTGATCTCAATACTTCAAACGATTATGGATTATGTTCCATGATGAATTTAAATCACTTCTCTTATTAATCGTTATATATCGAAGTAGAAGGTTTTATTTTCAGAAATTTCGCGTGATAACCTCGAGGTTTGACATTATTCATGAGGTGTACTAAAGGTTGTCATAATTCACATGGTAACCCCAAGGTCTATATAAAAGTCAGACAATAACCTTGAGATTTATATTATATTCATCAAATGCCCAAAAAAATGAAATTAGCTTTAATCATTTTTATTTCATTGAAAATTGAAAAATATTTTCAACATTCTTAAAATATAAAATTATTCACTATCTTAATATTAAATTTTTAGTTAATAGTTTTATTAATTTCATCCAACTGTATCATATTTTCACATAATTAATCAATAAAAAATGTTAAAATAAATAGTTTTTCTCTTCTATATAAGTTGAGAATCTTATCCTGTTTTTATCAAATAATATAAACTTTCATTATTTAATAAAAAGGATCAAATAATGTAATTTTAAATTGAAAATCTTCAAAATATAAAAATAAAAATTTAAATATTCCGTTAATTTTAGTCAAACAAATTTTTTGTGTTAAGAAGTTTATTTAAATAAATATTTTAAAATATAAATAATGTAATTTTGATAACGCAAATAATGTAAACCTTAAAAACTTTCAAGTGTGAACGAACAGAACTTGAGAAAAGAAAATAACGAAAGAAAAAAAATAAGAACATTACTATTTACTAAGTGAAATCCATCCCTGCTTTTTTTTGGGTGAAAATCCATCCCTGCTTTTAACTTTACTAAGCTAAAACATAGTTGATGTGTGAAATAGCAGAATTTCATGACCAAAGTAGCCAACTAGTTTGAAAAAGAAATAAATATGTAAATTTTCAAAAAATTAAATTATTTACACTATCAAAATTTACATTATTTACATTATTTGTATTATATTTTATATTTTAAGAATGTTGAGAATATTTTTCAACTTTTTTAATAAAATAATGTTAATTATTGAAGTTAATTTCAATTTTTTGGGGCATTTGATGAATTTCATATAAATCTCAAGGTTATCGTGTGATTTTTATATAGACCTTAGGGTTACCGTGTGAATTATGACAAACTTTGGTATACCTCATGAATAATGTCAAACCTCGAGATTACCACGCGAAATTTCCGTGTTTTATTTTTCTTTCTAATCAAAATTCCCTTTGCCCACGGCCACACGACCCACACGTGATTGTGGAGAAGGCTAAAAGGAGTAACATATCTGACAATATACGTAGTACAATACTAAAGGAGAAACTAAGTTAGTATAAAAATTTGAGCCATGTGTCACAATTTGTCTATTTTTTATAAAAATTATTTTAATAATATTGTTGTTAAGAAAATCATCACACTTTCAAACCCACTTCCCCATAATATATGTGTTAAAAATTATCATAAAATAGTTATTAATACTTTTATTTTTTTTCCTAATTTTTTTTCCTAATAAATTTTAAAAAAAATAAGCTCACTTTACCATTATGTTAAAAGTTTTCACAATGTTTTATTTTATTTAAATATCAATGTATATTATCCCAATACTTCTTCACTCATTTTTCCAAGTTCTTGAAAATTGTCATTATTCTTTCCTATTGCACACAACAATAACATCAATTCATCTCCACTTTCATAAAATTATTTAAATAATTTTTATCCAAATAGACCACTTCTCCATTTTTTTCCCAACTTTTCTCCACATTTGTAAATCCACTTCTCCACTTCCCCACTTCCCCAAAATTGTCGATTATTCCACTTCTCCACTTTCATAAAATTTTCAATTTGCAATTTCTAGTGAGTTTCTCTCTTTTGTATTACTAGGAGGAAGACCCGTGCGAAGCACATGTTTTTTATATTTCATATTTTTGCGTTAAAAACATTGTTTTTACTATTTTGGTTGCATGTATTATGTTAATTATGAATAAATATATCAACCTAATTCAATTAAGAAATATATAAATGGCAAAAAAATAAATTGTGTTGCAAGTTTTGAATCGCGATTGATTAATAGATTAAAAAAGTTGAATTTTTTTAGTTTGAAAGAATTGGTATTGTTTCATAAATAAATTAATTTTAGTTTGTTATTTAGATTACGCATTTACAAATTCTTTGTAGAGGTTTTATTTTTACTACTATAGCATACTCTAAGTACTTTATTATAATAAATTAAATAATAAAACAATCACAATTAAATAAATTAGATAATAAAACAATCACAATTAAGTGTGATTAAATATACTTGTATTGAATATATACTTGTCTTAACAGCATATAAAGTTGTTCCTCTTGTCCTCATAAATATCCCATCAATTTTCAAAATCTTATTAACAAAATAATTTTTTTGGAAACACGAATGTCCCCATTAATTGAAAATAAAAGTTCAAGCAAATATAAGCTTTTTTTGTCCAATAGATATCTTTATTTAAGAGAGAAGATAAAACAAAATTTTCATGGAATTTTTTTAATGAAAATTTACTATTAAATAAAATATTTATAATTGACTATTCATCTCATTTCAAAGACTTCAAATTTCCTTATTCCAAATATAAAGAAAAACAAAAATTATGTATCATATAGAAACATATGAAAGATAAAATATCATTGTCGATTATTCACAATTTCATATGCTAGAGGACCAAATTAATTAAACTTTGAAAAAAGATTGTTGATAGATTAAGGAAGTAAAATTAAAATAATATTTCTACGTGAAATTAAGATGGAAAATAAATTTATATCTTAAATCGGTATGCATCGATTAAATGATCAAATAATTTATATAGTTACGAATTTTAGCATTTTTTTGTTATACTTTAATTATTTATGGTATTTTATAATGTAATTCAATTACTCAAATTTAGTATGCTTGATCACATGTTTTAATTTCCAAAAATCCGAATATTTAAATTATATAAACATAAAATACAAGCTTTGTCCCATCCAAAAGACCGAGTTAGACTCTAGTATATTGAATATATGCATATATCATTAAATTATTTAGGCCATTGTCAAATTAATATCGTCAGTTTTCAAAACTTTCATGTTGTATTGATTTTAGCAGTCTTTTATGGCATATTGAGATAAGAAGACAACAACTTTTCCAAATAGTTTTAGAAAATCAACATAAGATGAAATATTGAAAAATGTTAATTACATGACCATTTACTACCACAAATTTAAATATTTATAATACTAGAGGACCGACCCCATCCGATGGACGGGATCAATATATTATTCTAGAATAACTTTATAGTAATTTTCTCCATGGACAGCTTGGGTTGCAGATTGCTTGACAACAGTATTGCCCTCAAGCTAAATGATGTAATTGTTGTCCTTATAAATCCTATACATTTCTTTGTTTGGAACAAGGTTGAATTAAGTTCTTTATGATATATATGTTTCCCTCCTCTAGGTTAGCCACAAAGCAATGAACAACATTCCTCCATAAGTATACCGCATAATATTTCCCTATAATCATAAATAGATAAAGGTAGGTTAGATGATGGAATAATACAACTTTGAATTAATGTTTGATAGGAACTTTTATTGTCGCAAACAAGGAAGTTGGTATTGAGATATATGTGATATGCATTTGTGGCATCAATCTCATGCTCAATACCATTGCACTATAAAATCTAGGCCCTTGTTCATGTACTTTGTTTGCGAGGATGCTTTCATCCTCTATTTCTACGTGCTAATGTAGAATGCAAAATATAATTAGTAAATGTATATAGGTATGGGATTTGGCTAAGGTAGGGTTACTCTAGGTGGAGTTCTAAAAATCTTGACCATCAATCAATAAATAAAGAGTTAAGATTCATTTATTCTCCCTCCAAATCTTTTTTCCTTTTTTATATTTTTAAAGGGTTTAGAAATGTATTCATAGAGTTTTTTACGTTGATCGTAGTTGCAAGTGTTGGTGTAGGACGTATATATACTGGAGTTAGGAAATTCCAAAAGTTGTTGAAGGAATTCCAAAGGATGTTCTTCATTCATTTATTGGTGCGTTTTTTTGCATTTGGTACTCCAAATGATAGATTGTGTAGCAGTACACGAAAACCAAAGGTCATGTAGCAGCGAAGAGAATATGGAATGACATATAATATTAATTATATTACACAACTATATACTTAGTGGAGGGATTTGAACGGATACCATATATGCCTTTTACGCAATTATTGTCAGCTAAATTAATGGTTAGAAAATAGCATTTTATTGAATTTGTACGTAATAACAATATGAAATTTTGGAGGGGATTTTGTTGAAGATAGTGCATTTATTAATCTTTTAAGAGAGAACTTTTACAGTTGTAAAGATACAAACGTTTGTTAAAATACAATTATTAAAAATCATATTAAGTTCATGAACATTAATTGTCATTATTTAAGTTTATAGGTTTTTAGATCTGCATATAGATGGATTAGATTAAAATTAGAAATAAAATAATTAGGTTAAAAATTTTTTAATTTATTTGATGTTGAAAGATTGTGAAAGATGTGAACAACTCCTTAGTTTGAAATATTTTATAATAGAATTTAAATCCCAAAGTGAAAAAATTGGTTAAAGAAAATGAAAATTTAATGTAACTAAAATCTATTAGAATATATTTCTAACAAAATTATTTTAAATTATTATATTTTTTATTTTATTGTCACAAATATTGACTTAAAATCATTACAATAGAAAAAAGAATAATGAAATAAAAATTGTAGAATTTTAACCTGAACGAAATACTTTTATTTCTTAGATGGTATGTGCCCTTCACTCATCTAGCGTTTTTTTTTTCACTTTATCCATCTCCAAGAGTTTCTTGATTGATCTTTATTTTTCAACAATATGAGAGTTGTCTTTTATTTTTTGCTTTGTAGTGAAAGGAATTGTGATTGTAACACTCCGTCTTGACGTCGGGGTATTACTTGGTAGTTTGACCCTAACAGGTCCTACCTGAGCTAGTCTGACACTTAGAATACTTGGACCTTGCAACTCAGGCACAACAAGAAAACTAATTTAAAACATCCAACTGTCATTTAATAAAACACATGTGCAACAATGTCGATCAGTCTTTGTCAACCTATCCACTACAACCAAGATGGCATCGTGTCCCTTGCTGATCCGTAGTCCAATGACAAAATTCATGGAAATATCCTCCCACTTTGATGACACCACACCGACATCTATGTCAGCTGAGCAGGAGGAGGAGGCTATGAGTGTTCGCTCAGATGGGCCTATCACCCGTTCACGGGCTAAGGCCATTTCTAGGGCTACTACTTCAGTCATTTTGAGAGCCCGACTACAGTTCACTCAGCATGTCGAGCCAAACATTGCCATATGCTCGGTAGCGACTTTATGTGACGGATCATTATTTGCCTAGCCGAGCCTTAATTGGTGCCTATGTATTTATTTATTTTATTGCATAATTTGACATTATTTATATTATCGTTATGTTTATTTTTATTAGCGGACGTGTGTCTCGTTTTGCATATCGGGACTAGTCCTTGTTTTTTTAGTAAGGAGCTTCTCTATATAAAGCCCCTTACTCTTTTGTAAAACCTAATTTTGGATTATTGGCAATTGAGATTACTCTTGCCCTAGTCCCTTACTCTCTCAATTTACGTAATTCCTCTCTTGCTCTCTACTTTCTTCTACATCTCTTGCTCTCGTTCTTTTCAATCAATCAAACAACAACCTTGTTCTCTAATTATTCGGCGCTCATTCGTGTGGATCTCGGGAAGGCTTGCAAGGACGATCCTTCGGAGTTATCAATTGGTATCAAGATCCACTTGTAAGTCATTCTGATCTCTTGTAGATCCACGATTCAACCATGCCATATCATACTTCCATGTTCATTGTTTGAGATCTTCCGACATTCGATCCGTGTCCTTGCCAGGTAAGCAAGTCTTACTAGGTGACATCATGCATAGGAAATATGTGCCCCTAGACTATAGGGACCAGATGAGGTTAGAGATTGCCATGGCTCTCCAAGGCACTCTCAACCCTCTGGACTTCTTTTCTAAGTTGGAGGACATGTTTTATAATGCCAACATCACCCCTGCGCCTTCAACCCTCCACTGTCGGTTCTTAGTTGGGCTTAACCAGTCGATCCGTGATCGATTGGAGATTTTGCCCATCAAGGACATCAACTCTTTAACGCATGCTGCAATGCAAATCCATCAATAAAACGTGCGTAATCGAGCTTCTTCTTGGTCTTCTAGCCAGCCTCGCTATCCTTCTTCTTCCACCACTTCTCGTTACAGGCCCATCCATTCTTCTTCTACTAGAGCTCCGCCCTCCGCTTCAGGAACGCCTAGTCATGTCCGAGCTCCGCCGAGCACGGCGCCCACATCCGCCGCTCGAGCCCCTTCCTCGCAGCCCGCGTCATCAGGCACCGAGCGTGCCCGTGATGTCGAGTGCTACAAGTGTGGTGGTCGAGGCCACTTTTAGAGGAATTTTCCTAACGCCAAGCGTGTTCTATTCTCGGAACACACTGGAGGTTATGAATCTTTAGATGACGAGGAGGCCTCGCTTGAGCCAGTTGTTGAGGTCCCTGTTTATGCTGATGAGGAGCAATTGGCTTGTCATGCTCCTGGCATTACCACCGGTACCATGCTTACTCTTATTTCCCGACGAGCTTTGACCATTAGGGAGCCTACCCATTCTGATCAGCGTGAGAATCTATTCCATACCCGTTGCCTTGTCCAGTCAGCCGCGTTGAGTGTTATCATTGATGGATGTAGTTGTTGTAACATTATCAACAAGAAAGTTGTTGATTATTTACAATTGTCTACTTTCCGGCACCCTACTCCTTATTCCCTCCATTGGATCTCGTCTACTAATGGGAACCGCGTCAGTGAGCAGTGCTCCATTCCTTTCTCCATTGGCGGTTACTCAGACGAGATCATTTGTGATTTCATTACCATGGACGCCACCCATTTGTTGTTAGGGCGTCCTTGGCTCTTTGATCGACGTGTCTTTCATGATGGATTCCTTAACACATATACCTTCAGCTACCACAGACAGCTCGTCACCCTTCACCCCATGTCGCCTAGTGAGATCGTGCAGGACCAGATGGAGCGTGATCGTCACAAGGCCACTTATACTCCACGGATGGCCCCAGAGCAGCGACCTACCCAGTCTTCTAACACTCGGGTTCCTTCGCCGGCATTCTCAGCGGCACGCCCGAGCGCTCACCTTCCTTTCCGTGGCGCCGAGCCACCACTTCCAAGCGTCACCCCTTCGGGTCCGCCCTATTCTCACGGCACGCAGCCGGGCACCACGCCCAAGGCGCGCGCCACACACACACAGGCGTACCGCACTCTGCGCCGGCCCGCCCCACTCACGGCACCGCCCAATCGGGTGCGCCTCACTTTCAGTCCTCACCGCCTGGGCTACAGGGGCGTGTTGAACGACGCTTCCTTATGGCACGCCGCAGTGAGATTTCTGCTTCACTCCGCGGCGAGGAGCCTTGTCTTCTTCTCCTTCCGACTTCTTCTCCAGCTGAGGATTTTGACTCCCAGCCCTTACCCACCCCGATTGCTACTTTGCTAGAGGAGTTTGCTGACGTGTTTCCTGATGAGCTCCCTCCCGGACTTCCACCAGTCCGAGGCATCGAGCACCAGATAGACTTGGTTCCTGGTGCGTCTCTGCCAAACCAAGCCGCTTATAAGGTTGGCCCTGAAGAGACTAAGGAGCTCCAACAGCAGGTTCAAGAACTCTTGGAATGAGGCTATGTCCGAGAGTCTTTGAGCCCTTGTGCCGTCCTTGTTATTCTCGTGCCCAAGAAGGATGGTTCTTGGCGCATGTGTGTGGATTGTCGAGCCGTTAACCAGATTACGGTTAAGTACCGTCACCCTATTCCGAGGCTCGATGATATGTTGGATGAGTTGCACGGAGCCACCATTTTCTCTAAGGTGGATTTGAGGAGCGGATACTCCGCATGAAGGAAGGTGATGAGTGGAAGACTGCCTTCAAGATGAAGTATGGGCTATATGAGTGGCTTGTGATGCCTTTTGGGCTCACTAACGCCCCTAGTACTTTCATGAGACTCATGAACCACGTGTTCAGAGAATATCTGGGAAAGTTCGTTGTCGTCTATTTTGATGATATTTTGATCTTTTCTAAGACACTTGAGGACCATGTAGACCATCTTCGTCTCATCCTCACTCGCCTCCGTAGCGAGACTCTCTTTGGCAATCTTGCCAAGTGCTCTTTTTGCGCTCCGTCCACGGTCTTCCTTGGGTACGTTGTTTCCACGGACGGGTTGCGCGTCGACGACAACAAGGTCAAGGCCATTCGGGAGTGGCCTACTCCCTCGACCGCCACTAAGGTCAGGTCTTTTCTCGGCCTTGTTGGTTTCTATCGTCGCTTTGTTAGGGACTTCAGTACCATTGCTGCCCCTCTTCATGGTTTGACCAAGAAGGGCACAATAGTGGTATGGACCCCAACTCATGATAAGGCCTTCCAGGCCTTGAAGGTAGCCTTGTGCCAGGCTCCTATTCTTTAGCTGCCCGACTTCTCTCGTCCCTTTGAGATTGAGTGTGATGCCTCTCATATTGGCATTGGTGGTGTCCTCCACCAAGAGCGGCATCCCATAGCTTATTTTAGCGAGAAGTTGACTGGGCCTACTCTCAACTACTCGACCTATGATAAGGAACTCTATGCCTTGAGTAGAGTCCTTAAGACGTGGTCCCACTATCTTTGGCCACGCGAGTTCATTATTCATAGTGATCACGCGACACTTCAGTTTTTAAAGAGCCAAGCTCATCTTAACCGCCGCCATGCTCGTTGGGTCGAGTTTTTGGAGACATTTCCCTACACAGTGGTCCATAAGAAGGGGACCAAGAATGTGGTTGTTGATGCCCTTTCTCACCGTTATGCCCTTCTTACTCACATGCAGACTAAGGTGTTAGGCTTTGCCCTTATAAAGGACTTATACTCTTCTGATCCATTCTTTGGTCCTTTATATGCGCAATGCCTCATTTCCCGTGAGTATGAGACCTACTTCCTTTCCGAGGGTTACCTTTATAAGGCTGGATGCCTTTGTATTCCTACATCGTCCATTCTCCTTTTGCTGATTCGGGAGGCTCATGATGGCTGGGGCCATTTTGGCATCCCGAAGACCCTTGCTGCTCTTAAGGAGCACTTCTTCTAGCCCCACATGGCTCACCAGGTGACACGGTACTTTTGTGCTTGTGTCACTTGCCAAAAAGCCAAGGCCTCTTCTCATCCCCATGGCTTGTACACTTCGCTTCCCATCCCGACTGGGCCTTGGGAAGACTTATCCATGGATTTTATTGTGGGTTTGCCCACATCTAGGAGGGGGAAGGATTCCATATTTGTCATCGTCGATCGGTTTTCGAAGATGGCCCATTTTGTGGCTTGTAAGACCACAAATAGTGTCGCTGACATTGCTGATCTATTCTATGATAATGTGACACGCCTTCATGGAGTTCCGCGCACTATTGTTAGTGACCGTGACTCCAAATTTGTTGGTCACTTTTGCCGCACTCTTTAGGGGAAGCTTGGTACTAAGCTTCTATACTCTTCGAGCTATCACCCCTAAACAGATGGTCAAACTGAGGTGACCAACCGCACGCTTGGGGCTCTACTTCGCACTATGTTGAAGGCGAACCCTCGGCGTTGGGAGGACTTACTTTCTATTGTTGAGTTCTCTTATAACAGGTCCAGGCACTCGGCGACGCAGTTGACTCCTTTTGAGGTCGTTTATGGACTTAATCCTTTGACGCCCTTGGATTTCAGCCCGAGACCTCTTGTTGATGGAGAGCAGATTACCGCGGCCAACCGCGCAAAGTAGATTAGAGAGCTTCATAGGAGGACTCAGGCACAGCTGGAGAGACGCGCTTCGCAGTATGCGTCTCAGCACAACCGCGACCGACACCGGGTTGTGTTCGCTCCGGGAGACTTAGTTTGGGTGCATTTGCGCAAGGAGCGCTTTCCTGCTCAGTGCAAGACCAAGCTATCTCCACGGGGTGATGGCCCGTTTCGTGTTTTTTGTGCTATGGGCGATAAAGCCTATCAGATTGATCATCCTGCAAAGTACAGTGTTCATACGACATTTAATGTCGTCGACCTCACTCCATACATTGCCCCTGAGTTCAACGAGGGTGAAGCGGGGACGCTTCACACTCAAGGGGGAGGGGGTGATGACACCACACCGACATCTATGTCAGCTGAGCAGGAGGAGGAGCCTATGAGTGTTCACTCAGATGGGCCTATCACCCGTTCTCGGGCTAAGGCCATTGCTAGGGCTACTACTTCAGTCATTTTGAGAGCCCGACTACAGTTCACTCAGCATGTCGAGCCAGACATCGCCATATGCTCGGTAGCGACTTTATGTGACGGATCATTATTGGCCTAGCCGAGCCTTAATCGGTGCCTATGTATTTATTTATTTTATTGACATTATTTATATTATCGTTATGTTTATTTTTATTAGCGGACGTGTGTCTCGTTTTGCATATCGGGACTAGTCCTTGTTTTTTTAGTAAGGAGCTTCTCTATATAAAGCCCCTTACTCTTTTGTAAAACCTAGTTTTGGATTATTGGCAATTGAGATTACTCTTGCCCTAGTCCCTTACTCTCTCAATTTACGTAATTCCTCTCTTGCTCTCTACTTTCTTCTACATCTCTTGCTGTCGTTCTTTTCAATCAATCAAACAACAACCTTGTTCTCTAATTATTCGGTGCTCATTCGTGTGGATCTCGGGAAGGATTGCAAGGACGATCCTTCGGAGTTATCACACTTCCACTCTGGAATAGGTAGGGGTTGGAGCAATACCACCCGGCCTCTGGTGCTCGATCTTCACTTGTTGACAAACCTGACACTTGCCACGAACTTGCTACATCTGGCTTCATGCCATCCCACCAGTAATATTGTCGTAAAACTTTGTACATCTTACCCGCTCTAAGATGAATCGAGTAAGGTGCATGATACGCTGGTTTTAGTACAGTGTCATTCTGTATTTTTATTAGGATTTTTGTAGTGTTTTAGGCTAGATTAGGATGATTATTTGTAATATCAGAAGAGCCTACAGTTGAAGATTTGGAAGACAGAAGTCCTAAAGTTCGAGTTGAAGAGGTTAAGAATTCAAGATCCGCGCCCTTGGGTTGGACCCTAGATCGCGGTGGCGAGAAGATTCCAGAGAAATTGAAGACACAAGATCCGCGACCGCGGTATTGATCCGTGCTCGCGGTTGGACGGGGATCCGCGGACGCCGAGGAAGAGATGAGCCGCGCTCGCGGTTTGAATCGACGCTCGCGGATCGAGGCGTTTCAGCGGCGACTCCTTTCGTTTATTCTATATTATATCTATTATTATATTTTAGGGTTTCGGTTATATTTTTGACTATTTAAGCTTAGTTTCGTTTTCACTTTAGGGTTAGACATTTTAGCATACTTTCAGAGATTATTCCAGTTTTTAGTTTTATGGAGAACTAATTTCCCTTGGTGTTTGTTTGATCAAGGAAACCTTTTTATATAATTCGTGAGATTCTGAACACTTTTCTATCCCTTGGTTAATATCAAAACTCTTGTTTTTATTTATATGATTATCAATTGATTTCTCTTGGTGCGCAACTTGTTGAATTTCATTGATATTCTACTGTTTGGATTAGTTTGATTGTTGTCTGTGCAATCTTATTTATCCTTGAAACAACTCTTTTTTAGGACCGTGGACTAGAATTGATCGAGAAAGAGTGTTTGATTGTTATTTTATGCATGAGACTCGTAGCTTGATTGCATGAATTAATATCCTTTTGTCCTTAATACTTTGCATGATTTGAATTAAGCTTGTTCATATCATAATTTCACTTGGACCGTGGACAAGTGGAAATCTTTTATAAGGATTGGAATTAACCTGGGAATTAATAGAAAAGTGAATGAATTGATGATCGAATGATTCAAAAGGTGGAATTGATTAAATAAACTCTTCTTTCCTTCAATTGATTTAATCCCCAAAATATTTGCTTGTTTATTTGCTTGCTTAAACTTCCAAAAATCCCTGTCCTGTTATCTGTTGATTGTTCAGAATCCCGATTCTCTTGGGTTCGACCCCTTGCTTGCTTACTATACTAGCTAGTAGAATAGGGTTATTTATTTTTGATCTTGGCAACAACGACTTTAGCCGAGTCAGTGTAGCGTGGGATTCTTGCAAAATCTTTTGCCTCAACTGTTCATCCCGAGGCACACAAATTCGGTTGCGCAAACTCAAGATACCATCCCCTCTCTCTACAAAATCAGGTGCCTCTCCTTAGCTCAACTTCTGCCTCAGATCTTGAATCATTGGGAACCTGTCCTATCTTAGGGTTACTTCTTCAAGCAAGGTTGGTTGACACTCTAGAAAACTCAGTCTACCTTGATAACGCTAAATTTGTACCTCGATTCCGTACCTCATCATCTCTCTTTGCAACTCTGGTTGAGCGGTCAAATAAGCCAACATGCATTCTTGAGAGGTCTTCCTACTAAGTACATTGGCGACTACGTTTGCTTTCCCTGGATGGTAAAGGATCTCCAAGTCATAGTCCTTCAGCAACTCGAGCCATCTCCGCTGTCTCATGTTCAGTTCTCTCTGAGTAAAGATGTACTTGAGACTCTTATGATCTGTTATCACCTTGCATGTACTCCCATACAAGTAATGGCGCCAAATCTTCAAGGCATGCACCACCGCTGCTAACTCCAAATCATGAGTAGGGTAATTGTGTTCATCCGGCTTCAACTGTCTTGAAGCATACGCAATCACCCTATCCTTCTGCATCAACACACATCCCAAGCCTACCTTGGAGGCGTCATTGTAGATCACAAAGTCCTCATTTCCTTGAGGGGGGCAAGTATAGGAGTTGAAGTCAACCTCCTTTTCATCTCTTCGAAGCTTCTCCGGCAGGCCTCATTCCACTCAAAACGAGTGGTCTTCTTTAGCAGGTTGGTAAGTGGTCGGGCTATGCGGGAGAACCCTTCCATGAACCACAGGTAATACCCTGCCAAACCTAGGAAACTCCGTACCTCCTTCACATTTCTTGGGGGTTCCCACTCTTTTACAACCTTGATTTTCACAAGGTCCACCATAACTCCCTTAGCGGACACCACATGTCCCAAAAAGGTAATTTCCGTCAGCCAGAACTCACACTTGAATAGCTTAGCAAACAACTGATGTTGCCTCAACACTTTCAACTCCTTCATAAGGTGCTCTGCGTGCTCCTCTTTATTACGGGAGTAAATCAGGATGTCATCGATGAATACCACCACAATTTTGTCCAAGAAATCTATAAACACTCGGTTCATTAACTCCATGAACACTGCGGGTGCATTGGTTAATCCGAACGACTTCACCACAAACTCATAATGCCCATATCTGGTTTGGAAAGTCGTCTTTGGAATGTCTTCCTCTCGAATCCTTAACTGATGATATCCTGGCCTCAAATCCACCTTTGAAAACACCATAGCCCCTTGTAACTGATCCAACATATCATCAATGCGAGGTAATGGGTACTTGTTCTTGATGGTGACTCGATTCAACTCCCGATAATCAATACACAAACGAAGGGAACCGTCCTTCTTCTTTACAAACAAAATCGAAGCTCCTCAAGGTGACACGCTTGAACGCACATACCCCTTCTCCAATAGTTCTTCCAATTGTGCCTTCAATTCTTGCATTTTCATCGGTGCCATGCGATATAGCCCTCGAGATCGGTATTGTTCCTAGCTCAAGATCAATGCTGAAATTAACCTCTATTTGAGGTGGCAAGCCTGGTATTTCGTCTGCAAAGACATCCTTAAATTTAGACTACCGGTATATTCTGAATTTATGGTCCTTCCTTATCCCCTTGTAGGACATAGCACCAATACCCTACACGCCCCCCATTAAGCAACTTGGCGGCTTTTACCATACTAATCACTGGTCTCGGCCAAACTTGCTCTAACTCTTGACTCACTTGTACAGTCCTGTGATCTGCGGACACCGTGACTGTTCCCTTATGTATATCTAACACTGCTCTATAACACCTCATCCAATCCATTCCCAAAATCACGTCGTCATCTGGGACAATTGCATTACTATAAAATTTTCATACCAATCTCTACCTCCTATTCTGATAGGACACTACAGAATCTCTCTATTCCCACTCACCTTACTACCATCGGGTTGACCCACTACAAAAGATTCTCCTTCTGTGCAAGTCAACCCTAGTCTAGCCACGAAAGGAGAGGACACAAAAGAGTGTGTGGCACCCGTGTCAAAAAGAATGTGAACAGGCTTAGACTGAATCCAAAACGTACCTATAGCAGTCGGCGCATGTAAAGCATTGGCCCTCCTCATCTCGAACACTCGAGGCTGGTTGATCCTCTAGGCGTTGGCTTCTATACCCCGACCTCTGTTATGGCCTGATGCTTGCTAAGTTTGCTATGAAGGATGACGAGCTCCCTAGTTTACAGTCCCTAGAGAAGATCCTTGAGAGGGTGCACCGACCCTACAATACTGTCGCATATGGCCAAGCTTCCCATAGTTGTAGCAGTTCCAAACTAGCCTTGGGCACTGACTTCTAAGGCGATCAGTGCCTCCACTATTGTAGCACTCCTTCGGGCCCCTAGTAAATTGGCCCTACTGAAACTGGTCATGACGACCATGTGACTGAGGACCTGATCGATTTTGTTGAAATGGGCCTAGTCGACTATCCCTCCTCGAATCTGAAGGGCCAGACAACCTCTGTCTCTTGCTCGCACTAGTGTGTATCTCTAACTGGCCCGATCGGGGTGTGGCCATAGCGTAAGCCAAAACAGACTCTTGAACCTCTCTCAAAGTAGTTAGCCGAAGACCAGAAACATAAGCACGCAAATGCGGTTGCAACCTCTTCAGAAAGGTTGCATTCCTCAAATCCTCTATAGGAGCGACATTTGGCACAGCTGTCAACTCCATTTGGAACTTTTGAATGGTCTCCTCCACCGTGATGTTCTCGGGTCCAACATCTAGAAAATCAGCCTCACGAGCTGACCTAACCACTTGAGGGTAGTAAATATCTCAAATCCTCTTTCGAAACTCTTTGAAGGTAACCTTTGTCTACCCTTCCCGACTCAAGTCCCACCAATCAAAAGCATCCCCCTGCAGCAAACTCTATACTAGAGACATCTTCCTCTCCTCTGGTGCTTGGATAGAGTCCAAAGCAGACGCCACTTTCCTCAACCGCTGCTCCACATCAGTACCCTTAGCCCCAGTAAAGTTTGGCACCCCGTTCTTCTTGAACTCCGCGAGCCACTTGTTAGGTTGGGGCTCGCGACATTGTCTCGGTAGCTCTACCACACAGTCAACTATCTCTGGTCTCTGTACTTCTAGTAGCTCTCCTAACTGAGCAACTCCAACTGTATTCTGGCTTGGTGCCCTCATCTCAGTCCTCTGAAGTCCAACAACAGCATTCTGATCAATACAACTCTGGTGCCCAACAGATTCTATAGCATCCCTACAAGTGTGGCCCGAAGCGTGGGATCCATCTATGGTGATAAACCAACTATCGGTGTATTGGCTCTAGATTAGGCCCCATTAGCTGGGGGCCCTCCTTCAGCAACAGACACGCTAGCATCCTAATGATTGTCACCAGCCACACCACTACTCTCAACAACTTCATCCTCGGGGTGAACGTGCTGATGCTCATATGGCTCAGCAACTAAGGGAGTCTCTCCTTTACCTCTATCACGGCCCGTACCACGAACTCTACCATGCCCTCTACCACGACCTCTACCACTAGCAACAACAACTCTGACTCTGGTTTGTGGAGCCATCTATAACAGAAAGTCTCACAATCAAAACTTTAAACTTGAGTAATAGTTAAAGGTTTACTTACTAATCTACGTGAGGTCCTTCGGCGGATGGCAGCGGAGTTGCATCGTGTCATCTACCCCTATATGCAACATGACTACCCCATTTATAAACTTTTTAGAAAACACCGACCACGTTTTTTTTGTTTCTAGTTGGACCTCGTGTACACTAGTTGTTTGGTTCCATATGCCCTTGTTGCCAACCTGGATCTGATACCAATTTGTAACACCCCGTCTTGATGTCGGGGCGTTACTTGGTAGTTTGACACTAACGGGTCCTACCTGAGCTAGTCTGACAACTAGAATACATGGACCTTGCAACTCGGGCACAATAAGAAAACTAATTTAAAACATCCGACTGTCATTCAATAAAACACATGTGCAACAATGTCAAGCATGAGATCCCAAACATCTAGTCAAGTCACAACCAACACAAGAAACCCGCTAAAGTCAACACAAGAGTGAAATATCCAAAACAAGTAAACAAGACTAAACAGAACTCCCAACCCACTCCGGCACCTAATGACACGTGTGTCAACGATCTGCTGCAGCATCCTGCCTAGGCTCCAACACGGGACCTGCATGAGTACCTAGAACTGAAAAATAAAAGTCCTCGAGTGGTCAGCTACTATCCTAGGCAAACTAGATAACAAGCGGCAATAGTAAGACGTTTGAAAACCATAGATAACCAACAACTTAATCGTTAACAAGTGAATAGAACAAAACATAATAGGTCAACACACATCTCAACAAACTAGATAACGGGCGAAAGGAAAGGCCACGAAACATCCTAACAATCTAAATAACAAGCAACAAAAGTAAAGCGTTTGAAATAATAGCCAACAATTTGACATTCAACAAAGGAAAGGAAGGACAACGAAACCAACAATTCCTCAAACATAACAAAAATTCACAAGATCGAAAGCCAACTAGTAACCACACACAAACACAAGAAAAACCATTCAAAATCCTATTGGGAAATGCAATTATCCCTTCCTCCATAGCATTCCCATCTACGACGCTAACTCCCTGCGCTCGAGTGCAGAGGCAGGCCCTCTCACTTTTCAAATATGTCATCCTTCCAACACCTGGTCAAGCCTCCACTAAAGCACTTGCCAAAAACAAGCAATTAGTTTTATTTTTAAAGGGGCCCGGTCGACACACGACCATGGCTAGACGCCTTTTCACCACCGAAAATCATCGCACATGATCGTGCCGGTTACGCTGTCAGCACAGAGAAAACGATACCATTTCTTTTACGAGAAAACGTTTGGAATGGAAAGCGCATCACATCGTGCATGAAAACATTTCACAAGGAAAAACATACATTCAGTACTAATTCCCAAAACCAATCTTACAATCACGACATGAAATCTAACAAGACTAGAATAGAGTCGAGCAAGTCGAGAACGACTTACTTGGAAGGCGATCCTCGAAGATGTAAGAAACGCGTTGATACTAAAGACCTACGAATCATAATGTGCATGATTAACCGACTAACTGGGAGTATTAACTATCAATTCTAGGCAAGCACAACTACAGTGGTCTCACCATGTGTGTACCACCATAAAACTATGGTATCCAAAACAAGTGCGATTTGAAAGGATTATAATAATTCAACTAAATTAAACGCATCAAGCTCAGGAACCAACATCAAACGACTAAACCTAACAAACTAATATTTCATCCTTAACCTTAGATGGCCCGGAACTATAAGTCCGAGAACCACCAACTTAGAAGTCTAAGATAATTCAAAACACCTACGGTACAACCCTTCCACAACAAAAGAGGTTATAACCAAAACCAATCAAATATATCCACTCAATGGTAAGCCAATGTTTGCATGCAAATTCACATCCGTAAGCCTAACTAATAATCGTGCTCCAATAAAGATCAAACCAACCGAGAACGGATTCCCTTCAAATTCGGATTACACAACAACTAAACTAATTCAAATGAAAGAAAACGAAGTATACTTTTACACCATACACCAAAATTTTAAAGCAACTATTCAGATTTTCCAAAGCAATTCATTGCTTCCAAATCAATCATTCAAAATATCGACACAAGCGTATTACAAGGCAAGCATGGATTCAATATAGCAAAGCAACATAGTAGTTTACAAGGGTTGATCCACACCAAAAAAATAAAATAGCAACTAAACTAAGGCATGCAACAATATCAGCAGGCAAGCATTACAAGAGTCCATTTTGATCAAACGGGATCAGGACTATAACCAAGACTGCTTTGATTACTATTAAAAGGTGAAATCAAACAACAACCAAACTCAGGATCGGTTTTAAGGACCGATTAACAAAAGGAGAGTTTTCCGACCTTGCAAAGCTCAGGTTTGCACCAAACTCGAGCGGGGCAGCTCTTCTCGATGGAGTATGCTACCTCAAAGTTGAACTTGTTTGGATCGGAGACCTCGACATTGTTTGGAGCGGAATTGGTTGAGTAGGTAAGCCCGCGTTGGACGACACACCACTCGATCCCCAGCAGCGCACCTCAGCCTCTTCACGTTAGCGCCGGCGTGTAGCAACGACTTGTGGTTCTCGATCGGACTCGAGCCCGACCACGAGGAACAAGACCTGTCGGCGTTGCGACACCAGTTCAGTTGGGAACAAGGAGAGAAATGACGAGGTCGGAATCGAAGAGGGTGAACGGAACTTACCAAAGGAACGAAAGGCCTCTAGAACGATGATGGAACGATGGCTCACAACGGGTTTTCCGGTGGATGAACTTACGCTGGCAAGGCTTAGAAAAAGAAGATTAGAAGGATAGATTGGCAAGTAAGAAAGGCGGGGCAGAGAGGAAGATGGAAGACGTCGAGTGTACAGTTCCTTTCTCAGATGCAATCGAATGGAGCGGCGCTTCAAGGAATTAGGTTTAGGGGAGGTAACAGGCAAGAGCAGAAATGGATCGGGCTTATAGGTCTTGTTTTAATCCTCCAAAAGCAAATGAGCTTTCAGTCAAACGAGAAAAAAAATAAAATAAGAAAAGTGGATTGGCAAGGAGATAGGATTTAAAACAAGGCTAAATTAACGGTTCGCAAACGGATAACTCGGGTATTACATACTAATCCCATTACAGAAAAGTTTCATCCCGAAACTTTCGTGGCTAAAAGAGGAAGCTCACAAAGATTTCCGAGGTTTCACAATGATGTGATCATGCAAAAGTGAAAAACTTATATAGTGAGAAAGAGATTGG
The DNA here is from genome assembly GCA_964016875.1 of Fallopia convolvulus. Taxonomy (NCBI): domain Eukaryota; kingdom Viridiplantae; phylum Streptophyta; class Magnoliopsida; order Caryophyllales; family Polygonaceae; genus Fallopia; species Fallopia convolvulus. The sequence continues at coordinate 37,107,566 of OZ024724.1, read as the reverse complement.
AATACAAATGATTATATTTTAAATTTGATCTTATCTTTTGTTTAGAATACCAAAGTGTCTAGGGTTGGGCCAAGAGTGTACAAGTTACCAATAACGTTGACTAAACGAAGTATAGTCTTGTCGGAATAGGAGCTCTACTAGGCACCCCGGAAAATTCGTGGGCGAGGGCTGTGCCCGCGGACCAATTTACGATGTCTCCGTCGCTCTTCGAAACCCATTGTAGGAGTCAATGTACGAGACTCGGATGTGAGGGTGGTCTACGATAATGTTGATCTTATTATTCTTACCTTCTTTTATTTTTACTTTTATTTGTAATACCAATGTTTAAAATTTAATGGCTTTAAATTCATATTGTAATACCAAAGGTAACTAAAAAGTTGTTAAATAAATGATGTAATAGCAAAAGTTATATTTTAAATTTGATTTTATCATTTGGAACACCAAAAGACTGATTTTATTTTCTTTTATTTTTACTTTTATTTGTAATACCAGAGGTTATAATTTAATAACTTTAAATTCATATTGTAATGTCAAAGGTTGTATGTAATACCAAAGGTCATTACAAAAGTTGCTAAATAAATGATGTAATATCAAAGATTAATGCTAAATGTTGTAAAATACACAATTAGTCTATTAGATAATATTTTATTTGTTAGATTTTGTAAACTAGTCACAAAATAGATAGAGAGATAGTTGTGTTGGCATTTTTCTATTATTTGTTACTTTATTTTATTTGTTTAATTTTAAAGAATAATGTTTTTATTAATTGCATGAGAAATCATTGGCCACATTAGTTGTATTATGACATGTTTATTTTATTTTTACTCTTTATCTTTGATTGAATGTATTGTCATTAATTGCCAAATTTTTCTTCTTTATAAGATACTAGATGGATTTATCCGTCTGTTAGACGGGTTTTGGATTTATATGCTTACTGAATGTGTAAATATGTATTGGATTTATATTGACGTATTAATTTAAATTAGAATTCAAGGTATATGTGTAATTTGTAAAACTTGAATGTTTATTATCTCGGGTGGAGTTAATTTTTAGTTTGTATTATGTATAATATATTACTTAAGCAATGAAGTTTTTATTTCAGTTATATTCTTCTAACTTCTCATTTGACTTCTTACAAACTAAGAGTGTAATATCAATGTGTTGGAATGTATATAGTCTAGCAACTTACAACTACAAGTGAAATTCATTAATTAATATCAATTCTTTAATGTCACCCCCTCAAGCGCTTGCAAGGAGTAGTTACACAAAGGTTGAACAGATATTGACAAAGCAACGAAATGAAACATTATTGATATTGTTGATCTAAAGGTAATTGACAATATTGTTAATATAAATGTATCTAATTAATTATAATATCAGATTTTTTTATTATTTATAGTAAAATTTTAATTCCAAGCCAGATTATATAATGATGATTTTTTTTGAAATACCTAATGATAATTTAAATGCACAATTGCTAACTCGAAATGCACTTTACAGAATACATATATAAGCACTTAATTTGGTATGCACTTTTGATATTTTGGAATGCACTTTTACTAATTTGGAATGCACTTTTACTAAATACATAAACACTTAATTTGGCATGCACTTTTATTTATTTAAAAAATTGTAATGCACTGTTACTAATTTGAAATGCACGTTTACTAACCTTGAATTCACTTCACTATATATAAAGACACTTAATTGGCATGCACTTTTAATAATTTAGAATGCACTTTTTTGTAATTTAGAATGCACTTGTATTGATCCGTAATGCACTTTTACTTAAGACAAAGACACTTAATTAGGCATGCACTTTTAATAATTTTGAATGCACTTTTTGTAATTTAGAATGCACTTGTATTGATTTGTAATGCACTTTTACTTAAGACAAAGACACTTCATTAGGCATGCACTTTTACTAACTTGTGATACACTATTACTAATTTGGAATGCACTTTAAAAAAACTCGTGGACACTTAATTTGGCATGTAGCTTTACTAATTTGAAATACATTTTTACTAAATACAAAAGCACTTAATTTGACATATACTTTTGGAACACCAAATGCACTTTACTAATTACGAAGACATTTAATTCGGCAATTGCTTTACTTTAATTGCAATTCACTTTTATTAAACCCTTCATTTAGATTTAATTGTCATTTTAGCCCAATTATTCTATCCACAATATTTTTCGTTTAATATATTTGCACCCATTTGTTAGATTGATAGTATTTAAGTTAAGAGTTTGGTTCAAATGAAACGAACTCTTATCCTGAAACGAACTCTTATCCTGAAACGAATGCACTTTTCCTAGTTCGTAGTGCACTTTTTCTATTTCGGAGTGCACTTTCTTGGATTTTTTGTACTTTTTGTAGTGCACTTTTTCTTATTGCACTTTTTGTATTTTACAATGCACTTTTGTATGAAAAGTGCACTATGAACTAGGAAAAGTGCATTTGTTTCATGTTTTAGGATAAGACTTTGTTTCATTTGAACCAAACTCTTTAAGTTAAATTAAATACTTTCTTAATTTTTTAGACAAACTCTAAAATGAGAAAATAATTTTGAACGGATAAAATAACTTGAAATGGACTTTTACCCACTTAAAATGCACATATAATGAAAATTACGAAAATACAAATATAAGAAAGAGTTTCTTTGTATCAAATAATACTTAAAGAAGAGAAATAAAAAAAATTGTGCATTGGAAATTTAAAAGGGGGTGGTTGGGCCCACCGTGGTTAAGATTGTGAAGTAAAGAAATAAAGAGAGGCTTTGTAAATGGAGGGATGATGACGTGGATAGTGTAAAGTGTTAGTAGAAGTGAGAAACGGGGGTTGGGAGGAGGAGAATGGGAACACACGCGCGCGTACGAACTACTATCTTAACCGTTTGATTAAACTATTCCAAGGGTTATAATTACTACTTATTTTTCATGTTAAGCATACTCCTCCATTGAACCAAACTCTATATAATATTATCTCATTCAAAAATTAAATCACATATCCTATTATAAATAAAGAAATATTTTTTTACATTCCCTAAGTATTATAATAATTCTCGCTTGAAGTTTTATTTTAGATATTATTTTATTTTATCAAATAAGTTTATGTAAAATTCAATCGACAAGTATGGTTCCTATACATTTTTTTCTTCAAATCATGGTCGTGCATGGCACGACCGGGTCTTGCTAGTTTTGTCGAAGATCAAGTATTGTGAAACGGAGGGAGTATGAAAAGTGCACTACTAACTAGGAAAAGTGCATTCGTTTCACGTTTTAGGATAAGAGTTTGTTTCATTTGAACGAAACTTTTAATAATATATAGTTAAATAAATACTAAAAAACTGAATAATATTCCCATACTCATTAATTGAATATGGTAAATATTTCATACTTATTAGTTAAATATGGTGTAACACCCCATCTTATAATCTGGTTTGTTACCTAGTTGTGGACCACACCTGGGTCCACCAGAAGAAGCCTGACAACAAATTCACGAATATTGGACCTTGCAACAAAGACACAACAAGAAAAGCCAAGAAAACATCCAACTTATCATTTTTAAAACAACTCGATAACCAATGTGAATGCAATTGACTGCTAGTACTAAAGCCAACCTTTCGTCTACCAACATCAACTCAATATTACTATTAACTACTGTGACACCCTTACACCCTATGATATATACTTAGTAATAACTTATCTCTTATATAAACAAATAATTCACATATAGCAACTATCCAAGGAAGCAGAAAGCAACCACCATAAAGGGTTGCACACACACACATATGTAGTTACTTCTTATGCTAATACATCAATTACTCTAACTTCTATTACAACCCATATGTCTATGATGCAAAATAAAGAGGAGAAGGTTGCATTGAGCTTCAGCCAGCCGACCTGTATGAAAGTGACCTCTAAACGGACACACATCAGAAAGAACTAGCTGAACTTGAAAAAATTGTTTTACGATTTGCGTGTGTCGCATACTCAGTGAATATAAACCATCATCAATTATTTCACTCAAAACCAAGCAATTGGTCAATATACATATTCATACATATTATATACGTCATATATGAATTTACTACACGAATGCAAATGCCAATGTTTCCGATTCTTTATTTTGTGAACTGTTCAAGCTTGAATCTGCCCCGGGTTTACTTTATATGGACTCTTATGGTCCCTTTAGCAAAGAAATCCGAAGATCTCCTGAATATTGACCCGTAGGTCCTGTATGATCCGTAGATCCTGTATGACCCGTAGGTCGCTTTAACAAAGAAATTCGTAGATTTCCTGAATTACAATTCAGAGCAAGAAAGTCACAGGTCCTTTTAATCTCATTGCAATATGCTATGCAATCAAATGCATCTTGTAATCATATATTATATGCCATCTGTTATCATACCTTCTTTGCAAACAACTCTGGAAATTTCAGAGCTATCACATATAAAACACATATATCCAAATAACTCATATAGTATACGTATCCATATAGCACATATAGCATATATATCCATATAGCACATATAGTACATAGGGTTGAATCTTCGGTCTATAATCACCTGTTTAAAGCAGATACTATATTTTTCCCCCTTGACTCTGACCACGGTCTATTACTTGGGCTCCTATATGTAACCCAATGCAAATTAAGCTATTTACTCTTATAAACTCTAACCCCAAATGCAATGAAATGCCAGAATGCATTATAACTTCTTATATATATATATATATCCAAATCCTTTAAAACTTGACAACAATAAACTATATATATAAAGGAACATTTTTCTAGTTCAAACCTTTATGAAAAACTTGATCAAAGGGCTCCCTAATATCATTACAAAGAAAAACCCTAAAATTACTCTGAAATCTTTTACCGAATATAAATCCGATATCGAAAAAACCCTTTGAGAGCTATAGATCAACCGATTTCCAAATCAAAATCAACTGTAGCTCTAGATCTGGAAAAATCAGTGGAATCCAGATAAACCATTAACTAATTAAAAACTTACCAAATATTGCTTGTACTTCAAGATTAAAACCCGATTGAAGAGATCGTGTACCAGATCCAATAAAAACAACCAAAATTCATCAAACTCTTCTCTTCAAATTTCACACCCCCCCTCTGTAATTTTTTTTTGTTGCTTCGTACACATCTTCCATGAAAGATGAACATACATATATATATACAAAGACAAAGTCGGTTGAAATTTAAAATAACCATATTTTGCACCCTCAAATCTTCTTTACTACAAACTTTACCCTGAAATAATTAATAATTAACTTTTAGCTAAAAACTTTTTAAAATATAATAAACTTAATTAGAAAATAAATATTACTTTTAAAAATTCACTATATATCATGCCAATATGCTATACATATACTCTTAATATGATATGAATGCAAAATAACGTATGCACTTTGGTCGAGGATGTTACAATCCTCCCCCTCTATAAGAATTTTGTCCTCAAAATTCACTATCTCTTCATATGATGCAGGATGATAGGGAATCAATTACCATTAAACAAATGCGGATATGACTTTCTCATCTTATCCTCAGTTTCCCACGTCGTTTCCTCTATACCATGATTCTTCCAAATCACTTTAACCATCAGAATATCCCTATTCCTTAACTGTTTGATTCTGTAGTCCGCTATCATAATGGGTTCCTCTATGTAGCTCAAATTCTCCGCAAGGTGTACTTCTGAATCTTTTAGCACATGTGATGGATTAGATCGATACCGTCGTAACATACTAACATAGAAAACATTATGAATCTGAGCCAATTCTGAAGGCAATGCTAATCTGTATGCCAATGGTCCCACCTTCTCTATGATGTCATATGGCCCAATATATCGGGGACTCAGTTTTCCTTTGTTACCAAATCTCATGACACCTTTCCATGGAGAGATTCGTAAGAATACTTTATCTCCAACTTGATATTCCATTTCCTTGCGATGATGATCAAAATAGCTCTTTTGCCTGTCTTGTGCCGCCTTCATTTTGCTCTTAACAATATCAATCTTATCAATTGTATCTTGTATAATCTCTGGCCCTTCTAAAATTTCTGCACCCTCTTTATCCCAATATAAAGGACTTCGACATTTCCTTCCATACAATGCCTCATATGGTGCCATCCCAATGCTGTTGTGAAATTGATTATTGTAAGCAAATTCCATCAATGGAATATACTTATCCCATGAACCCTGAAACTCAATAACACAAGCACGAAGCATTTCTTCTAAGGTCTGTATAGTCCTCTCTGATTGTCCATCTGTCTGAGGATGATAAGCTGTACTGAAATGCAATTTGGTCCCCATAACTGTTTGAAAACTTTCCCAAAAACGAGAAGTAAATCTAGGATCTCTATCTGATACAATGGATACTGGTATTCCATGAAGTCGGACAATTTCCTTCATGTATATTTCTGCCAATTGATCCAATGAACACCCCCAACGTATAGGCAAGAAATGTGCTGACTTAGTCAATCTATCAATAATCACCCATATAGCATCATTCCCTTTCTGTGTTCGTGGTAATCCCACAACAAAATCCATCGTAATCCGCTCCCATTTCCAGACCGGAATAGATAAAGGTTTCAACATACATGTAGGTGCTTGGTGTTCTGCTTTAACTTGTTGACAAGTAAGACATTTAGAAACAAATTCGACAACCTCCTTCTTCATTCTTGGCCACCAATAATGCTGTCTCAAGGTATGATACATTTTTGTCGTGCCAGGGTGCATAGCATATGATGTGTTATGTGCCTCATCTAAAATTTCTCGTCTCAGATCATCAACATCAGGTACACATAATCTGGTACCATACATCAATGTGCCATCCTGAATAATAAACGGCGTACCCTTTACCTTGTTCAACTTGTTTTGTAATTTCTGCCAACTTTTCATCTCTTACTTGTGCATCTTTAATTTTCCGTCTCAACACTGGCCGAATCTCCAAAGTGGAAAATAATACTCCATCTGTGTCAAACTATAGTCTAGCATTTAGACCTCGCAAAACAATCAAGTCTGACAATGAAGTCATGTGCATGTTGGCCATCATACCACTGGACTTTCTACTCAAAGCATCTGCTACAACATTGGCCTTTCCTGGATGATACTCGATTGTACAATCATAATCTTTCAGTAGTTCCAACTGCTTTTGGCTCATCAAATACATCAAACTCTTGTGATTTGTAAATATTTGAAATGTTTCTCCATATAGATAATGTTGCTAATCTTTAGGGAAAATACTATTGCTGCTAGCTCTAAATCATGTACATGATAAGAAACTTCATGTGGTTGCAATTATCGCGGTGCAGAATAAACTACTTTCCATCCAGCATAAAGACATAGCCATGACCCTGATATGAAACATCATTGTAAATACCAAATACTCTTGTACTTGTAAGAATCCTCAGTATTGTTGTTGTAGTCTGTCGGTGCTTTAACTCATTAAAGACATGTTTGCACGCAGAATACCAATGGAATGAAGCATTCTTTCATAGCAATTTAACAAGTGGTGCATCTACAATAGAGAATCCTTCCACTAATAGTCTGTAGTATCCAGTCATACTAAGAAAGATATGAACTTCTATAACTGTAATTGATGCTTTCTAGTTTACCACTGCTTCAAACTTAGTAGAATCAATCCTCTATACCTCTTCCAGATACTATATGTCCTAAAGATACCACATGACCCAACCAGAATTCACACTTACTCAATTTAGCAAACAACTGTTTCCCTTCAAGACTTGCAGCACAATAGACAAATGATCAACATGCTCAGTTGTACTCCACGAATATACCAATATATCATGAATAATGATGATAACAAATCCTTATAGAAAAGATTGAAATACCTTGTTCATCAAAGCCATAAATTATGCTGGTGCATTAGTCAAACCAAATAGAATTACTAGAAACTCATAATGCCCATATCGAGTTCTGAATGTTGTCTTGATAATATCATCTTTAACTGATGATATCATGACCGAAGGTCTATCTTTGAAAATACTTTTGCACCTTGAAGTTGATCAAACAAATCATCTATCCTTGGCAATGAATACTTGTTCTTCACTGTCACCTGATTCAACTTTTTGTAATCTATGCACAACCGTAAGGTAGCATCTTTCTTTTTAACAAATAGAACTGGTGCACCCCAAGGTGATACACTAGCTCTAATGAATCCTTTATCTAACAACTCTTGTAACTACTTCTTCAGTTCCTGTAACTCTAGTGGAGCCATGCGATATGGAGAAATAGAAATCGGTGTAGTACCTGGCATTAACTCCATAGTAAACTCTATCTCCCTATCAGGTGGCAATCCTGGGAGATCCTTTGGAAACACATTTGATAATCTTTAACAACTGGAATATCTCCAACCTCATCACATTCAATTGTACGGTCTATTACATGGGCCAGATATGCCTCACATCCCTCTCTGATCATGCGAAAAGCTGTTGTTGCAGATATTAGGCAAGTGAGAACCATTTGTCTATCACCATAGAAAATCACTCTAGATTTCCCAAGCGATTCTATCACTACTTCTTTGGTATAACAATCTACTTTAGCATGATGTCTTGACAACCAGTCCATGCCCAAAATAACATCAAACTCATACAAGAATAGTAAGATCAGATCAGCTGGTAACTCTACTGTATCCACTCGTATTATACTATCTCGATACATTGTGTGTACCCTTACCATTTCCCCCAAGGGAGTCTGTACTCCTAAACTATAATCTAAGGGTTCAGGTTTCTTATGCACTTGAGATGCTATGGTAGATGATATGAATGAATGGGTAGATCCTGAATCTATTAATGCATGTATTTCAAGAACATGGAATATCTCCAACCTCATCACATTCAATTGTACGGTCTATTACATGGTCCAGATATGCCTCACATCCCTCTCTGATCATGCGAAAAGCTGTTGTTGCAGATATTAGGCAAGTGAGAACCATTTGTCTATCACCATAGAAAATCACTCTAGATTTCCCAAGCGATTCTATCACTACTTCTTTGGTATAACAATCTACTTTAGCATGATGTCTTGACAACCAGTCCATGCCCAAAATAACATCAAACTCATACAAGAATAGTAAGATCAGATCAGCTGGTAACTCTACTGTATCCACTCGTATTATACTATCTCGATACATTGTGTGTACCCTTACCATTTCCCCCAAGGGAGTCTGTACTCCTAAACTATAATCTAAGGGTTAAGGTTTCTTATGCACTTGAGATGCTATGGTAGATGATATGAATGAATGGGTAGATCCTGAATCTATTAATGCATGTATTTCAAGAACATGTAAATAAAGTTTACTAGTAATAACCTCGGGTGCTTTGGATGCTTCTTGTTGTGACATAGCAAAAACTCGAGCCTGACTCTGTGGTCGAGATTCTTGTTTTTGTGGTCTTCCTCTACTAGCAGTGTTATTCATGTTCAGACCTCTTCCACGACCTCTACCATAACTCCATACCGGTGCTTCTGACTGAACATTTTGTATAGTTGTTTCAGATGTTGCTCTTCTAATATTCGATCTATCTGAACTAACTGGACATTCTTTGTAAAAGTGCTCTTGTTGTCCACAGTTAAAACACCCTCCAGTTAATACTCGACACTCTCCCATATGAGATCGACCACAATAAGTACACATAGGTCGTGTCTGTACTGTCATCCCTGGTCCTCTATCACCACCACGTCCAAAAGTTGAGGTGTCCACCTCGTTGACTATTTGAGCCACCTCTGCCAAATGTTGGTGTTGGAGAAGAAAAACTCTGACGCTTAGATGGCCTTCCACTCGACTCACCCATATGAACTGATGAATCCCTCTTTGGCTTTTGGAAGAATGTTTGCCTTTCCTTTAACAGTGTCTCTACTCTTATTGCTGCAGTACGCAAATTTGTAAGAGTAAGAAGATCTCATGGCGTAATCCTACTCCGGATATTATAGGACAATCCATCCTCAAAACGTCTGCATCTATCTCTCTCTATAGCCACATTAGCAGGTGCATAATGCGATAGTTAGGTAAATTTAACTTCATACTCAGCCACAGACATATTTCCTTGCTTAAGAGACAAAAATTCCTTCTGTTCTGCATCTCGATATACCTCTGGCACATACTTATCTTTGAAAACAGTGAGAAAATCTTCCCATGTAAGAACTGGAGATTATACAGTAGTAGATGAAATAGTTTCCCACCAGTCAAAAGCATCCCCCTGTAGAAGTGATACTGAGAAATCAAACCTTTCCTTTTATGTGCATCTCATCATACCAAATAGTATCTTTGTTCTCTTAAGCCATGTCTTAGCCTCTGCAGGATCTGTAGTTCCATAGAAATCAACTGCTCCCAACTTACGAAGCTCTTTGAAATTCCTTCCTCTAGACCCCATAGCTGGTCCTTGTACTTCATGTTCTATCGGTGCATATGTATGAGATGTATGCCCATGTGGTACTGTATGAGATGCTCCTATTGACTGACGTGGCACGGCTGAACCTTCTCTCCTTGGTGCATCGTGCTCATGCATATCCATGTTCCTATTCAATTAAATACAACTCTAATGTCAATTACATATGCTTATGAATGCAGAATGCCCCTAAAGAATCATATCCCTGCTCTGATCCCAAAAACTAGTTCTGACGCCCTTACACCCTATGACATATACTTAGTAATAACTTATCTCTTATATAAACAAATAATTCACATATAGCAACTATCCAAGGAAGCAGAAAGCAACCACCATAAAGGGTTGCACACACACACATATGTAGTTACTTCTTATGTTAATACATCAATTACTCTAACTTCTATTACAACTCATATGTCTATGATGCAAAATGAAGAGGAGAAGCTTGCATTGAGCTTCAGCCGGCCGACCTGTATGAAAGTGACCTCTAAACGGACACACATCAGAAAGAACTAGCTAAACCTGAAAAAATGTTTTGCGATTTGCGTGTGTCGCATACTCAGTGAATATAAACCATCATCAATTATTTCACTCAAAACCAAGCAATTGGTTAATATACATATTCATACATATTATATACGTCATATATGAATTTACTATGCGAATGCAAATGCCGATGTTTCCGATTCTTTATTCTGTGAACTGTTCAAGCCTGAATCTGCCCCGGGTTTACTACATATGGTCCCTTGAGCAAAGAAATCCGAAGATCTCTTGAATATTGACCCGTAGGTCCTGTATGATCCGTAGATCCTGTATGACCCGTAGGTCGCTTTAACAAAGAAATCCGTAGATTTCCTGAATTACAGTTCAGAGCAAGAAAGTCACATGTCCTTTTAATCTCATTGCAATATGCTATGCATTGCATCCTGTAATCATATATCATATGTCATCTGTTATCATACCTTCTGTGCAAACAACCCTGGAAATTTCAGAGCTATCACATATAAAACACATATATCCAAATAACTCATATAGTATACGTATCCATATAGCACATATAGCATATATATCCATATAGCACATATAGTACATAGGGTTGAATCTCCGGTCTATACTCACTTGTTTAAAGCAGATACTATATTTCTCCCCCTTGACTCTAACCACGGTCTATTACTTGAGCTCCTATATGTAACCCAATGCAAATTAGGCTATTTACTCTTATAAACTCTAACCCCAAATGCAATGAAATGCCAGAATGCATTATAACTTCTTGCATATATATCCAAATCCTTTAAAACTTGACAACAATAAACTATATATATATAAAGGAACATTTTTCTTGTTCAAACATTTACGAAAAACTTGATCAAAGGGCTCCGTAATATCATTACAAAGAAAAACCCTAAAATTACTCTAAAATCTTTTACCGAATATAAATCCGATATCGAAAACACCCTTTGAGAGCTATAGATCAACCGATTTCCAAATCAAAAGCAACTGTAGATCTAGATCTGGAAAAATCAGTGGAATCCAGATAAACCATTAACTAATTAAAAACTTACCAAATACTGCTTGTACTTCAAGATTAAAACCCGATTGAAGAGATCGTGTACCAAATCCAATAAAAACAACCAAAATTCATCAAACTCTTCTCTTCAAATTTCAAACCCCCCCTCTGTAATTTTTTTTGTTGCTTCGTACACATCTTCTATGAAAGATGAACATACATATATATATACAAAGACAAAGTCGGTTGAAATTTAAAATAATCATATTTTGCACCCTCAAATCTTCTTTACTACAAACTTTATCCTGAAATAATTAATAATTAACTTTTAGCTAAAAACATTTTAAAATATAATAAACTTAATTAGAAAGTAAATATTACTTTTAAAAATTCACTATATATCATGCCAATATGCTATGCATATACTCTTAATATGATATGAATGCAAAATGACGTATGCACTTTAGTCGGGGATGTTACAACTTCACTCTCCTTGCAACTAGGGACTCAAGCCCTCAATTCCCACTAAGACATGTCACGTCGAGTTCGAGCATCATCGTCCAAGAATTGATCTCCTGGAACATTTCCCATACAAGGATGTTTACCTAAAACATTGGAAGTGGAACACATTAGCTAACAATCCCGGTATGGGCCAAACAAGCAACAACAATTCCTCCATAATCCAAACCATAATCATTCTCCAATTCAGGCAACCCAAACCTGCCTTTGAAACATGGTACACGGCTAGCGCGCACGCTAAACTCATGCCCATTTTCTTTCCCATCACCCTTCTTTCCCCGACTAAGCCTCTACTAGAGCACTTGCCAAAACAATCAATTTTTGAAGGTGATCTCCACACGCCGTATGACTATGTCCGGGGTCTCTTCTCCACCGACTTGTCCGTGTCCATAATCACACCCGCAGAGATCAAGTTGTACATAATAAAAATCATTGAAACTATTCCAATAGCTTTCCAATATGAAAATATACTATGGAAGAATATTCCAAAATAGAGGACCACACATTCAATTTACTAGTTTAACACATAACATGATCGCAAGCTAAGTAAGTCTAGACGACTTAGCTTGAAGACGAATTCTCTAGGCCAACAAAAAATAACTGACCCGCAAAGTGGTCCCCTGTTGTCAAATATAACAAAAGATTTCTCAACAACGAGCTCACGGAAACACTTCTTAGTTGTATACTCAAATTCTACAATCTCCTAATCGATAGACGATTTAATTTCCGAATATCGATATATAACCAATCCTTAGTTATCATGCTTTAAGGAACCATCTTGGCGAAATTATAACTAATTATCCACTTCACTTTTGAAACAACTTTCTAAACAAAAAGTGTTCCTCAGTAACAGTTCTTAAAGGTGACCAAATCTCGGATCAAACAGATTAACAACGAATCCTGAGTAATTATCCGAAGTCCTTTACCTGCCAATCGATGTCAAAACTTGTATACGCTATAACGGAAGATCTAGACATCCGTTTCTCGAGCGGTTTGAACCTACGAGACCATATCAACATCAAGATTATAAAAACCATAAATTTAATTAGCAAAGCGGAACTGAAATTTCCTTACGGTGGCTCCGCAACCAACCCGCTAATTAATTTCGATCGTAAATACCTTCACTTGAACCCATGGCTCGTTTGGCTCGATAGTGGCTCGATCCCCGAGCCCGAGGGTGGTTGGGCGTTGCCCGGGAGTAGCCCTCTTGGTGGGTGGTGGTCAGAGCAGAGGTGGTCATCGGCGACGACGCTTGACGAAGCAAGAAGATGACCGGCGGTGATGGAATTCTTCCACCCGAAACCGTCGTAGTTCCGTCCTCTCATTGGCTGGTTCTAGCTCTTCTTTTGCAGCAGCCCACAATCCCAAGAGGAAGAAGAAGTAGTGAAGATGAAGATGGAGTGGAGGAGGCAAGGAGGAGGTAGCCGGCGGTGAAGATGCGCCGAGTTCGTTGTTCCGTCCAAAGCTCTCGAACTCCTCGCTTTGAAAATGAATTAGTAGCCTTTGACAAGGCATAAAGATATGCATACATATCTTGTAAACACATTTCAGCCTTTCCTTCCCCATTAAGAATTGGAAGTCGGCCTAATAGGATTATTCCGTCTCGGAACGGGACTCGCGTTAAAGCGGTAAAATTATGTACCTCGGGTGGAAAAACTCACTAAACGAAAAACGTCCCGTAAATTATGTAGACCAATAAAACCAATTTTCCATGATTTTATCTTGCTACCATCAATTTTTAAGGCTTTCATTTCGTATTTTAAATTCCTTCCGGTACATAATTTAAAAAACGGCTTAACCAATAAATATTCTTTTTCCACTGAAAAATCCTAGAATTCACACCGATCCATAAAATCATTTCTTTGTGATTTTAGGATATCACCAATAATTTTCTAGGATTTAATCTCCAACAAAAATATTGGATTAAGCGTTAAAACGGACAAAAAGATTAAAAGGATATCCGAGAAAAATTCAAAAATATCCTCAAAAACCACATTTATTACATTAGTACCCCCTTAAAATGGTTTCGTTCTCGAAACCAAGGAGAATTCGAATCATATGGAAAGATAGCACAAGCACATATGCACAACCACTACAAACCTATACAGAAGTTTGTAGTACCCCCTTAGAAAAAAACATGATGTTACTTCTGCACAAAGCACACAACAATCACTGCATAGTTACCAAACTTCTTTTTTTACAACATTCATTAACTTTGGAAAATGGCTCCGCATTTTCCGTCTAATTTCTCAAGTCTTTTCTTCACTTCCATTTTTAGGCCAAGATAACCTAATCAAAGGAAGACATTACGGATAGGATGCACTAGGGGTGGCAATGCCAACCGATAAACAAGCTTACCAGTTCTTTCCAATATCTCGAAAAATCCAATCATAGCGAGCATTTACGTTATCTCGCCTTCCCCAGCGGAATACGCCTTTCAAGGCGGATATAATAACAAAAACGTCGTTCTTTACAATGAACTCAACATGCTCTCTAATTAAAACAACACACAACTGTTGTTGCTTTTGAGCAGTTAGCACCCTTGATCGTGTTAGTGCGATATCAATTGTTGTTCTCTTGGCCAAGTATGGCCCATGAAGAACCTTGTCAGCATTGTCATTTCAACAAATTGACAACCAACACTTCTGGCTTTATAAAGCCTTAAAAGAGTCATTTTCTCTATCCTGAAATCAAGATTCTTGTATGTGAATTCACTCAACCTCAAACTACCATTCCAACTCGTGTGGAATCCTGAATACATATCCTCAGAAGTTTGAATTTGTTTCTTTACCTCATTCATCAATTTGATGAGGGAAGCCAATACTAAAATTCAATTCAATCCCAAGGCTTGATGTTACTCCTTTCAAAACTTTGGCATGAACCATTCATCTAAATCCGAGATAATAGTCTTTCAGGTTTTATGAAGATGAAAAAATTCATGCATGAACACCTCAGCTAACTTCTGTACTCTTTAAGTCATCTCAATTGTATTAAAAAGAGCACTCTAGGTGAGTTTATTAACAACCTCCATATGCACCCTTCTTTCATTAAGTCTTGAACGACTAATGACAAGAATCCGTTGTAACATCTTCCCACTTTCCTTCTGAAACAGGAAGAGACTATAACATTTCATCTGGTCTTCTATGCTCAATTAGGACTTCTAGACAAACCAAGCATATCAAAACGAACTTGGTGACATTTTGCTTCACATCTCAAATCCTTATACGTTTACTTGTTCCACGGTGAACTAATTAAGCAAATAAATATGCTTCCTTTGAAATAAGCTTTCAAAGCTCATCAACAACAGATACTCATGAACAGTTTTGAAACCAAGCAATCCATAATCTTGAATAACAAATCTCGGTGTCTTACCTTCTTGATCTTCTCCATTGATCTTAAACAATATTACTTTCCCATACTACTTTTCCTTGATCTGGTCAACAAATTCTGAATAGAATCCTAGGGTATTCACACAACCTTGTTGTCATCCAAACTAAACCTTTAGTCCTTCTCAAATTAGTTCCTTTACAAGGATTACTTAAAATCCTTACTCAATTTCCTTTTTAAGATAAAATCTCACTATTACTTTAACCAAGAATATGAGATTTATCCAACACATGACAAGATAATAACCTATCTTGTCAATCCTTTATATCTTTTTCTCAACCAAAACTCAGTTTGGGCATACTGACATTCAAAATTAGTTATCTCTCTTTCAACTACTTCAAACTACACCCTTACGCATTACTATACCAACATATTGGGCAATAATACCTTTAGTCCAATACTTTCCAACAAAATTGTCTTCATTGACAATTTTCAGTCTTTTTCATCAAAGAACTATTTAGACTTCACTTAACATTTTGACTTGTTGAGCAACCTAACTCTTAGGATCAAAAACATATCCTCACGTGTCCACTCTCTATATCCAACAATTTATCAGACTGAGATTGAATATCAATACTAATTTACATATCCAAACTCCAGACCCATTGGAGTTCTGCTTAAAGTCCTCCCTTGACTATCTTATCTCAAAGAGATTTAAGTTTTCAAGACAACCTGAAAACAAATAACAACTAATGGAGAAATTACTAGTACATCCTTTATTCCAATGAAAGGATTACTACAATATCATTCCTTAGAAAGGGTTCCATTCCAAGAGTTCATATCAACTTACTTTCAAGGGAAATTCCGCTAAAAAGGCAATGACTTTCTTAGGTCATGATGTCAACCAAGATGAACTACTAGCAACTGCTTATAGAATTCCAATAATCGTTGACTGAAAACAATCCCAAACTTTTAGAGAAGTACAGAGTTACTCCATGCTCTTCGGAGACCAACACAGATTTGTAAAGAATCTTACCAAATTTCTTTACTTATAATCGAACTATTCTGGAAAATTTGACCATACTCCTTAATTGGTATAGGATACCAAGGATATACTAACTCAAAAGAGTTTTACAAGATACTAAGTATAACAATAGGTATAGCAATTGCTATAATGCAAAAGAAAGCTTACATCTTTTCATCTCAAACAACTACAATTGCAAAACTCATATAATTGCAAAACTTATATGATTGCCAAATCATACTAGAAACATTTTATTCTTTACGACCCAAGTGAAATCACTTATCAAATGGTTATTTCCAAATTCCCATCACAGCCTTTGTGTAATCATTCCAACCTTGACAAGAAATGTAACTTTTACAATTTCTTATTTCGAACTTAAACCTGAGGAATTATGTGATCTAATTTCACCATGAACCTTACCAAGTAGTCAATGAACACTCATTTTATCTCTCCATAAACATTGTAAGGGCATACGTCAATCTAAACGACATCACTACACCTTTATAATGATCATATCTTCCTCAAAAAGCCATCATAGGAATATCTTTTCTTCAACTAATGATAACCCGATCTCAATTCCACTTTTGAAAACACCATGCCGCCATGCAATTGGTCCAACAAGTCATCATTATAGGACAATGAGTTTCTGTTCACAAGAATTACTTAGTTCAACTCTCGGTAATCAGTACACAATCATAGGAAAATATCCTTCTTTCAGACTATACGGTTCAGAACTTTCGATATTCGTCTCCTCTCCAGCTCCAATCCACTACTATAATCTATCCCACTCGAAACTGGTAATCCAGAAAGCTAATCCCATAATAACATTCACAACTTACAAACATCAGGTACATTCTAGATGTGTAGTCTTTCCTTGTCCTCTTGAAAGGTAGATCACTAGTACCCCATATATCCATCACTGCATAACTTGGCAGCTTTTGCCACACTCATTACTAACCTAACTCCTTAGACCATACTTCTTTGACATACAGTCAACTACCTTCGATCTCGGTTGCATCTACAATTCCCCAAACTAACCCAAATGCTCTGCAACAGCATTTTGATTAGGCAAAACTCATGTGCCCCTCAAATTCAGAAGAAATCCCACCCAGATGGCTCGAATAACATTAAAAATATCTAGTGGTACTTCAAACTATGGCACCACTACTAGTCCACAAACTCTTCCTCCAATAGAAGCAACTTATCCTAGAGTTTTTACATCTTCCACTCCCGAATTTAGTTCCCAAGCTATCTTCATCCTTAATTCATAGTCTATGATCTCCAAATCATAGATCAACTCAAGATTAACACTTCACTTGAAGATGGTCTAATAAATCATCATTGGAAGAAAACAAGCACATGCCCTTGAGAGCATTCTTGATTTATTCTTAATAATTGCTACACCACGACTAAGCCATCCTTCTTCATCACAAATGTCATCGAATCTTGCTATGATGACACTTTAGAACATATATATGATCTTTTATCTATTGCCTCCAATTGCATCTAAGTTATCACCCCCCACTGATCATCATTGCTACATTCCAACCTTCATTGGAGTAAAATCCTTATAGCTCGTATAGAAATCATCCTCAATCCTTTCACACCTTGGGAATCCAAAACTTCAATCTCTACTTGATCTCATGAATAGCATATTCCAATCAACTAAAATATTTATCCAATAACTTGATGGATATCAAAAAACTAACAACCTTTCAAACAGGTTGACATACCCCAACGATCTTTTTGGTTCTCAATATTCATCATCATTGTCGTCATACTTCTACGAATATCTTTTATATCCTGTCACTTATACTCTTTATTAGAATCATACTAATGTTCAACAACATCTTTGTAGAGTCTCCTCCTCACTCGTGATCCTTTAACCAAAGCTTGGATACCTAAAATAGGTCCTTCCAATCTCACTAGTTATTATGTGATATGGTGAATCGATAACCCAGAGGTGTTGTCTCATTAGATCAACCAAAAAAAATACGACTAGTTTAGACCAAAGCTGACTCTTGTCTTCCTCTTTGGGTTAACTCGTGGATCTTCCTACCTTGATCATTGAAGGATGGTTAGTTCCCAACTATACCGTTCAAGGTCATAATCTTATTATATATACTTGTATTTCCAACATGGATTCTCCTATAGTCACAAACCTCATTATTACTTGATTGAAGATGTTTGGGAATTCGTCCCCCAACCTACTTTTTAGCAAGCTTGTCAAAGGTATTGTCGATGGTAGCTCATGCCTCCTAATCGTGTTGAGCTCTTCATCTCATGTTTCTTTCCTAAGTCACCTAATAATGTCTATTGTGAAAGTCAACCCCAACCATTTGTCTATCACATTATGGTATTATCTCCACTTCGGTCTTCAAAATACGGTACAAGATTACTTCCATAGCCTTGTCCTAAGGCTCACTTTTCATGAATTGTAAGTCGTGTCTAAAATAGCCCTCCTTAGAAAGCTAATGCACTAATAATCATGCTTAGTTACTCAATTAATTTTACCAACCTTCTTTAACTAAGCGTTAATTTAGGTTTAACGTTATCACGTCATCATTCTTCACTGTGTCTACTAGTTCTTCCACTTATAGAGGTAGTAACATCCATCGTTACACCATCCTCGAGAACAATTAGTATCTTTTTTATAATTAGGCTTACATATCTTATATTACTCATTAGTATTCTTAACTTGAGCGCAAGAGCAATTGCTTTTCTCCTTCCGCACAATCAATCTTTACTTATTTTACTTATCAGGACATTAATCTATCAACACAATCAGTTACTTGGATTTCTACAAACATCTACTTCTATTAAACAAGCAAAATGTTTACGGAGATCCTCATGTATGATGATGATGTCTCGACGTGTCTTTCTATCCCAAATGCACTATGCCCCAAAAATCAAGTTTTTGTGTAAAAGGAACTCTAAGTTGGACCTCACGTGCTCAATTGTTAGGACCTTGTGCCTCTGTTGTCAACCTTGGCTCTGATACCAATCTGTAACACCCCATCTTATAATCCGGTTTGTTACCTAGTTGTGGACCACACCTGGGTCCACCAAAACAAGTCTGACAAAAAATTCACGAATATTGGACCTTGCAACAAAGACACAGCAAGAAAAGCCAAGAAAACATCCAACTTATCATTTATAAAACAACTCGATAACCAATGTGAATGCAATTGACTGCTAGTACTAAAGCCAACCTTCCGTCTACCAACATCAACTCAATATTACTATTAACTACACTCTCCTTGCAACTAGGGACTCAAGCCCTCAATTCCCACTAAGACACGTCACGTCGAGTTCGAGCATCATCGTCCAAGAATTGATCTCCTGGAACATTTCCCATACAAGGATGTTTACCTAAAACATTGGAAGTGGAACACATTAGCTAACAATCCCGGTATGGGCCAAACAAGCAAATCAAACATGTAGAACAAAACATAGATTATCAAAATAATGCACTCAGTCATTCATATACATATCAAACTAATATGTACACCAAAACACGTCATATAGTTATATAGACTAGCATATCAATTCCCAACCAACACTCAATTCCACAACAACAAATAAGCACGAGATTAATCAATGTAATGCTCATGCAACATATATCATAACAACCAACAACAATTCCTCCATAATCCAAACCATAATCATTCTCCAATTTAGGCAACCCAAACCTGCCTTTGAAACATGGTACACGGCTAGCGCGCACGCTAAACTCATGCCCATTTTCTTTCCCATCACCCTTCTTTCCCCGACTAAGCCTCTACTAGAGCACTTGCCAAAACAATCAATTTTTGAAGGTGATCTCCACACGCCGTATGACTATGTCCGGGGTCTCTTCTCCACCGACTTGTCCGTGTCCATAATCACACCCGCAGAGATCAAGTTGCACATAATAAAAATCATTGAAACTATTCCAATAGCTTTCCAATATGAAAATATACTATGGAAGAATATTCCAAAATAGAGGACCACACATTCAATTTACTAGTTTAACACATAACATGATCGCAAGCTAAGTAAGTCTAGACGACTTAGCTTGAAGACGAATTCTCTAGGCCAACAAACAATAGCTAACCCGCAAAGTGGTCCCCTGTTGTCAAATATAACAAAAGATTTCTCAAAAACGAGCTGACGGAAACACTTCTTAGTTGTATACTCAAATTCTACAATCTCCTAATCGATAGACGATTTAATTTCCGAATATCGATATATAACCAATCCTTAGTTATCATGCTTTAAGGAGCCATCTTGGCGAAATTATAACTAATTATCCGCTTCACTTTTGGAACAACTTTCTAAACAAAAAGTGTTCCTCAGTAACAGTTCTTAAAGGTGACCAAATCTCGGATCAAACAGATTAACAACGAATCCTGAGTAATTATCCGAAGTCCTTTACCTGCCAATCGATGTCAAAACTTGTATACGCTATAACGGAAGATCTGGACATCCGTTTCTCGAGCGGTTTGAACCTACGGGACCATATCAACGTCAAGATTATAAAAACCATAAATTTAATTAGCAAAGCAGAACCGAAAGGTCCTTACGGTGGCTCCGCAACCAACCCGCTAATTAATTTCGATCGTAAATACCTTCACTTGAACCCATGGCTCGTTTGGCTCGATAGTGGCTCGATCCCCGGGCCCGAGGGTGGTTGGGCGTTTCCCGGGAGTAGCCCTCTTGGTGGGTGGTGGTCGGAGCAGAGGTGGTCATCGGCGACGACGCTTGACGAAGCAAGAAGATGACCGGCGGTGATGGAATTCTTCCACCCGAAACCGTCGTCGTTCCGTCCTCTCAATGGCTGGTTCTAGCTCTTCTTTTGCAGCAGCCCACAATCCCAAGAGGAAGAAGAAGTAGTGAAGATGAAGATGGAGTGGAGGAGGCAAGGAGGAGGTAGCCGGCGGTGAAGATGCGCCGAGTTCGTTGTTCCGTCCATAGCTCTCGAACTCCTTGCTTTGAAAATGAATTAGTAGCCTTTGACAAGGCATAAAGATATGCATACATATCTTGTAAACACATTTCAGCCTTTCCTTCCCCATTAAGAATTGGAAGTCGGCCTAATAGGATTTTTCCGTCTCGGAACGGGACTCGCGTTAAAGCGGTAAAATTATGTACCTCGGGTGGAAAAACTCACTAAATGAAAAACGTCCCGTAAATTATGTAGACCAATAAAACTAATTTTCCATGATTTTATCTTGCTACCATCAATTTTTAAGGCTTTCATTTCGTATTTTAAATTCCTTCCGGTACATAATTTAAAAAACGGCTTAACCAATAAATATTCTTTTTCCACTGAAAAATCCTAGAATTCACACCGATCCATAAAATCATTTCTTTGTGATTTTAGGATATCACCAATAATTTTCTAGGATTTAATCTCCAACAAAAATATTGGATTAAGCGTTAAAACGGACAAAAAGATTAAAAGGATATCCGAGAAAAATTCAAAAATATCCTCAAAAACCACAGTTATTACATATGGTAAGTAATAGTAATGAATGAGGTAATATTATTACAATATGTGAAGAATGCTTATTAATAAAAAAAAAGTAGTATTGCTACAATACATATTAGAGGTGATAATGTACAATTATATAATATTTAAATTTTATCCATAAAAAAGTAGTAGACCATGGCAGAACGTGGTAAGAGGGATTCATAAATACATTGAACGAGATCGAACAATTTCCGGAATCTGTGTGATTGAATCTGTGTTGTAAGTGGTAAGAGGGATTGAATCAGTGTGATTTTTTCGGAATCGATTGAACTGGTCAAGTGTGAATCTAGTTGGATTTCGATTGAACTGTGTGAATCGAACTCAATACCAGACGAATCCGAACTAAGTGAATCGATTGAACTGTGTGAATCGACGTTGCACTTTTGGGACTTAATACTGCACTTTTATGACTTAAGAATGCACTTTTAGGGCTTACTAGTGCACTTTTCATACTTAAATAACGCACTTTTGCACTTCTCGTTTGATAATGCACTTTTAGGACTTAATAATGCACTTTTAGGATTTAATAGTGCACTTTTCCTAGTTACTTGCACTTTTCATAAAGGAGTATAACTAGTATATGACAATGCACTTTTCAGCCTTAATAGTGCACTTTTTATACTTAACAATGCGCTTTTCATTTTGTTTAGAGAACATATATTTTGACCTTATAGAGAACATATTTTTATTGCACTTTTCACAGTTAATAATGCACTTTTTACACCTAAGAGTGCACTTTTGCTACTTAATAGCACTTTGTATGACTTTTTACTTTTCACTGATTTAAGTAATGCACTTTTACTAGTATACAATGCACTTTATTATACTTTCAATGCACTTTTACTGCTTTTCAACTAACACCTTTATATTTCCCTTTTTATGTTAGTTGTAGCGGGGACATCAAACTCTTCTTCAACTACTATTCTGAATGAGGAATCACCTAAAAACAGTTGTGAATAGTCCATTGAGCTATCTCAAGGGGGAACGACATACTATTTGCCCACGTGTCCATCCGAGTTGAAACCATATGAAGGTCAACGTTTCACCACTTTGGATGAAGGTACGGAGTTCTACAAAAGATATGCATCTTCTTGTGCATTCGAAGTTCGTCACGGGACTCGCCATACAAAAGATGACACTGTCATAACTAAGTGGATGACATGTTCAAAAGAAGGTTACAAGGATACTCGAATTAAACGAATTCGTCAAAGGAGATCGAAACGGGTTGGTTGTGTGGAAAGAATTGTTTTTAAATTTGCCGGGAGAAAGGGCTATGTAGTGAGCACATTTGTAGAGCGTCATACACATATGCCTGTGGAGCGTAGATTTTCGTAGTTTTAAAGTCCAATTGAAATCTGCATATGGGCCACAAGAAGTTTATCCTCGATTGTTCTAAAGCCAATGTCGGTCCTACAAAATGCCATAGGGTGTTTAAGGAACTTGTAGGTGGCTATTCAAACGTGGGGGCTTCACTTGTTGATTTCAAAAACTTCCGAAGAGATTTGTTGGCATTCTTTGCTGGTTCAGACGCTCAGGTGTTAATCCATAAATTCAATCAAAAAAAAGAACTTTATGATGCATTCTTCTTTGAATACGATGTGGATTCCCAAGACCGGTTGACAAGGTTGTTTTGGGCTGATCCGATCTCAAGAAAAAACTTTGCCTTCTTTGGAGAAGTTGTGTCCTTTGATGCTACATACAGGACTAATAGGTATATTTTTTCATATGCGCTATTATTAGTTTCGAGTGCACTTTTACCTATTTTTAATGCACTTTTACATATTTTAAATGCACTTTTACCTGTTTTCAGTGCACTTTTTGACCTTATACTTGCACTTTTTGGCTGGTTTTAATGCACTTTTACCTGTTTTCAATGCATTTTTTGACATTTACTTGCACTTTTTCCTTATGCGCTATTATTAGTTTCGGGTGCACTTTTACCTGTTTATAATGCACTTTTACCTGTTTTCAGTGCACTTTTTGACATTATACTTGCACTTCTTTCTTATGCGCTATTATTACTTTCTGGTTCACTTTTAGCTGTTGTTAATGCACTTTTACCTGTTTTCAATGCACTTTCATGCCGTGTACTCTCTTTTTGTTTTTCATATAGGTATGAAATGGTTTTTGCTCCATTTACCGGTTTGGATCACCATAAAAGGTGTGTTACATTTGGTGTCGGGTTGTTGTTAAATGAAAATATTGAATCCTATGTTTGGCTTTTCGAGAGGTGTAAGAAAGCAATGGGGAATGATCCAAAAATAATAGTTACAGATCAAGATATGGCCATGAAGTCTGCAATAGCGCGTGTATTTCCTAATGCACGTCACCGTCTTTGCATGTGGCACATCATGCAGAAGGTTCCCGAGAAGACAAAAGCCGATGCAGATGGTCCAGCTTTCAAGGAGAAACTTCATTCTATTGTGTGGAATTATTCTCTCGAGCCGGCTGAATTTGAGGAGAAATGGTTGGTTCTGGTAGATTCTTATCCACTCGACAACAAAAAGTGGTTCCATGATATGTTTGCTATTCGTCAGTATTGGATCCCAGCCTACTTCAGAGATATAATGTTCGGTGGGTTGGTTAGGACAACTTCTACATCTGAGGTACAAAATAATTTCTTTGGTCACTTTACCGATAGAAATTACAGGCTTGTGGAGCTATCAGTGCACTTTGATAGCGCATTAGACGCTAAGAGACATACACAGTCGAAGCTGAACTACGAGTCTTCCACTATGGTTCCTGATTTTAGGACTACCCTTGAGTTAGAAAGGCATGCAGCAGAGGTTTTCACATTGACTGTCTTCAATTTGATTCAGACGGAAATATGTTCTGCTTGTTTTGAATGTCGTTTGACTAGTATGGTCTCAGAAAACGAAGCCATCACATAGACCATTGTGCAAGCTGGTAGGCCCACAGTGCAAACTGTGTACACTCAGAATGACGACAATGTGGTTTGCTCATGTAGAGAGTTTGAACGTGTTGGCATGCCTTGTCGCCACATGTTTTTTGTCTTTAAAAACATGGACATGGCACGCATTCCCAGCAGATTTGTCCTCACTCGGTGGACTAAACTTGCAATCGTAAAGCCGATTTTCAGTATTGTCAGTTCATTGGTTGATCATTGTGTTGAGTTGGAAGAGAGGCAAAAGTTAACAAATACACTGATTTCTGACTTTTTCTGCTGCATGGGATTTTTAGAGCGAGATACTACTCAGCATCTGAAGGACTTTGTGTCCCTTATTAGTGATCAGAAGGAAGCTCTTATGAAAAAAGGCTTGGTTATGCAAAGTTCTAACTCCTTTAATGCACAAATTGCTGAAGAATTTGCTGGTACATCATTGCCTACAACAATAAGTATCCATCCACCAGAACAAGCTAAGACCAAGGGGAGTGGGAAGAGAATTCTAGGTGGTAAGGAGTCCGGAATTCAAACCAGCAATAAGAAGAAAAGAAAATGTGGTAGATGCAAGAAGTATGCAAATCACAACAGGTCAACTTGTAAGTATATTACTTTGCATTTTTTACTTGTATATAGTGCACTTTTTCTATTTTATAGTGCACCCTTTTATCCATTAGATGCACTTTATTAAAGTTTGTAATGCACTATTTGACACTCTATGCATTGGCCAAAAATTTACATTTTTATTTCCAAAAAATGCAGGTAAGGAAAACATTGAGGAAAGTGAAGAATCTGTTGAAATGGAAGAATTTGACCCAAATACATCATGTAAGTATTTTTGTTGTGTTTTCTTTTTTTCTGTTTTAAGACTTTCTTCTAATGTGTCCCCTTTTTTTATTTTCAGGTTGATTTCATTCTTCAGGGCAACCATCAACAAATCATTTTTATATTTTTTAGTTTACCTATCTAGACATTTTTGACCTTATCAATATTAATTTTGCACTTTATCATTACCAATTTAAGTATTTTTTTTAAAGGAATGTAATGCACTTTAGCTTTATATCGATGCACTTTACTGGTATTTGTAATGCACTTTAACTATATATTGGTGCACTTTTACCAATATCCTAATGCACTTTATCTTTATATTGATGCACTTTAACTATGGACTTTTATTATGCCATTTATGAATGCACTTTTCTTATGTCACAATGCACTTTTGTAACTTTTCAATGCACTTTTGTAATCAGATGATGCACTATTCATATGTCATTTATCAATGCACTTTTCCTATGTCACAATGCACTTTTTAAACTTTTCACTACACTTTTGGAACTTTTCAATGCACTTTTTGGAATATGTGTATGTTGTTAGTAAGCCATGAAATTAAACTTTACTGGTTTTGTGTAACCACAAAACTTGAATCAAAACTTTACTGGTTTTGGAGCTAACTTTACTGGTTTTGGAGCTAGCTCTTTTGATGACCAAAATTCCAGGAGAAAATGTCCCACTTTCTTCTACTTTATTCACTCACTATTGCAAATCAGAGAAAATACGCCAAGTACTAATTCATAACAAACAGCATCCTGAAAAATTGATTTCACCCACATAAGTACTAATTCATTGAGTAATGCATCATATTCCCCTAAAAAAAAGTTTTTGTACTGCAATTTCAGAGAAAACACGCCACAAAAACCTCATGACCCTTGTGATCCACAAAAGTAATCCTAAAGCACTTGCAAATTTCAGAAATCCGATAATCAAATTGTTCAAGAAAATAGTTCCAAAAAAAGTAGACTCTTAAAGTCCTAACATAGCTATCTAAATTGTTCAAGGTTAGAAAGTAGCCATGGCTACTTTCTAACCATCTGAGCTACTACATTCTTTAACTTCTCCATCACTGTGTTCTTCATTTCATTACATTCTGAGTTGATGATGGCGTAGGCGTACTTCTTCCTTAGCATATCCATGGCCCTTATGATTTGACTATTCGAGAGTTTTCTCCCCCAACACTCCTCTATTTTGCTCGATGGACCCATATATGTCTCCAAATGACGCATAGCATATATCCCCCCGTTGACATCACTTTTTGGGTCTTCCCACTCGAGGTTGAGCTTGTCTATCCCATTGTATTCTTCAAGCCTGCCAACTTTTGCATAGAGCTTCCACTTTTTGAGATATTTTATAACCTTGGTCTTCTGCAAGGTATAAAATTGCAGCATAAGATATAAAATTACATCATTTAATAATTATATTTATGAATGCACTTTTCACAGTTTAAAATGCACTTTTACTACTTCATGGTGCACTTTCTAACTATATGGCGCACTTGTTATACTCTATGATGCACTTTTTCTGATTTAAGATGCACTTTTTTATCCAATAATTGTCTACATCAACAATTGTCTACATCACACAAAGAAGGAGATCCCAGCAATTAACTGGTAATGTTTTATCTAGCATAAAATTTAGACTTCAAGAACTACCAGTACAGAATCATGTTGTAGTTATCATGTTGCTATAATTACAGTAGTGAATCGACTAATGAACTACCAGTATTTTCTAATAGTTCAAAATCTAATGCAATGCAATCAGTTTGCGACAGAATACAACTATCAATATTTCATACTCATGACATCACACATGGAGCTCAACAACGGAGATTTTTTCTACATATTGTGTTCAGAGAGAATCCTAAAGCTTGATTATATGATCAACTGAAACAACTACATTATCATCTGAGTTCTCCACTGTTGAGCATATATCAAATGATATCAAGTAAAGACACGTATGTTCCAAATTCTCCACTACTGAGCATCAACTGAAACAACCTTCATCAGCTTATTCAACACAACACATCTGGAAAAGGGAGCAAATATAAAAAAAGGCTTACCATGTCAAAAAACTTGAATTGACAGATTCTTCAATTTGTTCCTTCTTTGTTGAGTTGTGAAGAAGCTCCATAAGTCCATTGATCTTCAAATTGAAACTTACTACAACATAAGTTTCATTTTCCAAAATCACAGGAATCAATATCTACAAAATGGAGACAAAACCTTTGTTAGTTTTTCAAGCACTGGAATTAAAGTGAAAACAGTTTTACTTGCAATTTTAATGAAAAAAAAAATTACCAAGTCGATATTCTTCATTAGCCTTCCCTCAACGATTCCTAAAGCCAAGTCCATTCCATCATCAAATACATCTTGGGTAACTTCATCAGACTGTTTAAACGGATTTTCTTTAAAAGTCAAATCAAAATTAAAATAACAATTACAAAAGATACACGTTTAATCCTTGAAATACTTACAGTACTGTACACTTTGCCAATCAATCTTGAAGGCGACTCGTTGCTCTTCAATCTCTCCATTTCGTTGACATAAAGAGTGAAACAATCCAATGCACAAGGAGCCAAGTCCTCTGACATGGAAGAGAAATTTGCTCTTGTGGCAGTGAGATCACCACGTTTGAACAACACCTCTCTACATAACAAAAACACACACATTAGGTTTTTGAAGATGAGAAAATACAAAGTTGGAATTCCTTTTTAAAACAGTTCAAAAAAGGATCAGTTTTTAAATGCACTTTTACCTGTTTTTAATGCACTTTTACATGTTTTTAATGCACTTTTTTGACATTATACTTGCACCTCTTTTCTTATGCACTATTATTAGTTCTGGTGCACTTTTATCTGTTTTTAATGCACTTTTACATATTTTTAATGCACTTTTACATGCTTTTTAGGACTAAGTAGTTTATAAACTGATAAGCATGGTACATGTGACGTAAGAATGCACTTTTCATGATTAACAATGCACTTTTCACACTTAAGAGTGCACTTTTTATACTTGTCTAGTATTACCCTATATCTAGAATGCACTTTTCACATTTTTTGATGCACTTTACACATTTTATGTTGCACTTTTTCTTATCATAAAGGAAAAAGAAAACAATAAGAATTTGAATATAGAACTTACTGTTCACTGCCATATATTTCCTTTTCCTGCCCAAGTGGCTTAACTGCAAACTCCCACATGTGCCTTTCCTCTTGTCTTAATTCATGGAAGATATTGATCATTCTCATTTCGTAAGGGCTTACCACTGAAATTCCAGCTCTCTTGTGTCGTTTTCCTACAACAACAGGATTTGGACTATCCATCTTTCTTTTTTCCTATCCAATATACAACATTAAAACAATTAAATATATATTTATTAAAATATGAACACAAATGTATTAAATGAAAAGAGAGAATTTTTTTTGACAAGTATACCCGCTTCTTTCTTGGCTTTTGTACTTTTGATGGCTCCTCCTTTTCAACCTTCTCTTCTTCCCCTTGTTTCACTTCCTCTTCAACCTTTTTCCCTTCATCCACTTGTTGAACAACTTGTTGGTCATACTCCTTAGCAATCTCAGTCGCGATCACAATTGCATTTTCACCTACTAGTTGTTCATTAGTCCCCTCTTCTAGCCTAGTGGATGCATTCTCATTTGCAGAATCTGTTTTACCTCCAACTATGGTGAGATCTTCCCTTTCTTCATGTGTATTAACCTCTTCAACTTTATTTACCTGCTCTTGTTCAGAATCTGTTTCTTGCTTGTCTCCTCCTTCAGATTCAACATCATCCTCTTCAGTTTCAAACAAGTTGAATGAGGGAGGAGTGAAGTCGGCTGAATATGGCTTCAGCTTCTTCTTTGAGGTTTCTGCCTTTGCTGCCTTCTCCAATGCATCCAGAAGTTCTGGATCATTCCAAAATGGATCCTGCGAGCTATCCCAAAAGGTCTTCCAATCTGCAATTGGGTCAGCTGGAGAATCCGTGGCAACTTCGGAAGATGTGGTCTCTACCATATTAGAGAACTTCTCTATTGCCCGTCCGACTACAGTATTTTTCTCCTTTAGCTGCTCTTTGATACCTCCACAATAGTCTGAGAGCTCTACAATGCTCTCTGCAGCTTTGCTTGCTTTTCTTGAGACTGTCTTCACAATAACCTATTAAAAACATATTACTTTAAGTTAGTATGTATTCATTGTTTAAGGATGCACTTTTGACATTTAACAATGCACTTTTCATATCTTAGGATGCACTTTTGCAGAAAAATTCAGCTTAGTTGATCAAACCTGTATTTAATAAAAGTGAGTCATGAATTTGGAAAATCTTAGCTTATCTATGTTCTTCAACCTTATATTACACACTTCAGACCTTAAGTTATAAAAATCACAAAAAATACAGGTATCATCAATTAGGAAAAACACAGATTTCTCAGTCAAAAACAAAAGACTACATTCAAACGCCATCCTGCATTATGAAGTGATACAAAATCTTCAAATGCAAAGGAAGTTACAAAAGCTTGATGCATGGATCAATGTTATGGAAGGAGGCAAAATCGAGAGTAATAATGTAGAGCTTAAACACTGACTGACCAACATTTGGTTCTAGAGAAATACAAACAATTTACAATTCTAATTTATCTTCCAATGAAGTCACAACTCACACCAACAAGTACAATATACTGACTAGAATTCTTTCCTAGTAGGCTAGTATATTACAAGTTAAAACCACATCACAAATGTTACAGGTGTGATATACGATCAAAGTTTAAGCCATTGGAACATAACAAAAGGTGAAATGTGAAGAATTTTAATATACCTCCAACTCTGATAAATCATCACGAGGCAAATCATCATCTGAATCAGCTGGTTTGGATGTTGTCGGGCCTTTCGCATAAATGTTTGAATTTGCTCTTGCTTCCCGTATATGTACTTCCCCGAAACTGCCCACTTTTTTCCATTCATTGCTTTGCCTCTCAAGCAAAAGTTTCTCATTCCAACCCAAGAAGACTGGAAAAGTTGATTCATGCTCTTCGCCCAAAAATATGCATCTATCAACATATACGAGCTGCAAAAAATTAAGAGAGCAAGAGGTAAAGTTAAAACATTTATTCTATCAATAGATAAAAGATAAATGAAAAGACTATAAATTTATTCTAACAGTAGTGAAGCAGCAGCAACAGTTTACATAAACTATATATGGTTGGCTTGAGAAAAGAAAGTTATACTTACAAGGAGCAACAATATAGGTCCCTGAAATTTCCTTCCTCCTTTCTTCTTCCAGTGTAAACTTTTCTCAACAAGTACTTGCCTCAGAAACTTGCACCAATCCAATCCTCGAATGTCATCAACATTGTCAATCAGAATACTGTGGTTTGCAAGTCCATTGCCCCCGCCTTCAATTATTGATGACACGAATAAGACAATGAAATGCCTTTTGAACCAAGTACCTCCATCGGTGCATTTCACCATCACTTCCTCAACTGCTGTAGTTGTAATTGAAGCATTTGACTTGGCAAGGTCATCCTCATCTTCAAAAACAGTGCCTATGAATTGCTTCTTCCATTCTTGAAGCAAAGCAACTGAATTCTTCCTTTTTCTCTTATGAATCTCCTTCCCACCAAGAGGTATTCCAAAAACCTCATGCACAACTTGATCATTGATGTGGATGATCCTATTGGTATCAAGTTGTATCTCACACCTAGCTCCTTCAAACTGTTGTAGCAACCACAAAGCAAGGTTGTGTGGGATGTCATGTATCTTGAACTGAAGTAGATGGCCAAAACCATAGACTTGATGCTTTCTTTTTGGACATCATTTAAGGATGCCATAGCTTTTGAAAATGCAGTGGGAACAGTCCTAGTTACCAAACTAGGATACTTAGCTGATATCAAATTCTTGACCTTCTTCTCATTTTCAGTTTCGGGAGGCATTCTACTATTCCTTGTACCTGTTTTTATGATCATAGAAAAAAAAGAGAATCTGAATGTAAGTAAATAGTTTTGGAATGAGATGATGTACTTTTGTAATCAGATGATGCACTTTTCAGAGTTTTCAATGCACTTGTGTAATCAAATGATGCACTTTTTCTATGTCATTTATCAATGCACTTTTGAAACATTTCAATGCACTTTTCAGAGTTTTCAATGCACTTTTGTAATCAAATGATGCACTTTTCTATTCCTATGTCATTTATAAATGCACTTTTGAAACATTTCAATGCACTTTTCAGAGTTTTCAATGCACTTTTTCAATCAAATGATGCACTTTTCCTATGTCATCAGTGCACTTTTCCTATGTTTCAATGCACTTTTCAAAGCTTTCAATGCACTTTTCAAAGTTTTCAATGCACTTTTCAAACTTATAAAAAAATCCTGGATTCTATGATTTTTCTTACCTTGGTCAGAGGAGGTGCCAGCTTCCATTCTATTTTCCGGGGTCATGTTTGTTTTTGCTCCTCCTCTCTGATTTGGATTTTTGTTCATCACCCAAGATCCTCATTGTCCCTTCAGGTAGATGTATTTCCTTTGTAACTTTTCATATGAAATAGAACACATCAGAATAATGACCAAGAATTCAAAGAAAAAAGTAGCATAAAACTTAACTCATAAATGCACAACACAAGATGATTAATGCCTATAACAAGGTAGAAACAGAAATGACATGGACACAGGGAAATAACAAGTTTCAGACATGAAAAAGTAAACAGGAACAGAGGGAAATATCAAAAATGAAGGCAGCAAGATCAACTAAAGCAGAGCCTTTAATATGCAAATATGTGAAGGTTGGATGCTTAAACCTGCTCAATACATGCACTATATACGTTTCACAATCCCAACAAATCTCTTGTAACAACTGTTGTGTCATCTAAATCAGTTTAAATGTCATCTAAATCAGCTTATTCTAACACTCAGTACCATAAGCATGCTACAACCAACGTCAGAAACACAATAGAAAGCCACATCTCACGATAGATTCAAGTATTAATCCTTCCGATTCGTCATCTGTATCAATCGATCAACATCCACAGACAAACAAATCAAGCAAAACAGCACATCAAATCAGTCGCCCCAAAACAAAAAGGGCGTAACAAACGCAAATCACAAAGTGTACTACTGAACAAGAAAACTGCAAGCGAGCCAACGCAAAAACACATCGATTAACATACAAAATTCATCGGCATAAGGTGAAGAAAATTAGGGCTTATACCTTTGCGATTTGTTTTTGGAGGCATCGTGTAATGTGAGAAAGATTGAAGAGTTCGCTTGTCGAGATCGTCCTTCGAGCGTCCTTCGTTTGGAGAGTTCGATCGATTTGAGCCTTGGATCGATCGTTGGAGAGTTCGCAGGTCGAGTCGTCGTCCCGGTCTCTTTTGGAAGTTCGATCGATTTGAAAATGGAAGAATCCGAATTGGAGTGGAAGAATTCGAATTGGAGTCGTGCATGGGATAGAAAGTGAATTCACTTAAGGGTATAGAAAATTAGATGTATTTACAAAATTGCCACCTTGTTATTTTTTTTTGTAAAAACACAGAAGTAATCTCAACCCTTGGATCATGTGATCTAACGGCCCAAAATTCTCCTTCCGTTTCATGTTAGGAGTTGGTTTTATTTGAACCAAACTCTTGTATATTAATAGCAATAGTAATATTATTATATTATATATTTTTAAGGATTGTAAATACTAAAAAGAAGAAAGGGTAAAGAAGTAAATTTAAAAATTAAGATGCTTATGTGGCATAGTTAGATGAGTGACAAATAGGATGGAGAGATTCGAGTTTAGTAATGGTATATAGATTTCACACATATTAAGGAAAAAAATTCTCCAAATTGTCTCTATTAAATACTCTTTCTTTTTTCTCAATTACCAAGAAATTTTGGGATATGTGTAATGTGGAGGTATGCACAAGGGTATAAATGGGAAAAAATTTACATGAACAACTATTTTGAAATAAAAAAGAGAAATTCCTTTTGGTGCCCCTAAGTTTTTACCTTTTTATTTTGGTGCCCAAGAAAAAAACTTATTTCTCTTGGTACCCTTGAGGTTTTGGCTTTTCCTGTTGACACCCCACTCTGGTTCAAATTAGCCATTTCAAGCTTACCATTATGTTCATCACCCTTAAATTAGTAGGATTTGACTATTAAAACATCAAAATTCATAACCAAACTACATCAATTTGAATTTTTAAACAATTTTGTAAACAACCCTTTAAAATAGAGGATTGTTTAAAAATTCAAATTGATACAGTTTGGTTATGAATTTAAGTGTTTTAAGAGTTGAATCCTACTAATTTAAGGGTAATGAACGTAATGGTAAGCTTGAAATTAGCTAATTTGAACCGGAGAGGGGCGTCAACGGGAAAAGCCAAAACCTCAAGGGTACCAAGAGGAATAAGTTTTTTTTTCTTGGACACCAAAAGGAAAAGGCAAAACCTTAGGGGCACTAAAAGGAATTTTCCATAAAAAAAGCTTTAAGAACAAGTATTGTGAAACGGAGGGAGTACAAAAGTGCATTGAAAAATACAAAAAGTGCAATACGAAAAAGTGCACTACAAAAAGTACGAAAAATGCACTACAAAGTACGAAAAGTGCAAATGCGAAAAAGTGCACTCTAAGCGTCCGTTCGGATGCCTTGTAGTGGGAGCTTAATAGTGGAAAACGCTAGCGGAAATTGAAGACCCTTGGGTGTAAGAGCTTCTTCAAAAAGCTCAAAATTCCGCTACTGCTAGCGGAAGACGCTCTTATTTCCGCTACATCCACACGGACGCTAAAAATAGAAAAAGTACACTACTAACTACAAAAAGTGCATTCGTTTCAGAATAAAAGTTCATTTCTTAGAGAGTTGTTTTATTTAAACCAAACTCTATTAATTAGTTTTGTTTGTTGTTTGTTGTTTGTTGTTTGTTGTTTTCTTCGTAGATACAGTAGTATTCCACGCAAGGAAATTAGCGGATGATAAGTCGTTGAAAAAGCCAGCCAATAAGAACACTGTAGGGGGCTGTGGCAAGCGACCGAACGAGTGCAAGTAGGCGATTCTCGATTTTCTTACTATCTCTCTCCAATTCATTCCACTAACCGTCGATTAGCTTCCCAGAATTGAGCCGTTTTCGCTGATCTGGAAAATGGTAACTTTCTTCTTCGCTAATCTTTTGTTCCTTTGTGTTGGTTAGATTCTGTTTTTCTTTTGATTTTTCTTCTCTCGAGCTGGTTTTGTTAGGGAGCTAAATCTGTATGGATACTGAATTATACAGCTGTCGATAGTCTCGCTTGTAATTTACATCAGCGATTGTTTTGGATTTTCGCCTGGTTAATCACTGATTTTGTTCCTGGTTCAATTTTGTGTTATATGTGTGGAACTTGAATCGTGATTGGTTACTAGGAGATTGGATGATTTGTTGTAATGAGGCGTTTGTACTGTTTTTTTTTGTGTGTGTGTACTGATGTTTGATCTGATTTTGCTTATTTTTCATTTGGTTACCATTTGATTGTTTATAGAACAAATTGGGAAGAGGCCACCGGGACAAAGTCCAGCAATTTGTGGCAATAACTGGGGTGAGGTAAGTGGTTGTATTTTAAGCTTATAGATATCAAGTTTCAATTTCTTTTCTAACGCCTGTTGTCATTTATGGTGTTATTTGCTATTGAATTTTATATATGTTGCCAAGCTCACCACTGCCTTATTGTAGTTTCTAGGATGTGCTACAACTCTCAGGGATATGAAGGTAGTATGTTATTACAGATCGAACACATGACAACTTTAAGCATGCAAATAAGATGTACTGTAACAAAATTAAAGGAAACAAAAAACGATAGATGTCTAAGAGTGATGGGAAACGAGACGCTAATGCATTGGTATAGACAAAAAATACGATGGTTAGAGATTATAATCAAATGTTATCAACATAAGAACTAAAATGTGAACTTCTACCCAAAAAACAGAACTGAAATGTGAACAACACAACTCAAAACCCTTGACTGAAGAGGTAAACAAAGAGCATCTAATGAAAAGAAAATCCCAGAAGCTCATAAATAAACTCTTCAATCCGTTAGTAAAGGTCTTTAAAAATGGCGATACTTGACAGAGCTTTGGCATTTATCCTAACCAAACTCCGAAACTTCATTTAGTGATAAATATTTCTAGAGCAAAATCATTCCTATCTACTATACTTACAGTCTGTTCTAAAATATAATTCAAAAAACAAGTCAGAGCTGATATAATGATCTTCTTATAAATAAATAAAACCTTGCATTCTTGAAGATTCTTCAGCTTGCTCACTAAGAAACATTTGGCAACATTTGCCAGATATCAGGATAACACCATGGTGTTATCCTGATATCTGGAAATATGTATGTATCTTTTGTTCTCTTTCTGCTCGGTGTG
Organism: Fallopia convolvulus; assembly: GCA_964016875.1. Taxonomy (NCBI): domain Eukaryota; kingdom Viridiplantae; phylum Streptophyta; class Magnoliopsida; order Caryophyllales; family Polygonaceae; genus Fallopia; species Fallopia convolvulus. Next base: position 37,071,145 of record OZ024724.1, on the reverse strand, counting down.
CCTGTGTATCTCCATTCATGTGTTTTGTATAAGCATAGATATGTGAATCGATTATTTTGGCGTCTTGTTTTGTTTCATTTCTCCTGTTGTTATGCAGTGAAAAGGCTGCACTTCAGGTACTGAAGGCTAATGACTGGCACCTGGAGAGTGCGTTCAATGTATTTTATAGTCAACCACAGAGTAGAATATATACTGACTCTAGACATTTGGAGGAGCTTTACAACAGATATAAAGGTATGTGTAAACTGTACTTATTTGCTCTTTTTATATTATTTTGAGCGTTTTGGTTTCTTTTTTTACAAGGAATAACATGTTATTTTTCAAACTAATCCAAATATATGAGTGATAACTATTCATATGTTGTTTGGAAGTGCCAATAAGTTAATGTATACCATGAAGTACATAGAAACTGAGTTTCTTAGGATGTCATGTTGATAAATGGTCAACTTGAAGAATCTAAAAAATTCTTGAGCTAAAACTCTAATACTTTATATATGAACTGAGAAGTTTTATAGCTGTTATTCATGTTGATTTTCATATACTCCAGATCAATATGCTGATATGATTATGGCTGATGGTATTACGCTCCTTTGCAATGACCTTCAGGTAAAAAACTGGACTGTCTTAATAAATGCTTTGCTACATCTTGATTTTAAAGCTTACTTCTCACTTCTTCTTAAGTTCTGATGTAGCATGAGTTTTCTTTCTTATTGGCAGGTGGATCCTCAAGATATTGTCATGGTTAGTGCTAGTATCCAAATTTGGTCTTAATATGTTCTATATTATATTTTCGTATTTGAATGGTTTCCATAAGTTGTAGGATCATTAGTGGGCCAGCTGGCTCATTTTTACTGGCTGGATAATTAGTCGTATAGATGTATTTGGGCCTTTGCTTGCTAAGTATTTGACTGATTTTGTGTAGCTTGAAATCAGAAAAAAAAACAATAAGAACATATTTGTTAAAACATTATCTTGTAACATAAGGTATATATAATTGGATACTTTCTAATTTAAGTTCTCTCTGTTATATGCTGCAATCCTTATTATATGCATATGCTATTCTATTTCATTTCATGAAACTTTGGGCATTGGTTTGTGCATCCACTCTGCCCTCATAATTTACCTATTAACTTTGGCTCGTACGAGTTCTATCAATTATATTGTAGTCATTTTGACTTTGTTTCATTTGTATTAAGGGTTTGTTCTACTCATTCTTTCCCGCTTTTATTTCAGCTGGTACTTTCCTGGCATATGAAAGCCGCAACAATGTGTGAATTCTCTAAGCAGGAATTTATTGGCGGATTACAAGCCCTGGGGCAAGTTGACGACTGTTTTTTATTGAATGTGTAATGCATTGCTCTAGTATGTGCTGAAGTCTCACTTGCAGCTGTATATGTTGGCCACAGGGTAGATTCATTGGAGAAGCTACGTGAAAAGATCCCATTTATGCGTGCTGAACTAAAAGATGAACGTGTGTAGAATGATCGGAGATCTTAACTTTATAAAATCCCAATTTATTTGTATCTGAAACTGATTTATTTTTCCTACAATGTCAGAGAAGTTCCGTGAGATATACAACTTTGCTTTTGGATGGGCTAAGGAAAAGGTATACCTCTTTTAACACCAGAACATTAAGAGTTTAGAGAAACAAAAAAGTAGTTATCATAACAGGGTGGAAGGCTATTCAATTGAAAGTATGGTAATTGTTTCATATGTTACCAGGCATGTTTTAAAGGCATCGTTCTAGATACCATGGCTTTCTAGGATTCATGATGAGTGGTCACAACTCAAATAGCCTTCTTGTAATCAAACAAGGACCAGACCTGTAGTGTGTGGATATTTTGCCAAGCAGTGCTGTTAGTCTCAACATTAACACTGACAAGCTGGGGAAGCTATTTTTATAATATAACTTCCACATTTGGATTTGTTTAATAAAGAAATTGTTCGTCATGCCTTTCTTTATCAGATTTTAGAGGAATGTCAAGCCTCTTAACGTTAAAATGTTTTTTTTTTGGTATCACTGAATTCTTCAACTGTTTCAGGGACAGAAATCTTTGGCGCTAGATACAGCAATTGGGATGTGGCAACTTCTATTTGCAGAAAAACATTGGCCTTTAATTGACCACTGGTGTCAATTTTTGCAGGTACATCCTCACACGGATGTTTCTGTTCACTATCACATTTATGTTTCATATCTTAGTTTGTCCTTATGGCATAGATTTTGAAGACATGGTCAAATTATTGTTTTATGTCAAATCAGCACATATTGGAAATATTTTCTTAGGACATACCATGTGATAGCTGCTTATATATTACCTTACAAAGAAAAACTGGTTTCCTTCACCAAACCCAGCATTGAAGAGCAAAAACGTCAGACATGAACCAATGAAGCCTAAATTATTTCTGAATTCTGATTTTTTTTATACCTTCGTAATCAACTTATATATTCCCCCTTAGCTTTCAAGCTGTGCTTTATTTGCCCCATCCTTTAGTAATGTACTTGTGAAAAAGAGTATATCTTTTTTTTTCCTAATCTGAATTTGATAGTTGCAGTATTGTTATTGTTGAAGACATTATGTACTTTAATCTTATTTCTCTTGCGCCATTTCTTGGTTGCTCATTTTCTTGTCCGTGATATTTTTTGCTACACAACTCAGGATCATCATAACAAGGCAATCTCCAGGGACACATGGTCTCAATTGTTGGAGTTTGTTAGGGTAAGACATGGAAATGCTCTCAAGTTTAAGGATCTCATTTTTTTTTACTGTTAATTGGTTGATTCCTGGTACTTGTTATGGTGAAGATTAAGAAAACTAAACTTTCATGGTTTGCACACATGACAGTCTGTGGACCCTCAACTGTCCAACTATGATGCAGAAGGCGCTTGGCCATATCTCATAGATGAATTTGTTGAATATTTGTACGAGAATGGGATTATTCAAAGAGATCATCCAAATGATTGGAATCCTACCCGGTGAGAATTGAACAAAGGATTTACAAATTACAATTTCATGTATTTTCTCCTTTACAATTTGGTACAATCTCAATGCCATTGTTCCTTTCTTTTGGCTATTTGTAAACTACATTTCTGATATGCGGATGTTGGATTATTCCATTGTTGTATTTCCTTCTGGTGATGGGCACATGCTCTTTACAAAAGTGGTGTAAAATAACAAAAGAATAATATTGGTCTTTGGCCTATGGCAAAAAGGTGTGATGTTATAAAGTATCTTGTTTTACATACATAAGCTCCGCAGAAAAGTGTCCTAACAAATTTAAACGTTGTTCAAATGCATTCTGCACAAATGTTTATCTTGCTACTAGACCATTTTACAAAACCATCCGTTTGCATAGAACATAGGTGATTTAGTTATCTATCTATATTATGTCCGCAAGGTGTTAATATTTTATTTGTTATGGGATTTGTGTTAAATTGAACATAGAACATAGGTGATTTAGTGCAACTTTGCATATAAAGGTTGGATTTCTATCAACTTGGACAAATTAAATTCTCCGTGCAATTAACCATAAACTACGGGTGGTTAAATAAATTCTGCGCAAATTATGCAACTTAGATCATAGATTTCCGGGTTTACGTAAAAAAAAAAGTCGAATGAAGATTCACTCTTCCAACTCCTTGAGTAACCCACTCTTACTAATATCTTCACTTCAGTTCACACTCTTGATTTTGTTTTGCCCAAATGGTAACATAGCACAAATACATCTTAATATAACACGTCCTGATTTTTATTTCATTCATGTTGCCCACCAAGAAGGGCATGCACACAATTGAATTCTAACCAAAGATTCAACTAAAAAAAATGTTTATGCTAATCATGGTATTAAATCCTACCGTCTTGTTTTTGTATGATTCAAGGCGCAGCATTGGCTAAAATCTTCTTAGCAGCATCCGCTGCAGCCAAAAATTTGACAGCCAATTGGAGTTTTAGCGGGAAGATGCTACCAACGCCATGTGCTCGATCAGATCCAAAACTCGGTTGCTGCAAAAGACAAATCATTAATGTAGTTGAGCTTAAAAGTGTTTTTAGCTTTCAAACAAGCACAAACAATGTCTCTTATTCCCCCTTCCTGCCTATCATTAAATAACCTCCCACAAAAAATGTATCTGCCCGAGTGCCCGCAACAGAATAGAGAGTGTCGATTACCTGTATCCCCACTCATTGTCATACCACGACACAAACTTCATGAAGTTGCTGCTCAGAGCAATCCCTGCTTTGGCGTCGAAAATGCTTGACCTGGAGGCATCAAGATGGAACAAGACCATTTAGTGAAGAGTTGGAAATTTAATATCTGCATCCTTACATCAGTTTTCGCCAAATCCAACCAAAGGTTCAAAAAGAAAGAATTCAAAAACAATAGCATCATGCCCCAGCAGTGAGGACAAGCTTAATTTTTAGTATGTCACAGAACTAACAATGGCGAATGGAGTCGTCGATTAGTCCCACCTAAAGTAATACTTTTAAAAAACATATAGTTCCAGCACTTCCATGTTCTTTTTGAGGAATTTTTGTGTATGAATTGTAAGGCAAATTTCTCAGAATTATCTACACGCTAGAGATTTGCTTTTATCTGCTTCAAACCTGAGTAAGAATAAGTCAACTTCCCATTTCATATATCACATCATCACCCAGTAAAGTCCTGCTCCAGAGCAAGATCTAGGGGGTCAAGATGGGGGCACCCATAACCTGAACATGTCAGGAGGATGCGCCCGGAAGACCCAAGGAAAACTGAAATTCAGCTAAAAATGCACCAAAATTGATATTGGGGTTATATCCCATTTCATATGAGATAACTAATGAAACAGAAATGAAAAAACAACATAATGTGATGGTGCTACAGCTCCTCTTCATTTGATTAAGACACAACAAACTTTTTTTGATGAAATGTGAAGTAATAAGACAAATTTCTTCATATGAAGCGCTTTTTTGAAGTCGACAAGTTAGGTCAACAACAGAAACATTTGGTGTTGGGACTCGAAATGCCATTCCAGTAAGTTTCCCATTAAGTTCAGGAAGAACTTTTCCAACTGCCTGAAATGAGAATAGCACTGGTGATGATTTATAAACAATATTATGATAACTATATTCCAAAATTCTAAAGTAGTAAAAGTTAATCACACCTTGGCAGCACCAGTTGAACTAGGGATGATATTTTGTGCAGCTCCACGCCCTCCACGCCAATCTTTCATAGATGGACCATCAACTGTTTTTTGTGTTGCTACAATAAGAAAGGTAACTGAGTCCGCATTTGTTTGTTTTAATCAAGCACATCCAGTCTAAAGAGACACCATCTGATGGTCCATCTATAATTGTATAAGAGTAGTATTCATAAAAATTTTAAAATTATCAGCTAGATGGCTTAACATCTATGGTTATCATCCAGAAAGAAAAGGATAGTAGTTTTGTGTAAACACTAAACAGAACCAGAGTGAAAGAAAACCTGTGGTAGCATGCACTGTTGTCATCAGACCTTCCACAATACCAAACTCCTCATGAACCACCTAGGATGACCAAAGGAGAACGGAATCAGAACTCCTTAAATCCTGAGCACAGCATGGTTAATTTCTCAAAACTGAAACCACAACTAAGATACAGATCCTAAGTCCTAACTACTGAAAACAATGCTCACATCACATATAAACACACAGAAAAATCTCAAAACAAGAAATGGTTGATAGACACTTAACTAGGGTTCTTCCCAGAAAACTAATCTTTAAGTAACCTTAATGACTTGACTTCTCTTGACAAATTTCAAGAAAATTCATCCAACTAGGTAATAAGCACAAATCCCATCTTGGGCAATTGGCCAATGCACAAGTAAACCAAGTTAATGCACTTAGATATGTATAATAAATGCAGATAAAAATGAAACCTTTGCTAAAGGAGCAAGACAGTTTGTAGTGCAGCTAGCATTAGAGACAACATCCATATTTGGCTTGTATGTCTTCTCATTTACTCCAACCACAAACATGGGTGCATCAGCTGATGGAGCTGATATCACAACCTTTTTAGCACCTCCCTGCAAAGCCATACTAAATAATAAGTCCAGTTTACTTACAGCATAACAAGAGGAAATAAGCATCAGGTATGCAAAAGCCAAAAAAAGAATCTGACAACCTTCTTGTGTGCAGCTGCTTTTTCTAAAGTTGTGAAGACCCCAGATGATTCAACAACATAGTCAACATCATAATCACCCCAAGGGATCTCAGCTGGGTCCCTGAAAACAACTTCTCATATTAGAAGGCAACGATGCGAAGTGCTTAAATATTATTTATATGCCTATCTAAGGTTATATGTGGCCTCGTACACAAAATATATCTAAGCACAAAAGCAAGAATGTTAAAAGCCTGTTACCTTTTGTTTGTAACTTTAATCTGCTTTCCATCAATTTCAAGGGTTGAATCATCTACCACTTTGATGGTTCCCTTGAAAACTCCATGAGTAGAATCATACTTGAACATATATGCCTAAAATGAATTGCCAACAAAAAAGGTGCAAACACATCAAAACAACAACCTCCAAGCCTTCAGATATCAAGAAAGTGCAGATTAACTACTTCTTAGTTCTTACCATGTATGTGGCATCAATAAAAGGATCATTGACGGCCACCACTTCAATATCATCCCTGGAGGTGGCAATCCTGAGCACCAACCTTCCAATCCGACCAAAACCTGAATATAAAAATTGCATATGGCAGCAAACCAAAACCGTAATTGAAATAAATGCTTGTCCACTTCAACACACACCAAAGCATAGGAAAAAAAAAAAAAAGAAAAGTGGAAGAGTCAAAGGTTTCTAGCAATCTTATTCACTACATAACTCTGCTACATTGCAAATTTGCAATTTCCCTTCCAAGCATCAAGAAAATGTTTCTTGAGAATCATATAGAACCAATGCTCAATCCACCTCTATATTGGGTCTTATTTACCACAAAGCTTCGTGAACTATCGACTTTCATGTTGCATTAGAGCTATACTTCATCATTTCAATGTGTTCCCAACAATTTGATCCAAATAATGCAAGTATAAACATAAAAGAAAATTTGTCTATGATCACACTTCATGGAATATTTAAAAATCATAAAGAACAGAGTCCATATGCAATTTGTTGGTAAGAATAGATCCAAACTTCAATGAAGTTCTTCAAGTATCTAGAAGGTCAGAAGTTTCCCACCCGTGCTTATTTTTAGTCGGTATTGATGTCTAATCCTCTCTTTTGCATAAGATTAAGGTCCAACATTCTTAATCTTTCACAGCAGTAAAGGTTTTCTAGTTTAGCACAACCAAGGATTCCACTTTCCTGTTGAATATATAAAAATTGTATTCAACAGGAAAAAAAAAAGTCAATAATAATGAAAACAAAAAGAAATGTTAAATACAACATACCATTGATCCCAATCCTTGTTTTGCTTCCACTCCTCGATTCTAAACACAATCCAGTGATAAAGCATATAAGTAATTAGTGATACATATTACATATAGCGGGCAATAATAATGAAAACAAAAGATAATAGCACTTGCTTTGAACTGTTGGAGGAACCTCAGTAGCTGTTGCTTTAATGGGCTGGAAACTCCTGGCCCTGAATTTCCTGATTAATTGTAAATAATTTTTAAGCATAGCCAGTTTAGTTTAGTTAAGCAAATTAACAGCAATTACACGCAGCTCTATCAGGTCTCACCAAATGTATACAAACATATGTTTGATAAAAAAAAATTGCATATGTAACGAAAAAGAATATTTCTGACAAGATTTCAAGAAAGCAAGAAAAAGACGAGTTTTAGGCCAAGCATTTCACGGTGTTGCTGGCCGCAATAGTTAGGTCCAGGTGGACCTCCTTCAACCAAATCTCAGAAAACATAAATTTTAGGCGGATATTAATATCTGCACGTTGGAGTTGCAAAAGTAAACACATCTGTAACAAACAGATCCTTTTAGCTTAACATCGCACATGCCAAACACCAAAACACATGGGAGTTGAAATCATTGACAGCGACAGATTTTGACAGAAAGCGTGAGGGAGATACTGAACTGTAAGGAAGATGAAGATGGGGCCGGAATAGCGGTTCCGGTTCTAAAAATGCTGCTCTGATTCTTCAAATTCATAGCGCGGTTAAATCCTGGGCAGGATACCTGACATCAAGCAACCGGAAAAACTAAACTACAAAATCACAAATCACAACACATCTGAAAACAAACAAATGAAACACGGAGAGGGAGAAACCTTGGAGGAACAGGAAGGGCGGGGGAGATCGGAACGAGAGACATGAGCGATTGACGAGGATGAAGCCGCGGATCTGGCGAGAGAAGAGAGCGCCATGATTGAATCAGCAAGCTTGCGTTCTTCTTCTCACACCAACAAGAGCAGAGAGACGAAGGAAACGGAGAGAGAAACCCTAGAGAAAGGGAAAGGGGAGTGATGATTAATGATATATGCAGCCTAGCTGATGTAGTGCTGGGTTGGTGGCGTCGGGGTTTGGTATTCCTTCACGTTCAGAATATTTTGTTAAAAAACCCGGAGGCAGATGCGGAGGATCGTCCCTTCTGGCGAGCGCAGATTTTGGTTTGTTTTCACTGAAAAGGAGCGAATTTACCATCTTACCCCTTACGTTTGCGTGTAGGTGGGTGGTTGAATTTGTCCTTGCCCTCGTCAAATTGGGTTTCCGTTGCGTTTGCTTTCGGGGGCAAGGACAGTGAAAAGCAGAAAGCTTCCCTGGTTCGACCCACCCCGCCACGTCACTCGTTTGGGTCCCATCGAAGCTTTTTGGAATAGGGACAGTCAAAGCAAAAGGCAGAGTTTAGAAGAAATTTAGTTAGAACATCTCCAACAATGTTTTAAATTCTTAAATGTTGTGTTTAGAGAATTTGGGTATATTTTATGATCTAACAATTTCTCTATTGTCATCCCCATTTTAAAGAAAATCTCCAAAAGTTAAGGTCGCTCGTTTGCGCACTCCTCTTTTTATGTTGCGCACTCAACTATGGACGTATTCATAATCCGCACAAGGAAAACTGGTTTTTTATCGAACCATGGACGGATCCTAAACCCGTACAAAAAACGACACCGGTTTTCGTAAAAAACCCGGCTTTATGGACGGATTCCGGATGCGGCCAAAAAAAGCCCCTTTGGGCGTGTTCTAGGCACGCCCATAATGGGCTGGTTTGAGACCCGCACATAAAAGGGTATTCTTGGAAAAACGGCCCCTTTGGGCGGGTTCCCGGAACGCCCATATTGTGCGGGTTTTAAACCCGCACATAAATTAGGGTTTCAACCAAAACAACGCGTCTTTTATACAGCGGCCGAGTTTTTTACTATTCATTTTTCAATTGTTAATTCCACTAAAAAAGAGAGCATATACGACAAAGTGCATTCTCGTGAGATGTCGACTTCGAGTAACGGGTCCACAAAGACGTCATCGTTTAGCGGGTCATCCTATTCGTCGGATTCAACATCTTCCGTGGGCAATCTTTCTCTTCCCGATAATGAATTGGTTAGTATATGTTGAATCCTAAAATTATAATATATCTGTTTAGTTTATACTTTATTGGTTGTCGGTCGATTAGTAGCGTCGTGTCTAATTTGGAGTATGAAATTTAAAATTTATTTCGTAATGATGATGATGATCATATTTTATTTGATTTTTTTAATACTTGCAAGTTCGTAGTTATTACAGGCCTAGTTTAAAGGTTTTCGGTTTTATTCATAGGTTTGTCCGTATAGTGAGCATGTTGATCACACGGAAGTCGACTTCTCTACGTACTTTAATAGCAATGATGGATTTGATACAATGGAAGATTTGAGACAATGGGTTAAAACTATCGGTCTTGGTTTGTCTATGATCATAACGACCAAGTCGTCCAAACACGATAAGATCATTTTACAATGTTCAAGGTCGGGTAAGTATAGATCGGGGAGGAAGAATGAGGTGAAGAAAGCACGGGATTCGATGAAGACCGAGTGTCCGTTTGAGTTGCATGGGTTGTTTAGGAAAGGGAATTTGTATACACCCTCTCGTTGGACATTATCGGTGATAAGAGGGTTCCATAACCATGAGCTTCCCCCGGATTTGAAAGGGGTTAGGGGTGCACATCGCCTTAGTGCGGAGGAGCGCAACCACATAATACTTGCTAGTACGTCGGGTACAAAGCCTAAGTCTATCTTTTTGGAACTTATCCAAAAGAACCCCGAAAGCTTACTATCGAGGACACAAGTCTATAATTTCAAGGCGTCTCAAAGGAGGATTTCAATGGGTAAATTGAATGTGACAAAATACTCCTTGGCGTTGTTGAAGGAGAAGGGATACTTCACCGACACGATGAGCGGGAGGCAAAAAGATGGGGAGTTGGCGTTGAGCGCGTTGTTTATTAGTCATCCTGACTCACGACATTTGTTGAGGATGTTTCCGAATGTCGTTATCATGGATTGCACGTACAAGACCAATAGGTATGTCATCTCGTTTTTGTACCACGTTATTCCTATTGAGTTGTTTTAGTGATCATTAATTCTTTATATATAACTATTTGTTGCCAATGTCTAGGTACGGATGGCCTTGTTTGGAGTTTGGAGGGATGACATCCACAAACTTGACGTATTGTATTGCTATTGTCTTCATGAGGAAGGAGAAGACGGAGTACTTCAAATGGGCACTCTTGCGATTGAAGTTCTTATTCGGCAACCAAAAGCCGCGTTGTTTCATGTCAGATAGAGAGCTTGGAGCATTGAAGGCGGTGAAGAGTGTCTTCAAGGTCCCCCACTTCTTGTGTCAAGTCCACGTGGCTCGGAACGTGAGGGCATATGCAAAAACACAAGATATAGACCCGGAACGATTCACTAGTAGCGTTCGTCGAGTTATGAGGTCACACACCGAGGAGGAGTATGAGGCCCGACTTGAACATTTTCGGAATATATGGAACGGCAAAGGTGGAACCGGTTTGGTGTCATATGTTGAGAAGACATGGTTCACTCCGCATAAGGAGAAGCTAGTGAGTGCGTGGTCCGATCATATTCTACATTTTGCAACAAGAACTACTAACCGGTAACCTTACCCTCCTATCATTTTTGTTCAATATTATTTATCCGATTTTTTTATATATATATATTTATTTATTTTCGTCTTATAGGGTTGAGGCTCAACACTCTATGCTAAAAGACATGTTGCAATCTTCCGTTGGAGGCTTTGACACGATCATACAACACTTGGATAACATGTTTATGGATCAAGTTCGTCGAATCCAAGAGGAGATGGGAAGGAGTAGATCGGTGACACCGGTTGAAATATTAGATGGGCCCGAATGGAAGAAGGTTTTCTTCGACCGCATAGTGAGAAGGTGTTCGAGAGAATGCATTAAATTGTTATTGCAACAAGTACAAAGAGCGAAAGATGGGGACATATCCGACGAAGTGAGTCCTCGAGACCGTTGGTGGAGTACCTCTATGGGATTGCCTACACCCCCAACGATCAAGGGATATGTTAAAGAAGGCATCCCGTTGGTTCCTGATGAAGTTGATATATATTGGAGGCAAGTCCGGTGGGAAGGTTTGGGGGCGAATGATCGATTGCCTGATGATGGGGTCAAAGTTTCGTACGAGAAGAAGATATTGGGGAAGTTTTGGTCCAAGTTGCAAGCGGGGGAAATTCCCAAGGATACTATCTTCAAGGTCGCCCAAAAGGTGGTGGAGTGTGAAGACCCCCGTTCGGCTAATTTACAAGACGCCTCTCGTGGTGAAGCCGATAAGGGAAGGCCAAGGGGGAGTGAGAAGAAGAGTAGTACTAAGAGGGGGAAGACATGGGAGGAGTACATTGACGACGAGAATAGTAAAGGTAAGGAGAAGACGATGACGAAGAGGAAGAGGGGGGAGGAGAAGAAGAATGAAAGGGAGGAGAAAAAGAAGAGGAAGGAGGAGGAGATGCAAAAGAGGGATGAAGAAAAGAAGAAGAAGAGGGAGGAGGAGAAGAAGAGGAAGGAGGAGGTGAGGCAAAAGAGGGATGAAGAAAAGAAGAAGAAGAGGGAGGAGGAGAAGAAGAAGAGGGAGGAGGAGAGGAAGAGGAGGGAGGAGGAGAGAAAGAAGAAGAAGGAGGAGGAGAAGAAGCGCACTGCCGTTGTATCGCCTAAGTCGACGTATGACCTTGATTTTGATTGGTGTAATGACACGATTGACCCCTTCATGTTTCAATACATATCTCGGCACCAAGATGTAGAGGGTGATGGTCATTGTGGTTATCGATCACTTGCCGTGTTACTAGGTGAAGATGAAAGTAAGTACATGGATGTACGGTTGAATCTTTCGAATTACATTGTACAACATCAAAATAAGTTGGAATTGGTGTACGAGGAAAATGGTGGAATACCGAGACTTGTTCAGGAAGTGAGCATGACAACATCCCCATGCCAAAAGCTTGAGTTTAATCTAAATTTGATAGCATATTTTAATAATGTTACATTGTGTGTAGATTTGGTTAGAAAACGATAAATGTCCTATTCCTCCACCGCCTAGACAATGGACAATATACAAGCAACCGAGTGTGGATGGATGGGAAATGCACCACCGCTACAAGAGTCGAATGCAAGAGTATGAGGTTCAACGAGCGAGTTATGGACGAGGACCTATACATACTTAGGGTTGTAATTAATGTCATATATTATAGTTACACTTTTGACTACTATATGTAAAAATGAAATATTTTTATTTAAATAAAGCGTCGTCGTTTTTATATTAAAATCGAAATTAGAAACGGGGTCAAAACGCGACCGAGTTTTTTCCGCCCCGAATCGCGTATACCACTGTTTTGGATAGTGGCGTAGAAACGCCCACATAGGCGGGTTTGGGACACGCCTTATGGGCGCATTTGCAACCCGCCCAAGGGGTTTAATCGCCCACTTATGGGCGGATTTGTAATCCGCCCATAAGGTTTAGGGTTATGGGCGCATTCGCAACCCGCCCAAGGGGTTTAGGCGCCCATTAGGGTTTAGGGTTTAGGGTTTAGGATTTAGGGTTAAGTTTTAGGGTTTAGGGTTTAGGGTTTAGGGTGATAGTGGACTCAATCGGCAATCGGTATACGCGAGGATGATGGCAACGTCGTGGAGCGTAATCGTCATCTCGCCCCACGGAAAATGAAAGCTGTTGGTCTCTGGATGCCAACGCTCTACAAAAGCAGAAATGAGGCTATGGTCGACGTTGCCGAAATCGAAGTACAATAGCTGTGTCAGGCCGGTCTGTCGAATCATCCATAACCACGAACCATGTGCAACATCTACGTCGACCGACGGAATGTGAGCCCTCCATCGGCGAAACTCCCTCGGTCTGCTGTGACACGTAATACGTCGAACAGGTCCGTCCATGTCGTTCCTAAACGGGCCGAATGAACCCCAAATCAAGTCGGCGATGTGTGTATGGAAATCCTGTAATACAGATGGATCGTCGAGCCCATACGGTGTCTGCTCGGGCAAGTCGGCATGTGGAGGCTGGCCCTGTGGAGGCTGGGCCTCCGTCCCCCCAACAGAATCTACAACCACCTCATCCAAATGAATCTGAGTCGGGTCGGAGGGCAAAGTATCAAACTGCGGAGGGTCGGACTGGGGCGAAGCCTCTCCCGTCCCAACATAATCCCGGTAAGCCTCTGTCATCCCAACAGAATCAACCATCACATCCTCTAACTGAGTCGGTGGGACCTCATCATGGAGAGGCTGATCCTCTCCCGTCGCAGCAGAATCAGGGCGAGCATCCGGCTCGGAGGTCGATTCTTCGTGTCGCCTCTTGCGACCCGAAGCCGTGACAAAACGATCCGCAGGTCGTCTACCATCAGTTGTAGACTGTCGAATATCTTCTACTACCTCCTGTTATTTAATATATTATTATTATTTAATAATTTTGCCTCATTTATTTTATTTCACTCAAACTAATCCTAAATTTTTTTTATTTCTATTTAAGATTATTACCACATAAAAATAACTATTCTAATTTAATAAATACATTATTTGTACGTTACGATTTCTAATTTCTATCATACAATTTTTCACTATAATATAATTTCTAATATAATATATATAAATATTATTTCTACGGTACGATTTTAAAATAAAATATATGCATTTCATATATTTTATTTTATATGCATATCATAAATAAAATAGATGCACTTCATACAATATAAATTCTAATCTAATATGCATTTCATATATATTTTACTGAATAAAGTATATGCATTTTATATAATATAATTTCTAATCTAATATGCATTTCATATATATTTCGCTAAATCAATTATATGCATTTCATATAATATAATTTCTAATCTAATAAATACCGGGTTTTTTACGTTACGATTTCTAATTTCTATCATTCAATTTTTTTACTATATTTAACATGATTTCTGTAATACTAAATAAACTATGAATATAAATCTATATATAATATATATTCAAAATATATTTAAGTAAATACCTCATCCGTCATTCTCCTCCGACGCACTAGACGACCTGGATCCGCATCCTCCGTCGATGTCGACTCGAACGGACCCGCTCCCTCCTCCATCTCCACCGCAGCCATCGTCGCCGCTCCTGCCAGCGTCGGTCCTCCGCTGGCGAACTGGGCGGATCCGGAATCCGCCAAAGGTTGGACGGAGCCGGAATCCGTCGAAACCATCGTGGCCGCTCCTGCCAGCGTCGGTGTTCCGCTGGCGAATTGGGCGGATCCAGAATCCGCCAAAGGTTGGACGGAGCCGGAATCCGTCGAAACCATCGTGGCCGCTCCTGCCAGCGTCGGTGCTCCGCTGGCGAATTGGACGGATCCAGAATCCGCCAAAGGTTGGACGGAGCCGGAATCCGTCGAAATGCCGCCAGTAATTGTTTCCCCGCCGGCAAGCTGAACGGATCCGGAATCCGTCGCGAACTCCGCCGCTCCTCCGTCGCAAACTGGAACGGATCCGGAATCCGTCGAATCCAACTCACCCGCAACCTCCCTCTCTCTCGCTCTTTCGTCCATCAATTCTCGATTTCAACCTCCCTCTCTCCCTTCGATTTCAACTCAACCGCAAAGTTCGATTTGATGAAGACGATGGAGAAAGGAGCCGCGCGACGGCATTTATCAGGTTAACTTGTGCGGGTTTGAAATCCGCACAAGTTAACCTAATTTGTACGGGTTTCAAACCCGCACAATTTCCATCCAGGATTTTTTGGACGTGTTACGGATCCGCCAACGAAACCCGATTTTTCCTAATTTTTTTGGCGGATTGTGGATCCGCACATTACGAACCCGATTTTTCTTAATTTTTTGGGCGGATTATGGATCCGCACATTACGAACCCGGTTTTTTAACAAAAAATCTAGAAAACTATGTGCGGATTATTGATCCGCCCAAATAAGAGTGCGCATCATAAAAAAAAGAGTGCGCAAAAAATCACCGAAAGTTAAATGTCCTTTTCTATATTTAGAGAATTCCCTAATAGCATTTGGAGAATGCATTAAATGCATACAATAAATTATACTTTCTTCTTATTGGTCAAGTTAGATTTTATAATATATTTTTATTTTTATAAATAAAATAATAAATATAATATATGTAGGATTTTAAATTAGAGAATTTGTTATAGTTGGAGTAAAAAAAATTAGATAATATAAGTTTTAGTTTCCCATTTTGGATGAAATTATAGATAATTTGTTGAATATGCCCTATGATCCTAAAATATTTAATTTCTTTTAGTAAGGAAACAAAGAATTTATCATTTACTCCCTCCGTTCTATTCTACTTGTCCTTCTAACCTCAAAACTTTGTTCAAAAAACTTGTCTATGTAGGATTTTTATTTAATTAATATGTTGGAAAGTGTTCATATTGACTTTTTTTTCTCTATCTATTGGCTATAAAGGGTAGTTTGTAAATAATTGGTGATTACATTTAGAAAATTTTGGATTTTCAATGATATTTTTTATATTTCAATGAGTTTCTTAATATATGTGAAAAAATCTAAAAGGACAAGTAGAATAGAACGGAGGGAGTATTAAGTTAAGATTTTATAATATTTTATTAAGTCAAATAATAAATAATTAATCATGTATCAGGTTATGATTTGTAGAAAAGTAAAGAGAAAAATAGAGAGAAAGCAAAGTTCTCTTTTAAATTAAATTTATAAAATATTTTTATTTCCTTATACGTCAAATAACAAATAATTTATTATTAATTAGATTAAAAATCTAGAATATTTTTATTTCCTAATAACTCCAATGATAAATAATTTATTATCTATTAGGTTAAGATTTTATAATATTTAGAGTTCTATAAGTAAGATAATATATAATTAGGTATTGTAATTTATATGATAAAAAATAAAAGTATTAAATGTAACATTCTCCAAAATAAAGAATCTGTTGGAATTGGGCTGAATTTTTTTTTCGAGAATATGAAAGTTGGTTCTTTATTTTAGAGAAAGTTATGGAGATTTTGTTCGGCTTTTTTAGGTTTTTGTTAAGTATAAAAGGTCCTTTTTTTTCTCTCACTTCTTCAGATTCTTTCTCCCGAGTCTGTAATTGTAGTCCTTGTTCTCTCTGGCGACCATTCCTCTCCCACCTCCACCTACCTACACACGAAGGAGGACGACGCCCTAGTGTTCTACGCCTCCAATTCTGGCGATTCACGGCCGCCGATCAACGGATGACGACACTGCTGCCAAACGAGTAGGGATCGTTAGGCTCTTCGCCTTCCTCTTCCTCGTCGTCTTCCTCCGCTCCTAAAACCTAATTAGCGTACAAGACTTTCAAGCTCCAGAGATAATCTTCATTGATTTTAATTTCATTTGTAATTTGAAATTATATTTGGGAGTGTCGTTTACTGGTTACACCAATACCTAATAATGTGTTTGTGATGAATTCAAGTAATTAGGAGTTTCTTAGATTTAGTATGTATGAATTCGATTAGGTATTGGTATATCGATTGGGAGGCAGAAGGGTGTTGTGGAAAGGGATATTGCACAGATTGGTAAGTTGTCTTCTAGTTAGCTACCAACCTACAAATTATTAATTAATTAGTACTGACCATGAGATGATTAATTGTTAATTATGAGCGCGAGCAAGTTGATAGGGACTAGCTTTAACATCATAAATCAAAGTGAAAACTAGACAGAGCTTTCATTTTCAAGTAGATGGGATCCAAAATTGTGGAAATCAGCCTATCAGACAAATACAAAAGATGTACGAGTATTAAATAATGTTTGAAGAATGCTTAAATAAAAACAATTTGAGATGGAATCTAGTATGATGAGTGACCTAGGTGAGAAAACATGCTCACTCTGTGTTGAGGAGATGGATTTGACTAATTAGCAATTAAAGCCATGCAATTGCGGTTATGAGCTAGGTATCTAAAAGTGCTTTAATTTATAAATAAATATAAACCTTGCCCATGATTTCAAGGGATAATCTATCTAAGTGCTTCAGATCAGTTCCTTTTTATGCTAGCCATGCATGTTTGCTCTATTTCATTTTTTGAGTTAGTGGTATATTATGTTTCTCATATATTTGAGCTTTCATGAGTGCCTGATTGTGCTTAATCAATGCCTAAAATATGCAGTTTTCTCAATCCAGGTTAGAAATTAATGATGGAGCTAAGTCAATCTTCATACGCTCTTCATAGTAATCCAGTTAATCTAATTTTGTTCTTTTTTCCTCTGCAATTGTAAACCTATTTGAGATGCTAAGCTCTCCCACGTTGTTGGAATAACTGGTTTTATCTTGACAAAACTCGATGGCTATGATTTAATTAATTTGATATGTTTTTTTTCTATTTGAGGTCATTCAATAGAATTTGGGTTTTCGGAGTATGAATAAAAGAGTGACCACATGGGATAGCTGAGTTTAAAAGGTACTTTTCCCACTAATATTTTCCCATTTTTTGTTCTTTGTTGTTTTACATTACTGATTGTTAGTTGTTTTTTTTGCATTATGTTGGTTAGCCTATTAGTTTAAATGGTAGATCAATGTGCTTAATGCATAATGATGTGGGTTCAAATCCCACATAGGCTTACTAATGATCATTGATTGCATTTTTTTATGATAAGTTTATATTTAGTGATGACAAGTGATAATTTTTCATGTCAATTTGTTTTTTAGTGATGACAATTGTTTTTTTTTTGCGGTGATGACAACTATTTTTATGTGGTGCTGAGATTTGATGACAACTATTTTTTGTGATGATGATAAAAACAAACAAACTTTGAGTGATGACACTTGATGACGATTGTTTGTCTTCAAGACCATATTGTCATCAAGGCCCTTTTAATGACAAATTAATCGAACCGTCATCAAGTAGTGATGATAATTGATGACACTTTTTGTCATCAAAAAGTTGTGATGACGGTGGAAAAAATTGTAATGGCGGTGAAATAAATTGTGATGACAGTTTTTTTATGTGGTTGAATGTCTTTGATGATATTTTTTGTCATCAAAAAGTGCCATTAAGACATTTTGATGACAGTTTTTACCTTTTATTACACTTTTTGTTATTAAAAAATTGTGATGACGGTTATGACGGTGATGATAGTGATGATGGTCAACGCCGGTCAACGGTCGGTCAACGACCGAGTCAACTCGGTCACCGGGTGAGTCAATCCAGTCAACGACCGAGTTAACTCGGTGGGAGTGGGGTGGGGCGTGGGTGATGGGGGATTTTGCTATTTACCTAATTTTCACACCGTCCTTAATATCCACCTAATTAGGTATTTTTTTTGCTATTTACTTAATTCATCCATAATTTATTTATTTTTTGACAAAAATATCCCTAATTTTTTTTCTTTATTATTAGGTAAGAATTAGGTAACACTTCTTCAAGGAGGGCGTCCTAGAGTCAGACTGTTTGTGTTTTTCTTTCAAAATTAAAATAAATGCCTATGTTCTCTACTTCTCTCTACTCCCAACCACAAAACACTACACTCGACCACTTTAATTCCTGTGTTGTTCTTTCATTTACTTTTTTCTGATTTTTTTATTCACACATATCACATCATTAAAGAAAAGCATTATGCAAAAGTTGTACCAACTCAAAAAAACGCTCCCGTTACCAAATACCACCGCTCTATCCTTCTTCTCTCCAACCCCTTTTCTTCCAAAACCAAAATTCCTAAAATCAAAAAACTCAGACTAATCCATCTTCTCCTTATCTTTGTATTAATTGGCATACTTGATCCCCAAAATTCTTCACAAAAGGCTTCATCGAACAATTGGCAAGTTTGTCTGATTTCGGTGGCTAGACGATGTTGTCATCGTTTTACGGAAGGCTTCATCTTTGTATTAATCCTCCTTATCCTTCTTCGCCTCTATCGTCGTTTCACGCTTGGTCTGTCTGAACTCGGTGGCTAGACGATGATGATTTTTTTTGACCCACCGCAGAGAAGGCACTGAAATTTGCCGAGAAGGCTTACAATCTTGTCGAGAAGGCTTTGATTTTACAGAATCACAATGAGACTCTTTAATTTGTGTTTGTTTCCAATTGTTTTGATTAAAGTTGGACTCTAATAGAATGTGATTTCCGGATCTGAAGGGGAACCTTCTTGATTTTGTTACCGTTTCTCACCATTTAGAAACCTGGTTTTATTCCATGTTTCTTTAGTGTGGAAGAATCCCAAATCTCCCTGCTTAATTTATGAACAAAAAAACAAACTAAGGTTGATAAAGCCATTGATTATGCCTTCTCTTGGCTTAGGAAGCCATTTTCTTTACCATCTTTTGGTTGAGGAAACAAACTAAACCTGGTTTTATTCCATGTTTCTTTTCTTGCAGGTTAGCTCGAGACTTATTGAATGTACTATTCTTCCGAGGAGTTAGAGCTGAGTTTGACATTGGACCGAGTTATATTAGGCTAGGTCGCTTGGTGCTTTGAGGCTTCTGAAGATCCTTCATCTCGGTAGAGGGAGCGTTGTTGAAAGGGTTTTACCTTGATCCTAACAATCAAATATATTTATAGATCAAGACCCCGCAGCGTATAGCGAAGTCAGGTTCGTCCACGAAAATTAGAAGAATCAAAGTCTAGCAATCAATCCTAACAAGAACAAAGCAAAAACAAAACAAAACACACTCAGGAGAGGCTCAGTACCGACCTTAATCAGGGTTGGTAACGACCTGCAACACAACACACAAACGCAGGAAAGAACTGGGAAAACAGAACACACGATACCAACCTTTGGGGGGTCGGTAACGACCTAATTGAGTAACAACAAAAACTCTGAAAAATCAATATAAAAGAGATCTAGAACAAAGGATCCACCACAACAAAGCTATGCATGCAAACACGAATCAAACATCAACCAACCAATAATCTCATGAATGACTTTCGCCACAAATAAAAAAGCACATATCTAAACTTTCATAAAGATAGAAACTTGCAACCCTACTAGTTATCTAAAGGTTTTTAACTTTCGCTTCAACCCAATACTCATCCAAATTCACAATTTAACCTTTCGACTCAATCATGAATATGAACATGCCTCAACTTTCATCAAGGAATTAAGAACAAACAAGAAGGATAAATGATAGAGATTAAAGGAAAGGTTTTGATCAAAGATTCAAGCTTTTATGATACATTGTAACACCCCTATTTTACAACACTTGTTATTACCGCCAGTGACCTCGGATTTTACCATCCAAAGTCACTCAATGCTTTTAGAATGATACTAGCTATACCCGTCGTGCCTTGCACGACTATATGAATTTAATATAAAAATTATTTGTATTAGAATTATTTAATTTTAAAAATCTTTTACAAAAAATATAAAAAGATAAATAATCTAAATTCTTGTAATTTTTTTATCAAATTCAATTTTTTTAAAAAAATTGAATAGAAATTCAAAATATACTTAATGAGAAACGATGATAAAATATAAATAAAGAATGAATTTTTTAATGATAAGAAAATCATTTATATTTACATAAATAATTTAAAAAGAAAATTAAGGAAAATATAACGTCCATTTTTTTTTGTCAAAAGTCAATTTAGTCAAGTAATTATCTAGATTGAAAGTTTAATTTTTTTATCAAAATTTTATTTAAGATAAATCTCTTACATAAATAGATAAAAAATAATGATAAAATAATTTTCATTAATTTTAAATAAAATTCGCATTTATTTTTTTCATATAATAGATAGAAATTTAATTGAAAAAACTAAATTAATATATCTATCTCAATATGTAATATCTAATATTCTATAATGTATTTTAATTTTAGATAAAATATTTTAGACATATCCTAATTTCTAATATATAATAGATAACATCTTTATTTTAGATAGAATCTTTCTTATATTAATTTATCTTATTTCTATATTATCCTAAAATAATTTCAACATATATAAATCCCTAAAATAAAAAATCCTATGTGGCGAAATCCTAGGTGGCTTAATGTGAGAACGACACGTAGGAAAATCCTAGGTGACGCAATGTGGCGGCCTTATTCCTTGCGTCTTTTATATATATAAATAGATTGAACATATAAATTGCGGAAATTGACATAATTATATAAATAAAAGGGTGCTATCGAAAGAGACTTTGTTCGTACAAACCATCTTACATTACTTTAAAACAAAATGATGTTCGCATAAAACTTGTTCGAGAGGAAAACTAAATAGAGAGAGTTCGAGAGGGGAAAGAAGAGGAAGAATAAAAAGATTTGGTGATTTGTTGCTTTGTTGGAACTTGGTACAAGATCTCTTCCCTCGGTTTTAATCTCGAAGCATAAGCGGTATTTGGTAAGTTTTTAATTAGTTAATGGTTTATTTGGATTTTATTGATTTTTTCAGATCTAGATTCACAGTTGATTTTAATTTAGAAATCAGTCGATTTATTGTTCTCAAAGACTGTTTTCGATATTGGATTTATATTCGGTAAAAGATTCCAAAGTGTTTTTAGGGTTTTATTTTGTAATGATCATTGGAGATTCTTGATCAAGTTTTGTAAAAAGGTTTGAACTAGAAAAATGTTCTTTTATATATATAGTATATACTTGTCAAGTTTTAAAGGATTTGGAAGTATACATAAGAAGTTATAAGGCATGTTGGCTTTTTGTCGTTTTTAGGGTTAGAGTTTGTAAGTGTAAAAGGCTATTATTATTCACTTGGGTGTATATATATATAGGAGTGTGGGTCTTAGTTCATGATCAGAGTTGAGGGACAGAGACAGGCTATCTGTCTTAGACATGATTCCGCATTGCGTGATAGTTAGTGTTTCTTGACGTCGGAAATTCGTCTTCGAGGTAAGTCGTCTAGACTTACTTAGCTTGTAATCATGTCATGTGCTAAGCTAGTTGATTGAATGTGTGGAACTTTATTTAGAATATTATTCCATATTATATTTCATTCTTGATAGTTATCGAAATAGTTTCAATTATTTTTATTGTGTGCAACTTGATTTCTGCGGGTGTGATTATGGACCGGGCAAGTCGGTGGAGAAGAGACCCTGAACATAGTCATGCGGCATGTGGAGATCACCTTCAAAATTTGATTGTTTTGGCAAGTGCTCTAGTAGAGGCTTAGCCGGGGAAAGAAGGGTGATGGGATAGAAAATGGGCACAAGCTAAGCGTGCGCGCTAGCCGTGTACTATGTTTCGAAGGCAGGTCTGGGTTGCCTGAACTGGAGAATGATTATGGTTTGGACTATGAAGGAATTGTTGTTGGTTGTTATGATATATATGCTGCTTGAGCATTATATTGATTAATCTCGTGCTTATTGGTTATTCTGGGATTGAGTGTTCGTTTGGAAATTGATATGCTAGTATATATTAATATATGATGTGTTTTGGTTTGCATATTAGTTTGATATGTATATGAATGACTAAGTGCTTTATTTTGGTAATCTATGTTTTGTTCTACATGTTTGATTTGCTTGTTTGGCCCATACTAGGATGTTAGCTAATGTGTTCCACTTCCAATGTTTTAGGTAAACATCCTTGTATGGGAAATGTTCCAGGAGATCCTTTCTTGGACGATGATGCTCGAACTCGACGTGACGTGTCTTAGTGGGAATTGAGGGCTTGAGTCCCTAGTTGCAAGGATAGGGTATTTAATAGTCACATTGAGTTAATGTTGATAGGTAGTAGGTTGAATTTAGTGCTAGTAGGCAATTGCATTCACATTGGTTATCGAGTTGTTTTAAAAATGATAAGTTGGATGTTTTCTTGGGTTTTCTCGTTGTGCCTTTGTTGCAAGGTCCAATATTGATGAATTTGTTGTCAGGCTAGTTCTGGTACACCCAAGTGTGGTCTACAACTAAGTAGCAGCCCAGTTCACCGAACGGATGTTACATACAACCTGCTCAGTAGCTTGGTTAATATTTTTATTTGTGCCTAATGTATACGGGCAATTTATCAATATATGTATAGTATCCTCATTCGTACAGTTACACAGGATACATCCTCCAGGAGTTAGGACATGTTTTTTTTCTTAGTCTTGCTTTAGTTGGCAGTCTGTTAGTGTCGATTTTCCATAGAAAGTTCTTAACTTTAGGTAAAGCGTCGATTTTCCATGAACAACATAAAGCACTCATAGGTTGGGATCGTCTATATAAGCCTAAGTTCCACGGTGGCTTAGGAATTAGAAAAATAGAACACATTAACAAAGTGTTACAAATGAAGATACTTTGAAAAATCTTGGAAAAACCTAACAACGTATGGGTGAGAGTAGTTATTGAAAAGTACCTCCGAAATAATGACTTGTTTTCCAACAAACTCAAGTCTAATGCTTCCTAGCAATGAAAAAATTTGATTAAACTAAAACCCTTGTTCGAAAAAGGGTTAATATGGCAAGTTGGCAGTGTGAAATGAATTTTGGATTGATAGATGGCTTTTGGCAAAATCCCTGATAAATAAAGCCATCAATCCACAAGCAATAAATCCTAGCAACAAAATTTATGACTTCCTTTTACCAGATAAAACATGGAAGATCTAAGAACTTAGGTCAAATCTTCCATCACAATTAGTGAACAACATTGCTACAACAACACTTCCAATCAATAATATCCAAGATGGTTTTACTAGGCGACTAGTAAAAATGTATGGTTCTCTACTACCTCTGTAGTAGATCATATCACAAAATAAAATAAATAGGAACATAGTTTACCAAATGGATTTGGAAACTTGATACATTTCTAAAAGTCAAAAACTTCCTTTGGAAAATAGAGAACAAGGGATTACCAACTAAAGAACGACTATGTGAAAATCATGTGCCCATTCTCGTGGAATGCCTTATGTGTCACTGTACATATGAAGATACGAATCATCTTTTTGTTAAATGCCCTCACACCCATGCCATATGCAACAAGATCAACCATAGAATTGGACAAACTTTATGACATTTTGACATAAGGAATAAGACACGAGAAGGATCATCAATGAATTAAAACAACTAGGAACTAAGGAATTTATAGAAATTGCGGTAATTTGGTGGGAGATCCGATACCAATGGAACAAACTGGTGTTCCAATAAACACCAAATGATGTTATATATCTAGCGCAATATATTATAACACAGCTCCAGATTTGGGAAACAACCAAGGTTGAATTTAAATACAAACCTAAATCTAGACAGAAAGGTAATAATACAACAAAACAAACCCGAATACAAGTTGGATGGAAAAAACCAACACAAGGTTTCTATAAACTAAATTTCGATGGAATTAAGCTAATGTATGGTTCGACAACATTAGGAATTATCATCAAAGATTCAAATGGAAAAATAGTTGATATAGCAACTTCAAAATATGGATATGCATCGGTAGCAAAAATTGAATCGCTAGAACTTCATGAAGGGGTTATAAGAGCACAACATATGAGAGTTAGAAGATTGGAAATTGAAGGAGATAACTTCACTGTTATTAATGCTTTAAAGGAGCATGGGCAGTACCCGTGGGATGTTGATAATTTGATATCATAATTCAGACATTGTTGCGTCACTATAATACTTTGATTCTATTCGAATTAATCATGTCAATAGCAAGTGTAATGATGTGACCGATAAAATTGCTAAACTGAGCTACAACTCTTCATTAGATTCTATTCTGAATCATCCAAAACTTCTTGTTTTCATCCGCTTGGATGCTCTAGGACATCCCCCGCAACAAAGATCTCCTAATTCTTACCCTATCAAAAAAAATAAAGATAAATAAATCCTATATATATATATATTTAACACCCTTTTTTGTTTTTATTTTTATTTTTGATTATTCTTTTTATATCTTTTATGCGGATTGTTATTTGGATCATTTTTGGATTAAATTTACCGGTTAAATGAGTTATTTGAAACTTAAATACAATAAATAAAAAATATTCTTTAAAAAAAATACAAATATAAGCTATCGGATATCTGATTCAAGGAGTTTAGTTCAAATGAAACAATCTCTTATTCTAAAACGTGAAACCAATGCACTTTTCCTAGTTCGTAGTGCACTTTTCATATAAAAGTGCATTACAAAGTACAAAAAGTACAATCGGAAAAAATGCACTTCAACAAGTATGAAAAGTGCACTGCAAAGTATGAAAAGTGCAAATCTGAAAAAGTGTATTCCAAAATAGGAAAAATGTACTACGATAAGAATTCGTTTCATTTGAACCAAACTCCCGATTCGAGATATATGGATCACATATTTGAGAATACACAAATCAGATACGAATATGGATTTGGAAAATAAAATTTCGGATATCCGATCGAACACACCTCCCTTAGGGATGGCAATCTCACCCGCACCCGATGGAAACCCGACTCACCCGATCCAAAAAAGCGGGTGAAAACCCGAATAAAGTAAGGTAATGGATGGGTATGGATGAAGGCCCTCACCCATCCACCCGACCCGATACACCCGATTATATATATAATCATGTTATATATGTATAAAAATTACTAATATTAAAATTTAACTTGTGGTTATTGCTCCAATTTTACATTTAAATATTACTTATACACTTTTAATTTTTTCTTATATCTTATTTATATAATATTATTTGATATACAAACGATAATTTTGTATTACATGCGTTAAATTATTTTAAATTCACATCACTTGTTATATAAATGTATATTTTTCAATCATCCATGGACGACCCGATCCACCCGAATCACCTGACGGATGATGGATGGATGCACCTGAATTAGTTAACGGATGGATATGGATCATCCTCCATCCGATCCGAACCCGACCCATTGCCATCCCTAACCTCCCTAAACACCTAATAATACATGCACTTTCCTTTTAAAAAAATAAAATAAAATAAGTACACCGTTTGAACTTTGAACCCCGACACTCATTTTTCCACGTATCCAAAATCACACCCACCACAACAGCCGCACAAATCAAGGCTCCATCGTACGACAATGGAGTCTCCTTTCAAGGCTAACATTCTCAAGGGCAAGGTCGCGCTCTTGACTGGCGGAGGTTCCGGCATTGGCTTTGAGATTTCCACTCAGCTCGGCATCCATGGCGCCTCCGTCGTCATCATGGGCCGCCGCAAATCCGTTCTCGACGCCGCTGTCTCCGCCCTTCATTCCCTCCGCATCCCTGTACTTCTCCCTCTCCTCTCACCATTTCTTTCAATATCTCTCCATTCTACAGTTACTTGGCCTAATCATTGTGATTTCGCTTGCGATTTGATAGCAATTTTTGGATAAATATGTCACTTAATGCCTGGATCACATATGCTAAATTTCATCGTTTACTCGATTTTGACTAAATTCAGTTTAAATTAGACAACATTATTCATCTGTTATATCAAAATTTCAGTTATGGTTCAAGGAATAGCACAAATTTGCCAAGTTATGATGGAATGAGTCTGATGCAACAGAGGGAGGGAGGGAGAAGAGAAAAGTTCAGAGCGTAGAATATATGAGACTCTTAATTTTTTAAGAGAAGGTTTTTCCACCTCACTACTTTCAGGCGCTTCTTACAGATTACATAAGATGTCATTTGCTTGATTGGAGCTTTGAAATGATTATCATTTAATTTCTATTGAGATAAGACAACTCAACAAGCAACCTTCCATGTCATGGATGACATTCGGAGATTCAGTTAGTTGGATTGGTTGGAAATTCCTGCATTTCATGGACTGGATAGTCAGTTCCATGGCCTTCCTATGTATTTGAGATACAAGTTAAACCAACTAGATGAGATCAACCTGTAGTATCTAACTCTTTTGAGTTTTGCCAAGTTCAATGATATGATTTGTTTAGATTTCACTCACTGCAAATTGTATGGTCTCTTTATCTGTAGTTATATTACCAACTTTCAGCTTGGTAGTTTTTCTTGGTACTTTTTCTGGCATGCTCCGGGTTTTATATAGTTTTGAAAATTATTTCAGGAACACCTCAGTAGTATATGTTAGAGATATTCTTTCTATGTTTGTGGTTCTCAATTATACTTTCTTCAATCACAGGCTATTGGATTTGAGGGAGATGTTCGAAATCAGGATGACGCAAGAAGAGTTGTTGAGTCAACCTTCAAGCATTATGGTAGGCTTGACATTCTTGTTAATGCTGCAGCTGGAAATTTTCTTGTCCCTGCAGAAGATTTGTCACCCAATGGCTTCCGAACAGGTGGGTCATTAGTTGTGTTGTTAAATCGGCTGCCTATATGTTCTTACAGGGTGTAGCCTGAGAACTGAGTAATTTAATGACCTTCCATGCTTAGTAAATGACATGTCAAGAAGTGTAACAAATTGTTTTTGACAACAGTTTAGGGGATAGTTGAAAATAAACACGATATGAAGATCCATTCTAGCAAAATTTATGTTTTAAAATCTCTTTTAGATGACTTTTTAATAATATATTCTAACCTTAGGTTGACCCGTCGTTAGAATGATACTATTCTCTGTCCTAGATTGACTGGATCTAAATATCATCTTTCAGATGCATATTGTAGTCAAATTATAGTGAATGTGGATACGTAGCTACATCAGCTCTTCTTTTTTAATAGTTTTTTTTTTCTAATTAGGAAAGCCAATGAAGTGAAGGATAGAGGAACCATTAATAATATTATCTGAAGAGCATTCGACTATTTCTTATATGTTACATTAATAGTTTATCGACCGTGCAGAAGCGCTTTATGAATCTGTCTTATGTGGGAAGAATGATATAACCTTTGCAATGTTATCAGATATGTGGGCCTGATAAGGACCACTCTTACCAGTATCTAGTAAGAGGACTGATTTGCAGGAAAAACTGATTCCTACGACTCTTTTTGATTAATGATAATTCAAGCTGAATACAAAAGAGGAGCACATCTCTTTAAATAGACAAAGCTAATCCTAATTCCCACTAATCTCACCCACTAACCCACTAAGATTTTAACTGACACGTACAATTGAAATATAAAACTGACTTTGACTAATTCTACTAGCTATGAATTAGAAATTAACCTCCAAAACTAACTGAAATTAAACATCAGGAAATAAAAATGCAAGAAAAAGAACTAATTTAAACTAGGATCCTATCAGGGCCTCACCATATCGAATTAGGCTAAGTTGTATAGGCTTCATAAGTTTCTTATAAATGCATTTTCCGACGAAAGAGGAAAAAACATTTGGAGATTGATCTAAATGATTGTTCGATATATGCTTTCAGTGAAGCTGTCCAGAACGTCTTGCTTTATGTTCTGATAAGGTTACTTGTTTACAAATGTACTTTGATAGTTGTTCATCTACCCTAGTACAAATATAAAGGAGAGTCCAAGTCTTTAGAAAAATTTTAACCACGTGTTATCATTTGAGTGGATTAGAATTACAATTGCTTTAAAAAAATTTATTAAAAAATTACCCATTATCCCACTAATCACACTATCTATAAAACCGCTATAACTTCTAATTAACTTTTATAGCTTTCTATAAAACCTCCAAAACTCTCCATTTTTACGTTCTCCATCTTCATAGCAATACATCTCCATCAGATTTATAGAAGTCGCCGGTAAAAAATATAAAAACCTATCCTCTATTCTTCTTCTTCTTTGTCTTGCTATATATCCCTAAAAACTTTCGTTAAGGGCTGAGAGAGGGTTTTTGATGATTTGTTTTTGGGGATTTGCTTCTTTTTTTGTAATGAATCTATGCTTACAAATATAAAGCAAAAACCATGTCTTTGTAAAAATTTGAGCCACTTGGCAATTTGAAATATTTTTTATTTTTTCTAAAATACTTCCACTTACCCACTATCCTCAAAACCCACCACCTATTAATAAATTAATATTTTGTAATTTTTATTAAGAAAATAATTTTAATTTTTTAAAACCACTTTCACCTTTCCTATTTTTTCCACTATCCCAAAAACCATCACCAACTAACATATTAATATTTTGTAATTTTTTACTAAAAGAAGTGTGATTTGTGAAAATGTGTTTGTAATTTTTTTTAAGAACAAGTCGAAAATAATTTATAAATGATTTTTATATTAAATTCGTACAAGGTATATGAATAAGACTAAAAAAGTGTAATTTAGTTGTGAAAAATGTGTTTGAGAATTTATTTAAAAACAAGTCGAAAATAATTTTTATAAGATAATTTTTATATTAAACCCGTACAAGGTACGGGAATAACACTAGTTAATGATAATGTATTGGCTTAGAAGTGTTTAAACTAAGAATTCTGAACTATCTGTGCAGTAATGGATATTGATTCTGTTGGAACATTTACAATGTGCCACGAAGCATTGAAATATCTTAAGAAAGGTGGACCAGGAAAGCTTTCATCAGATGGTGGCGGTATAATCATAAACATAAGTGCTACCTTGCATTATGCCGCTTCTTGGTATCAAATCCATGTCTCTGCTGCCAAGGTTGGTTATTACATGGTATATTATATTTTTTAGGGTTCCCCACCCCCAAATAATGTAATAAAATCAGAATACCTACGTCGCTGTGCTTTGACAGGCAGCCGTTGATGCAACGACCAGAAACTTAGCATTGGAGTGGGGAACGGATTATGACATCCGAGTCAATGGAGTTGCTCCTGGCCCAATTGGTGACACACCTGGAATGAGTAAACTTGCACCCGATGAAATTGATGGATATTCAAGAGAGCATTTGCCACTTTTTAAGCTTGGAGAGAAGTGGGATATTGCTATGGCTTGTCTGTACCTTGCATCAGATGCAGGTTTGTTCTTTTGGGACAAATTTTCTTATAAGTCATCAGCATTTTCCTTTCGCATAAACTGTATTTTTGTTTTCCTATTTATGTGTCATTATATTTTTAGTCTTGGATCTTTGGCATGGTGTTTATTTCTTTCAATTTGGTTAATAATTCTGCTGGTATAGTTGTTGCCTCCTCTAAGCATTAGTATATTACCTTATCTCAAGATTCTCAACAACAGCACCAACAACAGCACCAACAACACCAACACCAACAATGTCTTCAATTTGGTTAATAATTCTGCTGGTATAGTCTTTAGTCTCTTCTAATCTTAGCAATAAAGCAGGATGCCATGAAATATTTCATGTGGAAGAATGTCATTTCTTTCTCTCAACTCCATTTTTATATCTCGTGTAACTTAATTCTTCGGTTAAAACTTGTAACCAGGAAAAAGTAGTTAAGGTGGAAATTTGACGTGGTTGTGTGATTTTGCAAGGTAAATTCGTAAATGGCACGACCTTGGTAGTGGATGGAGGTATTTGGCTAAGCAGGCCTCGTTTTATTTCGAAGGAGACAGTGAAGCAGGTTTCTCGTGCAGTCGAGAAGAGGTCTAGACAGGCACCAGTAGGAGTTCCAAAGAGCAAGCTTTAAACTCATAAAATCTCAACATGTTCGTGTATCATAGCTGGGAGCAATTTCCATGTATTGGTGTAGAAAACAAAACATACAAAGATGTATAAATAGCTGCATTTGATTGTATTGATGTAGAACTTGTGTGTGTATACACATTTAGTGCATTTCTTTACATTTAGGCCTTGCTTTTTGCTGAGACAAACTTATGCTTCTTAATTTCCTCTTCAAGTGACCCAACTACATCCTTGTTGCTTCACAACTCCTCTCTCCTTCATCTCCCGTCTTACTCTGGACACATCGCCCCATTTACCAGCTGATGCGAAAAGGTTAGACAGTTGAATATAAGCGGCGCTGCAACCCGGGTCGACATCGATGATGCGCTTTGCAGCTTTTTCAGCTACCTCTAAGTTCAAATGCATCTTGCAAGCACTAAGCAACGCCAACCAAACCATTGAATTCGCCTGTATTGGCATGTTTTCAATGAAGTCTACAGCTTCATTCAGCTTGCCACAACGACCCATTATATCCACCATACATGCATAATGTTCACACCTTATCTCTTTCGCTTTATATTCACTAAAGTACTCAAGAAAGGATTTCCCTTTCATTAAAATCCCTGAATGGCTACAAGCATAGAGTAATCCTGTCAAAGTAAATCCATCCGGATCTCTCTTGGCTCTTATCATTTGAGCAAATAAGGAAAAAGCCGACATCACACGCCCGTGTTGTGCACAACCGGAAATGATCGAGTTCCATGAGACTAGATTTTTGTCTTGTATACTTGTAAATGCTGTTATTCCATCTTCAATGCTTCCACACTTGGAATAGAGTACAGTTAGCGAGTTACCCACAAATGCATCAGCCGAAAATCCCAATTTGATTGCTGTTGAATGAATCTCCTTTCCCTTGTGTAGGGCTTCTAGATCAACACAGGCATTCAATGCACTAGTGAAAGTAGACTGATTTGGGAGGACTCCAATTGCAAACATGTCATGGAAAACCATCAAGGCAGATTCTTGATTTGAGTTTAGACTATAGGCTGTCAATAGAGATGTCCATACAGCCACATTATTATGCAGAGTCGTCTTTTCATGGAAAACCCTGCAAAAATCTGTTACCTGCTTACACTTGGCGTAGAATGATATGAGAGAAGTGGTTATGAACTCATCAAGAAAGTAGCCTGACTTGATAACAAGGGAATGAACCTGTAATCCTTCATTCACGGCTAACTCATCCCCACAAGCTGTTATTACACAACAGAGAGTACTCGAAGCGGGTTCGACTCCAGAGCTCGTCATTTGGTGAAACAGTGTCAAAGCTTCAAAACTCCTCCCGTTTTGGTCAAGCCCACTCATCATTGAAGTCCATGAGATTATGTTTCTACAAGGCATCTTCTCAAACAACTCTAACGCTGAGTTCACTCTGCCATTAACGCAGTAGCCATGGATCATTGAGTTCCATGCCGTGATATCCCTCGTGGGCATCTTGATGAACAAGCCCACGGCCAAATCAACCGCACCAAATTGGAAGTAGCCGTTAATCATGGTAGTCCATGAAATGACATTTCTTTCAGGCATTTCATCGAACAGTTTCTCGGCAACACTCAACCTCCCACAATCCAGACAGCCTTTAAGCATGGAGTTCCAAGCAATTGCATCGCGAACAGGCATTTTGTCGAACACTGAGATTGCGTCATCTAATCTTCTGTTTCTGCATAAAGAATTGATCTTGTTTGTGAGCATTGGTATGTCTGAGTTGGTAATGCTGTTGCAAATTCGAGGAGGGGCTATGACAGATTCTAAATCGGCTCCCATCAAAACGGAGAAACAACGAGAGACTGAAAAGTATTGAGATCGACCTTTGATAAAGAGCGATGGACTTCTTCCCATGGCAATGCAGAGCCTTTCTCGTCGTTCACTGTTTTCTAATTATTCTCACTCGAGTCTTCACACCATCTCTGAACACTCACGTAGATTTCGTATTTGCTATTCATTCAGCATTGGCACTCATCTATGAACAGAAATGCGTTGAAAAAATAAGTTTGGATTTTGCTATCGCTTCTGTGTAACCTTTTAAAACCGCTATGTTGTTATGCCTTTCCTCCTCCTTTTCCGTTTGAACTTGAGGACTATTTCTATGTAATGACCTGGGGATTTATTTAGACATAAATTGTTTAACTAATTGTACATATAAATTTATTTAACTAATCCTCAGTGTTACAATCCAATTGAATCCATCCCGCTTTATGCCATGAGTGTTTTTCGCTTACCAGATTCTCTCATTGACGACATACATTCGACATTAGCTATGTCTGGTGGGGGTCTTCGGAAGGTTGTCGGAAAGTTCATTGGTCTAGTTGGGAGTCTCTTTGTAAGCCTAAACGTTGTGGTGGCATGGGTTTTCGAAATTTAAAGGCCTTCAACCAAGCACTTCTTGCCAAGCAAGGATGGCGTTTATTACAATCCCCGACTTCGCTTTTGGCTCGTGTTTTAAAGGCTAAGTATTTCCGAAACACTGATTTTTTATCTTCATATCTTGGGTATAATCCAAGTTATACATGGAGTAGTCTTTAGGGTGCCAAGTCTCTTCTGATGGATGGTTTATGCTGGCGAGTGGGTAATGGAGAAGATGTTCATATCTGGCGAGATTTTTGGCTTCTTTATGGCACTAGTTTCCGGTTAGCTTCTCCATTACATGATTCAGATTTGTCTCTTAAGGTTTCTGCCTTGATTGATTTCTCTTCTCGTTCTTGGAACACCACTCTTGTTCAGCAACTTTTTAATGTTGATGATGCTCATTCTGTTCTGAGCATTCCACTGTCAGCAACTTCTACTACAGATTCTCTGTTTTGGCCCCACTTACATTCAGGAGTATACACTGTCAAAATCGGTTACCGGTTTGCTGTTTCAATTTATAATAATATTACACCTACAGTTCAGCAAAGTAACAGACTTTGGAATGCTGTATGGTCTCTAAATGTGACACCGAAAATGCGTGTTTTTGCTTGGAGGTTTATCACAGGTTGTGTAAGTGTTAAAGCATCTCTGAGTAGGCGCCACATTATACATGACTCTACTTGTGATTGATGCAGATTAACTAGTGAATCTGTTCGGCATGCAATCTTTGAGTGTCCAACTGCTACACAGTTATGGAGGGGAACTGATTTGCATTCTTTGCTGCTGTCGCAAGGACTAGATAATCCTCTCGGTCTGGCTTTGTATGTCTTAAATGAACGGGGCATTACAGGGATAACAAAATTCTTACTATTGTCTTGGATCTCTTGGACAACACGTAATGATTGGTCATTTAAGGGACACACTCATCATTTCTATTCTATCCGAATTGGTTTCTCCAAACTTGTGAGTGAATATCAATTACAGCAAGTTGCTGTTGTTACTACTTCAGCATCAAATCCACAGCCTCTACAACGGGATTGGCAGCCTCCTATCTCCCATTTCTTCAAATTGAATTGTGATGCTGCAGTACTCTCGGATACTATGATTGACTTGGAATTTGTACTACGGGACTCCTACGGTTTTATTGTGGTTGCGGGTGTGCGCCGCTTGAAGGTATCAGGGTCTGTAGTAGTTGCTGAAACGTAAGCTATGATTTTCGGTTTGCGGGTTGCAAAGGATCTGCATTATGCTTGTATACAGGCTGAAACTAATGCTTTGCAGGTCGTCCTTAGTGTTAAAAGTAACTACGTTAAACTTATCTTGGTTCTCTATTTCGTGATGTAAACTTCTTACTTTCGTCCTTTCATCTCTCATCTATTCCCTATGTAAGTCGGAACGGGAATAGTGTGGCTCATTCTATTGCCCGTATATGTCCTAGCATAGGTGATGAACAAATTTACTTGGACGCCTTTCCGTCGAGTGCAACCGCGTTAGCGGAACTTGATATCTAAATAATACATCACGTTTCCTTCAAATAAAAAAAATAATTGTACAAGATAAAATGTAAGGTTTTACTACACTTTATATTAGAAAGTATTTTTTGGTAAAAGTACTATTTTTCCTTTATCTTAAAATACCTAAAAGCTAACATTTTAAAACAAAAATGTATTGCTTACATACCTTTTTCTAGTAAGTGTAACAGGACCTAAGTTGAAGTTTAAGAAAATTACTAAACTGCATTTCGCTATAAAACTAGTCATAACTAGTTACAAGTTAAAAATCCTATTTTTTTTAATTTAAAAAAGAAAATAAAAAATTACTATTATTTTCATTTTTAGTTAATTTAATCGAAATAACTCCAAACAACCACCTTGACCAGTAGATAATTTTAACTTACCAAACATTGCTTGTATCTTGTGCATACTCTTAATCTGAGTTTTGCTGGCTATGATGATGTGGAGACTTCTGTTTCTGTTTGCACTGTGAACAAGAAAAACCCATTTGTTATAACAAAGAAATCAGCTAACACCATTTTTTTTTTGTATTGGGTGTGTTTGTGGAGTGCTTTTGTCTGCTTTATTAACTTTTTTTGAGCAAAAATCATATTAAGATAAACATGCTTATGGCTAAGGAGAATTGTGATCAATTCCTGCATTTTTAGCATATAATAGTTGTTGTGTCTTTCCCATATGTGTCTCGTTTGTGCATTGCCATTGTTGAACAATAAAAAATAACATATTAAAATTACAAGTATTTCTGAACAAAGGGAGCAGTAATAGGGAATGTTAACATTTGAAGATTCAGCTAGTTGGATTTATATAAAGTTGTATTTCATGAACTGGATAGTCAATTCCATGAATTTCCTCAGCTGTTGATGCGACCAGAAACTTAGCATTGGAGTGAACATATCCGACAGTGTCCATAAAAATACAAATCATATATTCTAGTTACAATATAATAGATAATAAAAAACATTGCAATTATTAAAAAAACTATACAAAGTATCTATCTTCTTATATAAGACGAGTAGTTTCCATGTGACATTGATCATACAGGGGCATGAATGAACATGAGCTCATAAAAAGGGCCAACTTCTACAACATCCTGCAAATGCTATAGCAAAAAAAGTATCAATAACTAGTTGGTTCAAAAAATGATCACAAAATTATGACATTTTATTTTTTATCCATAGAATTTTTACCCGAAAAACTTATTACACACTCTTGTATTCATTTAGCTGAAGACAAGCCTCCTCAATACTCCTTACAACTTGGCTAAGGCTACCACCCTCCTCCAGAGCTTTAACAGCAGCTTTATGAGCACTTTTATGCCATTTCAGCAGATTGTAAGACTGCAAGACTGCCCATCTTGCTTGGTTCGACATCTGAGACAGCAGACTAGGTTGATATCATCTCAGAACTTCATTATTGAAGTATGTCAATGAAAAGATAGCACAAGCGCAATACCTGGGCAACTGTTAATGGAGGTTCTAGAAGGACACATATGCTCCGAAAAAGATTTTCGTCATTTTCTCCACCCTCCGCTTCACCGTATACAAGGGCTTCAGCTGTAATTCCAGCAAATAGTACCATGCAGTATCTGAGCATGTTCATTGAACAACACACAAATATTCAAATAAGCATATCGAGATGAACAATGATAATTGTCTAAGAACCATTAAATCTTGCAATTACTTCGACGATAGAATCGCCTTAGACTCATCTCAAGAGATCTCAGTTGGGTCTCAGATTGCAAATTTATTTAAAAAGTATATGGAAATGAAAATCAAGAAAATTCTCATCCTTCAACATTAATAAATTATTGAGCAGCAGCCAGTTTTCAGGCATTACAATAGGATCCAAGGAAAGATAAAGGGATTCATATCGAAATATAGAAAACATTAGTCAAGTGTTAAAAGTTGTTTCCTTTGATTCTTTTTTAAAACCCTCTTTTGTCAAATTGGGGGGGGGGGGGTGGATTGTAATACTGATGCATTGAAGAACATTTATTTTGTATTATTGAAAGAAAAAAAAAAGCAGGCTGCTCTATCCATCACTTATTGCTACTTCTCCTCAAGCTCCCGTCAAGATAGGTGATCATTCACAGCCAACAGCACAAAATTTCTTGTATGTTTCTTGGCTAGGACGAGAAACGACTTCTTATGTTGAAGGTCTGCTATAAGACACATTCCAAATTTCTTCCTCACTTCTACAACCTTTGAAACCTCTTCTCCATTTGTAGGTGGCACTCCATAGTATTTTCTTATTGTTGGGTCTTTTTTTGTGGTTGGTTCTTATCTTTCTCTTCCATTGCATACATACACCAACAACACCAACCCAGTGTTAACCCGCCTCGGGCAGGGTCTAGGAAGCCAAGATGTACACACCCTTGCCCCAACATAAAATCGAAAGGGTGTATGTGGAAGCCACCTGTAAGATATGGGCTTCCAGGTACCACCCTTAAGAGCCTCGCCAATAGTAAACACTAGTTTTGACACAAAACTATCAACTTGACGTTAATATCTAGGGAAACGACAAAAATGACCATGTGTTTTTCTAACACCGCACTGACAGTTTGCGAGTCTTGAGCAGTTTTTGGGGTGGGCAACAGCTTCTCATTTAACAGGTGCTTCCAAGATCACCCTATAACTTATAGGTAATTTTTGTGAAATAACCCATATTCTAAAAGCAATACTAATACTGTCATACTGAAGATTGACCCTTGTTTTCCCTTTATGGGGGGCTTGAAACTATTCGACGGAGTTGCTAACTAGTATCTATGATCTATCACTCAGGTTCTTTAGAACATGGAATTTCTTGGTTTTGTAGACAAATAATTCAAAGCATGACGTCATTTTACCTGTCAAAAGCCGTGCTGCTTAGTTTACCCGTAGCAAGCTCATTTTCCAGATTTTGATCCCAAAACTGAGTTCCTGCCTATGATAAAAACATAACAGTGACTTCAGCCTTTTAAGCATCTCTTTATTGAGAATTATACAAAACAGATCGCTTGATTTTGATGTAAATATGTGTTAGGCATGCAAGTGCATTGTCTTGGAGAAAGGAAGGCCAGCTATCCAAACAGGAAATAGTTTTGGGGAAGAATGTGTTAGCTGTCATCTTTTATAAATAAGGAAATAGTTTCCCATTAGAGGCATCAAGAAATCTAGAAAGGACTGGGCAACTATGCCTTGAGCTCTTTGGGGAAGTCTTCTCCACTGAGATTGGCTCAGTTGGAGATTGATCTCCAATAGTGTGTTGATTGTGTGTTTGTAAGTAGTGCATCCTCTTGTCTAATGATATGCATCCAATCCTCAAAATCAAAGCAAACACTTTCTCTAGTAACAGGGATTGGTACTAATGGATGTTATGTACTCCTGCCTATATGAATAGAAGATTCAAGCCTGATTTTCACTGGGCACATAAATCATAATCCCTAAATAATAGGTTGACCGTGTACAATATTGGACATTCAAAATACAAGAGGATATCTAACAATCTTGTCGATTCAGCCAAAGTGATAGAGATTAGTGACTCCAGGAAGATCCATAACAGGAACTTTATATTTATTTGCAGGGTAAATTACTGCCAGAGCCTCATGGAC
The DNA here is from genome assembly GCA_964016875.1 of Fallopia convolvulus. Lineage (NCBI taxonomy): Eukaryota > Viridiplantae > Streptophyta > Magnoliopsida > Caryophyllales > Polygonaceae > Fallopia > Fallopia convolvulus. The sequence goes on along the minus strand of OZ024724.1, from coordinate 37,032,923 downwards.
TGCAAACACAAATATACAAAGAGAAAGTAATAGCTCAAGGAGTTCATTCAGGAGAACCAATAAAAATATGTAAGGTGTACAGAAGCATGTGCAAGGAGAATGTCAAAGTAGTCACAATTTATTCTTGTGATTAAACTTGGTCACTCTTAAGCAAAATGGATGGTCAACTGTTTATACATGGCTTTTCAAGAGACACTTTTGATATTTGACGGACACCAAATATTAGGTTAAACAGTAACCACCTTGTGTTGTGAAGCCAATGTCATGCTGAACCAGAAAGCATAATCATTTATTCTTATAGCACTTGGTTCAGATTGCAGATCATGTCAAGAGATATAGGTAATCTGTTAGATTATAGATGGTTTAGTGAGAGCGTGACAAGTAAATGCCCCCGCCAGATGATCAACAAGCTTAATATTGCAACTGCTTTCAAGGCAGTTTGGGGTGACGCTTAAGAATAACAAAGGTATATTTCAACAGAAAAGTAGAGATCCAAATCACCATTAGTATTCACTATATACCACAAAACAAGAGGACTACTATGCCAGATTGCCAGAAATCTATTCTAGTTTTTTTTTATTGGATATAAATATAAATGATCTTTTACTTCCACAGGAACAAAAAAGAGCAACAATATTATCAAGTTAAATGATACCACGCCTTGTACATGTGACAAAAGTAAAAAATTAACAATGTGCAAGTTTACAAGAGGAGAGAGAAAAGTTTCAAATTACCTGTCCCTGAATGCCCATTTGCATTGCCACAATGGGGTCGAGTATCACCCCGCGAATTGGACAACCCATAAGATATGCTGCGTATACATTAAAATTGTTTTTTAATAAATGAACAGTACATGTTACGAATCAAGTCGTCAATTTGCAAGTAATATGGTATGCGTTTGCAAATGACATATAGCAGCAGAAGTGTGGAATTGTCATAATACAATTTTAAACACTTCACTGTATAAGCTAATGCAATTCGCTTGCCTGTTAGAAGATGGCCAGCTTCATGAACTAGGATTCGCTTTCTATATGGAGGCCAATAACTGGATATTTGTGCCAGACAGGAGCCTCCAAGAGCAATGGAATCAAAAAAGGCCAAACCCAGAATCACTGCCAGGTTGGGCCGTATATCTATTCCTTTAGAGAGTACAAAGGACACCCCGCCAAGAAATACAAACAGAACAGTACTTGAGGCACCGTAAAGACCCCATTTCTTTGGAGAAAGTTTAGAAACTGCAAGGAAAAGAGGGCAGGGGAATAAAATAAATAGATAGCTAATTGTACCTTAAATTAATCTGATAACCTGCATTGGGGAAAGTACATTTATTAATTTCTGGCTGAATTCATATTTGTTAATTAGTTATTTCATGCAAATGCTTACAACTTTATATGCACCAAAGCAAGCAAAGCTGAACTGAGTTTCAATAGAGAAAACAATAAGCAAGAAATAGTACCTTCTAACCCAGTAGAGGACTGGAGGACACTTGGAGTGATATCTCGCGGCCCATCGATGACTGAAATTAACAGATAAACCATGTCAAAGATGGCATTGACGAAAACAATGAACTGTGCACCATTGACATTGTCCATTAGATTGGATGTCCAGATCATCAAGCTAACTATTGCCACTAGAGTCACTACACCTCAATCATTTAGGCGGTCAATTATCCTTCATACATTACAGCTTTATGTACAAACTTATGGTCGCCGATGGTGTACTACTTTGCTTTCTCTCAGTACAGTAATTCCTCGCAGTTAGTTATAATCGAAAATCTTTATTTACATCCCATTTTGACACAAATTAAGTATAGATTTAACGCAGAACCTCGCAGTAAGATGTTTGTAAGGAAGCAAACATCTCAAATACTCCGTCGCCGAAACTTGTAGAAATCACAAGAAAAAGGCCAGAATCTTACCAATATTCCTGCACTTGCCAAAATTGGGTAGCAATCCTCTGTCCCTGAGAAAGGAATAAGCACTGCTCACAAGCCTCATATCATCTGCGTTCAAACAAGTATCCAAAACCTCCCAATCCCTCCCCAATCCGAACAATCCCAACTCAACTCCACGCAGAGAAGACGGAGAAGAAGAAGAAGACTGAGTCGACTCGGGCAGTGGCGGAGTCCGGACCGCGGATTCATTCATAGATTTGAGGAACCTGAGAGCCCTGGCGAGGTCCTTGTCCTTGACAGCTTGTTCGTACTCTTTCCATTCTCCAAGAGCGCTAGCGATGAATTTGGGAGACGGATTCTTCCTGATTCTGAAGCTGAATAGGGACGATGGAGGAGATAGAGGAGAGAGGATTGTGGTGGACAGTAGAGCCATGGGAATGCATTTGAATGCTCCGCTCAAGCGGAGACCAAACGCAGAGTATCGAATCCACGCACTCTTGTGACTCAAGCAGCACCGGTTCTTATCCCTCAAAAATTGAAATCAAAACAAAACCCGGTACATTCCCGAGATAAATGAAAGAAAGAGAAGAATACCGTAATAAGCCTATTTTCACTAATCTATTCTAAAAATATACCCTTTTTTAATTGTTTTTTCAAAATTATACCTATAAATTTTAAAATACCAAATTAACCCCAGATAATTAATTAACCCATATTTATTTAAATTAACACAGCTTCAAGTTTTCTATCCAAATCAACGAACGCTTTTGTCGTATGCCACCACCGCCTCCCACCTAGCACAACTACCTCCTACCATCAACCTTGCACGGCTGCTCCTCACCGTCTTTCTTGAGGCGTCACAACCTCGTTAACGATGTTGTCGTCTGCCTCCACCGTTGCAACCTTGCGCCGTTATTGCCGCCCTGTAGTCATTCTCAATCTCGGCTTTGGGTGAACGGGAATTGAAGGTGTTTTGCATCTAGATCTCGATTTTGAATTAAAGGTATTATATGCAAACCACTACCTAAGGCAAGGGTTAAAAATTGATTTTGATAACGATAAGTTCTGCATAAATTTCGACTTTGAATTGAAAATTCGGCACAAAATAAAGCTCCATAAAAATCATTCTCGATCGGTTACATAAAATTAGTGATACTAAGAGGCATAAAAATAGGAATACGAAGATAAGTTACTTTAAAAATCTAAATCAGTCAGGGTTTTTGAAAAAATCAGTTAAGAGTTACATAAAACAAAATTTAGTGTATTTTATTTCAAAAAAATCGATTACATAAATATCAGTTAGTGCTTAATTAAATAAAAGTTACATGTAAATAAGTTGCATATACTTAATTACATTACACAAATATCGGTTGTTGCTTAAAATGATCGGAGAGTTCAGATTCCAATTCCACCCGAGATGCCGCAATTTGAAACTCTGTCATCTGGCGTTTGCTGATTACCTCTTCCTCATGTGCAAAGCTGACCCCAACTTTGTATGTGCCTTAAAAGGCACCCTTGATGTCTTCTTCGAGCATTCTGGCCTGCGCTGCAACCTGGGAAAATTAATAGTATTCTTAGCAGGTATCGATCCTACAACACGACAGTATCTCCTTCACATCTTAGGCATTGAGGAGGGCTCACTCCCAATCACATACTTGGGAGTACCTCTCCACTCTAGCAGACTAAGGGTCATTGATTATGACAGCTTCTTAAGCAAAATCAGAAATCGAGTCGACAATTGGGCTGCTAAAACACTGTTGTACGCCGGGCACCTAGAGTTGATCAAGTCAATCCTATGGGGCATCACCAACTACTGGATCAAGGTATTTCTTCTCCCAAAATCAGTTATCAACGAAATTAATAGAATTATGAGAGGATACCTATGGGGTGGCTCGAGCCTCGAGCGAATCCAAAAGATGCTTAGTGGAGTGCCATGTTGTCACTCGCCCTATTGAGGAGGGTGGACTGGGGTTAAAAGAGGTGCTCTCTTGGAACCGAGCGCAAATGGTGAATCACATCCATGACCTGGACAACTCAGTCGATAATATTTGGGTCCGATGGGCTAAGGCAACCATCATTTGCAGGAGGAATTTCTGGGACTTAAACGGAAATATGAGCAACAGTAGTGTGTGGAGAATGATCGTGAGTATTCGTGACCTTGTGGCCCAGGCCAGAATCTCGACTACTCATACCCAATGGACTGAAATCTGGCACCATAGCTCATCCTCCGCGCGTGCTCTCTTCTTCTACAACCGGTGTGGGGAAATTATTCCCTAGGCTGATTGCATCTGGGCCAAGTGTTGTATCCCAAGGCACTCCTTCATCACTTGGCTGGCTGGGACAAGCAGAGCTCCTACACGATCACGTCTAAAAATTGTGGGTATCCCCCATTGACGAAACCTGCCCAATGTGCACGAACATCGAGGAAACAATTGATCATAGATGGTTCTCATGCCCCTACTCACATCTAGTTATCTCCTACAATATGAGGTGGGTGGGTGTTGAAACTAATCTCCAAAACCTACACACATGGGTTTAATGGTTCGGTAATAGCGAGTTCAAGGATAGATGCGTCTTCAAGGTCCGAATGGCAGCGTTCACAGCAGCAATCTATCACATTTGGACAGCAAGGAACGAGAAATGTTTCGAGGGAATAGAGACTAGAGCGGCTGACTGCGCAATCCATGCAATCAGTGATGCTAAAACCAGGCTTAAAGGCAAACTCAAGACCGGGGACAAGGTTGTCGCTTCGTGGCTAGTTTTTCTAGGCATTGCCTAGTTTGTTAATATTTTGTGTTAACTTCCTCACCTGCTTCTACACTTTGGTTTGTGAGGTGTAGTTAGGTTGTTTTCTAGCATGGGCTTTCCTGGGAAAGCCTGTTTTTGATCTCCCTAAACTCAGCCTTTGGCTTCTATAGGTTTTTTTTTTGTAAATCATTTGGAAAGCTAATATACTTACCTTTTCCAAAATAACTTACATGAATTAATTTACATAAAATTATCCCACGTAAAATTTATGTAATAAAATTAGCATATATGAATTATTATACACAAAATGAGCCTACATAAATTTATGTAACAATTTACTCTACATAAATTTAACCTACACGGATTTATATTACAAATTACCCTACATAAAATGTTAAAATTGATGTAACAAGACGATTGACATGCACAAAATTTGTATGTAAATCATTGGCACAAATTTTATGTAAGAAAATTAGCTTACATAAAATTTATATAACAAATCACCCTACATAAATTTTATGTAACAAAAACTAATGTAAATTAGAGTTACATTAAAAATAGAGTATGAGTTATAATTTAATGATGTAGCGAAACTAAAGTAAATTAGGGTTACATTAAATGTAGAGTTAATAGTTACATTAAATATTAGCGTACTAATATTAGTGTAAATTAGGGTTACATTAAATATAGAGTTAATGTAAATAAATTATCTTACATAAAATCCGTGTAAAAAATTAGTGTAAATAGAATTAATGTAAATAAATTAACCTACATGAATTACTTTACACAATTTTAGTACACAATTTATGCAACAAAATTAACTTACATTAATTTGTTTACATAAAATTTGTGTAACAAAATTAACCTACACAAATTACTCTACACTAATTTATGTAACAAAATTAATGTACTTCTATTAGCTTACATAAATTAGTTTACAAAATTATTATACTATTACCTTATATAAAATTTATGCAAAAAAATTAACATATACTAATTTATGTAACAAAAATACCCATAAAATTTGTGTAACAAAATTTATGTAACAAAAATACCTTAAATAAAATTTGCGTAACAAAATTTATGTAACAAAATTAATGATAAGGGTATTCTAGTCTTTCTACCAAAAAAAGGGTATTCTAGTCTTATTATTTGTAGATTGGGGATCAAATGAGAACAATTCTTATCCTAAGAAATGAGAACAATTCTCATCCGTTGATTTTGTGAGATTAAGGGTCTAGATGGGTTGCTATCAACACTCACACTCCTTTATTTTTTAAACCTGGAAGGGTATTATTGTCATTTTACTATGCTTTTTGTAATTTCAACTTTAATATAAAAAAAACCTACTCCTCCAAATTGAAGGCACAATGAATTAGGTAAGTGGTTATGAAAAATATTTAAGAAGAGTTTAGTTTGGTGGATGGTTTGTTGCTCTCAAATAATTCTTAAATTTCTTGTTGTTTATGGTTCTTTGTTGTTTGAGATCATGGAGAAATGTGTTGTACTGTTGGTTTTGGGATTGGAAACAAAATTTTATAGAAACTAGAATCAAAATTTGTATGCTTATTTGATTGCCCACAAAGTGTTTGATAAAACGTCTCAATGAGCATGTTTTGCTAATTTGTATTGGAATATTGTTTTTACTGTTCTAATTACAAATTGCAAGACCTTTTGATGTATTGATGATGTTTTAGTGTTCAAATTCCCCCTTGTGGATAAAATGAATGTTTGCTAGATCGTTTGGTAGATCGTTTCACTTATAATATGTATTGTTATTTTATATGAACCGCATTGTTATTTTTAGTGAACCTTCCTGTTTAATATTATGAACCACAATGAGAATATTTGTGAACCAAATGAAAAATGGTGTTTTGCACATTTTTACTAGATCAATTCTCCCCCCCCCCCTTTTTGTTATAGGTTGTTCATCAAACTCCGATCATCCTAACTTGTCTCATTTTGGATAATGATGCTAGTATTGATGGGGTTGAATTGAAGGGTATTGATAATGATGTTAGTGTTGATGGGGTTCATCAAGCTTCGGTCATCCTAACATTTGAAGTAAACTAATAGATGATGGTCATTTGGTTTCCAAATCCACCAAAAATGACCAAGTTTGATACAGTTTATGTCAAATACTATTGTTATTTACATGAACCAGATTGTGATTTTCAATGAACCTTATAGTGTAATATTATGAACCGTAGTGACAATATTTGTGAACCAAAAGAAAAACGTTTTTTTTCTTCATATTTTTATTACCCATTATGTTTTCCATGTTGCTTATAAATTAGCTTAATTTTTTTCTTTTTTTTATTGTAGGTTGTCCATCAAGCTCCGGTCATCCTAATTTGTCTCATTCGGATAATGATGCTAGTATTGATGGAGTTTCATTGAAGGGTCTTGATAATGATGAGAATGTTGATGGAGTTCCATTGGATGATCATGATGAAGCTAGTGACACCTACATTCTTCACTTATCACAAGATTGTTCTTATTTCATTCCTAAAATTGAACATTGAAGTTTCAATTCTCTATTTGTCTTTTTAGTAGTTGTTATGTATTTTGGGGATTAAGTTATCTATTTTTATGTTACTTTGTGTTTGACAAATCACTTTGCTATATTGTAATTGCTTTTAAGGTTGCTTTTTACTTCATATCAAACACAATGAGCTGAATGTCTTTTTATAAATTTTATGCATTTTCTTTCAAATGAATTGATTATTTAAAATCTATGAACCTTCATGTTGAACACTATGAACCTTCATGTTGAACAATATGAACCTTTATGTTGAACACTATGAACCTTCACGTCGAACACTACGAACCATGTAATTAATTCTATGAACCGTGTAAGTAATTAAGGATCAATCTTTTACATTGTTTTCTCAAAATGGACCCTTTCCATTGCGTAGCACCTGTAGTGATTTCCATTGCTTCTAGTTAACTATTGTAATAACAATGTAATTTAAAATCATAGGTAGTATTCAATCAACCTACAAGTATAAATTGAAATAACAAGTACACTTAAAAAAGCATGAACCAAATTTTAATGTACTTTGAACCAAAAGAACAAATGTCATAAACCAAAATTACAACTAGTATGTATGACTTAAAAGACATGAATTGTAAGATGAACTATTATGAACCAAAATTTAATTTACTATGAACCAAAAGAACAAATGTCATGAACCAAAAAGACATGACCTGTAAGATGAACTAATATGAACCCGAGCTTACAAAATTATGATCCGATAGAAGAGTTATAATGAACCAAAATATATAAAGCGTTGATAAAATTAGCCTATGTGAGATTTGAATCCACATCTATGTGCACATGCACATTGCTCTGCCATTTGAGCTAATAGGCTTTTAAAGTGATATATAATTTTACACAAACACCCCATCATATGCAAGCAATGTAATTTTTAAAAGATTAATTAAGCACTCAATCTATGTTTTTCGTCCTTCTCGAGCTTATTTAACCATTTGAAGCCAATATCACATCCTGCTTTTGCAGCAATCTGGAACTGCTTTTTTGCCATATCGATTGGGTCGGTAGCTGTATTTTAATCCTTGAATGCCTGAACACATTGAATTTGATCATGTGTTATGGAACTTGAATGCCTGAACCATATGCCATAAAGTAGTAATTGATTTCCCCATCCCTGCAGGTAATCACAATCAACCAACTTGAAAATTTGGATCTTTCTCATTTGAGAAATACGAGCCACGGTTGACATAAAACATAAAAAAAATTCAATTCAGAAAAACATGTTCAAACCGATCAATTTCCAAACCAACACTTTGGATCCAGCGGCACAAAATAATTAAAAATTTGGATCTTTCTTAATTGAGAATAAAACCACAATTGACATAAAGACACTATCAAACAAAATTCATTTCAAAAGGACAAGCTCAAACCGATCAATTTTCGAGACGAATTTGTAGACTTTGACGAGGCAAAGAAGATATGCCGGCGGTGAGGAATTTGGATTCTTTCTCCGGTGTTCGCCTGTCATTCTTGTTTCTCAGATGAATCAACTTTGCTAGAACAAATAAACAAATCAGTTGAATGAACTTGACGAGGCAGAGAAGATACAAGTTCAAATCGATCAAATTTGACGAATTTGTAGAAACAAAAATCAATTGAGAAGTACGAGTTCAAACCGATCAATTTTGGAGAAGTTGTAGACTTTGACGAGGCGGTCGTCCGTCGCTCCGTTCTTTATAGGGTTTGGGGGAGAAGCAAGGGTATTTTTGGCACATTCTGGTTTTTTTTTATAAATTACATTTCGTGCCATTTATTAATGAATCATCCCTTTTTTTAATCTAAAATCTCAACCGTATATACTCTTGATCTAACGCTCTAAATTTGATCTTTTTTCTCACCTTAAGAAATGTTTACATCAGAACTGGACTCATTATTTGTAAGGGGTTACTATTGAAAAAAATAGGATGGAGAGGTATATGTATGGAATGAAAGATTGAAACTAGACTAGTTATGTCTTTTCCTCGAAATGAAAACCATAAACCCGGTTCTTCGCTTCTTACATAATTAGTGTGTAGTCCCAGACTCCCAGTGCATCAACCGAGTCTATAATACATATATACTAGTTGTATCCGTCGTTTCATGCACAACTATGGTTCGGTATTTTATAGATATTAAATAAAAATATAATATATAAATTGTAAGTAATTTATTGTCTGTACAATGTACAATTTTTTATTTTTTGGAATCAAATAAAACAAATATAAATTATTAAGTTTAATTTTGAGAATTAAAAAGATTGTTAAGGTAAAATAATGTACATTTCTCCTTTTCCTTGATGATATTTCATAGATATTTAATTTTAAAAAAAGATAAGACATGCCTAAAAAATATTATATATTAGAACATGGAAGAGATAATATTTACATAAAATAACAATTAAGTTAATAAATAATATATAATAAAATATGAAAGATAAAGAAAAAATAATTTATTTATAGAATATAATTAAAAATAATATTTTATTTTCATTTAAGGTGGGCCAAACTCATTTTGTGGCTCGATAAAGTAAAGATTAGAAAAAATTAAATATTATATTTTTATTACTTTCTATGTACCTTAATTTAGATATTATCAAATATTTCAATGTATCTAATAAATATTATATTACCAATTTTTATTATTTTGAAACATTATAAGTATTTAACATTAATTTTTTATTATAAAAAACTAAAATATATCTATAATAAATTCATGAAAAGATATCATGCTAAAAGATAAAAGATATTTATACTTATTTTAAAGAGTCTTTTATCGGAAACCACACGTATAATAGGTCATATTGAAAAAAAAAACCACCCGCCCAATAACAAATTACCGCAAACCACCCTTATACTTATCTCCGTTAACAATGAACCACCCGCCCTCAGACTTCCATTAACAAATCGTTAGATACAATATTTTGTTTTTATTTAAAATCAAGATTAAAAGAAAATTCCTAATTTATTTTATTGTAATTCAAAATCAAACCAAATTTGTTTTGATTCCATCTCACTAAAATTCCTAATTAAAATATACCCTCTCTTGCCCAAAATTTCTTAATTAAAACCTAGAAGAAACATGAATCTTTTATCCCCTCACTGCCTCCATCTTCAACCAGCCATGATCGGGCTGCTCTGAACAAGCCCTCCCGAACTAGATCTGTGCAGTCGAGCCTAGATATGAGCCAGCCTCGAGCCACCTCCCTCGCCCGACCCCGCTGGTCCCGGATTTGTGCTTTTATGCTCCAAACCACTCCTTGCCTGAGCCCAGATCTGCGGTCTCTCTCCGGGCCCCCTGAACTGCCCCGACCCAAGGTCGGATTTCAGGCAATCGACAAACAAATCGGAGATTTTATCGTAGAGGAACCGGTAATCGGGGTCGAGATTGAAGCGATCTAGGGCTTTCATGGCCAAATCGATGCGTCTCTGCTCGTGCAACTATTTGGCCACCAAGAAATCCGCTCCGGCCACTGGTGGAGTGAAGAAGCCACACAGATTTGGAAGCTTCCTTTCTAGAGGCTCGTATGTGATATCGCGTAGGATTTCAAGACGGATCTGGCTTTAGAGCTCTGCTATTTCAAGACGGATGTGAGGATTTCATGACGGATGTGAGGATTTCAAGACGAATAATGAAATTGTTGTTGTGCGTGAATGAATTGAACTGAAATTGAGCTTGAATGATTTCTAATTAGCTTCCCCCGCTTCTCATCCCCTTAATTCTCTTAAAACAATAAGCACAACCAAAACCCTAAATTTCAAACCCCTCTCAATCTCAATCTCACTTAGGGCATGTTCCTCAATCACGGCTCGTGAAAGGGTGATAGTCTCCCTTCAACCTACCTCAAATGGGTCTCATCCAACCTCCGCGCATGTGACTTCGAGGACTGGGCTAAGCTCGCCGATCGAGTCCTTATTGACCCTGTTTACCAAGATTGAGTCGAATGGGAGTTGAAACCGGTGTTTTGTTGGGAGAGAAGAGATATTAAGGATGAAAGGAATTAAATCTACAGGTCAAAGATTGAGAGTTGGATTTGAGAGAGAGGAGGTGAAGATTTGTGAGTTGTTTGTTAAGTGCAGATTTGTGGGTGGAGTTGTTTTAATGTTGCAAATATAAAAGATTAGTTTTTTGTTTTATAAGCTTGCATAGGAAACATTAAAGCAAGAAAACAAAAGAAAAAATAAAAAAATTAAATCCACACGCGTTTTAACGGATTACTAACGGAAAATGTCCTAGGGGTGGTCAATTTTTAACGGAATTGGTTAAATGGGTGGTTTCCGGTAAATTAATATTAGACGGGTGGTTAAACGCAATATGGCCTATCTTACGGGTGGTTTCCGAAAAAAGACTATTTTAAAATATTCTACATTTGTTATCTTTAATTTTAAATATTTGTATAAGGAAGTTTTCAAAAGATATTATTATACTAAATAGATATTTGTTTGTTGTCAAAGATAGATTTAAATAGATAAAGAAGAATTTAATAGGAAAAAGTTAAAATATTTGGAATAAAAATTAATTTTGTAAATATGAGGTGGGGCCATAATTGTTCTGGAGGCTAAAAAAGGTACAACTTTAATATATAGTTATAGATTTTTGTGTACATGAGGGCACTTAATGCAATTCATGATGATTCATTTCCATTATTACCATTATAGTTGATTAGGAAAAAAATTGATTATTCATTATCCTTAATTTGAATCCGAATGTTGCAAATCAATCAAAATATTTCATATATTTTGTATTTTTGTCGCCTTAATAAATTGTGATACAAATTGTATGTGATGATCTTGCGATGCATTTCAAAATTATAAAGATCATTTAATATTATTAAACATCTAGCGATGCATTTCAAGTTTATAAAGATCATTTAATATTATTAAACATATTTAACATGTAAGATCATTTTGGTAGATTTTATCTTACATATTATTAGAGTTTGGTTCTCATAAAACACTCCCTTAACATGAAACGGAAGGCGGGGACAATTATGTCTTTTCCCTCTCTAATTAATTAATCATTTTTCTCCTTTTTTTGTTTTGGGGAGTGAATCAAATGGACGGATTGACGACCGAACGAATTGAAGGCTGCTCTCGATTGAGGGCGAATCGGTACGATTGAGTGCGAGTCTCGTTCCATCAACGGTGATTCGGTGATTTCACGAGTCTCGTTCCGATCCTACATTGCTTGAACGAAAACCATGGAAAAAAGTGGTAATTTATTCCTCTTTTTGTGATTTGTTAGGTCATTTGAAATTCTAGGGTTTCTAAAACTATCTAGTGTGTGAGTAGAAGAGGAATTCACAAATCCGACTCTACATACTAGCAAAAACGACATTTAATACTAGAAAATTAGTAAAAGAGTGTGTGATTTGATTGATCTACACTCATAGCTACCACTGGAATTGGCGTGCGTAGTATGTGCCAATACTAGCAATTGAGAATACTAGCAAATGAATTCCTCTTCTCGTTGCACTTTTCAGACTTAATAATGCACTTTTCGGACTTACTAGTGCACTTTTCATAATTAATAACGCACTTTGAACAATGAATTCCTCTTCTCGTTGATACTTTGAACTAATCATAAAGGAGTAATACTAGCAAATGAGAATGCCCTTTTCGGACTTAATAATGCACTTTTCATACTTACTAGTGCACTTTTTACAAAGGAGTATTACTAGCAAATGAGAATGCAGTTTTAATACTTACTAGTGCACTTTTCATACTTAATGTTGATAGGGTTTCTTGACAACAAATAAATTTATAAGTCAAGACCCCGCTGAGTATAGCGAAGTCAGGATCGTCCACAGGGAGACAGTCAGTATCAAGTTTTGTAACTTATTACGCAAGCAATCAAACAAAGCAAGGGTTTTTATCAAGTAAGAGAGAAAATCTAAGGTAAAGGTATTACCACAACAATAATCATGCATGCCAAACGCTAATGAAACCAATAGATCATGCTTTTATCACATAAAGGTGTCAACTTTCATCAACCAAAGCAAGTAAATCAACTAACTTTCGTTCAATCAACAAACTTACTATCTAATCTCTTCTACCTCAACTAGGATAGATCCGCTTTCGCTTCAAAACCCTAATTTGACTATTCTGGTTCAAGCTTTCTGCTTTCGCTTCAACTATAAATGAGAAATTCCTTTCAACTTTCATTTCAAGGATTAAGAACAAGAGAATAGATTCATGCAATAAAAACAATCAAGACATGATCATACACAAGCATGCACAACCATTGTTGGGTTTAACCCCAACCTTAGAGAGAGACTACTCACAAAGCATAATTAAAAGCAAAACTGAATTAAATTAAAGAGAAAGCTTACAACTTTAATTCCAAACAATAGTTCTTCCCTACAACTCCCCCTCGTTGCTCCCTCTCACACGTCTCTCCTCCTCCTCCTCCTCCTCTAACTTGAATGATAAGAAAACTAAAGAGGGGACAAGTGTATTTATAAAGAAACTATTCTATCTTAAATCTATCTCTAAGGAAATAAATCTTCTAATAAGATATATCCCTTCTATATATCTAATAACATAAAAGAAAATAAGATAAAAGCCTTTAATTAAGTACCGACTCTGTCTCCGCTGTGCCACGGGTACCTCGTTAACGACCCTGAGAGCCTCGTTAACAAGCCTGTTCAGCACTTCGAACAACCTTGAGTAAACCTTGCATAGCGGATTCGTTACAACTCCGCTTGACTCGATTCTTTTTCCTATGTTCTTGTAACGAATTTCTCTACTTCTTTCCAAGCTCAAACTTGATCTTCAATGACTTTACTTGAGTGCTTAATCTCCATCTTCTCTTTATTCTTGAGTGCTATCTTCAAGTGCTTTCCTCCTTTCTTCAAAAAGTGCTCCAAATAGCTTCTAAAAACCTATAAAACACCACCAAAGCTTATGTAGACTCCATATCTTAAGGAAATATGAAAACCTACACAAACGACTCAAAACAAAACACAAAACTAAAGAAGAAGACTCAAACACACTAAAAATACCCCCTAAAAACACAACTAAAAAGGCGGACATCATAATACCCCATACTTAGACTTGCTTGTCCTCAAGCAATCAACAAGACAAGAACCAAAACCACCAACACATATATCAAGTGAATGCCCTTATCAAAATGCAACATCAAAGCACAAGTAGAAATAAATAGACAAGTGAATATAAAGTCATCACACATATATGAACAACCTTAAGCAAAAGCCACTAAAATCCAACCTCACCAAGGGATAATGTATTTCTCTCTACTCTCATGTGTTTAGGCTTATAATAACAACTCTCAACTCAATCCAATATACAAAAATCAACATAGTCATTGTTACTTATATCACCAAACTCTCCACCAGAGATGTCAAAACACATAAAAATCATCAAGAGAACTTAGGCTCAATGAAAAACTTCATAGAAGCTTCCATTCGGCCGGATTGTAATGGGGCTTGGTAAAAACAAATAGGCGTGGAAATATTTTGGCTATGTGGTGCTAATAATATCCAGGAATCAAAGACTCCTAAAAACTCACACAATACCAAAAAAAAAACTCTCAAAAGGACATACCAAACTCACTCAAACATATGCACACTTATCTTTCAACCCCTTATAATATCCCAACTTAATCTTGCTTACAAACAACAAGGAAATTTGGCTCATGCACATTATTCACTACTCAACACTTTCTCTTTTTTCCCCCTTTCCGATTTTCTTTTTTTTTTGCTCTGTGGGAGGTTCAGTACCGAACTTGCAGAATCGGTAACGAATTCTGATTGTATTATCTTTTCTTCTTTTACCTTTATAGCAAGTACATTTAGGGAACCAAACTCCTTTTACATGATAAACTGCAAGATCTTTTCACTTACCCAACCCATATTACCCCATACTTGAACCAATACAACTCACTCAACAAAACCATCACAACAACCAATACTAAGTCCTAATCCCCGGATAGGGTCAAGCTTATCTTGGCTAGGGAATAATTTTGTGGAGCTATAAATAAAAGGCTTAAGGCTCATATTGGCTTCAAAAAGAGGATAATGTAAGGGTGGATATGGATTAGTAGGGCTTATGAAAAGTAAGTTCTCAATCATTTGATTTCACATGCAATGAACTAATACCTCATATAGGTCTCAAGAAATAGATAAACATATCAATGACAAGAGATAATATGCATAAGGAGAGTAAATCACACAAGAAAAGAAGAGGACTTTTTTATTTTCTCCCTATAAGGCCAAAAATAACTCACAAGGTAGCAATTTTTGTTGGATTCAAGTTACTTCTACCAAAGATCATGTGTGCTCAATTTCATCACATGCTAAATATCCACATAAAAACAAATTTCAACATGATTCAGGCAAAGCTCTCCAAACATGCTATGGAATTACATGATCAAGCAAGTTAAAGCATATCATAGGAGATCTAAGTGGAATATTATCAATCCTAAAAACACAAACAAAGACACAAAACTAACACAAAACTGATTTTCCTTTTCCCATACCCCATACTTAAACTAAACAGTGTCCTCACTGTTTAAAACATAAAAAAATAAAGAGAATAAGGAAAAGGGAACTCACAAAATAAAACTAAAACTGTTTGAAACCATTGGTCACTTGAGGTGTGTTGATGAATTTTTCTTCGGTTCTGTAGAGGTCGGTACCGACCCTGAGGGGTCGTTACCGAACACGTTGTATGCTTGTACAGATTCTTCTTGATTTTAGCACTTCTTAACTTCTTGTACCCGAGTCACTTTAAAAAAAACTTATATCCTACTACACTAATCTAAGCTAAAAACAAGTCAAAAGAAAGCTAGCAAAAAGATCTAAGAAACTAAAAACTTAAAACGAAAACAAAAATCGGGTTTCCTCCCGTAAGCGCTATTTTTTAACGTCGTTAGCCCGACGAACTTACCTTAGCGTACCTAGGGCGGCTACCATCCAGTATCGAAGGGATCATAAGAAACCCCATACTTAGCCTGAAAAACATCATAGCTTCTCTCCAAAATATTTAGTCCTCTATCATTAATAAGTATACTTAGTAATCCTACCTCAGGGTTAGTATAATCCGAAAACCAAGGAGGTTTTGACTCCTTCATATGACTAACAATAGGATTTAACATAGAACCAAGATAAGAGAAAGGATCACGACCAGAATTGATTGGATAAGAACAAGAAAACTCATCAGGATCGAGCAGAAAGGAGCTCGTTACCGAGGCTATGTGGGTCGTTAACGACCCTGCTGGATCTGGAAGTGGCTCGATAACGTGCTTGTCTAGCTCGGTAACGAATATGTGATCGTCTTTCTTTATCGGGTAAAGGGTCATTACCGACCATGGGGGGTCGATAGGCTCCTTGATAGGCGTGTCTCCATCGAAGTTGCTCGTTTCTATACTCAGAGAGGGGTTGTTACCGAGCCATGGTGGGTCGGTAGGCTCCTCAGTACTACAACTAGCCACTTCGCTTACGGGTGAATTGAAGTGAAATTCGACCTTCTCCACCCGAATATCAAATGTGAGGAGTCCCTTTCTAACATCTACGCGCGCCCCTGCGGTGGCTAAGAATGTCCTGCCTAGAATGATTGGCACCACAGGGTCTTCAGACATATCTAGAACAATGAAGTCGTTGGGAACAAAGAATTTTCCAACTTGGATAGGGACATCTTCCACTACTCCAGTTGCTTTTACAAAAGATCTGTCCGCCATGTAGAGATTCATATTGACAGGCTCTAGTGGTCCCACGTTAGCCTTAGTCCAGATAGACAATGGTAATAAACTGGCACTGGCACCTGGCCTGGAGGACTCGGTATCGAGCTGGGGAGCCTCGTTAACGACTCTGTTGGGGTCGGTAACCAGCTTGACCAGGGCATCATCTTTGTTGCCGTGCTCAATGTCTTTAAGCTTCGCTCGATCTGGAAACTCCTTGCCACTTCTGAGGTGTATGGCTGCAATTTATCCTCTCGGGTTCTCTTCGGGTCGGCCCGAAAGTTGCCCTTAAGATCTTGAAATCCGTGCAGCTAGGTCCCCTAGTTGTGAGTCAACGCTCTTCTTCCAGTTTTCGAACTCTCCCCACCTTTTCATTTGATAATTGAGGTTAGCTTGGACTCCATTGATCCCTTCATAGAGTCCATTCATCCATGATGGCGTCTCTTGATAGTCCGAGGGTCTGTAAGGTGGAACTCTGTGTTCTTGCTGAGGAAGTTGGCTCCCTTGGCCGTATGCATAATTGCCCCAGGTGGGCTGATTGTAATTCCTCCATGCATAAAAAGTATCACCTTGGTTCCTATATGGACCTCTCATGTAATTTGCTTTTTCATATGCCTCAACAACAATGGTGTCTCTTTCTCTTTGGATCTCCTCTATCTCTAAACCGAGTTCAACAATCTGCTTAGTTAGTTCTTCAGGTGTAGCCATGGATTTGTTTGCTCAACGGCCTTCAGATGGCATACAGTGTAAGCAAAAACAAAAACGAAAACAAAACCAAAAAGCAAAAACGGGGTCTTAGACAGGGTCGGTAACGAACCTAAGGGGGTCGTTAACGAGCCTGGAGTGATCCCGTAAAAACCGAAACTAAAAAGAAAGAAATAACTACATGTCGATAGGGTCGTTACCGAGCCTGGGTAGGGTCGGTAACGACTCTACAATGGCCTAGAAACTAAACAAAAAAAGCACTGAAACCGGGTTGCCCAGCAGGGTCGGAACCGACCCAGGTTGCCAAGGGTACCTCGTTAACGACCCTGAGAGCCTCGTTAACGAGCTTGTTCAGCACTTCAAACAGCCTTAAGTAAACCTTGCATAGCGGATTCGTTACAACTCCGCTTGACTCGATTCTTTTTCATATGTTCTTGTAACGAATTTCTCTACTTCTTTCCAAGCTCAAACTTGATCTTCAATGACTTTACTTGAGTTCTTAATCTCCATCTTCTCTTCATTCTTGAGTGCTATTTTCAAGTGCTTTCCTCCTTTCTTCAAAAAGTGCTCCAAATAGCTTCTAAAAACCTATAAAACACCACCAAAGCTTATGTAGACTCCATATCTTAAGCAAATATGAAAACCTACACAAACGACTCAAAACAAAATACAAAACTAAAGAAGAAGACTCAAACACACTAAAAACACCCCCTAAAAACACAACTAAAAAGGCGGACATCAAAATACCCCATACTTAGACTTGCTTGTCCTCAAGCAATTAACAAGACAATAACAAAATCATTAACACATATATTAAGTCAATGCCCTTATCAAAAACAAAAACCTACAAAACACCACCAAAGCTTATGTAGACTCCATATCTCATGAAAATACAAAAACCTACACAAACGACTCAAAACAAAACACAAAACTAAAGAAAAAGACTCAAAAGACACTAAAACACATCCTAAAAACATGACTAAAAAGGCAGACATCACTTAACAATGCACTTTTCATTTGTGTTTAGAGAACATATATTCGACCGTATATATAATTTCATTTGTCATAGAGAACATAGTTTATACATCAGCCTCATAATACAAAAATATGATAGCTAATTACATTGTGATTTTGGTAGGAAGGGTTATGACATTAGACTTCAAGGTGGATATGGACCAAATGATCGTGTATTTGAATTAACATCTTTTTGCCGCACTTTTCACAGTTAATAATGCACTTCTTATATTTGTGTAGTGCACTTTTTCTACTTAATACCACTTTTATATCTTTTTGTAATACACTTTTCACTGATTTAGTTATCAGTTTTGTAATGCATTTTTCCTATTATGTACTGCACTTTAATATATTTGCAATGCACTTTTATTGATCTTCACTGATTTAGTTAGCAGTTGTGCAATGTACTTTTCATATAAAGGTCAAATTTTCACCACTTTGGATGAAGCTATGGACTTCTACAAAAGGTATGCATTTTATAATATTGTGTGCATTTTTGTTTTAGTACAAGTAGCCTATTAGCTTAAATGGTAGAGCGGTGTGCTTTGTGCACAAAGACGTAGGTTTGATTCCTACATGGGCTAATATGATATCTTACAAAAATTAATTCTTAACGCATTTATTCCTAACCTAACTAGCTAGGTACTAAAAGAAGTTATATTTTATCGTGTGCGACAAATAACTAATTAACCACTATTTTTCAAAGAAGATCGTGATCAAATTAGCTTATATGGGATTTGAACTCATATCTCTGTGCATAAGCACATTGCTCTGCCATTTGAGCTAATAAGCTTTTCTTAAATTAAGAATGTCTTCTTATGAATTTGAATGAATTTGAATGTCTTCTTATGTCATTTATCAATGCACTTTTCTTATGTTACAATGCACCTTTGGAACTTTTCAATGCACTTTTATACTGAATCCAAGTAAACAGTTTTGGAATGAGACTTTCTATTTGTTAGGAATGTACTTGTGATACTCTTGAGTGCACTTTTTTCACTTCATAATGCACTTTAATTGGAGTGCACATTTATTAGGGTTGTCAATCGGGTGGGTCGGGTCAATTCAGTTTCGAGTAAGTTCGGATTCGGGTCAAATTCAGATATTTTGAAAATCGGGTCAAATTGGGTTGGATCATTTCGGGTTGGGTGCTCAATTAATAGGGCAAAGTCGGGTTTCGGGTCAATTTCGATCGGGTCATTCGGTTTTCGATTCAACTTGATTTCGTATAAGTCCGGTTTCGGGTTTAATTAGATTTCGGATTTAGTCGGATTTTGGGTGAGTCGGGTTTCGGGTTTTTCGGATTTTGTGTGAATCGGATTTCGACTTTGGGCAAATTTCGGGTTAATCTAATTCGAGTAAGCCGAATTTTGATTCAAACCATATGTCGAATGATGATTTTTTGTAGTTTAACTACTTTAGGGTCTAAATATTTAATGTAACATTTAAATTAAAAACATAATTATAATAAATATTCACTATTATTAATATTTTAAAATATAATTTACTTTTCGGATGGTTTCGGTTCGGGTAACTTCAGATGGTTTCGGGTTGGGTAACTTCAGATTTTCGGATGACTTCGGGTCGGGTAGCATCGGATATTGGGTTGCATCAGGCTAGTCCATTCAGGTATAATCGGTTTTGGGTTAGTCTTGAGTTCGGGTTTTTTCGGATTCAGGTCAAATCAGTTCGGGTCAAACATGTCTCGGGTATAAATTGTTTTGTTGTTTTCTCGGATTGGGTCGGGTTCGGAGTCGGGCTGGTCAGGCGGGTTTCTCGGGTCGGGTCAAATTTTGACAGCCCTAACATTTATATCTATTGAGAATGCATTATATGCATTTAGGAATGCACTTTCTATTTTGGATGCACTTGAAAATTTTAGAATGCACTTTTATTTTTAATAATGCACTTTAACTACTATGGAAAAGCACTTCTACTATATATTTAGTAATGCAACTTTTTCACTTTAATAATGCACTTTATATATCTTACAATGCACTTTTGAAACTTTTCAAAAATTAATTTGAATGTACTTGTTATAAAAAATGTCTTCTTATGCCATTTATCAATGCACTTTTCTTATGTTACAATGCACTTTTGAAACTTTTCAATGCACTTTTGAAACTTTTCAATGAACTTTTGAAACTTTTCAATGCAGTTTTTCCATCAGACGATGCACTTTTCTTATGTCATTTATCAATGCACTTTTCTTATGTCACAATGCACTTTTGAAACTTTTCAATGCACTTGAAACTCTTATTCCAATAATGATCAGAAATAAACACACAATTAGGCATTAGGGTATAGTAATGATGGTTAATGTTTGAACTATCTTCATGCTTTTCACTTCCTCTGAGTGAGACCTATTTCTTGTGTGTATAAACAATGGAAAATGATAATCTAGGCCTTAAAATTGATAATGAATTTCATTATTCTTGGTTATTGAAGGTTCGCGCATATGAACGATCCAAACAGAGTATATAACTACACTTTAGATCTTTGTGCCCCTGTCCATATCTCAGTAGGGGAAACCATGAAAGCAAACTCTATTTGAAACTGAAATTCGATCGATGGCGGTATCTATTAGTCACGCTAATTGAACAATCACAATAAACTAAAATTTCTTAAACCTTCGTTCGACATTACAGACTTTGCCAGCAAATACAAAAACACTAAACAAAGCCAGCAAAACACAAAAACACTGAACAAAGAAAATATTACAACTACAGCAAACACAATCTTCAGACTACAGAAACCTAGATTCAACAAATAAACTAAGCAAACTCTCACAAACAAAACTCATGGAATCGAAAATTAGGGTTTATGAATTACCTTTTGGATTTCTTTTTGGAGGCATCTCGAAACGATAAAGTTGGGAGAGATCGAAGGTGAGAGCGATCAATGTGAGGGAGATCGAAGGTGAGTCTGATCGTTGGGAGCGTTTGGGAGTGTTTGGGATCTTCGGTTGCCTTTGGGGCATCGTGAGAGTCGCGTGGGAGTGTTTGGTTACGAGAATTTGGGCCTTTTTTGGTACTTTAAGTTAAGGGTAAAAAGTTGGTTTTACTTACAAAAATACCACCTTGTTGATTTTTTTTATTAAAAAAACAGGAGCAATCCGGGCCATTGGATCATGTCATCCAATGGCTGACATCTCTCCTTCCGTTTCATGTTAAGGGTTGGTTTCATTTGAACCAAACTCCATATTTTTAAATGTATTTAATTTATGATCATTTTCTATATACCATATTAATATTTATTCTAAATAAATATATAAAATGTGTGCACATAGATCATTTGACTTTTAATATTATTAAACATATTTTACATTTAAGACCATCTTTGGTGGAATTTAATTAAATCTATCTAATATTTATGCTCATTTTCCAATTATCTAAAATTAACATATTTACGACATGTAATATTTTATTACACGTGGATTATTGATTATTACAAATATCGAAATTATTGATCAATGGAGGAAATTATCGTTGATTCTTACCTATTATTACACATAAACCATATTATTAATATTACTTATTACTCTTACATATTATTACACATATACCATATTACTTATTACTCTAAATTTAATTATTCTTCAACTTATAAAATTAATAGATATATATCAAAACTCACATTACACAATAAAATTACAACACAATCTTTAAGGCAAAAAATTTCGAATAGAAATATAGGGTGATTAGAACGTTTAAATAAATATTGATTGCTCATTATCCTGGATTAATGACAAATCTAACGTTACATCCAAAAAGTCAATTACAATGATCTCCTTTCTTTAAAATTGCACATTATCCTTCCCAATTAATTGCACATGATCACCTTTACACATCCACCATAAAAAAATGCAGAAATACTCTCTTATTTAAAACCACAGTATGTTATTTACATTGATCTCTTTGGAAGAGATGTTACACATATTTAAATAATAATTGAAAAGTTTAAAATATATTTTCTAGAAGTAACACCTCTGACCTCTTTTCTAAACCGTTACTTACACATAACTAGTCTATAGCTCTTAAACAAAGCCCACAATTTTAGCACCCACATTGAAAATCATTCCACCATTTTAGCACCCTTATCTCTAAAATTTGAAATGTACAAATGAATACACGACATACTCACCCAACTACAATCAACCCCCTCTTCTATATATATGCATGCTCAGTATGCACATAGTCTCATAGCCACATCTTCCAATATTCTCACCTTTGCAGAAATTGAATCATGTCCACCGTGTGAAACCCCTGAAAAGAAATGAATCACAACAATGTCAACAAAGAAACAAATGATGCATCTAAAGTGAAGTGCAGCAACACCACCAATGCTCCCATAGTTGTAACAACAACATTGAAGCCAATGATACGATGCATGAGGCAGGGACCTTCATCGATCAACTGAGACAAGGGGAAGATGAAAAAAATCAAGGTTTTAATATGCCACAGATGGGATGTGTGGAATATTTTTGGCAAATACATGAGCACGAATTTCATTGCTTCGGATGAAATGGTACATTCTCTATCCATTTTTGGCAAATACAAAAGTATTTTGTCTTTATTATCTTATTCACTATCTAAATCTTAATGTGCCGACAATATTGTTTACTAGGGATCTACTATTCATTGCACTGCGAAAAACAACATCACCCACAACTTTTCAGAATTGGAGGAAGAAGGAATATACTTAATGGAGAAGATGAAAGTGCTGCAAAATATGGATCAATATCGAATCCTAAGAAACAATATGCATGTGATTGAACTAAACCGAACCACAATAGTTAATAGGATCGAAAGCAAACCTGATGATTTTGCACGTTTCCCTTTTGAGCTAATTGAGTTCGAGGATTTTCAACCTACTAATCAAAAATACTTAGTTGGTAAGAGAATTGTACAATTATTAATCTGTTTATGCATACACTATTTTTAAACATGCACTACACTAATACTAACACCAATTGCTCTCTCATTGCATACAAATGCCATGGGATGTGTCACAAATATTGGGAAGCAAGTGCAAAAAACCAAAACATCAAAGCCAGACAACTTCCAACTCATCAAAGCAAGTGCAAAAAACCAAAACATCAAAGCCAGTCAAATATTGGGAAGCACGTTTCCCTTTTGAACGGTATTCTTCAAAGTCGAACTTATTCAATAACTGCATACCAATCTGAAGTTTTTGTATTCTTGAATCCCATTACAATTTTAATGCAAATATTCTCACCTATAGGAAGAGAAGACTGCATGTAACACTATGGGATAAAGTTGGTGATGAGCTCCTTGAGAAGGAATCTGAACATAGCACCCCCTACATCATCATTTTGACTTCTTTGAATGTCAAGCAATATAACAGTACTACTTACATACTTATGAACACTTATTTTGTAGACTGAATGCAATACAATCCAATATACCTGCTTTTTACTATGTTATTGTCAGATGAGTTGTAATTGTCCAGCACTTCATCTACCAACATATATGACAATGATGAAATTCCTCCTTTGAAGGAATTCGTCGACACTATACAGTACACCTCTTCTCCCTTTATGATTTTTTTCCACACTAAATAAGTTGTCCCGCCTAAACAATTCGAATACATCAAATGAAGAGATGTGTGCTTGTTTGAAAATGATGCAAGGAACACCCTCATTGATGGTTCCTTACTAGAATTGCTTAATTAATGTAGGCCACAAAAAAAGGTAAATACACACACATGTACAATTTCTATTTAGTATTTATACCAATGCTAATAACCCTATACAAATTGTCATTACTTAGGGGAAAAAAGAAGAGAACTACAACTTTCAAATGCCATGTAGACATTACTGGTGTCTGCAACACATGGTACTACCATGCCTGTAGTAGTGGGAAATGCAAAAAGGGAGGTTCGAGAATTGATGACCTATTTTGTTGTGAATCATGTGAGAAGATGATATGCTATCCAAAAACAAGGTAAACTCTATGTTGTCAACTAGAACTTATTTTAAATTTCCACTATTATATGCACCATTTGCACGTACTAACATGCATTCTACGCCCTTGACCATGACGTGAATACAGATTCAAACTACAACTAGATGTGGAGGACTGCTCCGGTGCCACAGTTGTTACAATGTTTGATGACACTGTGGTGAAATTACTAAAGAGAAATGCAGAACATGTACTTCGAGAACTTATCAGGTTGTCTATCACATTTAACATTCTTTCAACTTTACCAATATGAGTTTTCATGCATAAAATTACTTATTTTTTTCCTCTCATTAGGATGGAGTTGATGAATCAAGGCTCCCACATTGTATTCAAAACTTGATGAGTACAAACACATTGTTGAAATCAGAACACCCACATATTACCCGCATGGAAATTATGAGAGCTTCACCTGCAGTGGCGTCCTGCCGATCCCCTCACATCAGGGTCTCTGACATCATCTACATGCATAGAACTAAAATATATCAACAAGTACAATCTCTGATTTTTTTGGTTTCTAATAATCTGCAGACACTACGTACCGATGAAACTAAGGAACAATCCCTTAAAAGGATGAGGAACGATGCAACAACTCCCTTACTGGCAACCTGTGATGTCAAAAAGAAAAAAAGCAAAGAAATTGAAAGAACAATTTTTATATGTAACCAATTTTTATTTTCTTTTGTACAAGATGCGCAACCGATGATTCTGAACCTAAAATTGAAAGAACAAGTGATGAATAAAGAACCTAGCAACCTACAAGTCGATGTTGGATAATGCTATGCAATATGTCTTTTTAGAAAATTTGTTGCCCTTTAGTATTAATGACTGAAATAATTATATAATCCATGCATACTATTGCATGAATACCTTTATAAATTCTTATTATATAAAATAAAATATTATAAATTCTTATGTTGTAATAAAGTTATCAATTACGGTGGAGCCGGTTGAATTTAGGCTCCATTTGGACGCACTAGCTGGGGCTGGAACCCGAGCTGGATTATGTAGCTGGAGCTGGAATTTGGTGGTGGAGCTGGAACTAAAAATACGAGTTGAATCCGCTAAGAAGTGTTCGGTACGAACAGTTGAAGAAAATATTGGGATAAATACAATTATCAACATGGGCCTCATTAATGACATAAAATGACAAAAACACCCTTGTGGATCGAAAAAATAACAAAAACCCACCAACACCATGGAAATACCATCTGAGCTCCACTACCATCATCCACTACCATCATCCTTCCTCTGTACCATCTTTTATGTAGCAAATCACCATGGAAATACCATCTGAGCTTCATCTTAATTCTTTTCAAAATCATTTTAATCCAATTCGAATTTGCTTCTAAATTTGACTTTAAACCCTATTTCATAAATTACAAATCTAGATCCAAAGGACTGGGAAGGAAAGGAGGGAAAGCGACAGTGGGGTGATCCGGGCGGCGATGGGTTAAAGTGGACGGCGGACGAGGGAGTAGAGAAGAGGACGGCGTTGGACCAAATGGAGGTTGTGCTAGCCAGGGGTAATGGAGAGGAGTGGAAGAAGACCAAAGAATATCAGGGGCAAAAGTAGGTATTTTTTCAAGCTTCAACCTATAAGTTCCAAAAGCTAGGGTGCCAACTTGAGAAAATGAAGGAAATTCCAGCTTTGACAAGCTCTTCCAGCTAGCGGGTGTGGTGGAATGCCGAACGGACAAGCTCTTCCAGCTAGCGGGTGTGGTGGAAGAAGACCAAACGGACAACTATGACAAGCTCTTCCAACTTGAAAAATGAAGGAAAAATACTATTGTTATGTTGAATTCATATTTGTTAATTAGTTATTCAAATTTACACTATTGTTATGCTTGATGTCAAGAACTTGCCGCAATTGTTGATGGCTCAAAGGTGTCGATCAAAATTGGTGTGATTGAATCAGTGTTGGCAAAAATTGGTGAGATGGCATTTCCACTACTTTTTACACAAAAGCAGTGGAAATGTAATCTCTCTCTTTCAACTTTGTTGTTGATTTGTTGGTCTTAGGCCACATCCAAGAAATTGGCGGATTTGAGTGTGAAGGGGGTGACAACTATAAATGGAGGAGGAGACTCGGTTGTAGTTGTGACAACTATAAATGGAGGAGGAGACTCGGTTGCATGGAACTTGTTGGTGTGTGTGTATGTCCAGACGAAACGCGTTGTTTGAACACAAAATGGAGAAAAACGTCATGTTTTGCTATCAATTAGCCCCCCAAAATCGTGTGATCCACGTGTCGCACTCGTAGTAGGCGAGCATGACCCACTCAGTGGGCGACACATGGCTCGCTCCTCCATTTAATAAATGGAGTGTTTTTAATTGCCCATTTGGGGAATTTATTCATTATAAAAATATAGTACAATAATTCATAATTTTTTTTATCAATCCATAGACATTAACATTGTATTTATTTTATTAAATTTAGAATAATTGTTTTTTTTTGGGTTGAAAAGGGTGTTCGTCAAGATCGGCGGAAAACGATCGTCTGACGTTAAAATGACAATTGTTATACCTTTCCGAGTAGGGAACACGCTCATGAGTCAAAATCATCCCTTTTCCATGACCTAAGGGCTTTTTCGGGTGTTTGAGGTCGTTTTAGGACAAAAAAGAGCGCTTTATATTTTTCGGGTCTCTATTACAATTTCAAAGCCCATGGTTTCGATGGTGTGGTTTTGGGTTAGAAAAACCTAAATTGTGGCTATATATAGATAGTTATCTCAATTCTCATTCGCTTTAAGGTGAATCCCTCTTAAAATACCTCTCAAAGCCCCTCCTAGAATCCCTTCTAAATCAAATCCAAGCAGGTTTGGATTATATCCAACAATTTCTCTCCCAGTCTTTTGGTAATCCAAATGCGCAATTTGTGTTACCTTCCTCTTTCAACTGTGTTGGTAATCCAAATGTGCAATTTGCTGTGCCCTCCTCATCCAACTTTGTTGGTATTCCAAATGTGCAATTTGCTATGCCCTCCTCGCCCTACTTTGTTGGCCATCCAAATGTGCAATTTGTTCATACTCAACCACAAACGCCCATAAGCTTAAACGAAAGTGTAGATCTTTCGTCCATCCCAACCTATAAAACCCAACTAGATAGTGCTAGTGACCCACCACATGCTCGTCGTGGTTCTTGTGGTGGTGGTGGTGGGAGTGCTAGCGCTGAAACTAGAGCTCCGCTCGTAAAACATCATTGGGAGAAAGAAGACATCACGATTCTCATTAATGCTTGGGTCAACATTAACAATGACCCAATCACCAACAAAACCAAAAGAGTGAACTGTTTTGGGACCGAATTGAGTTGTTCTACAATTTTCACAAAGGAGAAAATCAAGTTTGCATATCCAAAAGCATGTTGAAGACAAACTGTGGAAGAATTAAAAGGGCGATTAACTTGTTTGTTGTTTATCAAGATAAGGATACTCGAGCTAGTAGCAAATCTGATAAGGATGTTATGGACAAGGCTAAGCACGAATATCACCAAAATCATCCAAAGGGTGAAAGGTTTGATGAAGAGGATGCATGGATGATCTTGAAAGATCAACCAAGTTGGAATAAAGAATACATGCTGCTGATGAATCAACAAAACATAAGTTTGGAAAGTAGTTGCACGAAAAGAACAAGGGGCGACGCTAAAGACGATTCGAGTAACCCTGATTCAGATATCCTAGTTAGTGCACCAATCCAACGCCCACCCGAGATAAGGGCTGCAAAGGCAACTAGAGGAAAAAAGAAGATTTCATATGCTAAAACAAATGACGAGTTTGAGGAGAAAGTGCTAAAGTTAGGGGAGCGACTTCATGAACATATAAACAAGGTGGAATCGTTCATGATGGAGGAGCTTCACGTTAGGGAGAAAGAACTAGAAGAGGAGGTTAAGGAAAATAACTAGAACATATTGATGGAAATAATCAAGATGGAATCAATGTCACCACTCCCTACTTTAATTGAAATGGAGAAGAAGCGATTGATGGATGATCTTTGCATAGAATATTGAAGGGTTCAATTTATTCTAGGAAAGTTTTTCGGTTTTCTTCTTCTATTTTCTCATTCTAATGTATGCTTTGTTAACTTTACTTCGGTTTGCTTCTTGTGTTTGCTCATTCTAGTGTAGTATTTGTTAACTTTAATTCGGGTTGCTTCTTTTATTTGCTCGTTCTAGTGTAATCTTTGTTAACTTTAATTCGGGTTTAATGTAATTCTTGTTTAAAGTAATCTGATGTCATCTTATTTTGAGTAGTTTGCATATGTATTTAGGTGTAGTTTTCTTTATTTCTAGGTATAGTTTTAGTTTTTTGTGTTGATTTTCGTATTATTGGTGGTGTGGAGGTCTACACAAGTTTGTTTTGCTTTTATAGGTCTTTTGATGGTGTTTTGGAGTCAAGATGAGAAGATGACATGAGGGCAAGATCTTGGTGAAGCTTAAAGACAACAAATAACACTAAGGAATGAAGATTTGGGAATTCCAAGAGGTTTTGAAGAGTTGTGGATAGGTTATTACAAGTCAAGGAGCAAGCTAGGGAGTGAAGGAAGAGGTTAGAAGCCTTGTCACGGGTCGTGGAGGCCATCATGATCCAAACCAAGCCAAGACAAGCAAAATCTTGCTCTTAGATGCCCTGTCACGGGTTGTGACAGAATGATGCGCGCGCCGAGAAATTTGGGCTTTCTTACTTGTTTGGGCGCAAGTTGGTTTTATTTTGGGATATCTTATTACATAAGTTTTATGACTATTATAGACTACTTGGAGAACAAGTTGGAGGATTATTATGTTTTTATTATTCTAGTTTTCAACTTGAAAAAGATAGAAGACAATTTCTAGGGTTTTGAGTTCTACTTGCTTTCAGTTGGAGATTTCGGCACTTTAGGATCTACTTAGTTCTTTCAATTCAATTCCAGTAAGTTTTCCCTTTTAATATTGTTCTTATTTCTAATTGCACGTTTAATTTTATTTCTTTGATCATGAATTCAATCATGCTAGGCTAATTTCTCTAGTTCTAGGGTTGGGATTATCTCAACAATGTGAAACAAATCAAAATCAATATCTTTTTCTTGAATTGAGTTGGAAACTAATATGATTTGATTCTAGGGGATTAATCTAATAGGTTTAAACTTGTTAGAGTCTTGTTTAAGTTTCACATTAAAAGGCGGTGGTCTAAGTGAGTAATTAAAATAGAGAGAATACATCGAAAGGTGGTTGTTTCTATTTGGAAAAACTAGAATTGAACTTGAGATCAATTTCTCATGTGGTTAATTGTCATAGAACATCTAGGTGTTAGATTCAAATTTCGTGGATCAAAGTTGTGGGGATTCCTAGCCTTGGAACTTTGCATTCATATACTCTTATTCATCATTTTATTTGTTTTGCTTGCTTTAATTAGTTAGAACTACACCATAGTCACTATATTTTGACTTAGAAATTGGTCTCTAGAATTAGCTGAAGTAGACATAATCCCCGAGATTCGATCTTGATGTACTACTACTATAGAGATCTTATTCTTGCGAGTGTGTGGGAAATCATCACATCATAATCCTTGTTAGTAGAAGTGACAAGTCATTTTTTGACCGAAATGGTTCTTGACATACAATAAAGTATGAAGTGACAAGTCAATGAATGCTACAATATCATTGTAGACAACACTCATAATTGGTCTGGTTCTACAACAAAAGTAATTTGTGTGTTCTACAACACTCAAAGATTGTGTGGTTCTGAATTAGGTAAGAGAATGTGTGGATCTACAACACTTAGAGATTGTGTGGTTCTACATTCAGTCAAAGAATATATGGATTTGCAACACTTAGAGATTGTGTGCTTCTGCCACATCTAGCATTCAAAATTTGAATTGTCAAAATTACTATATAAACCATAGTTTACCAACACAAAAATGTCGCTCTTCATATCTTTACTTCATTCATATTTCTATCAATCTTCAAGATCATCACTCTTCAGATTGTCAAAATGTCTAACGACTCTTCAAACTCAACACACTCTTCAAACTCATATCCAAATATTCCAACCATAGATGATGAGCTAGAAGAACCTTTGTACTACATGCGATCTATATACGGGTATCTTCAACAAGTAGTCCTAAATCTTAGGGAGACCACATGAGCAAGAAGATCAAGAAGAGGAGGCACTCGATCCCACATCAAAAGAGGAAGGGAAGTTGGGCACAATCGACTATACAATGATTACTTCTCTAACAATCCAACTTATCTGCCTAACATGCTCCGATGTAGGTTTTGAATTGAATGCACAAACACGTTTTCGATTGCATTGTTAATCGTCTCACAACCGAGATGGAGTACTTCCAACAAAGGCCAGATGCGACCAATAGGCTTGACTTATCGACCTTACAAAAATGTACAAATGTAATGCGCATGTTAGGGTATGGCATTGTTGTAGATGCTTGTGACGAGTACCTTCGTATTAGGGAGTCCATTGCAAGAGAATGTCTTTCAAACTTCGTTGACGATATTATAACTTTCTTTGGTGATGAGTACATGAGGCGGACAACCCCGGAGACATACAATGCTTATTGAGTGTAGGAGAGGCTTGTGGATTCCCCAACATGTTGGGTAGCATTAATTGCATGCATTGGGAGTGGAAAAATTGCCCGTTTGCAAGGAAAGGCCAGTTTGAGCATGGAAATCATGATGGTCCAACAATTATCCTAGAGGTCGTTGAATCATATGACCTATGAATTTGGCACGCTTTCTTTGGGACACCAAGTACGTGCAATGACAATAATGTGCTTAAATGTTCTTTTGTTTTTGATGACATTCTGCAAGGTGTAGCTCCACCAGTATCCTTTACGGTGAATGGGCATGAATACAAAAAACATTATATCACTGATGGTATCTACCCAACTTAGGCAATATTTGTGAAATATATTAGCCTCCCCCAGGTTCGTAAAGCAAAACAATTTTCCCAACGACAAGAGGGTTGTCGCAAAGATGTGAAAAGGATGTTTGAAGTCTTACAATCCCGATTTCATATCGTTCGCAACCGAACTGGCTCTTGGTACGCAATGAGAGCTGCATATGGGTGGTTCCTCCGTATGATGAGCCAAAAGGTGTCAATCGAACGTTCTCAACCGAGAGGACATATATCATATGAACAACTAAATCATAAACAATATTCAAATCCTTGATAGTGATACACACAACCACACAACCGGTTGAAGACGGACTTGGTGGAGAATATTTGGACAAGATTTAGGCATGAGTACACATCGGATTAGTATATTTAAGTATTGTATTTGTTTGAATCAAGTATCTCTTTGATGTGTATTTTCTTGTGTTTTTTTTTTTTTTATGTTGAGATGCACTCTCTTGTAAGCTTTGAATTGCATTATCTATCCAATTATGATGTTTATTTTCCATAATTTCAAGTACTAATATCCATTTAATTAAGAATAGTACGTAAAATTCTTAACAACTGTAGAATGACGTTTAAAAATAAAAATTAATAATTATTTTTCATAAATTAACGAGTATAATAATAGTTAATTAAATTATTTCATTAATTAATAGAATTATTTATAATGGGGCATATATATAATTTTAATTGGAGTTGAGAGTATATGTGTAATTGTATATGGAAAGAGAAAAAAGTGTTGAAAATGATAAAAGTATGAATTTATCGGGTGCATGAATGTGAGTATAAATTAAAATGGGGTACATAGATGATACAGAGAGAAATGAAAAAAGTTAGGATGTGTAACATGTACATGGTCAACATGGATGCAGATTTGCTTGGAAGAATTGTCAATGTAATATTGTTTAATAAACCAAAGACTTTGTGTATCCACATTTGCTTGGAGGGAAAAAAAAGTGGATTTAAGTTACATAGGAGTATAGGACCATGTAAATTGCAGAGAGTAATGAACTTGGCTTTAAGTATAAAGAGCAAAATTAAATTAGAAGCAAGCTTATGGAAAGCCCAAACTATTTCAAATTAGACAACAACATTTGACATATATCCAATGCTCCTTATGGCTTATGATTCAGTTTGTTTGAGTTCATATGAGGACCAAATACAAATGATGATATAGTCTGCAGTTGCCTCTCACAGAAGATTAGAGATAACACAAATGCAAAACATATCAAGGAAGTCAGTACGAATTCTGGATTTCCAAATAAATCAGTGGTGTTCTATTTAAAAAAAATGTTTTACAAAAAGAGTTATCATCATGCTAAGCATATAAAAAACGACATAAGGTGAGGAGCCCAGTCCAAACGGTTGGTCCTTGTGGGAAGAAACCCGAGGTCACCGTTTCGATAACCGACGACGAAGCAATGCTATTAATTTCTCTAAAACTGTTCACATTTCTCAGCCGTTCATGGTTGCTTTAGGCTAATACTTGGGCTATGCTAAATCTTACCTGATCAAATATATACATATATATATATATAATGATACAAGGTGAAGAAAAATCAACCTGCTAAATAAAACAAAAATTCATATAGGAAATCCTTTGTTCAAACTCTTTTTTGAGGACATTGCCAACCTTTTGACACCTTTAGCATTCTTGTAAAACTCCATCAAATCCTCACAATCATCTGGAGGGTGGCATCTAATAAACGCCTCTATGAACCGCTTCTCTTCCATCCTTAATGCAGTCAAAATTGCAGGCCCCTTTATTTGAGGAACAAGATCCATTTCATCAATCTTACATGCAAGATACATCCTCGGCTTCAGTGTGGTTTCCAGATTGTAATACAAAAAAAATGGATGATCTGGCACAAGCTTTGCCGATAGATTAATTGTTCCCACCACAAATGTCATATTCCTCTACACCTTATTAGTAGAAAGAGTCAACAACAATGGAGAACGACCGATTGTTGCAAGAATCTCATCCTCCGAAAACCCAAAATTTTGAAAATGCGCCAGCTTCTCCCAGACCGTTTCGACTCGCGAGATAGCAATCATGGCTACCACATGCTTGTACATTTTGGATTTCATTGAAACTCCAGTCCTGCTAATGTAATCAAACTTGTCTTCGCACAGTTTGGAGCGAGGAATCAAAGTGGGGTGAGACAAGATTAACAGAATTAGGTCAAATTTGTGGATAACGACTTGAGCATTCAACAATAGGCGTTACCATCTTTTTGAAGTCGTAGGTCAAAAGTGAAGGATTCTAACAATGACTTTGAGTAGCATCTCTCTGGACCTAAAAAACGCCTTCAAGTAGTCAAGGTGGTCGTCGAAGTACTTGGTGACGCGGTAGGCGAGGAAGTGGGGGCGAGGATGGATGATGCAGACCAAATTAGAAGGATTGAGCCCTACTCCACGCAGTAATCCGATCTTGGATTGGAGACTAACGAGATCGGAATTGCGTAGTTTTGGACGACGAGTGAAGATTCGGTGGATATCAACTTCGGTACAACCCCATTGCGTGAAAACATCAGAAGCGTCTTTAGGGGCTGAAAGCTCGATCGATGCTTCATCTATGGTGGAAAAGACACGGAACTTTGCAGGAGAGGGGTAGAGGAATGTGGCAAGAGGTTTGATGGAGAATAGAATTCGAGTGAGAGCATTGCGATAAGGTATCATGAAGTTTAAATCCTAGGGTTTTGGACGACGGCTGAGTGATGGGTTCTTCTCGGCGTGGCCGACAATATTAAAGGTAGTTGTGGCGGTGCAGATGGAGGAGAAGAGGGGTGATGGTATTTTTAGGTTGCATGGAAAATGTCCTCCACTTCTATTGCAAGTCAACATCTTCCCCCATCTCCGCTATTCTTTTTTTCTTTTAGTTCAAAGAGGGCCGAAAAATCAAATTGGCACTCTTATCCTGAAATGAAAAACACTCTTATCCTGAAAAATGAAAAGTGTACTACTAAGTACGAAAAGTGCATTACAAAATACAAAAAATGTAATCCGAAAAGTGTACTACAAAAAAAAACGAAAAGTGCAAATACGAAAAAGTGCACTCCGAAGTAGGAAAAGTGCACTAAAAACTAGAAAAAGTGCATTTGTTTTCATTTTTCAGGATAAGAGTTTTTTCATTTGAACTAAACTCTATATATATGTAACAACATCAAAGATGTTATTCTCAATTGAAAATAACCAATATATATTGTGACGAGATAATCAAATTATGCTTTAAATAAATCAAGCTACTATTTGCATGGAAAATTTAATTTTCGAACTTCTTACTAAATGTGTGAGCATTTCCTTATTCAATAATTTTTATTTTTATTTTTAATAAAATATGAGTATTTTTTTATTAATTATAAATAAAAATAAAACTAGTTTAAACCTATAAGAAATATTTTTAAATAATACATAAGTGTTTTGTGCTTGTAAATCAATTTTTTTGATAGCGTTGTGCTAAAATGACTTATTTTGCTTTTTTAATACCCATATGTCTAAATTTTTATTTTTTTAATACCCATCTTTCCAAATATTTTGTATTAATACCCAAATGTCCAAAGGTGGTATATTTTATACCAAATTTGCATTTTGGTCGTTTAAAGAGAAACGGTATTCTCCGTTCTTTAAGGGAATTTTATTTTAAAAAATGGTCAATTGTTCACCAAACAAGGGATAGATAGCCTCGACATCACTAAAAGTAGGGGTGAGCAAAAAACACCCGATCCGTTGATCCGATCCGCGATCCGGTCTATCCGATCCGAAAACATCCGGATCCGAATGGATCACAATTTTTTTTATCCGTATCCGATCTGATCCGGGGTTTTTTTCCGGGTATCCGGACCGGATACGGATCGGGGTTTTCAAGCAAACGGATATCCGGTATATCCGGTAATATATATTTTTTAGAAAATACACATTATACTAAGTAGAATAGATGTTTAAATGAGTATTTTGTAAAATTTTAACTTATCAAGTGTTCAATTCTCCTCAATCATGTAAACTTTTAATTAAAATTTAAACGGATCGACGGATATCCGGTTCCGATATCCGTCAATCATTTATATTAATTGGGCCTAAATCAAAAATAGTAATAATATTTTTTCAAAACGGATAGTTTGGATATCCGCTACCGGATATCCGTTCCAAACGGATATTTCTTACCGGATATCCAACAATTAACGGATCGGATACGGATCAAGGTTTTAAGGGAAAAAAATTACCGGATATCCGATATACCGGATCGGATCGATTGGATAATCCGTTTACTCAGCCCTAACTAAAAGGCAAGGCAATAACACACCCTCACGCGGGATCAACTAAAAACACGAGTTCCTAACGTTAAAAAAAAAAGAAGCAATAAAATATCCATTTTTAATGGGCAAGAGCAAATAAATGTATGATATTCTCGACAATTATCAGTCTTTTGTTTATTCAATTTTAATAGACCAACATTTCATCCTTTATTTCTAATGGATAAATATTACTTCGTCCATTCATTTTTATCTAATAAACAAAATTGACAATTGCCAGCTTTTAGTTCATTCATTTTTAATGGACAAATAAACTTTTTGTCAAGAAAGAAGGCCTAAGCCCTTGCGAGTTTTATTAGATAGGAATATGGTTTGCATGCCCTAAATGGTCTACAATATCATTATTCAAGAGCATATGTAAAATAGAATCTAAGTTGCTTAAAACTGAAAAATGTGAACTAGAATTAAGAGAAGATCTTACAATTGCATCTTCTAGTTTGTTAGCTGCTCTTGGCTTGAACTCGATATGTGGCTAGACATCAAAAGCATCTATCAGCTTAGTGCAACTCTCAATGAGGTTAATATCATGATGAGTCTTCAGCTTTTGGACAAATAACATTTTATTCATTCATTTTAATTGGACAACAACATTGTGCCCATTCATTTTTAATGGACACTTTGTATTTTATACATTAAAAATGGATGAACAAAACCCCATTCGCTAGAAGCAAATTTGTCTATGTGCTATAAACCAACCTTAATAGAAAAGCAATGGATTTTTATGTATTGTACTCATAAGTTTTGGAGAAATATATATATCATTTCATGTTTGATTTAGCAAAATCATGTGAAACGTTTTTTTGTGTATCATGTAACCTAAATTATTAGTTTTTTGGTTTCAAATATATATGATTGATTATCAATTATGCAATGATTTAATTCTAATGGGATATAGGTATGGATGAAGAACAAGAGGAGTAGGAACATCAAAATAGAGGCGATGATGAATGTCCGCGTCTCAAATATTCAACCCCCATTAGCACAAAATAATACATTCAATAGGTGCTAAACATTAAATATGCAAATGCAATATATAAATACCTAGGTCGCCCTATATAAATGAGAGATTAAATATCTGATAGCTTACATTTAGGTAGTGTTTATAGATCATATTTAGATTTAACTTATGCGGTTTTAGTTAGCTTCTTTAGCTTTGTTAGGAGATTCAGAATCTACAATTTATGTGTTTTTACATATTCAAGGGCAAGGAAGTGTAGATGGGACGGAAATCGACAAAGGTTGATGAATTTGGAGTCATCTTGAATGCGAAGACTTGGATTGGAAGAGGTGCAAAGAAGAGTTGAAGAATTTGGATCAGAACCAAATGGCCTAGGTGAGGCGCAACAAGGCACGAGTTGGTGCATGAAAAGCGCAAAATAATCCAATTATCACTATTATACTGAATTAAAACGTACATGTTTGTCTTGTATGTGGTATCTATAACAACAAGATAAGAAAATAACGTCAAAAAAAAAACATCGTGTGGACAAAAAAAAGGATATCTATAGCATTTGAATCCTTAGTTAGCCTTGGGCGCACGCTGTGACCCTTGTCGTGCATAAAATGTATCATTCAATATGTTATCGATAAGTTTTCGTGGTCAAACAAGAGCATTTTTTATTTAAAGTTCGATATTTGTTTCATATGTCACATTTTTCGGCTCATGGAACTTCACCATCTTTGAAACAAACCTCGGGGGCATTACAATGTGGAAGCATGCATAACCATCTCCTCTTTCTCATTTGTCATTTGACCAACATATGCATGGCCAAAAAAACTAATACTTAGATCATGACTATAAATACCTTACATCCATTTTATCATCCTTTTTTCCAGTATCTATATTTTGTCTCCCCACCTATTGTAACCTATTGTAATGGGTAGGTGCACTTTTTTGAATTTCCCTCAGTCTTTTGCCTTCCACCGGTTTCAGATCTAGATACGTCGACCTCCTTGCAACTTCGTTGACCGGATTTTGATTCAAATTTCTAATGGTAAAAACTATTATCCTATTTCAATCCATTTGTCTAGCCTAAACAAGCATATTCTTTCAACTATCTCACACATAGTCGCTCACAAAATCATTTGTAAATTCTCAACCATGTGCCTTCACATACAAAATTGATAACAAATTATGAAAAGTATATAATATTTAATCTAATATTAAATTGAACAAAGCTAAATATCATGTCAATTTATCATTTCGTGTATAAAGTAAAAGTTTATTTATTTTTATTCAAAAAATACACACCTCAAGCCTAGGCTTCGAATTGAACATGACTTCATGTTCTTCTTCTTCTTCAAAAAAAAGAATCTTTCCCTTTGACATTTTTTACTCCCAATAAAGTTTTGAGAATTACTAATTTAGTGGAGAGAATGAGAAAAAATGTGTAACGTTAAAGGTAGAAATGAGGTGTTCATATATAGGTAATAATTTGACCGTTATATTTTCTGATTGTTGTATCGTGTGACACATGTACATATTCAAATGACCATAATTTTGAAGATTATAAATCACATATTCAACATGCATAAAAGGTCATGCAAGTAAACTACGTGGAGGTTGGGAGCCGAATTGGGCTTTAGTTCACACACTGGGCATGACACCTAGGCCCAACGTGCTTGTCTTGTGTGAGATAATAATCAGTGTGAATTTTTTCGAAAAAAACTCATACTTTTTACACAAAAAATTTAAATTCACTACGCTATCATATGGTATGAAATTTGCTTGCAAGAATTTCCTTTGTTTTGCATAATCATAATCTATATACTAATGAAAAGATTTTTTTTTAACACATGTAAGCCTCGCGTTCTTTTAGCCGATGTATTGTCTTCATATTCAATTCACCTACAATCCATCAAATCATCAACACTTTAAATAATTAATTCAATACTAATTTTAATAAAATATATATATATATTTTTATTTTTATATAAGTTTGTTAAAAAATAATTAAGTGAATCTTGGATTCATTCTTATCTCATTCAACCTTGATTATTTACATATTTTCTTAATTAATATATATATATATATATATTTTGATAAGGAAAGTGATTAGGGAGACCACTAACAGGCTAGTGGTCGCCCTAGAGCATCCTGACGGATGAGGGTAAGAAACCCTGGGTCAACTGCGAGCGGGATAGACGAGACGCGTCGGAAGGATCCCGCGATGTAGTCCACCACAGAATTGCACTCCCGAACGGCATGAGAGATACTCCAATCCTGAAACCGGGCCAACAAGCAATGGATGTCCGAACGCAGAAGCTCAATTTCCCACGGGCAACGCCAGTCGCCAAGCACGGCCTGGACCAGCTGCAAATTATCGCCTTCGATTTGGATCCGGGGAATGCCACGTCAGATGGCCTCAAGAAGTCCCTGGCGCAAGGCGATGGCCTCGGATGTCAAAACGGACTGCCGACCTATCAGTCCTCCGTCGAAGAAAATGGGGCGGCCCGCAGAGTCCCTGAAGATGAATCCGAACGAAGTCACGCCATCCACATTAACTGCACCATCAAAATTCAATTTTATAAAGTCCTTTTTGGGTTTAACCCATTTGTTGGATCTCCTGACACCACAAGCATGTGCGCTGTGAGTGCGGGGGCTAGGGGGAGTGGAATCTTTAGCCAGTTTCCAATCTTTAACCTGATTTCGGGTAAATTCGCTGATGTTTTTGGCATTGTTCAAGTTTGTTTCATTGGTACCATCGAAAACTCGCTTGTTTCTATAGTACCAAATGCTCCACCAGGTGGTCGTGAGGAGTTCCATTTCCTCTTTTGACACACGGGTCCTAATTTCCTCTAAGACATGTAGCGGTTTTTTGTCATTGGGGATAATTTGGTTAGTGATCCGCCATAGTTTAGAGCTAATGACGTTAAGGGTTTCCCTCGTAAGAGGGCATGAAAGTAGAATGTGGTTAGTGTCTTCAACATGACTGAGACAAGCAGAGCATCCCTGCGGGACCGGAATGTGGTTGGCGGCCAGTCGTGCTTTGGTTGGTAGGCCATTGCATGCCACCTTCCAAAGGAAGTTCTTTATTTTGGGCGGTATGTTGAGTTTGTTAATCCATTCCAGGTTGATTTTAGGTTCTCCTTTGGACTGGTGGATCCACTGAATTGTTGAGTGGGTAGAGTACCAGCCATTTTTGCTGGGTTTCCAGTACAGCCTATCCGGGATTTTGTTAATGGGATTGATAATTTCGGATATCTTGCTTAGGTCATCATTCTTGACAACTTTTTCCAATTTCTCTATGTTCCAGGAGTTGTCCTCGCGTAGGTAGTTTTCTACAGGTTCATTCTAGTTGATAGAGGTTTCAACTTCAGTCTTTGGTTGGAGGGGACCATTTCCGGTCCAATTGTCTTTCCAAAAGCGAATCGTTTTTCCGTCTCCCACTTGCCATATGAGCCCTTTTATGAATAGATCTCTAAGGCTTAAAAGTTTGGACCATTGCCAGGAAGTGTTATGTTTTTTCTTATAGTTCAAGATATTTTCCGTTTTGAGGTATTTTTCTGAAACTATTTTAACCCATAGGTTATGAGGTTCCGCCAATATTTTCCATAGCAGTTTCATTTGGAGTGCTTTGTTCATTTCTTCCGCTTTAGTAATTCCAGCCCCGCCGTGGGCCGGGGGGGGGGGGGACAAATAGAGTTCCAGCTTATAAGTGGTTTGTAGTTGTTTTCTTTGTTCCAGAAGAAATTCTTGTTGATTTGATCTAGTTCTTTCAGCGTTGCTTGTGGCAACATGAACGTTTGCATGAGATAGTTCGGTTGTGCAGAGAGGTTGGCTTTAATTAGCTTTTTGCGTCCTTCTTGGGAAAGGGTGTTTGCTTTCCATTTTGATAATTGCGATCTGGTACGCATAGTGAGGGGTTTGAATGTGTTTTGTGTTAACTCTCCCGTTGATAATTGGACATCCTAGATATTTGTCTAGTGTTGTAGTATTCGCTATTTGGAGGATCTGCTTTATTTGTTCTTTGGTATTGTTACTTGTATTTTTAGTTACTTGGAAGGCGGATTTGTGGAAATTGACTTTCTGGCCAGAGATCTGGCAGTAGTCGTCAATGATGTCTTAGATTTTTTTGCATGCTTGGTCGTTTGCTTTGGCAAAAAGGATGATGTCATCTGCGAAAGCCAGGAACGGGATTTTAGTGCCATTTCTCGAGATTTGGATCCCGATTCCATTTTTTGAGTTTGTGCTCTCGTGGTAAAGTTGTCTAGCCAGGATTTCAGCGGCAAGAATGAATAAGTACGGTGAAAGGGGGTCCCCCTGTCAAAGTCCTCGTTGGGGGTAAAATTGTTTTGTTGGTCCGTTGTTGACCAAGACAGAGAATGAAACTGTTTCCACACATTCGCGGATCCAACAGATGAATTTCTCTCGGAACCCAAATTTATGTAGGATTGTGGTTAGGAACTCCCAATTTATACGATCATAGGCTTTTTCCATGTCTAGTTTTACAGCGATCCATCCCTCACGTCCACGTTTATTGCGGAAGGAGTGGAAAATTTCATGTGCGATGAGAGTGTCATCTTGGATGCTTCGATTTTGGATGAACGCCCCTTGCATTGGGTGAATTAGTTTGTTTAATATGTTTTTTAGGCGACTTGTAATAATTTTCGATATTACTTTATAGATTGTATTGCACAAGCTGATCGGCCTATATTGGTTGGTAGAGTTGGGGTTTTCGCATTTGGGTAGAAGGGTGATAAAGGTGTGGTTTACTTGTTTTAATAATTTACCAGAGTGAAAGAAGCTCTTAACAGCTTTGGTGACATCTGGGCCAACAATACGCCAATATTTTTTATAGAAGCATGCCGGCATGCCATCTGGGCCAGGGGATTTTTCATCCCCAATGTCGAACAAAGCCTTCTTAACTTCCGAGTTCATCACTGGTTTAGTGAGTTCGATGTTGTCAGCTTCAGTAACTTCTTGGTGGATTGTTTGTGTCATGGACTGGAGTTTCCTTCGGTTTATTTCCAAGGCTCTAAACCGGTTTTGGAAGTCCCTTTGAATTTCTGTTCTTATGTTTTCTTCCCCAGAGACTTGTGTTCCTTCAGCTGTGCGGATCTCTTATTGGTTCTGTTTCTTCTGCCGGTAGCAATTCGGTGGAAGTATTTGGTGTTTTTGTCATTGAGTTTAATATGGGTGTTTTTTGTTCTTTGTTTCCAGTAGGAGCAATGGAAATTCAGGAGGCAGGACCGCTTCCTCGACAACCGTTCTTGTTTTTGGATTAGTTGCGGGTTGGCATTTTCGATTATTTCCTTTTGGATTTCGATGAGATCGTCGTCCAACTTTTTTTGATTTGTTCAAAGATATTTCCAAACGTTTTTTTGTTCCACGCTTTTGCTTTACTTTTTAGGAGTTGGTTTTTTTTTGTGAGGTTGTACATGTGTGACCCACCGGCGTTGAGTCGCCAAGCCTGTTTGATGACGTTTAGGAAATCCTTTCGAGTAGTCCACATCATTTCAAATTTAAATGGTTGTGCCTTGAAAGGGATCCCTGTTGGGAGATCACATGAAATAGGGCAGTGATCTGAGGATGCAAAAGCATGGTTTTTCGTGGCAAGGGATGGGTACCATTGGATGATTTGATTGTTGACGAGTCGAAACCCGCTTTTTGCCAACATTTGCTGTCAGGCGGCATTTGAGTTTTTGTTTCAACGAGTGCAATTAGGTTGATATGCTCCAGGCGGCACAACACGTTCACCTCAGTCTAGAAGGTCTTACGTTTGAAGCCCCGACAATTCCAAGTACAAATCTTCATAAAAAACCAGCTTTGGTGTGGCTTTTGGCCGTGGGTGGTGGGGTATTCCACCAACGTTTTTGTAATTTCATGTTTATCGTCTTCATCTGTATGTTTTGGATGTAGTTATTTTTGTTATTTCTCTTTATATGTTTTGTAGTAGTTTTTATCATTTTTCTATGTCTTGGTTTGGCAAGTCCAAGGCTCAAGAAAGCCACCTGGATTATCATTTTTCTATGACTCATCATATTGAGTTTTTTGGCTTGCAGTTTGGTGTTTTCACCGGCCTTTACCATACGCCCCATATAAAGGAGAGTATGGGTGGCATTTTTAGTGGTTTTTGAACCATCCAATGGGGTTGATATCCCAAGTTTTAGGCAGTAGTGTAGGTCACCAAACTGGTGGCGAATTAACTTCGCAAACAGGCACCAATGCTCGGTACAATAGGGAAACATAATCCAAGCCCAAAAATATACAGGAGCCGAAGTACACACACAAAAAAGGCAGTTACAAATCCTTACATAATAGTTACAGGGGTGATAACAAGTTGATAGTAAGAGGAGTGATAAAAACTTAAGCAGGTGGTGTTTCCACAAATGTTCATTTTCCACCAAAATGGGTGTTTTGGAGTTCGCTGGATTATTTACCATCAGATTTGAAAACCCAT
Organism: Fallopia convolvulus; assembly: GCA_964016875.1. Lineage (NCBI taxonomy): Eukaryota > Viridiplantae > Streptophyta > Magnoliopsida > Caryophyllales > Polygonaceae > Fallopia > Fallopia convolvulus. The sequence goes on along the minus strand of OZ024724.1, from coordinate 36,989,751 downwards.
GAAGGGTGTCAGCATACATTAAAAAGCTTGAGAGAGGGGGAATATGTTCAATGCAGTGATTTGTGAACAAAAATAAGGGGTTGTTAAGGTGGAGTTTGACAAGATTAATTAAGGGTAGGGAGTTAGGGTTAGACAAAGAGCACCTTGAAAAATAGCAACGCATGTAGCAGGACGTGAGATATGCCAAAGGGGCCGGATCGAGCTCGGCGAAGCCATCGATCCACCAAAGATAGACCGCTAGCGGAGAGGAACCAAGATCTATAAAGCAATAGTGGGGCGGTGGGCTGAACCAGTAGAGATGGCAAAGCCCACGAAGAACCGGGAGCGGTCGGAAGCTAACAATTCCAGCAGTAAAGTAAGGTGAACACGGAGGTGTCAACCACCAAAGGCAGGCAAGGGGAGCAATAGGGCCAGAAAGACGGGCAATCCGCCACCCCCGCAAAACACGATCGGGAGCCGCCGAGAACCAACCGCACCCTACACCCCACCACCAGCACATCAGGAATTGAAAACGAGCGTTTTTAATAGCGCCCCAGAACAGCTCGGCGCGATAGCACCACAGAAGATGCAGCGCCATAGAATCGGTGGCGACAGCGAGAATCCGCCAAACGGATTGAGACAGACCGGGAATAGAGCGTCGTCGCACCGCCCCCTTGACCCACATCGATATTTTCTTAGATCGGTGGATAAAGCTTTTTGAATGGTTTTTTTGAGATTTGTCACAGTAAAGATCAAATTGTTTTGGGATGGATTGAAATTTCACTTCTGATTGAGAAGGAATGAAGCGATTAAGTGGTTTTTTTGAGGGGGCGATTGTGCAGAGGAACACCCAAGAAAGCCCCATAAACAACCACCAGATCTGAGCAAAACGGGGAAGGGGGCGTTGGGGTTTGTTTTGGATCGACATTTTGGATGGTTTCATGTTCCAAAGAGGTGGTGGGAGAGCCGGAGTGGGAGGTTGGTGCCTGCAAGTTCCGAACCGCGCAGCGGCGGCGGCCAGTTTGCCGCTAGGGTTCTGACCCAGTTGAAAGTGGGAGATTTCTTAATTAATATATATTCAAATCCCATATTATCAAGACAAAAAAATTATATAAACTATATTAAATATTTTTTGGTCATACATTTTTAATTTAAATGTATACATGTTAATTAAAAATTGTTAAACTAATCCATTCTTTGCAAGAAACTAATTCACTTTCTTTTAGTGAATGAAAAATAAAATATTAAAAATCGATAATTTCTTTTCATATTTACATAAAAATATTAAAATAAATTAATTTAACGGATATTTCGCGTGGTAACCTTCAAATTTGACGTTATTTATGAGGTGTACCAAAGTTTAACATAATTCACACGGTAACCCTAAAGTTCATATAAAATTTGCATAATAACCTTCAGATTTGTACGAAATTCATCAATTGCACAAAAAGGTTAAAATTAATTTTAATCATTCATTTTATTTATAAAACATTGATTTTTTAATGATCTTAAATATAATCTTATTCAATACCTTAATATCAACTAATTATTTTATTTAATTTCTTCCAACATTTATTAATATATTTTCATCTTATAAATTAATCAACTAAAAAGCTATTAATATAATTTTTTTCCCATTTATCAAAGTTAAGATGTTTTTTTAAAAACAATTATCAAATAATTTAATTATTTATTATTTAATAAATAAAGATCAAATAATGTAATTTTAAAAAGAAAATCTTCAAAATATAAATAATTCAAACTTTAAATTTTCATTAATTGTAGTCATTTTTTTCGTTAATAATTTTTTTGCATAAATATTTTTAAATAAAAAATAATACAAATTTGTAAATAATATAAATTTTGAACCTTTAGTAATTTTAAGTTTTAATAATTACATTAATTATTTAAAGAGAAAAAAAATTAAAAAAATTAAAAAATAATTTTTTTTCATCAATGACTAGATGGTAATTAATCATTTTTTAAGAATTTTTTCAAATAAAATTACGTGAATTATTTTTATGTTGTTACTATTAATTAATATATAACATAAAAATAAAGATTGGATAAAATTAAATAAAGTTATTTTAACTACAACATTTCATATTATAATAATGAATTAGATTAAATTTTACGAAATTTTTTATTTTTTGCGTTTTTATTTTTTTAATTTTTTTTATCTTTGTAATGTTTATATTTTAGTTTTTTTTCTTCCATTTTTCGTTTTTTTTGTTTTTTTTATAAAAGTTCATTTTTTTTTCAATTTTTTATTTTTTCAATTTAATTTTTAATTCTAAATTTTTAAAAATATTTTTATTATATAAAGTTAAAATTAATAATTAATGTTAATTTTAACTTTTTGGTTATTGGACAAATTTAGTTTGAACCACAAGGAGGTTATTTTGTAAATTTTAGCTATATATCAAGATTATCGTATAAATTATGTTAAACTTTAGTACAGCTCATGAATAATGTTAGATCTTAGGCTTGCCATGTGAAATTTCCGTTAATTTAAAAATAAAATAAAATGCACGGCACTTGTGCTAGTTTCACCTAAAAAATTGAAATTTCCCCGGCAGTATCCCCTCTCCAGTCTCCCACCTCCTGAAAAACCCTCTCCAGACTCTTCGCCCTTTTCTGGTTTCCCCATCCTTCTTCCACTCGATTACCGGTGAAGAGCAGAAGAAAACCTAAGAATCCTGTAAGTTTTCTACTCCCAAGTTCCTTCTACGAAGTCTATCAATGGCGGGGATGCTACAGCCACAGATTATTCTCCTAAAGGAAGGCACCGATACTTCACAAGGGAAGGCCCAATTAGTGAGCAACATCAATGCTTGCTGCGCCGTCGCCGATGTCGTACGTACCACCCTTGGCCCCAGGGGAATGGACAAGCTAATCCACGATGAAAGGGGAAACACCACCATCTCTAACGACGGCGCTACCATTATGAAGCTTCTCGACGTCGTTCACCCCGCTGCCAAGATCCTCGTCGACATCGCCAAGTCTCAGGACTCCGAGGTCGTTTCATTTTCTGCTTTGTTTCTTTTGGCCTGTTGTCGACATTCTGATCCATGAATCTCGTTAATTGTTATGAGTATATGTAAGTGTTGGAAACTGATACTGAAATTAACTTAACTACATTTTTAGTTGCGCGGTTACCGAGTGTGAGATTAGATTAGATTAGTAAGTCTAGAACAGCTACAAACGCTTTGATTTGATTGAATTTCATTTGAATTTTTGAGTGGTGGTACTGAAAATTATCACATACCTTTATTTTTTTCATATTCCCCCTCAATCTTAGTGTGCTCACTATGCAAACAATGCATTGTGGGTGAGAAGTTCTTGAAATTTAGAGAATTTTCCTTACATTTTCTACGAACAGGGCCGTTACTGCCTACTAGATGCGGAAATGGGTTTGTAACTGCTTTATGTTATTAGAGGAAAGGCTTTAGTGGATACTAGAATTGGGAAAATCAGTAATGGCCAATCTACTGTTTGGTTCTTTTATTTGTACAGTTTATCGACTAATATGTTAATAATAATATTTCTACAGGTTGGCGATGGTACTACTACAGTTGTTCTTCTTGCTGGTGAATTCTTGAGAGAGGCAAAGGAGTATATTGAGGATGGTGTGCACCCACAAAATTTGATTCGTAGCTATAGAACTGCATCGCAATTGGTAATTTTTACCCTACCTACTGCCTTTATGATGATGTCCATCTCTTTTTTTAGAAAATTTTATCCCAGTAAAGTGTTGGGCTTTTTTGTATGTTATCGTGCATTTTTGAAATTAGCATTCAACAATCAGACATAAAAAAAAACATTAATTGTCGTTCCACCATGAGCTTTGGATATCTTAAGTAGGATGAAAATTACAATGAATATTAAGTGGTCTTGACTTTGGACTGGGTAGCTGGGGCATAGCATTTCGTCATATGTCTGTTGAACTTGGGAAGAAGAGACTTTTGCCATTTTATCTCATGCTGTTGTGGGTTAAAATGACAATTCTTGATATATAAAGTGTCATTTAGGGGAACCAATGGCAATTTTAGAAGGTGTATGTCTTAGGTGAACTTTTTATTTTCTTTATTGTTAACTTTCTTCCTATAGCTAATACTGTTTCCTTTGATAAATTTGCCTAACATGAAGGCGATTGAGAAGATCAAAGAGTTGGCTTTTAGCATTGAGGGGAAAAGTTTGGAAGAAAAGAAAGAACTTTTAGCCAAGTGTGCTGCAACTACACTGAGTTCAAAGCTGATTGGTGGAGAGAAGGATTTCTTTGCATCAATGGTTGTGGAGGCTGTAATTGCAATCGGAAACGATGATAGGCTGAATTTAATTGGGATAAAAAAGGTGATTTCTGAACTTTTACGGTTTAAATGAAGGGTGTGAATTACTCTATTGGTTGTTACATTGGTTGAATATCATGTTAGGGGAATCATGTACTCAAACTCTTCCTCAAAATTTCTTTATTCAAACTCTGGGAGTATGCATTGAAAACTTAACTATAAAACAACAACATCAACATCATCGCCTAGTAAATTCCTGCTCCAGCAGGATCTGGGGGGTCAAGATGGGGACACCCATAGCTGGAACATGCTTAGGAGGATGTGCCCGAAAGACCCAAGGAAAGGGTGATTTCATTTATTGTTTCAAATGATTTGTACTTGCCATTAGAAAGTGTGATTGGATGAATTTAAATGGAAAAAAGGTTGGCAAATCAAGGAGATGAATTAATTTTGCTTTTATTATGTGTGTTAAGTGTCATGCTATAAATTATTCAGAGTCTGGCTGCTTTATAAACTTAACCATATCACTGATATTTTGGCAATTGAATTAGTTTGATGTTGCAACATTGTATTAGAGAGGCATTTGAAACATAACACTGGAATTTACTTTGAAATTTGGCATGGTTTGAGATGTAACTTGTTACACTTGATCATCTCGAGATCTAATATTATATCCTTTTTAAATGAATGTTCAATGATAGTCTTTTGCTCTAAACCAGGACAAACGGTCTTACTACAATTCTTTTAGGGCCAGCAATTTGAATGCTTCATCTGTTTCTTGACAGACAAAATATGGTGCCTTGTTTTAAAGCTTTCCTGTCAAATTGATTTGACTGTTCTTAGATAGGAGAGGAGTTTGTTCTTTTTTTATCAACTTACTGGTTTCTATACCTGGAAGCTGTAAGAATGCTGCTAGTTTTCGTCTATAATGTCTTATCTCATGAGTTTACTATTGACTTTTATGTAGGTTCCTGGAGGCACTATGCGAGATTCTTTTCTAGTTAATGGAGTTGCGTTTAAGAAAACATTTTCTTATGCTGGATTTGAGCAACAACCAAAGAAATTTTTGAATCCCAAAATACTTCTCTTGAATATTGAGTTGGAATTGAAATCTGAGAAGGAAAATGCTGAAATAAGGTAGGTTGTCTGTTCTTTGGATCTGGATCAAGGACTAAGTAGTTTTTTGATGTCTTGATAGTTTGAGATTTATTTATTTTCTTGCAGGATTTCAGATCCTTCTCAATATCAGTCAATTGTTGATGCAGAGTGGAATATTATTTATGACAAATTGGATAAATGTGTTCAAAGTGGTGCGAAAATTGTTCTGTCACGGCTGGCCATTGGAGATTTGGCAACACAGGTTACTCACTTGTGATGATACTGATTCAGTTGATTGTTGGCTATTGTTCATTAATGTTTGTTGACTTTCTACAGTAGAATCATGGACTAGTCTTACATGATTAATTTGACCAAATGTTTTTCTTTTTATTCCACATTTCCTTGAAAAAAATGTGTCCATGCCGAATGGTGGCGATGCAGAGAACGTGTTTGTGGAATGAATTCCTACTACATTAACTTGGAAATTATAAATTTGGTGTAGCTCCACATGTTCATAAGATAAAGTTGAAAGCAAGCCTTTTGTAATGCTCATTAATTCCCTTTATTTTGTTTACCTTTTTCCATGCATATTGGTCTGGATCAAATATAATTTTCATTAATTTTCTTGGATGTGTTTCATTGTTGAATTCTAAATGGGGAAATTTATTTCATTTTGAGCATTTTGCTTAATTATTATTTTTCAATGGCAGTATTTTGCTGACCGAGATATATTTTGCGCTGGTCGTGTCACTGAAGAGGATTTGCAACGCGTTGCAGCTGCAACTGGTGGCACAGTTCAAACATCAGTTAACAACGTGATTGATGAGGTTTCAAATCGTTTTAGTTTGCGGGTGTTATCTGTTCTTTGACACTTTATTGCCTGATAATTAAACGTAGTTACATTTTTTTGTCAAAAGGTCCTTGGTTCATGTGAGGTATTTGAGGAGAAGCAAGTCGGAAATGAAAGATTTAATATATTTAGTGAATGCCCTTGTGGCCGGACAGCCACTATTGTTCTTCGTGGTGGAGCAGATCAGGTTTGTCAATAAGGTTTTGCATTTGAACTATGTGTTCGCTTTTACTTGTATTAAATTTCTCTTTGTATTTTGTGCTTCATTCAGTTCATTGATGAAGCTGAGCGCAGTCTACATGATGCAATCATGATAGTCAGAAGGGCCCTTAAGAACTCAACTGTAGTTCCTGGTGGTGGTGCCATAGATGTATGATATCTTGCAATTGTCAATTAATTCTCTGTAATTTTTACAGCATACATTTTCTAATCTGATGATATTGTGTCCAGATGGAGATTAGTAGACATTTGTGGCAGCATGCTCGTACTATAGCTGGAAAGTCTCAGCTTTTCATAAATTCATATGCAAAGGCTCTGGAGGTTGGTCTTGCTTCATACTTCTAAATGTATCAGTCGCTTTTGTGTAAGAATGTTTTTGGTGGTAATCTGTCTCTTTTTTTTTCCCTTATTGGCTCGTGCTCAGTTTGTTGTATGTTTCATCTGGTAGTTGTTTGGGTTTCTGACTTGTATACTTTTCTATGCGTTGTTTAATTTTTACTTTATAATGCATATGATATTTCTCAAACAAGCTTAGTTTTATGGAAAATAATGAAATAATGAGACCACATCTTAGAAAATTGTATGTAAGCAAAATCCTAATGCACTGTGTGCTTCCATGATTCCATCTATAATCATTGGCTAGTTCTGTGAGAAGTAATGACAAAGATTTGTTGATTTTATATGAAGGATTGGCACATGTTGATCTAGGTTTAGGCTGGAAGTGGTTACTGCATCAGGGCTTTATGAAAAGGCCCTTGCAAGGACCATGCCATTTGGGGCTGTTTGTTTTGTAATCTTTTTTTATTTATTTTTAAATTCAAGCATTAATGCACCTGGATTATGTAAGTTCAGTGTTGCAGGCTGATTACATTTTCTACACTCTTTGGTTTTACTTCTTTTGAGAGAGATACTTAAACTTTGAAGCTTTGAAAGTGATTTCTTTGATCTGGTCTTCAAAAGCAACAAGTTAAATCATGTAGAAATTGTGGACGAAGAAGACATTATCTATTTGTGTCAAACCAAGTTGAGCTACATTTTTTCAACTTATGAAGATGTTGGAGTGGTCCACTTCCATGTGATGCAAGTGCTGCAGCTTCAGATATGACTGCTGTGCAGCTAAAGCATGCTTCCATGTGCACTGTTTGTACTTTGTTATGTCAGAAGTACAAGTATACCACTGGACATGTTTTTGTCTCACTGAAGCTGTATGAATGTTGATGTAGATTCCTTAGATAAATATGTATTATAGGCTGTTGAAACAATTTTGGAATCAAAATGCCCACGCTTTGCTTCTTAATGTGGTAAGAGACTTGGATTGATGTTACTTGTCAGCCACTAGTGTCCCACCTTCTGTGGTTCTGTTTTTGTATGTCTTTATATGTTTTTGTGCTTGTTTAATTTCTCTCTAACCAAGGAAGCTGTGATAAATGATATATGCAGTTATGTATGCACGTGAGTCTATTAGGACTTTGATGTTATTATCAAAAAATAATTCGGAGTTGGACTGGATGTTGGTGATGGTTCTGGATTTTGTTCAGTGGTAACTCGATTTTTGCTTATCCTCATTTCACATTTCAGGTCATTCCACGACAGCTTTGTGAGAATGCTGGGCATGATGCAACTGATGTACTTAACAAATTGAGGCAGAAGCATGCACTTCCATCTGGTTATGATGTTCTTGATCAAATAGATCATATCTGATTACCCTTTTTGATAAAAAACCAGTTAGAAAAACGGTTTGCTTTGTTATATATGAGTTGGGTGACTTTTAAAAGCTTTCATTAATTATTTTTTTTTGGCACTGTGATAGGCGAAGGAGCAAACTATGGTGTTGATATAAATACTGGAGGAATTGCTGATTCATTTGCTAATTTTGTTTGGGAGCCTGCAGTTGTTAAGGTAAACTTGATTTTATGTTTGCCTTGATTCTTTTAGTTTGCCATGTTGCCTCATGACAATGAACTTTTTCTGTTGCTACCTGATGAACAAATTTGTTCTCTTACAGTTAAATGCTCTAAATGCTGCTACTGAAGCTGCCTGTTTGGTACTAAGTGTTGATGAAACTGTGAAGAATCCCAAAGTAAGTTGTATGTTTTTGGTTTTCAATATTGACATGGGTTTCTCTTTATGTAATGACTTTTCTTCTACTGGTGTTTTGACCGTGTTGTGATAACTAATTACTTAAAAAATAGGGTAAAGGGCATGAGACTGTTTCCTGTATTAGCAAATGATTCAAATTAAGCTTGAAGAAACTGGGACTAATTATCAGCCACTATTTTGTATGGGAACTTCTAGTCCTATTATGCTAAAAAACACAAAATCAAGACAAATAGATTGAAGAGAAATGAATTATAATAAATAGAGGTTTGGAAGTGATGGAAAAGGTGCAGTGGAAGTTTCATGAAAGAAATGCCCAGTTGTGGCCCTTGTGAGCACAAAGATTTACTATATGGAATAAAAACACTTAGAAGAATTGGCGTCTTATGCTGTGATGCAGTCGGAGAGTGCACAAGGAGATGCTGCTGCTAGTGCAATGGGCAGAGGACGTGGTCGTGGCCGGGGAATGCGAAGGCGGTAATTGTATCAACAGGGAAATCTGGTATTGCTTGATGACTTTGTTTAGTGTTGGCACTCATCAACCGGTTTGGTGTTATGAGTGTATTATTTAGTGGATAACAGGAGCTTTCTGTGCTACATTTTTCTTTGAGAGTCTATTGGTTGATCTTGTGACGGGATGCTCTCAGGTTACATGCTTTGTTTGAATTATCAATTATTGAATTCTGCAAGTACAGAATCTTGCTTGGCTCGTGCTTGAAGAAAAAATTGCATACAGACACATTTACCCTTGTCTAGCCTTATTATAGTGCTTTTGTTTTATCTCGAGTTTTGTGCTATTGAAGTTCTATTTTTATTTTGGTCAAGGTGTGCTATTCAAGTTCTTATTTTGCCTAGTCGTTGACAAGGACGTGTCAGTGGAAAAATTAGACCTGGATAAAAAATCTGCTGGTAACGTTGGTTTATTTTTTTTCGGTCAGTAGCAGCACTGGTTTTGGCCATGGTACAATTTACAAATTACAATCCAAGTTTGGATTTGATTTTGAGCCAACGACACATGAATCTAGGATTTATCAAATACTGTCACCATCGACAGCTAGAGTATTGCCTCAGAATATTATGAAATATTTACCTCAATGTTGAGCTAGAGCACAAACACGTAGAGAACGGGTCTGTTTGGATTACACACTATGACATGTCCATTTAAATTACACATTATAATGCATAAAGCACAAGCGATACATAGGAGTATCCATTGTAACGTGTGATGTAAATGGACCCCTAAATTCAATAATTTAAGTAGAACATAATGTCTGTTGTTTGCATCAAAATTTGGTACAATATCTGAGAAGTGTGAGCAAATTTAGAGATGCAACAGGGCAATGTTGTAGGAAAAGAGGAAGAATACTCCGTCTCATCATAACCCAATTCATATAAAGGTGACTTCCTTCTGAAACTGTCCAACAGATTCTAAGGTTGAGCTGTTTATAGAATCACACATTCCAGTAAGAAACAAGACTAGCATTACCCAAAAAAAATTAACAAAGCTGAACTAGCAAGATAATACAGTAGCAGCAGCATTAGTAGTGTCGTCTAAACTTCGAGGAGGACCCCGGCCATTAGTATTCACTATATCAGGCAAAAAATCCAGCTAAAAACAAGAAGATAAAAGAGAGTGATTAGAACAAAAGAAAACTCACAATGCTTAGCCTGCTCATATTTATAGCTCAAACGTGCCAGCCATTAGCACGCCAATACTTTCTAGCATTTTCTTTACCACGAGCAACTTTTATTTTCAAAAAAAGCCTATACGCCTCCTGTACTTTCTTTGCAGCCATCAGCTTGTGATCCTGTTTGGGCAAAAAACCTTTTCCAAAGCCTCCACCATCACAAGCACTGCACTCTCAAGCTGACCATTGTTACAAAGACCATTGATGATGAACTCGTAAACTTCTGCATCAGAACAACAACCGCTTTCTTGCATCTCACGCCACAACTTTAGAAGCGTTCCACATTTCCCAAATCTTGAAAGCCTAGAAAGCAAAAGCTTATAAGCCTTGAACGAGATTCTGCATCCAATTTGTCTAGCACCTTTGTAGATCACCATGGCAGCATGGGGTGGGCCATAGCTGCACATAGTTTCAATGAAACGAGTCATTGTCCCAGTGGTTGGAACAATGTCTATTACACATTTCCTCAAACAGTTCAAGTGCATCAGCTACATTTCGACCTTTCAGAAAGGCATTGTTCAAGTGCATCAACATTTGCTCATAACACTTGATGCATTCTCCAAAATCTCTCACCAAAATATAATTTGATATCATTGCATTATAAACACATGTATCGGGTAAACAATCATTGATCTTTCATTTTTCCAAAAATCCGAACAGCATCATCAATCTGGCCTGCTTTGCCAAAACCTTTAATGAGGTAACTACAAGTCAAGCTATCTGGATCAAACCCATGATCACGATACTGCTTCCAAAGTAGCCTCCATTTTATCAACCCTGCCTAAATTAAACCAACCACCAATGATCACATTATATGTCATAATATCAAATTCAACAATTCCCCTTCATCGAATTCAACAGTGAATTTGCAGTTCCAACATAAGATCTCAGGCACAAACACTGCAAAAGCACATTAAAGAAGCAAGTTAAATCTATGTCAGTACTCAGTAGTCATGGCACTCGTTAAAGCCTTTTCTGTTGCAGTTATCCCATAGAATTTTTGAAGGAATACTCCTCGCAACGTATCTTGAGTAGGCAAGAATCCGTCGTGAGACACGTTGATTAGTGATTTGCTTTGGTTCTTGGGGGGAGTGGGGATATAGGGAGTATAAATTTTGTCACTGGCGAATTGGCAATAGGTCAGACAGAGAGTTCATTCAAAAATCAAAACTCTTAAACTCATCGGTACTTACTGCTAGCTAGTGACAAGTTTCGACTCGTCTAGAATTGAAAGTGCGGATATGGAAAATGGAGGAGAAGATAGTAATTCATAACATCTAGCCTCGTCTTCTCTTCCCTTTTCTTTGATCCTTCTTCACTATTGCTTGATCCGAAACAGGGCAATATGTATCTCTCTCCTCCCTTCTCCCTTTGATGAAATCGTCCTCTCTTCCATTCTCCTATGAAATGGTGATTCCTGATTTGAAGCTTTCAATTTCATCTCCAGTGCCCATCCTAACATATTAAGAGCCCTGGGGGTAAAAAAAAATGAGGCCCATTTTTTATGTATTATAATATTAAAAAAATTTAGAAAATATAATAAAATATATAAATTATCTTAATTTTCATATATTATTAAAAATAAACGATTTTTTTGAAAGCTTTATACTATAATTACACTTAAATTCTATTAAAAATCAATAAATGACGGGCCCGTATTATTTGGTTGCAAGTAGAGTAATAATAATAAAAACAAAAAAGATACAAGATTTGAACACATGACTTATTAAAAAGAAAAGAAGCCTTAAACGTACTTTTCCACTAGGTAAACACATATTTGTATGCATACTTTCACTCTTTTAGTTATATTGAACATTAAAAACTTTGGACCCCAAAAATTATGGGCCCTGGGCCTGCGTCCACCCTGCCATTGCCTTTGGGCCGACCCTGTTAATAGCTTGAATTTCCAAAGGCTCAAAGATTGATGGAAATTATTATTGTTATGGCTAATAGTTAGGAACCCTAATTACCTCTCATAGTTATGATTCTTCTCCTTTGAATGCTTTTGTTGCTTTTGTCTATGCTGTTGCAAAAATTCCCAAATGTCAAACTCGAGTTGTTATCAAGAATTCTCAAGTGCCAAAATTCCCAATATTTATACTGATAAAATCGTCTTCTCTTCCCTTATGGCTAATTATTGTTGTCATCAAGAATGAGTGATTAGAATGCAAAACTATTGTAAAAATTCCCAACTGTCAATCTGTCGTTGTTTGTTAGGTCTCATTTATTAGTCTGTTGAGAAGAGATTTCAACCATTGTTGGTGTTCTCTTATAAAATTGTGCTTCTTGATTTTAGATGTATTATTGCATTATACTTTTGGTTTGCTTCCTGATTTGTAGCTTTTAATTTGGGCGAGCTAGAAGCAGTGTCTATCAGGCTGATTGTGTTTCTAGGGTTTCAAAAAATTAAGCATCCATTCCTCTTGGAACTCTTGGCCTAGCTATCCTATAATCCTATATTGGTTATTTGATGCAACTTTGGTGTTCATCTTTCTAGGTCTTCCTCTTTTTCTCACATAAAAAATGCAATAACAAGAAGTTAGTATTACTACATTAAAAAGTGAAAATTGTAAAAGCTGGAATATAAAAATTCCTTACAGGATGTTCCACATTAGAACTTCTTGTTGTTGAAGTGCAGATTTTGAGGTTATGATCTTTTCCACCACAAGTTTTGCATGTCATTTTTACTCTATGCTTGCTTAGCTTCCCTATCCTTTTATATCTCTCATGTGTCCTTTTTCCTATTCTTCATTGGTCTACCAACTCTTGCTTTCAATCTTGGAGGGGCCAATAGGTAGTGAACCTTCTTCTAATGCTTTTCACCAGTGACTGGTGTTATACCACCTTCATATGCTATTGCATATTTTCCTTTACAAACCAATCAACTACATGGTTTTCACATGAAAATTTTCTCATATTGTAACAAGCAATGACATGGCAACATGGCACTCTAGTCAAATCCCATACCCTACAAGTACATGTTTTTTCTAAGTTAACATGATGCATATCTACTAGATGCATAACAAAAACTCATTGGATTGAGCATGATGTACAATGCATCGCCTAGCTAGTACTTTATTTTCTTCCAATTGCTTCTTGATCCTCGGACATTTTGTATAATTAACTTTTTCTATTAACAATTTTTTTTTGGAACATCCTATCTAGCAATGACAATCTTATTTGCTCCATCATGTCAATTAGAGGCAATGTCCTAGCATTGTGAATATATCCATTGAAGGTTTTAACAAGATTGTTGACATGGACATCAGACTTGCATAATGTTCTCAACTTGCTTCTACTAAAGGTCTTTGGATTTGGACTAAGGAAGTCTTCAACAAGCTTGCTACTCAAAGTGCCCATCTCTTCTAATGCAACATTGTAATATGAAGCTGTGTAAGCCTTTGCCGCTTTCCAAAATGCATACTTCAATTGCTCCCCATTGTGCTTTTTATATTAGTTGGCAAAGATGTGCCTAGCACAATTTCTATGCTCAACTAATGAAAAATGCAATCTCAGTTTCCAAACCGTTCAAGCTTATTCTTGCATCACTTTTCCCAAATTCGTCGAAGGATTTGATAGAGGATTCAATGGGCATTAATTAAATAACTTTTTACGGAATTGAATTTCGTTCAGAAACGAAGATGTTATGGCCATTTGAAGATTCGAACCTAAGGTTGAAGAAGAGCCGCTCAGGTTCAATCCATTTCGACCAAATTGCATAAACAACCCTCTAGTTTTGTAAAAGCGACAAAAATACTCTTATGTCATTCACTTTATACTTTAAATGACTCAACTTAATATCATATGAACCTTAATCAGTTTTATTTGATTAAAAAGGTTAGTTAAAATGTTTCTATATTTTTTAGAAAATATAACAATTGTACATAAATTATATTACTTATAAGTATATTCTTATATCATTTACTAAGAAATAAGACTCACATCATTCATGGTTATATTTTATCATATTATAACAAAATACAACCATAATTCATATGGTTCATATTTACCACATTATAATATGAGAAAATAACTCTTGTAACCTTTTAATATGCTCTTAAGCTTTTAATTTTTTTTATAACATTTTAAATGCTATAAGATAATACCCTTATGGAATAAAATATGCAAATATTTTATTTAACATTAGAGGCAAGTTACATTTATGTTGGTGTACAAAATATCTCCTTCAATTCGTATTAAATACACCAATTAAGAATTCCTCCTCTTCCGCTCCTCTTCGTTCTCTCGACCTAGAAAACTTGCAAAACAATTGACAAAGGGGACGGGGACCCCCTAATCCATCTCCGATGCCTAAGTCAGAAGAGCAATTGTCGTTTTGAGCGACGAGGTACAACAAGAGAGCGGTGAAACCCTAAACAGTCGAGCTAAGCGAATATTAGCCTGCCTAGGTTTTCTGAATATGCCGATGTGCACATGTGTCTCTCCCTACATGCCTAGGGCATGTATTTATAATGGAAGAGGGAGATCAGGGGGCCTTATTTAAATATTTCCTAGGGTTGCTTAAAGCCCAAGCTAGGAATATTTCCACCTTCTCCGGATTTAATCTTATCATATTTGCACGATAAGATCTCCCATTAAGTTGCATAACCGCCATATAATTCTATATAGAAAATAACAAAAATAACTGCACAGTAATTTACTAAACACTTTTTTAATAGTTAAAATAACTATGGTAATTATGTTTGTTTTACATGCTCACAAATGCCCCACCTACACCGCCTTACATGTCTTACCATGTTTGGCGACGTAGGGTACAGAGGGTTTCTAATCGAAGTGGCCATGTGGATTGGTCGACTGGTCCCCTAGCGCTTTCGTATATTTCGTATATTTCGTATATTTCGTATATTCGTATATTCGTATATTCGTATATTCGTATATTCGTATATTCGTATATTCGTATATTCGTATATTCGTATATTCGTATATTCGTATATTCGTATATTCAAGTCCACATGAGCGAATATCACATGTGTTATGAGCGAATATCATAAACTTCTTCATACACGCATATGAAGAATCCATTAGTGCGATTAACCAATGTTGCACGATATTTTTTTATGCACGACTCAAACTAATGCAAAGGAGCTGACTTTTATTAATAAATAAAAGTGAATGTTATGAGCTACAAAGCTAAACAGAATGAATGAAAAAAGCGAAAAAACCTAAGGGCCTCATCAAAACCACGTGGGAAAAAGAGTGCCCTGTCTACATGAAATCCAAGCCCCGAGATCCCTGCGCAGGGGAAGACGGGTAGCCGCGTTTCCGATCTTCGTCTTGCGAAATGAGACCGTTAGCTACAGTACCGCGATCGCGGTGAGGGGACCCGCGATCGCGGCTCTCGGTTTCGTGGTCGCGGCACGGCGATCCGCGGCCGCGGTTCTGCCCCTGAATCGGGGACTTACGTTCGGCTTCAGCGTCGCGGTCGCGGCCTTAGGCCCGCGATCGCGGTTTTGCGGCTGGCTCTCGGCTTTCGACTCGTCCTCTATTTTCTGCATGTATTCCAACTTTGGACGACTTCCCTTGGAACACAAACGAGCATCCAACTGATTTTCCCAAACTCGAACAATGGCATCTCCATCTCTAAATTGGACCGTTTGATGTAGGGTCGATGGTACCGCTCCAATCCCATGGATCCAAGGCCTTCCCAAAATCAAATTGTAGGGAGATGGCACGTCAACGATCAGAAACTCAACGATCATAACTTTCTTGGCAAGGCTGACTTGGGTTTTGTACATTCCGAGCGGATACATCGGGTAGCCACCAAGTCTGGTTAGTTGCATCTTGACCGGGATCAAATCTTCATTGCTTTTTCCTAGGAGCTTGAAAACTTCATAGTACATGATGTCAACCGAACTCCCTGGATCAACGAGAGCACGACGCAGTTTAAACCCGTCTAGATCGACTGCTAGAACCAACGGATTGTTATGAGGAACTTGGACTGTAACGAGGTCCTTGTCCCTAAAGACTAGTCCGTCCACCGCGCACACGGGAGAAGGAGGTCGCCGTGGCTCGGCTTGTTGCACTCTCATAACCTCAAGCTCATGGCAAGATTTTCTGATATTACTTCTTGGTTCATCATCTTCGTGTCTGTAAGATGTCGAGATTGTTTGGGTCACCTCAATCTGTTTCTGCCCCGGCTCATCACTCTTCTCAAGCTTCTCTTTCTTGATGAATTCTTGCAAGTACCCTTTTTCCACCAGGCTCTCTAGATACCGCTTGAATGGCTCACACTGCTCGGTCATATGTCCCCGATTTCTGTGGTACATGCAATATTTTCTGCTTCGCGGATCCTCGTCACGGCATTCTTCTTTGGGGGGATACTGGAAGAAACCTTCATGCTTAATACGAGGCAAGATACGATAGATCGGTACACTAAAGGTGGTGTAGATCGCTCTGACTTGACTTTCTCCCTTAAAGTTATCAGCTCGGCGTCTGATTTTACGAGGAGGAGAGGACGACCTTCCTCTTATTTTGAGATTGGATTCCTCTAACCGCACATACTGATGAACGCGCTCCTGAAGGTCTACAATTGTGGAGGGAAGACGAAGTGTCAACTCCTCTCTCAGCTTACTATCTGTAAAGATTGCCCTTTTAAAGGCGGTGATAGCGGTTCTCGGATCGCACCCTTCATTTCCGCATAGCACTCCATAAACCGATTGAAGAAGCGACGCAAGCTTTCCCCCTTTTCTTGTTTGAGACCAAAAAGTGTGTCAAGCGAGGCAGCATCCCGACTGTTAGCTATGAACCGCTTTACAAACTTTGAATCCAATCATCCCCAACTTCGAATCGAACCTGGCCTCAGACTCTGAAACCACTTCAGAGGGCCTTTACCAAGGCTACTCAGAAACATCTTGCACATGATAGCGTCTTCCGACACCACAACGCCATTTTATGGGTGTAAGAGGCTATGTGATTTACAGGATCCGTATTTCCGTCGTACACAACAAAAGTTGGTGGAGAGAATTTCGACGGCGGCAGAGCTCGCTGAATATCTGGGTGGAATGGCGTTGATGTCAGCAAGGCCAACTTGTGCTCTGCTTGATCTCGAGCCGATTGCAAGGTATTGCCCTGCGCTCTTAAAAGATCAAATAGTCTGTTTTGGGTATGCTCAAGGGCTCGGGCCCTTCCTTCAATTCTTTCGAGGCTGATAAGTCGATGTCGGCTGCGGTGTTTTATTCTGTTTCTGGACTCTGATCGCGATTTGAAGGGACATAACGATCGTTCCGCTCGCGCGAAGAATCACGCCGACCGCCGGACCCACGATCGCGGTCCGATCTACCGCGCTCGCGGTCTCAATCCGCGCTCGCGGCGGTTGGCTTCGCTCGAATCACTAGATGACGGCCCGCTTTGCTGGGGAGGATCGGCCCGTGACCTCTTATGCGATGGTGACTCGTGGCGGTGATCTCTCCGTCGGTTCCGTGGTGCTCTCCTATCGCTGTCGTAATCGACTTGCATATCGTCTTGCCCGTCAGAACAGATCGATTGAGGACTACAGCAGTTATCGGCGAATTCAATAACACTAGCAAGTCGTCGAGTAGTCCTCTCAATTTCTGATTCATCAACAAGGCGCTTGCCTTGGACTTTATCCAAGGAGCGTTTTAACCTTGCGACCTCTTCCAGGGCATGTTTCAATCGAGACTCGGCTTCTGCACACCTTGTTTGGTATTTCTCGTTCTCTCTCAAAGTGGTAGCCAAAGCGTGGGTGATCTCATCTTCTTCTTCATTGGTAGTGGATGCCCCGTTCCCGCCGTTCGGATTGGAGGACAAGATGACGCGGTTGTCCCCTCTCATAGGGTTGGACCCGACACGGCTAGATTGGCCCTGCTCTAGACGTGGGCTGACTAAACTAGGGTTTGACTTGCGGATGAGGAGCAAGGGCTTGGAAATTCGCAGCCCGCGGGTGCGGTTTTCAGGACCGAGGGCGCGGTTTGATCGGCCGTGATCGCGGCCCTCCTGGCCGCGATAGAGGTTTTGTCCGGCGCTCGCGATCGCACGTACGGGTTCGCTCTGCCCCGGAACCCTTCGATCTCCTTTGTTTTTGGCCACGCGAATGGCTGATTCCCATAATTGATCAAATCCGGTTGATTCGGACCCTGGAGTATTATGATTGTCGATTCCGTCGCTTGATTCGGATCCTAAACGACCTTGATCGATCTCCATTAGGGCGCGGTTTTCTAAGCGAATTTTAGAATTTTCGGTTTAAGCCGCCGATCTATACTCGCGATGTATGGCACCCGCGCCCGCAGTTGCTGACCCGTGCTCGCGGTTTTCGGCGTCCGCGCTCGCGGTTGTCGACCCGCGCTCGCGGTTTCGCTCTCCGGGGATGGTTTGCGCGAGTTCACTCCGCGATGATGCCCCGACCTCTTCAATGTTGACTTCTTGATTCTCCGGTATCGATTCCAACACCATGACTGCGTGGATCGAATATTCGTTTCCCACAGACGGCGCTAATTGTTGGTGTACAAAATCTCGCCTTCAATTTGTATTAAATACACCAATTAAGAATTCCTCCTCTTCTGCTCCTCTTCGTTCTCTCGACCTAGAAAACCTGCAAAACAATGGACAAAGGGGGCGAGGACCCCCTAATCCACCTCTGATGCCTAAGTCAGAAGAGCAATTGTCGTTTTGAGCGACGAGGTACAACAAGAGAGAGGTGAAACCCTAAACAGCCGAGCTAAGCGAATATTAGCCTGCCTAGGTTTTCTGAATATGCCGATGTGCACATGTGTCTCTCCCTACATGCCTAGGGCATGTATTTATAATGGAAGAGGGATATCAGGGGGCCTTATTTAATTATTTCCTAGGGTTGCTTAAAGCCCAAGCTAGGAATATTTCCACCTTCTCCGGATTTAATCTTATCATATTTGCAGGATAAGATCTCCCATTAAGTTGCATAACCGCCATATAATTTTATATAGAAAATAACGAAAATAATTGCGCAGTAATTTAATAAATACCTTTTTAATAGTTAAAATAACTATGGTAATTATGTTTGTTTTACCCGCTCACAATTTATAAAATAAATATGCAATATTTTATAATATTAAAGGGAAATTATATTTTACTCTTCCAAAAGTGAGGGTTATTACACATTGATCCAAGAGAGTATGAGATCCCTTTCTTACGTTTGGATGCACCGTCAATCAACAAAGATGTTGACATAATGGAAGTTGGAGAGGATGGACCCATCATCATGGGTGACACCTTTCATAAGGTGGTTACGAGACGACTTTTTACCCGACGACAAGGAAGCTGCGTGACAGCTTAAGATAAAATCATCTACTTTTGTGGTTATAGATAACATTTATTCAAATGGATGTCTTCAGGAGTATACACTACGTGTCTTAAAGAGGACGAGTTTGGAAATATTGCTACATGAAATACACGATGGAAAATGTAGGAATCATGCTGGCGGTCGCAACTTAAAGAAGAAAGCTAGCTGAATGAGTTACTATTGTTCTACAATGAACAAAGACACCATCAACTTTGCAAAGAAGTGTGACACGTGCCAACGTCACGCGCCAGTCTCACATCAACCATCAGAGCTACTTCATCCAATTTCACCCCCTTGGACCTCATGAAATAGGGGATTTATATTGTCGCCAAGTTATCACTCACATTTGGACAATATGTTTACATTTTAACAATGACAGGTTACTTTTCTAAATAGATTGAGGCAAAGGCATTCAAAGGTACCCAAGTTATATCCTTTATAAAAAACAACATTCTAAGCAAGTTTAGCATCCCATCCACTATAGTGTGTGATAATGGATCGCAATTCATCAACGAGAAGATGAAGACTTTTTGCCAATCTTACAACATTTAACTAGTAATGTTGACACCATGTTATCCACAAGCTAATGGACAAGAAGAGGCAAGCAATAAAGTGATTGTGAACAACTTGAAGAAATGCCTCAAGGAAGCAAAAGGTAGTTAGGCCGATGAACTACCCCTGATACTATGGTCAGATCGCACCACTCCTAAAAATGCAATTGGAAATACCCTATTCTCTTTGGTATATGGACCTAGTAGCAGTGGCTATCCCGATGGCACATTACGGTCTAACTATGGAAGAAACTAATCATGATGTCCTGTTTCATCACTTGGACACAGTGGATGAGATGCGGGGTGACACTTCTATCAAGTTGACAACATATCGTCGAAAGGTGGCTAGAAGTTACAACAAGAATATTTGATTGAAGGCTTTCAAAGTTGGAGATTGGGTGCTGAGCAAAATGTTCCAAAACACATAAGATCTAAATGCCTAGAAATTAGGCGCGAATTGGGAAGGTCCATACATGATCACCAAGATTTTAGGACAAGGCGCTTACGAGTTAGTATCAACAAATGGGAAAAGTGATGTGAGAAGTTGGAACGCGACACATTTAAAACATTATCACTTCTTAATTTCCTAAAGCATGCTCAACAATTTCGAAGACAAAGGCACTTTATTATTTCTTTCATATATTAATACATTCTTTTACATATGGTACATTGGCCTTAGTGGCCAACACACTTCAAATGAAAAACTAACAAGGGATGACTTGTGACGTTGTGTTAGAGATTAATTCATATTTTCATATTTTGGAAAGCTACGGAAGATTCTAGAATCTTTTAGAAGACACAAGAAAGTTATGGAAGCTTCTAGAAGAATCAAGAATGTTGTGGAAGCTTCTAGAAGATGTCGGAAGATTATGGAAGCTACTAGAAGACGTAAAAAGATTATTGAAGATTCTAGAAGATGTTAGAAGGTTGTGGAATCCTCTAGAGTAGTATGGAGCATTCTAGAAATGTAAAGGAGTATATGGAGAAATCTAAAGTGGAAGGCTCTAGAATTGCCTAGTTGCAACTTAGGCTAGAAATATCTAGATTCCTCCATTAGGCAAGGGAGGTGGAATGCTTTGTCTATAAATAGACCTCCACCCTCTCATTTGTAAATCAATCCGAGTGATTCAAGTAAGAGAGTAATCTAGCTAGAGAGTGAAGTGTGAGAGGTGTGAGTGTGTCCCATCAATAAAGAGTGTCGAGTCACCCGTTAAGATATTTTGTACATTCACTATATAATACAAAGTCACGTTTGTAAAATTGTGTCTTTGTGTTGGTGGGTTTCGGTGAGTGTACAAGTGTCCTGGGAGGGTCGATTTCCCAACACGTTGACACCTAAATATAGGCCTCGCCTTTCAAACAGCCCGACATGTGCATGAGACCGGTCGAAGATGCTAAGTAGCACACTTAAGACACTCTAGAGCAAGGGGAGATCTTAAGTCTAAACAACGTTGAAAAATATGTATATGTAAATCTCTATTTATTAATAAAGATATATTACATCCTTCACTTTTGTGTTATCATATTACAGTTTCCTTAACATTCTATCAAAGGCCTTGCTATAGTTACTTATTAGAAAGTAATTTTTGAAAAAAAGCATACTTTTATACCTAGAAATACGTGAGTGATAGTTATGTTTTTGCTTTGGGAAATGTGAAAAGTATACTTTTTTGTAAAAACTACTTTTTGTTAAGTAAAGTGTAGCAAAGCCAAAGTGCTTCAAAAAAGAAATCCAGGAACATGCTATGACCCACGCATCATCTTGATCCAATCAACAACATGTCTTGCATAACATGCAAAAATAAACACACACACAAAGACAACATAGTAGAATAAAATAAGCAATCATCCCAGTAACCAACTGAGTACTCCTCGTGGGCACAAATTCAAACCACAAAAACCAGAAAGTCCGAGAAGGCCTAACATACGACCACATAAACCATGAAAAAATAAAAAGTTTTATGCATAAGCCCTAGTCTACACCAAAAGAGTGTTCAATAGGAGAAATCCATTCATTTCTCTAAAGTACCACCAACATCTTGGCCATCCATCACAAAAGGGAGAATCTCATCAGTTGCAATAGCCAACATAGCCTTCTCAATTGGTTCTAAAGGGCAGAGGGCATCAAAATCTTTCCTGTCTTGAACGGGATCCCATGACGAATGCTTACCAACTACAAATTCTTCGTCTCTAAACAAGATCGATACGACCTATAATTAGCAACTTCTTCAATCTCTTTTAACAGTGACACCTCCTTCTCCATAACAACTTTAAGCTTGGTATGTATTTTTCCAATGACTTTATTGAGCTCACGAGCCTCCTTCTCAATTTCACCCTTCTTGGATATCAAGAATTCGTTCAACTGCTTGTCCAAGAGCAACCTAACCTCAACACGGTTCACCTTGTCAGGCATGTCTTTAAACATGTCCTAGGCACCTAGGGTAATATGAAGATCATATAAGGACTAAAGGGGATACCATATTAGAAAAAAAGTAAAAGAAGAATGACGGGAGTACCTGCCACTAAGCCGTCGCGGATTCTCCGAAGATGTTGGCGGGAGACAATTGGTCAGAATCGTCGTAAGGATGAACAACGAGTAGAGGGTAAATCGGTTTGAGGCATTTGGAGGCCAGGAGATCCAAGGACATCATCATCCCCGAGAGATTTGATAGATTGGGGGTAGGAGCATGTTTTTAAGAAGAGGTGCCTCGTGTTGGAGTAGATGACGGTTTTTTGGAGGGTGAGAAAAAACCAAAGATGAATAAGCAACAATAGGGGTAGGATGGACCTTTCTCTTCTTCCTAGCCTCAACCCTTTCACGAGTAGACATCATGACTGCCGATGTGGTGGTCTTGGCACCTGGGCTCACCAAGAAGAAAGTAAGAAGGAGAGACACATAACAATTAAAACGAAATGGTATGACAACTTACTCGACATGTCGGAATACTTAGGGGAGTCGACATAGATCTTTAAATATTTCTAGAAAAGATCTTTTGCTTGGGGCTAACACACAAATTCGATCAATGATATGCGAGGAAATGTCTCGAGACTTCAACACTTTGGCATTCACTAGTCTACAAGAAACAAAGATGATGATCGAGTTGTTAATATTCCTAAACAAGTGTATGGGCACAAAGTGAACAACACATTACCTGAGGGATTCCACCAGTACCTAAGGAAATCACAATCACAACCAAAAGAGGACTTTTTTACAAAGAAAATTTTGTTTTCCAAACCACGATCATGCTTAGAGACATCCAAGATCAAATCAAATTCTCCCCTATGATATTTAAAGGTGAAGCGGCCTGCACCGCCTTTTGAGAGACAATATGCATGGAACAAATCGGGATATTATGTAGTGAACATAGAAAATCAATAGTCATAAGGATTCTCCAAGCCTAAGGGAGAAGTTGGCTAGGAGAAATATGGAGGACCTCAAGAAAATCAACAACTAAAGGCGACAACAGGAAACAGTGGCCAATTTGGAAGGAGTATTCGTAAAGACACACCCAATCCTCGCAAAATGAATCGGCCCATTCCCCTCTTTTCGGAGTATAAACAATAGAAGAGAGAAAACCGAAAAAAAGAAAAGGAGGAAGGGTCAACAAAGCTGCTAACCCGATGATAGGAGACATGCAAGACTCGAGTTTTACGAATGCACGAGGTTCGTTCGACTCGTAGCAACGAGAAATTGGTGTGGAAGAGGAGTGTGAATCTTCCATTGGAAGGAAAAAGAAGAGGAATAAGAAAGAGAAGAAACCCTAAATAGAGTGGAACATAGGAAAGGTTGTACCTTGCAAAACGCCAGTTGCTAAAGCAAGTTCTAACTCCCTCAAAATTTTTGGAGGGAATTTTGGGACGGTTTGTTGGGCTCCAAATAATTGGGCCATTCTAGAAATTGGGCTACGATGTGACAAGAAGTAAGACACGCAAAGTTAACGGCTTCGAGAACGGCGGAGGAGAATTGATGTTGTGAGTAGTTGTTGATGAAGAGTTAATTCGATGGCAAGATCTCTAGGATGGGCCATCAACGACACCGAATATCAAGTCTATAAGTAGGGAATCAAAGAACTAGAGAGGGCATTTTACCTCTACATCGCGTCTACTATCAATCATTACTCACTGTTTCATTCAAGCCTAATATTGCTTTGTAGCTCAAAGATTGTTCTTCCTAAGCATTCGGGATCAATTCTCACAACGTGTAACCTTGAAATCACATCATATTGAACTTTGTCTTTCAAATAATATATGTTTACATTTTCTGTTCTGTTTTGTAACGTGATAACAAGTTTTGATTTATGATTGACTAGGGTTTTCCGCATTGCGTTAGATTTACCCAAAACAGCATCTTAGATCTTTTCTTTTCGAGCTGATAAGACAATTAAATCTTAAGCATCCCAATTAACGAACCAGAATTTACGATAGGCTGATAATTAATTGAATATCAGACCTGAAAAATGTTGGAAGAGTGAATAATAATATGGATTATCATAAAATAAAAAAAAGAAGTAGAGTCTCAAAATGTGAGGCGCAAACTGCTTATGAAATTTATCCAACATTAAGGGCAGTAATTGAACTAGAACTGACACCATATGATTAGAAAGACATGGACAAAACAATTAAAACAAGGAAAATGATAGAATTTAATTCAATTGACGGCCTTTCACTTTTCGTCTCCTGTGCTAAGAGATGAATACTTATCCATCCAATTTGATAAATAGGAAAAAATTGAACGAAATAATTGAATTATGATAGTAAATAACAGAGGAATACATAGACGAAGCCGGCCAGCTCATTACTCAAATTTGTTTACAAGATCGACTTCATCAATTGAACATATACATATGATCTGACATACAGTATAATCTCTAAATAATTTGGAAGTGTATCTAAATAAGTAAGAGATTAATTACTTACGGCGACACAGTATACACAAATTACGGAAAAGATTCCTTCTCAGAAGAATTGAGAAAGATTTGAGATCGAAATTCACAAAATTCCCCCAGAAAAGATCAAGCTAGCGCTACAGGCTTACTCCTCTTGGCCCGCCGCCTGTTGGCCAATTCGAATCCAGATCTGAACAATTCCTCCACCTCCTCCCCGTTGACGACCTCAAAAAACTCCAATTCTGCCGCCTTCAACTTCCCGGTGCATCCCGGCGCCCGGCGCTTGTTCTTCCGCGGCGCAGGCGGCGGACTATTCGCCGCCGGAATCCGGTTCTCCTCCGATCTCGGCGTCCGGCAAGATTCCTCCTCCTCGGTCGTTGTGGGATTCGTAATGATCCGAATTCCAATTTCACCTGCTTCTGATCCTGATGGATTTTGTTGTTCGCCAGATCTGTCGTTGTTCGGTGGGGTTGATTTCATCTGGATTTGACCTAATTGGAATGGGAGATCCATCGAGATAGAGATACGGGGAATGAATTGAGGAGCCAATTGATGATCGTGATCGATGGGAGAGACTTTGGAAAGGGAATTAGGAGTAGAAATGAGGGAAGATGGCGTGCAAGGAAAGGAAATTGAATCGAGGTAAGATAGCTGGTAAAAGAGGAGGGAGAGCGAGATGGGAACGTGTTTGTTTTGGCATATTCAAATGCATGTATGAAACAGGTGATGAGGATGGAGTGACTTGTTGCTTTTTGGACAACTCAGTTTCCCTTTATTTATTGTTATTTATATTTTGTTTTTAAGTAATCACCTACTAGCTCATTACATAGCCATTAATATCTCTACAATACAGGTCCAACCTAAATTATCATAACGGATGATTTTTAGAAAGTCAAATGACAGAGAACGAGTCTGAATCCAGACATTGAAACTAGAAACATCCAAATGATCAAACATCGATCCCGGGAAAAAAAATGAGAAATGGCAAAACTAAGATCCGAAAAAACCGCCTTTTGGCGAGGAAATCCGTCGCCGAATTACACTCCCTGTAACAATGAAAAAACACCACACAGGAATAAAAGAAACAAAATGATGGATATCATTTACAATAGATTGGATTTCCCAAGGAACTTTTCAAATATTTTTCAAAGAATTAATAAGAATCAAATTATCTTCCTCAATAATAAGACGAGACGAGTTTAACAAAACCGCACTTTTAAGACCTTCTAGCAAGGCAAGGGCCTTTGCCTACAAAACTGAAACAAAGCGAATATGTTTTCGATCAAAACACAGAATTTTACTATTGTGATCACAAATTAAGAAATCTGTATAAGTCGAATTATTTAAACGTTTGGAAGTATCAAAGTTTAGTTTTAAGGAGTTAACTGACGGTTTTTCCAAACATTGTTATTTTTCCTTTTAGGACGAGAATAGTTTTTGCGAGAAGGAGCTATTGGGAAGAAACCCACTGAAGATGTTGAGAAAAGGCCAAATCACAGGGGAGAAGCATAGTCAATACTTTAGCAGGATTACTTTTTTTTTTAAATTTCTATGGCCCCAAATAAACTACCATAGAAAACAAAGGACATTTCTATTTTTATTTGAATTTAACGTAGAAATCAAATTGTCAGCAAAACTATCCGAATTGGAAATATGAAAAGTGACATTGAGCATCGCTTCTAATTTAGAAATCATTCTTTGGGTAACAGATGATTTAAACTCTCATCTTCAGAGTCACATAAGGAACAAGTACTAAGGACACAATTGAAATATCGATTTAATCGATCCGTAGTTGGGAGACAATCTGCACAGGCTTTTCAAAAGAAATTTTTAATTTTAGGTGGAAGAGAAGATTTCCAAATCCATGCGAATCCAAACGCAAGCTCAGGATGAGAAAAAAGTTAAGCATATTAGAACCCGATTGGACAATAAAAATCCCCATGTGAAGATGGAAGCCAAACTAACCGATTCGAAGATGGAGAAATAGGAATTCTAATATCAAAAACTAAATCAATTAAAAAGTCAGGCGGAATTAAATGTAGCTTAGCATAATCCCAAGAATGATAAGAGATTATAAAAGAAGAGACTTTTAACTTAATATTAATATTATCACAATAAGGAAATAAATCAATATTTGGAATCCAAGGGTCTGACCAGAAGTTAACTGTCTGGCCATTTTCAATAGTCCATAACATACCCTTAGAGAACTTATCCCTAGTATTCATTAAGCGTCCAAATTGCCAAGAACAATTTTTCTTCTAGAATTGGAAAAGCGAAAGAGTCCCAAGATATTTTTCGGAAATTATATGAACGCAGTAATTGTGAGGAGATGTCAATATTTTCCAAAGAAGCTTCATTTGTAGGGACAAATTATTATTCTCAGCAGAACGAAGACCCATTCCCCCAGACTCTTTAGGAGAACAAACCTTCTACCAGCTAATAAGGGGATGATGATTAAGTTGAAATTTATTCCAAAAAAAGGATTTATTTACTTTGTTAATATCACCAAGAATACCTTTAGGAAGTAGGAAGCTTTGCATTAAGTATTTAACCTGACCTAGGAGGTTGGATTGAATCAGAACAGCTCGGTCAGCTTGTGAAATAGAATTTTCTTTCCATTGAGATATTTGTTTTTTAAGTTTAGTATTAGATTCTAAAAAGATAGAGTTTTGAACCCTACCTTTAAGGATAGGAATGCCAAGATATTTTTCCATTGAGGTAGTTACCTGGATGTTCAACACACTAGCAAGGGAGAGAGGCGAATTTCGCGAAATATTTTCCGAGACCTAGAAACTACTCTTATTTTAATTAATCAAAAGACCCGAGATTCTAGTGAAATTGTCTAAAAAACTGTTAATATAGTTTGTATTTGCATGAGATGCATTTGCAAAAATAATAGTATCATCACAAAACCGAGGAATAGCAAACACGTACCACTCTTAACTAATTGGATACCAAAAGATTTAGAGTCTAGGATTGATTGTAATTGCAATGTTCGCGCCAAATATTCCATTGCAATAATAAAAATAAAAGGAGCAATCGGATCACCCTGCCTAATACCACACTAAGGAGAGAACTCATCTCCTGGTTCATTATTAACAACAAGAAGAAGAAGAGATACATGTCATGATAAGCCTCATCCAATTTTCGTGAAAACCAAATTTTAGAAGAATTAACTTAATAAAGTTCTAGTCAAGTTTATCATAAGCTTTTTCCATATCTAACTTAATAGCCATCCATCCCTTTTTTCCTTTTTTCTTTTTATGAAAAGAGTGGAAGATTACATGTGCTATTAGAATATTATCCTGAATAAGTTTTCCTTTAACAAAAGCCCCTTGAAGAGGATGAATAAGTGTTGGAAGAACATTTCTTAAACGAATAGCTAGAACTTTAGTAATAATTTTATAAATGGTGTTACAAAGGCTAATAGGACGGTAATGATGAATTGTTAAAGGAGAATCTATTTTAGGAATGAGAGTAACAAAAGATTTGTTAATGGATCGGATCATATATCTTGAATGAAAAAGGCCTGAACTGCTAAAACAATAGACTTGCCAACAATGTGCCAGAATTTTTGGAATAAATTAGCTGGGAATTCATCCGGTCTAGGAGTTTTATTAGGAGCAAGATCGAACGTTGCAAATTTTAGTTCAAAGGACATTGGAGATTTAATAAGCATTAGATTATCAACTTGAGAGATTAAATTTGGAATAATATCAAGAGCAGAGTCGTGAATAGAACATGAAGGATTACACAAGAATTTGTGACCGAGTTATATTGTAATCTTTTTTGTAATCAATTCATGATAAAAAAATAACAACACCTTCATGTGTCTGGAAAGATATAATTCTCTGTTTGTAAGAGCGGATTTTCGAGATTGATTGAAAATATTGTGTGTTTCGATCTATGTTTTGTAAATGAGTAATCTTGGCACGTTGTTTCCATAAGATATGTTGAAAATCCAAGAGAGCATTTTATTTATTTAAATGTGCTTGCAAACGAGAAATAACAATAGTATTAAAAGAATCAACTAATAAATCGGACTGGAGATTTTGAAGCTGATGTTCAGATATTTTTAATTGTTCATAATTATTATTTGTATGATGTTTAGCCCAAACCTTGGAATATTTCTTCAAAATATTCAATTTCATAGATAGGCGAAACATAAAGGATCATGACATATGATAACTCCAAACTTTAAAAACTAATGGGATAAAAGAAGATTCAAACATCCAAGCATTTTCAAAATGAAAAGGAACTTTTCGAAAAGACTTTGAGTTTCCAAGAGAAAAGGTAATAAGGCAATGGTCCGAGGTAGTAAATAGATGGTGATGAACTAAAAGTGGTAAATAAAGAAGTTAAGGACTGATGACATAACACACGATCCAGTTTTTCAAAGATGTTGTCTAACAGTACTGATCGTTTTCTCCAAGTATAAGGGAAACCAATAGTTTTAGAATCAACTAATCCAAAAGAATTTGTAAAATTGAGTAGTCTATTAAAATGACATAATAAAGGAGGAGAACCCCCAACTTGTCATTAGGAGAAGAAATTTCATTTAGATCCCCTATTAATAAGAAAGGTAATTGAAATTGAGAAATACTGTCAGAAATAAAACTCCAAAATTGTAGTTTTTGATCTTCTCAAGCTGGCACGTATACAAAAACCATCATAAGAATTTGATGACGGTTGTTATATTGCATAATAATAATATTATTGGATTGATGAATTAAGATACATTTTTTTGTTTCTATATTTTCAGAAATAAGAAGCCAAATTCCACCTTTAGCTCTAATAGACGGACAAGAAATAGCTTTATGAAATCCAGATTTCTGAATAATTGAAATGACCGGTTCAGACTCAGTTTTCGTTTCCGCCAAGAAAAGGAAATTAAGTTTATTTGATTTTCTTATGAACCCAACTTCCTCCTAGAAATTAGGCCTATGGATGCCTCTTATGTTCCAATATCCAATATTCATAAAAAACCTTTTTGAGAAAAAGAAAAAGAGTCAACCAAGTGTGATTCATACAAGAGGTAATAGAACTAAGAAATTTGATCCAAACATTCGTGCAAAAATTCAAACTACTAATAAGCATAAAACCACACACAATAGTTGAGATAATACAAAAACTCACCATAGTGGGGCACCAAACAAACAACGCATGCATAACATTGAGACCAATGTAAACTAAAATATCAATTAACAACAACAAAGTCTAAAAATTGGTTACATGTTGATTAACTCGGACAAAAAACAATTTTTGTTTTAAGGAAAAAGAATAGATACAACAAAGTACATTTGAAGAGAAGCAAAAGCAACAAAGAGAGTGAGACCACATCTCACCTTCCCATAGAAGAACAAGATAGATCCAACCCCCAGACAGAGCAATAGAAAAATCGAAAATGAAGTTGCCAGGACGGGTGCTCAAACAAGGCAAAGCAGCAATCCCCTCCAAGGATCTCTCAAATAAAGAGAAATCCCGAGGCAAAGAACAACAGAGCTACCAAGCAAAGAAGAACTTAAAGGAGAAATCAGTATGTTCATGTTTGTCCAATACATGATATCACATATTCTTTACCAAATATTCATTCGATTATTATATAATTCAAATTCGATATGTTTTTTCATATATTTTTAAAAAACATAATATAATATTCAAAACACGTCAGACAATATTCAGAATAGAAAAATTAATAGTCAACATACATATTTATATAACGAAATGATTTCCACTTTATTTTTTAAATTTTTTCGGTATTACACGTAATAAATAAAAAATGCAAAATCATTAAGTAAATATTCAAAATTGTAAGGTAACATATTATTAAACATATAATAACAATGTTCATATTGATGGAGTAGATATTCGAAATAACAATACTTATTATAGATAAATATTCAATATTCAATATACCACATATAAAATTCGAAATATCAAATAAAAGATTCGGATATTAAAAAGTAATATTCAATCTAAAAATTCCTAACGTTGTCACAGTTTCTGCTATCATGCCCAACATAAAGGCTGCATTTTTTGCATTTTCTCTTCCGATTTTTGAAGTTTTTTTATTGCTCTTCCATGGATTTTTCCTTTCCACCTCTCAATCTCTTTGCAGTTCAACTCCCTTTATTTTTCTAAATGGAAGGGGGGGGTCTAGCATTAATCTCTTTCGAAATGGATTTTCCTGCAATTATTTTTGAGAAAGTAAAAATTGGGTTTACTAGACAGACCTGGAATAACCGAGAGGCCAAGTAAAAGGCAGTTGGAAAACCGACTAGCCCAGACAGAAACAAACAAAAAACATGTAAAGTACAACTAGCGAAGGGAAATAAACTAGAACGAGTAGGGTAGTGGGGAATGTGAGGGGATAAAGAGCAACACCTTTAGCATTTGGGTAAAAAACGGACAAATCAGGTAAGATGAAGTGGACTACTAACGTTGTCTCCACCGAAATAAAGGATCTTCAGCAGCCTCGGAAACGCTCAAGCGACCTCACCAATCACAAATGAATCACACACTCAATCCTAGAACCAAATCTCAGAGTTGTACAAACCATGTTCGGGATAAAACCTAAGGCAAAAAAACAAAACAATAAAAAAAGCAAGGAAGGCCCAAAAAAATGGGTCAAAGTCCAAGACACAAGTAAACCAAAAACCAACACCAAAGGCCACGTAGACAAACAAAACACCACAAAAAGTTCTCCAAGAAAGAAAGGCTAGGGAAAAGCCACTTCAGCATCAAGCACAAGCAAGCATTGAGTCTATGACGAAGAATGTCCGGGATCGATGACAAAATGAGAGAGGTAGTATAAATGGGAAGAATGGATCCACTCGAGAAACCAATCGACGTCAACATTCGAGAATCGTATAGCAACGATTGCTTCACACAAATGAGCAATAAACTCGAAAACGGCAACAAACCAAAGAAATGGGCACAAGGCTGTCGGCGACGGAAAAGCCACCACCATCAACTGGCGAGGCAAGTGCAGGCCGTCCCCAACAAACAGACAATAGATCAGAGATAAGCATTCATCCACGATGGGGTTCGGAGAAGATCTATTCTCACCAATAGAAAAATTATAATATGATTTGAAGATCTTTTCTCACAAACAGAAAAATTATAATATGATTTGAAGACCTTTAATGTTTGAAAATGAGAAAGATTTCTATGGAGGATAAAAGTTTTATGGAAGAACTCAAGTTTGAGGGTCTCTAGTTCTAAAATTCCCGCAAATGATTCAATTTCATCTATGATTGTTCTTCTTTTTCGTGTATCGACATCATTTCGTTCGAAATCAGTTCGAATAATCGTCAAGTTTGCCAAAAAGACATTTAACATTCCTTCGTCGTCCTTTGCGATGTAATACTCGGTTTCTTATGTTTTTCCGTAGGGGTTCATTTTTTAAAACACAAGTAATCTCGGGTTGGGAATAAATACAAATATCAATATTTAGTCATTATTTTTCCAAATAAAAAGGTTTAATCTTATCTTGTATTTATCCATCCGATGCTATCTCCAAAAATGTAATATCCGTGATTTTTAGGATAAATTTGAATTTTTTCTAGATGACTTTCTTAGACCCGTTTAGCAAAGTCGTTACCCGTTTTGACCGTAAGCTAGGAACTCATGTCTAAGAATTTAAAAGTGACAAAAAGTAATCATGTAAAATGATTTTCTTAGTGCACGTAAATTATAATATCGCTCGGATAATTTTTAGAATTTTCCGGACAAGTTCCGATGACCCGTTTAATAAATCTCGTTACGTTATGTGTAATAGCCGCTAATTCCGTTAAATGAAGTAATTCTATTCTCTTAATTATTTAATTATTTTGTAAATAGATTAATTTATAACATTCTTTTTCACCCAAATTCTATTCTTAGAATAATAATACATTAGAAGTGTTATAAAATAATCATATGGGGACCTTAGAACGGATTTTGTGCATAGAATTATATTCTTGCAATCCCTGCTCCCCAATCCCATGCCAAGAACATATTTGGATCATTATCACTTGATCTCCCACCATGTCTTTGCCTATTTAAAGGCCTCTTGATCACTCTTAAAAGACACACACCACGTCCCCCTTCCATCAATGGCTTTCCTTTTCTCTTCCAAGCAAAATTCTTCCTCCACTATTTAAAGAGTGCCTGGGCAAGGAGGAAGAGCAAATAAACCACTTCTTCTCCTCTCATTTTCGTCCATCTCAAGCCTCAAAATCCCAGATTTGAATTATTTTCCCAAATTTGATTTTTCCAAAAATTCATTCAAGAAACCCCCAACTTTGCATGATTTTTCAAAGAACAATTCCAAGCTCGTTTCTCCACCAAATTTTGTGATTCAAGTCCCTAAATGTAGATGAAGGAATTGCCTACAGACCCCTCAATCAATTGGGCACAAACACCACAAAAATCGAGCCAAAAATGCATCCAAACCAGTCGACTATGTGTAGTTTCGGGTTTTCCAGGCTGGTGACGAGATTTTCTCCAAGCTCGTACGCCTTTTTTCCACTTCCATTAGTGGTGCCACCTCTAGGACCGCTTGAACATCACTCGACAACCAACATGCACCGACTCTAGGAGAACGGGCTAGCCGCGAACATTTTTCCAAACCACCGTATGCCGTCGTCAGGCCACCATAACCCGAGCCAGGGCCGACAGTTGGTAGAGGGGGTGTCCAACTAACGAGTGTCGCTTGAATAGCCACCAGTGGCCACCCCTTGACGACGCAATTCACCGGGAAGATGGCTTGTTGTGCTGTTTTTTTTTTCGCTTGGAAAGAAGGAAAAGAGGTGTGGGCCGACCCACCTCGTTTTGCATTCCCATTTCCGTCTCGTTATCGCTTGGTATAATTTCCCGACTCATATTTTAGTTAATATCTTTTTATAAAATAATTTTCACATTATATAATATTTTATTAATTAAATAGGTATTTGCTTGTGGATTTAAAAGACTTTATTTGGACTAAACCACTCTTGCATGTCAATTTAACTTATTACAATTTTGGCTTTAATTTAATTAATCTATAGAAATAATACCATCCATGAGAATAATATTTATTTAAAAAAAAGGGATAAAAGTACATAGGATTTTTCTAAGAAGGTTTTATGTGAATTTATTCACCTTTGCACGTTAACTTAGACTTAAAATGATAATTTGATAATATATTTGCGACCTTTCTAATTTAAAAGTAGACTTATAAAGGTATTATCTCTTTTAGTAAATTAAATAGGTGTTGCATGTGAATTTTATAAAGTTTTAAAGGTTAATCTATTCTTGCATGTAACTTAAGCTTATTAAAATGTTGAAATAAAATTGTTATAACCTTCTTGATATTGGGATTTTTCACAAGCACAAGTTATTTAAATAACATAATGAGTGATGCATGTGGAAATAAAAAGAGTTTGTATGAAGTAATATATACATGCATGTTCATTCTAGACTGAACTATAACTTTAAAATAAATTAATCATGACAAGTAGAAATGATCTTGATCATGCGAATAATTTTTATTTAAGTAGCTGTTTTGGCAGGATAATCGTACTAACACGTTACCTGCTGAAAATAGGGAAAGCCTAACCAAGAAATAAAAGTAACGCGTTATGAACTATGGGCAAGATGTAGGATCAAACAAAAGATGTAAAACAGATTATGAGCAAATTAATATTCGTATATTGCGATCGTGATCGTGATAAGCTATCTCCAAAATATTCAAGAACACTCGATTGGAAGTGAAATGGCGAAAATGAAAGATGAGATTCTGTTGTAGAGGGAGTTTCAGTAGTCAGTCATCCGTGTCCCCTCCCTTTCGCCTCAACTTGGTTTTATACCCGTTTCTTCTCTTCTGACCGTTTGCAGAGCGTCTAACATATCCCGGAAATCTCGCCCCCGTCGTTAATGGCTTAGCCGTTGCCGTTTGACCATGAAGTCCGAAATTCTCGCCCCCCTTTGATTACTCCATCATCTCCCTTCTTTAACGGTTCGGTCAGACTGCCGAAATTGGGCTGAATGACTTCCCTCTTGGGCCGAATTGCGGAGGGCCCAACAATACCCCCATCAAAAAACCCGGGAAAATTCCCGCCTCCACTTTTCCTAGGGTTTTTGATTTAGTGTCTTGGAAGTTGTAGCAACTCAGATCACGTCCAATCAACCCTTATTTAAAGCGGTTATGATATCTCTCAAAGACCTCAATTGTGCTTCTCGGTGTCCAGGTACGTTCTTCCCTTCTTCTGTATCTTCGTCTTCAACCTTCTCTTCTTCCCAATTATGGCTTCCTCGGAATCTCCTTCCCTCTACTGCCTTGAACCCACCTTTCCTCCTTCCCTGACATCTTCCGGTTTTCTCATCCCCTACCACCGGAGAAATAGCACTTCTGAAGACCCCCAAATCTTTGCTCTTTCTGTGGGTTTTCCGTCGCATGCAGAGGTGTTTTTGCCTCCCCCTGGTATTCACGCAGATTTCTATGCCGGCGATTGGGTGTGCTTGTACGAGTACCCCTTTCGTATTGGCCATCGTTTTCCATTTTCTCCTTTGGTCATCGACTTCCTTTCTACCCTCAATGTTTGTCCGGGGCAGTTACTTCCACAGGTTTGGAGACTTCTTCTTTCCGTTGACCAACTGTGTTCTTCTCATGGCCTCCCTTTCAAAGCTGTTGATTTTTTCCTGAATTACCGTCTTTCCAAAGGTGGTCCGGGTCGTATAACTTTGAAAACTTTTACCAATAAATCTGATTTAGTCTTCAATATATCCAAATCCGATCGGGGCTGGGCCGATAAATTTTTCTTTGTGAGGCTGTCTTCCTTAGGTATTGATACGTCTTTCATGAGAAGTCGTTGGCAACCAACAGGTAGTGTTTTGTCTTTTGAGCTTCCCGGCTTCTTTTCAGATCTGACCTCCAAGCATTTTCTGTTGCAGAACATCTTGCTACTCCTCATCCCCGCACGGTGTCGTACCAGGTCATTAATCACATCGAAGCTCTCTCGTTGGAAGAACGATCTTACCCTGATCTGGTAAAGGCGTGTTCTGCCGAATCCGAAGAGATTGAGATGTCAAGTAAGTCTTTTTCTCTTTCCCTTAGTAAATCTTTCTTCTCTTTTCTAAAAAATCTTGCCCCCCCTTTCTTTTTTTTTGTGATGCCAGGTTCAAGGACTACCCGTTCTACCACCGCGCTGACTACCATGGAACGAGTTGAAGCTCGAAGGAAGAGGAAGGCTGAGTCAGCTTCTACGACAGATACAGTGCTGACGGTCTCGGACCCTAAAAAGCCTTCTGAGGTTCGAGTTTCTTCTCCTAAGAAAAAAGCATGTTCAACCCTTTCTGATCTCCCAAAGACGATGATGTCCCTTGATATGGCTGCTGAAAAGTGCCTGAGTTCCTTGGCACCTCTCCATGTGGGAAGTTCTCGCAGTAAGGAGGATCGAACATCTTTTCCGGAATTTTTTGGCGAAATTCTGGCGGCACAATGGCAGGTATGTTTTCTTTGTCACTCCTTACTTCGTTTCTTACTCGTTACCTAACTTCTTCTTTTCTTTGTGCAGGGCTTGCAACTCTCTCTTTCTGCCTTTGAATCTTTCAAGGACCTCCCTAATCAATTGGCCCAGAGCAAGATCAGTCTTCAGCTTGAGAAGGACAGAAGCAGCATCTTAGGACACGAGAAGACCGCTTTGGATAAGAAGGTTCATGACCTGATGAACAATCTTGAGAGGGTTTCCAAGGAGTCCAAAGAATGGGAAGAAAAGTTCATGACCTCTTCCGCTAAAGAAGCTGCTTTGGCTAAAGAAATTGAAGATACTGCTGACTACTGGTCTTGCCAAGCTCGAGTGGAAATGATGGAGGTGTTTGCGGCGGGAAGGCACACTTCGTGGGATGCTGTGAAGGAAAGGGAGTTGTTTGAAAGCCTGTTTTCTGACGAGGTGATAGCGGCTAAAAAGTCTTCGGTCATTGATGATATTGCCTCTGTTGCCAAAGTGGTTACCCAGGTGGAAAGAGACAACCAGCCTAAAGAATGATCCTCTCTTATCCTTGTTTTTTTTGTGAATTTCGGATAATGTTTTACCCCCAGCGTAATGGGTTTCTTTTTTAAACTCTCATCTTGTATGACCGCTTTGTTCTAGGGCCCTTTTGTGGACAAGTTTTATGCCCCGTGTTAGCTTATTGGGGTTTTATTTTGATAATACTTTATTTGTTGTCATTGTCTTGGATCTGCGTTTGATTTTTTGCAGGTAAGCAGGTTTGTCATCGAAGAAGAAGGATCAACACGTTCGTAGTGAAGTCGGCTTGTTTGTTACATGTATTTGTAATTTTCGTGATAGATTCTTTGTTTATATAGCGCTTTTTATGTTAGATGCGGAGAGAGAGAATGTTGTATGTGTCTGAATGTAAATTTCTCTGTAACAACTTCATGAATCGTATTACAAATGAAAATTCCACTTGCTCTAGAATACTCGTTACTTGTTCTCGTCTCTTGCATCTTTTGACTAGTCGTAGTGTGCACAGCGTTGCCTGATCATAAGGCGAGGGCCCATGTTTTGGCTTGTAACGTCACAAGGCGTCCCTTGTTAGTTTTCTCCGATATTGTTGATATCGCTGTTCTTGTGTATGTATGAAGATATAATAACATAAAAGGAGAATTTTAATGCAAATTACCTTATTAGAACTCGTTGTGTTTCAAAAGTGATACAACTTTAAGTTCATTGCATTCCAACTTCTCGGGACCGCTTTTCCTTCTTGCGTCATTAATTCATAGGCTCCTTGTCCTATTATCTTCATAATTTGGTATGGTCCTTCCCAATTTGCTCCTAATTTTCCAGCATTTAACTCTTGCGTATTCTGGAAGGCTTTTCTTAGCACCCAGTCTCCCACTTGGAACACCTTAGCATTAACGCGTTTTTTGTAACTTCGAGCTACTCCTTGCCTGTATGACGCCATTCAAATTGAAGCCTCGTCTCGTAACTCGTCGATCGTATCCAAATGATGTAACAGGTTGGACATGTTTGACTCCTCAGTGGTAAGTCCGTACCGGACTGTAGGCAAAGTTACTTCTACTGGTAGTACGGCTTCACATCCATAGACCAAGGAAAAAGGTGTATGACCCGTTGCTGTCTTGGGGGTTGTTCGATCTGACCATAAGATAAGGGGTAATTCATCTGCCCATTTCCCTTTTGCTTCTTTGAGCCGCTTTTTCAAGTTGTTAATAATCACCTTGTTACTTGCTTCTGCTTGCCCGTTGGCCTGTGGGTAACGAGGCGTCGACATCACTAACTATATGTTGTACTGATGGCAAAATGATCTCGTCTTGTCACTGATGCATTGGGACCCGTTGTCGCAGACTATGATGGATGGTATTCCAAATCTGCTCAGGATATTTCTCTTTATGAAGGAAATAACTTGGGTGTCTTTAACTTCCTTGAAGGCTTCGGCTTCAATCCACTTGGAGAAGTAGTCAGTCATTGCTAGAATGTAAACACGTTGCCCCAA
This sequence comes from Fallopia convolvulus, assembly GCA_964016875.1. Taxonomy (NCBI): domain Eukaryota; kingdom Viridiplantae; phylum Streptophyta; class Magnoliopsida; order Caryophyllales; family Polygonaceae; genus Fallopia; species Fallopia convolvulus. Next base: position 36,951,323 of record OZ024724.1, on the reverse strand, counting down.
GGCTGGAGTTAGTTTTCCCACAATATCCATCCCCCATTTCATAAATGGCCAAGGAGATGTTATGGGATGTAACAACTCAGATGGTTGATGTGGTATAGGTCCATGACGCTGGTACGCGTCACATTTGCGAGCAAATTCCACTGCGTCTTTGTTCATGGTTGGCCAATAGTAACCCATCCTGCTTGCTTTCTTCGCCAAGTTGCGACCCCCTGTGTGGTTTCCGCATTCCCCATCATGTATATCTCGTAACACCTTCTGTACTTCTTCCTCCTTTATGCATCGTGCGTGTAACCCTGACGACATCCACTTAAACAAAATGTTATCCTTAGCCGCAAAAGTAGAAGCTTTTACTTAAGTCGTTGAGCTTCTTCCTTGTCTTCTGGTAACACTCCGTCTTGTAACCATTTTAAGTAAGGGGTTACCCATGATCTGTCTTCATCGGAACTCCGAACTTCTAGCATGTCTGCTTCTTTGGTTATGGATGGCGCGTCAAGATATACGAAAGGTATCTTGTCGTACTCTCTTGGGTCGATTACGGATCCCAGGTTGGCTAAAGCGTCTGCTTGTGTGTTGGCATCTCTTGGAACCTGCCTTATCTCGAACAGTTTAAAGTGCCTTATGACTTCTTGAACCTTTTCTAAGTACGCCTTCATATTTGAGTCCCTGGCAACATATGAGTTTGTAACTTGATTTACAATAAGCAATGAATCACAAATTACCTCGATTTCTTGTACGTTCAGATCTTTGGCGATAAGCAACCCTGCGATAAGCGCTTCGTATTCTACTTCGTTATTAGTAGCCTTGAACGTGCATCGAACAACTTGGGCTATCCTATCCCCCTGTGGTGACTTCAGGACTACCCCTAATCCTACACCCATTTGGTTTGACGCTCCATCCGTATGCATCAGCCACTTGCCGTTTCCTGTTATTTGCAGCACGCCTTGGTCTTCGCTCTCTGAAGTGGTAGGAGTGAAGTCGACCACAAAGTCTGCCAATACTTGAGATTTCATTGCTGTTCGGGGCTCGTACGTGATGTCGTAACCATTTAAGTGAATTAACCACCTTGTCAGCCTACCTGACAACTCTGGCTTTGACATGATACTTTTTATCGAATAATTAGTTCTCACAATTATAGAATGACTTTCAAAATAGGGACGTAACTTTATAGAAGCCATTACCAAGGATAACACTAATTTTTCCATGGGGGAATACCTCGTTTCTGCGTCCAACAAGGTTTTACTAACGTAATAGATGGGCAACTGGTCTCCATTCTCCTCTCTGATCAGGACTGCACTTACTGCTACTTCGGTCACGGCTAGGTACACATACAGGTTTTCTCCTGGCTTCGGTTTGGATAGCACCTGCGGATTGGATAGATACTTTTTCAATTCCCCAAAGGCTTTTTCATGTTCTTCCGTCCATTCGAACGACTTGTTTTTCTTCAGGATGTCGTAAAACAGTTTGTTCCTGTCTGAGGACCTTGATATGAATCGGTTTAGCGCATCCACTCGCCCTGTTTGGGGATTGCAGCTCCATTATGGCTTTGACCTGTTCAGGACTCGCCTCGATCCCCCTTTGTGTCACTATGTAACGGAGGAATTTTCCTGATGTTACTCCAAAAGAGCACTTGGTGGGGTTCAACTTCATTTTATAGCGCCGCAGAATCTCGAACGCGTCTCTTAATTGGTTAACATGGTCCTCCGCCTTTAATGATTTGACCAACATGTCATCTATGTATACTTCCATTGTATCCCCCAGCTTATCCTGAAACATCTTATTAACCAATCTCTGATAAGTAGCACCTGCATTCCTTAACCCAAAGGGCATAACTTTATAACAATAGGTTCCCTGATTGGTTACGAATGCAATTTTTTCTTGATCGTCAGGATGCATCATTATCTGATGGTACCCACTAAACGCATCCATGAAGGTCAAAAGTTCATGCCCCGCCGTTGCGTCCACCATTGCATCTATGTGAGGCAAAGGGAACGAATCTTTGGGGCATGCTTTGTTTAGATCGGTAAAATCTACGCAAACGCGCTATTTACCGTTTTTCTTTTTAACGACAACCACATTCGCAAGCCAATCGGGGTATTGTACTTCTCTAATTTTTCCAGACTCAAGTAAGGACTTTACCTCATCATTGATTACCTGATTCGCTCGGGAGCGAACTTGTGCCTTTTCTGCTTCACTGGTGGCACCAATGCCTATCATATCCTCGTTCGACCAAGCAAAACAATCTTTGTAGGACCGTAGAAATTCTACTATCTGCTCGCGTAGAGTTGGTTCCAGATCTGCTCCTATTATAATCTTCTTGGATGGCTCTAATGGATCAAGGGCTACTTCTTGGAGCTCAGGTGTCTCCGGCTTCGCGTAGCAAGTAGTCATTCTACAGTCCTTTAATTGCTAATCCGACACCTTCTTCCTCGTTTCAAGCCGTGGGCTCTTCGAGGTTGTTGCCTTCATTGTTATGGAATAACACTCCCGTGCCAACTTTTGTTCCCCCTTAATCTCTTGAATTCCCCAGGGTGTTGGGAACTTCACACATTGGTGATAGGTGGAAGGAATTGCCCTCATCCCGTGTATCCATGGCCTGCCTAAGATGACATTAAAAGGCGATGGGCAATCGAGTACTTGGAACTTTACCTGGTAGTTGACTCCTCCCGCAATGGTAGGTAGTGATATCTCCCCGAGCGTGTTGCGTGATTCTCCACTGAAGCCTACCAAAGTTGTCGACTTCTTGGTGATGTCGTCCATCCCGAAACCTAAACTGTATAAGGCGTCCAACATAAGTAAGTTAGTAGAGCTTCCATTATCAACTAGGATCCTTTTAACAAGAAAATTAGCTATGGTCAGAGAGATTATCAAGCAGTCGTGATGAACTTCCTCTTCTTCAACATCGTCGAAGGTGATCGGCATCATGGCGAGACTTGACTGCGACGGTGTTTTTGGGCATTCTCTCCTGGCGTCCCTCGCGATTCGCTTGGCTGTGGAGTAAGTTATACCACAGATCTCTGACCCCCCTGTAATGACGTTGATTACTCTAGTGTGCTTCGGCGGGGGTGGTGGAGTGGCTTTTTCCCTGTTACGGTCCAACTGCTCCTTTGCTTTTTCCGATATTAATTCTCTGAGATGCCCCCTTCGTAGTAGTTCGCTTACTTCTTTTCGTAACGCGATACACTCGTCAATCCGGTGTCCATGGTCGAAATGGAAATCACACCATCTGGTCTTGTCTTTATGCTGTGCCGACGCGTTACTCTTTCGGGGCCATTTTACAGTGTCCCCCATGGTGTTGAGAGTTCGGACCACTTTAGTTGCATCTACGCGAAAATTGTAGTGAGAGAGTCTTGGCGGCAGCCGGGGATTCTCGTATCTATCACTTTGTCTAAACATGGTAGCATTTATGGTGGTTTTAGCATGAGGTGCCGTGGGATATGGAGCGTATCTCGTATCTCGCCGTCCTTGTCTCCGATCGGGTCGATGTGGGCTCTCTATTTTCTCGGCAAAGAGGTCGTCCTCTTCCAATCGGACATGGGCTAAAGCTTTTACCTGTACCTCATCAAAATTGGAACAAGGATATTTAGTTAGTTCACGGTATAATTCAGGATTACATATCGATATACCCTTTCGGAATGCTTCCACAGCCGTGGCGGCATCACATCCTTCGATGGTCACCAATTCTTCATTCTAGCGACTAAGGAAAGCTTTCAGAGACTCTCCCGATCTTTGTACCAAGCGGTACAAATCACTTGATCGTTTTTTGGCGTGTCGACTGCTTGCAAACCTAACCCTGAATTTGTCAATTAACTCGGCAAAAGATGAGATACTTCCAAGAGGTAAATGTGAATGCCAATTAAGAGCGGGTCCAGACAACGTGTTCCCGAACCAACGGCACATGACAATTTCTTTCATATCAAAAGGGACTGTGCTAATATTCATAGCCTATTTGAATGCGACTATGTGTTGATCGGGATCCGTCATCCCTTCGTATTTAGGCACGTCGGGGACGTGATATTTTCGGGAGATATCTACCCTCGTGATGGCAGGTACGAAGGGGGAGTCGGTGTATCCGTCTCTCCTCTCCATCGTGATTGGTTGAGGCGCCCCGGGGACCTGAGTAATTCGGTCCTCCAAGGCTCGGAGGCGTTCCCGTAATTGGGAAACCTCGGTATCTTCCCGTATCGCTCTTAAGGAATTACCGTTTACCTGATACCCGGTTATGGGTCTGACAGCATCGAGTGTTACAAGATTTGGATCATCCATGTCCAAGCGCCTTGCGATTCCTTCTACCACATCTGTCCCGCGAGGACGGGTTGGAGCCGATTGTACCTGCGACCGAAGCAAGTTGCGTTCATTGGTTAAAGTCTCAATTTGTTTTTCGTATACCTCGGTGAATCTGGTATTAGCTTCCTTTTGTTCTTCCAGATCCTTTCGGAGAGCAATCATTGATGATCGTAGCTCCGTGATGATGTCGGCGTCGCCTCCTTCCACTTCTCGTCCTTCGGAAGTAGCAGGATTGCCATTGGTGTCCCCAGATCCTTGCTCGACTCTATCAACATTCCTTGTTCCACCTACGTTTCCTGTTCCACCTACGTTTCCGTCACCTTGGTTGTTTGTTTCTTCATTGGCCTCGTGATGGTCCAGGTCCCCTACGTGGCTGTACGTAGTTTGGATTCCCTCCATGTGACGGATCTTGCTGTTGTTTTAGTTTGGATAATCGTACTAACACGTTACCTGCTGAAAATAGGGAAATCCTAACCAAGAAATAAAAGTAACGCGTTATGAACTATGGGCAAGATGTAGGATCAAAGAAAAGATGTAAAACAAATTTTGAGCAAATTAATATTCGTATATTGCGATCGTGATCATGATAAGCTATCTCCAAAATATTCAAGAACACTCGACTGGAAGTGAAATGGCGAAAATGAAAGATGAGATTCTGTTGTAGAGGGAGTTTCAGTAGTCAGTCATCCGTGTCCCCTCTCTTTCGCCTTAGCTTGGTTTTATACCCGTTTCTTCTCTTCTGACCGTTTGCAGAGCGTCTAACATATCCCGGAAATCTCGCCCCCGTCGTTAATGGCTTAGCCGTTGCCGTTTGACCATGAAGTCCGAAATTCTCGTCCCCCTTTGATTACTCCATCATCTCCCTTCTCTAACGGTTCGGTCAGACTGTCGGAATTGGGCTGAATGACTTCCCTCTTGGGCCGAATTGCGGAGGGCCCAACAGTAAGAATACATAAAAATACTTTTAATTCGAAAAAGGTTTTAATGGTGATAAAACATTCTTGCACGTGGAAGTTATCATTTCATACATAAAATGATTTTTGAAATAATGAGATTCATGCAAACCATATTTTTGTCCATTTAAATATTTATTGCATGTGTTTGTAAAAAAAATTTCTTCCATTTGATTATATAAATCTTTGCATATCTCCTTAAAGTAAATATTTTTTAAAACATCACCTTGAAAATAATAATAAACTATTATTATTATTTATTTCCTACCTAAATTATTTAACCAAATAATTTAGATTGACATCCTTTCCCCTACATGAGGAAAAATAAGAAAAAGGATTACTTACAACTAAAATAAGGATTTTAATATATATCCGTTCGTTATGTTTTCGATTAACTAGGTTGAAGCGTACGAACGTTACTAAGTCGTTCTAATTTCCAAGTCTCGTAAATTTACGAAAGAGATTCAAGGCAAGTGGATATTCTCCTTGTAACCTTTTCGATATCTCGATTCGGTTAAACTTCTCTATGTTAGGAACAAACTTGTTTGCTTAGATAAATAAACCCAGGATATATTGATTGTTAGAAATAATGACATGTCATTATCGTTGTTATTATTCGAATAAACTTAGGACCGATGATTGCGGCCTTATTTGTTTAAAGTGTCTCGTTTAGAGGCGTCGCTTGGAAAAGTATAAAAAGAAGTGTTGGACATAAGTCTTGAACCACTTTTTATAACATCATATTATATGTAGGTTATGACTCTACTCTTACTTCGTTGACTGAAGTCTTAAGCAATGTCGAAATAGAAAGGTTTCGTCTGAAGTCTAAAGCAATGTCATACAGAATAAAATGTTGGCTGAAGTCTTAAAGTAATGTCAAAATAAAAAGGTTTCGTCTAAAGTCTTAAGCAATGCCACATGAAATGGAAAAGACAACTAAAGTCTTTTACTAATGTCTATGCTATGCAGACATTCAAAATTTATAATAACGCTAAAGGTTTGCCTTGTTTAATCCATTAATTAACTTATGCTATATCCTAGCTAAGTGTTGGAACTCCGTTCCTTCAAGTGGACTCGACTCTTTCATAAGCCTCCACACCCTTAAAGTTTATAAACAATATGCAAAGTTTTTTAAACGTAATAAAGATAAGTGCTAGTGCACATAAAAAGATATCAAAATCGGGCCGATTTAGCATTATGTAGAAGACCGACCTGACTCTCGGTCCGATAAGGGCGCGAGAGGTTTTCTAGAAATTTGTGTGTAATTAAAATGTTCACAACATTATTCTACTATAAGAAGTTCTTCAATCTCGTAGTTCTTTCTTTCCGGTTTAGAGTTATCTCATCTCGAGATTTACTCGTTTTGTTCTAAAGCTCCACTTAAAATTTACACATCTCAAATACATCTTGCTTATCTCTTTATTGGATTTGTTAAGTTACCAAACTACCTTTGAGAATTTCTATTCTCACTTGCTTAGTCTCCTTAGACTAATTCCGTTACTTCCGCATTTTTTCTTGCTATTTTTTGCCCTTCGCGACAAATGCCAAATTCTAGGAAACCGCCTTCCAAGGTTTATAGAAGAAGATCTATCAAGATGAAGGAAGGAAGGTCAAATTCTCTCAAGGATGTTTTCTCGTTTATTTTTGGGTTACATTACGCTTGTGCAAACAATGTTTCGTTAATTTCTGCTGCTTAAACTCTTTCATGTTTTGTTAATTTGAATCAAGTCAAGAATGTAATGAAATCATTTAAAAGTCTCATGTTTGAGCACCTTTTATAATATGTAATAACTTTGAATTTTCGCATTTTATTTAACTTTAATACCTTATAAAGCCTTGGGTGAATTTGAACGGTAAAATCCGAGGTCACTGGCGGTAATACCTATCGTCTCAAAATATGGGTGTTACAATAAAAATAAGATTAAATTTATAATATAATAATTTACACTAAGAAGACCAAACCTCTCGTCTAATCGGATCCTCTCATCACTTTTCTTTCGAGTCGCCGAACCACTCATCACTGTCGTATCCTGTTCCCGTTATCTTCAGTTGGCATCAACTTTCGAGTCCATCTCCGAGTATTCTTGGGAACGGCGACATCACTAGCCTACTTGCCGGCGAGTGGTCTATTCGTCCTTTCGTCAGTGCGATCGCGAGCTGCCCCGGATCGCAGTAGTTGTAGGCATTAAGGCAGTTTCTTTCCCTCCGATCTTTCTACCGTGTTTCCTTGCAAGTCTTGAGAGTTAAACGAATATGTTTTCTTCTTGGATCAGTAGAGTTTTTAGCCCCTGTTTTACTCCTTTGTTCTCCTTAGAGCATGCCCAACAGTTTTTCTATAATTTTCTTCAAAATGGGGAACCAAATGTCAAATTCTCTAAAAAAAAACCACTTCAACTCCTACCGTTTCCTTATTTTAAAGAACCTAGTATTTATTGTTTATTATTTTATATATAAAATATTTGTCAAAATACTAAAAAATTTAATATAACCAATTGCATGCTTACATATATAACACCCATATTTAATTTCATTTTTCTCGCTCCATCCCTATTTTGAAGAATGTGATAGAGAAATTGTTGGACCAAAAAAGTCTAATATTCTCTAAAAACACAAATACCAATACATATAGGGAAGGTCTTGGGGTTGCTCTCAATCACCGATAGTGGTTCGGAAGAAGCCAGACCTTTTCTCCAGCCCGTCGTCAACCGTGCTTTTCTTGGGTCGCCGCCCTCGATCACTAATTGGTAAGTGTGGGTGATGTTTCCGATCGATCTCCTTTCCTTCTCTGTTTTTCGGCTTCAGCCAACCTCTTTTCTCCCTTGCCTGTAGGATAGCAGAATCAGATCAAGCGCTCACGTGGTTCAGTAGGATCGCTCCATGCCATCGTTTTTCCATCGGAACCGGAACGCTGGTAAGTCCCCACCTCCTTGGCATTGGGTGGGGTTGTTCTGGTCGAGGAGAGTTCGAGGCGAGTGGCCAAAGGAGGGAGTCAAGTCAGGTGATGGGCGAAGTGTGGATCACCTGTGAGGAGAGTGGGCAGAATCAGTTTTCGAGTGTCCTGGGGTCCACCTTTCGGCAGTGGCGTAGTGCAGGGGACGAGTTCTTCGAGTAGATGTATACTGTACATTTATAATTTTGTTTACATATTAGTTAGTAAACTTTCTTATTTATGTTACGTGTTGACTTTAACCGATAGGTTTCGAAGGAGATCGAAGGTTGTTGTTGGGCTCCCCAAAATCCCAAATCCGGTGATCAAATGTTTAAACCTGCAATGCCCATAAATTGCCTAATGAAGCGCATGATGAAGCAAGGATCAAAGGAGTAAATGGTTGGCGATATTTCTGGAAGCAATGACTAGGGTATTCACTGCCATGAGCGACATTCGCGGGATCTAATCATGGCCCAAAATGCATGCAACAGTCAAGAGAAAGAGGGGGATATAAAAATACATGAAGAGCAGGAAGAAAGGCACACAAATCAATTCACTTACGAACATCACAACCATACTCTCGAGCTTTATAACCCATATTTTCGTTGTCACAGAGACAAGAGTCTATTGCTCAATCGGTTCGTTTGCAGTTCGGAGAAGCTTTGTTGTAAATCCATTGTTATCATACTACAATCAAGCTATTGATTACGTTTCTAATTTTTATTCTTTCTTTCATTTCATGCTGAGTTTCATCTTCTTTAAAGAGTTTAACATGTTAAGATTGTTTCTTTATTAGGTTTCCCTCATTATACCAGGTAACACGTTTACGTGTTGAATCTGCCCAGAATAATTGGCGCCCACTGTGGAGCCTAGCCAAAGAAAATCGTTGCCATCCGAAAACTCTAACTACGCGCAAGATGGAAGGCATTCAAACTATCTACATCCATGTTGATGATCCCGAGAACAACGAAATCAACCAAGGAGTCAGTTGTCAGCATGTTAGAAACAAGACAGAAAGGGATGAACTGAATCCTGGAGATGGAAATGGGAATTGTAGCACTTCCGCAACCACTGAACAGGGAACTACAGCCGACTCCGACATCATCGCTGAAGTACGCGCATCCATGTTCACCCTCCAAATGGATCTAGAAAACCAGAAAAACGCGCACATAAAGTTCACCGAGGTATACGAGAAACAAATCGAAACTTTAACTAATTAGTGCAATTTGCTTCAATCTCAGGTACAATCAACGACAAACAAGCACGTGCTAATGGAGCAATGGATGTTGTCACTCGCCGATTGGACATGGACGATCTGAATCTTGTAACCTCATATAATGGGAGATCAGTAATTGGTTATTAGGTAAACGATAATTCTTTACGGGTTGTTAGAGAGGATGTTGAGGTGATCCAATTACAAGAACGCCTCAAAGCCATGGAGGACCTAATTACTTAGGTCCCGGGGGAACCACAGCTGATAGCAGTAGAAAGGCGGGATGGATATACTAATTCCCCCTTTGTACCTGCTATCGCAAGGGTAGACATCTCTTGAATGTATCACATTCCTGATGTACCTAAGTACGAAGGGGTTTCGGATCCTGACCAACACATAGTTGTGTTTAAGCAAGCCATGAATATTAGCACGATCGGTTTTGATATGAAGAAAATCGTTATATGTCGATGGTTCGGTAACACTTTATCCGTCCGGACCGACACTTAATTGACACTCTCATTTACCTCTTGGAAGCATTTCATCTTTTGCTGAGTTGGTTGATAAGTTCAGGGTCAGATTCGCAAGTAGCTGACATGCTAAGAAGCGTTCTAGTGATTTGTATCGCTTGGTCCAAAAGACTGGCGAGTCATTGAAAGCTTTCCTAAACATGTAAAATGAAGAGTTGGTCACAATAGAAGGATGCGACGCGACCACAACTTTGGAGGCATTTCGAAGACACATATCGACTGGTAATCCCAATCTTTACCGTGAATTGACTAAATATCCTTGCTCGAATTTAGATGAGGTACAGGTAAAGGCGTAGGCACACGTACTGTTGGATGAGCGCAACAAATTGAAAGTCGTTCCACCGCCACCACCCAAACACACAAGGGTAATCAATGTCATCACCGGGGGATATGAGGTTTATGGTGTGACCTATTCTGCAGCTAAGAGGATTGGAAGAAGTAATCAGAGAGAGGAGCCCATAAGCTCTGTTCGAAGGGGCAATGATGTGATTCCCATTACCTTCGATGACATTATGGAAGAAGAAATCCATCATGATTGCTTAATTATTTCTTTAACCATAGCCAACTTTCTTGTTAAGCGAGTTTTGATTGACAATGAAAGTTCTACTAATTTTCTCATGTTGGATACATTATACAACTTAGTTCTTGGCTTGGATGACATCACTAAGAAGTCTACGACATTGGTAGGCTTTAGCGGCGAATCACGCAACACACTGGGAGAAATCTCATTGCCTACCATTGCGTGTGGAGTAAACTATTAGGTGAAATTTAAAGTACTTGATTGTCCATCACCCTTTAATGTTATTTTTGGCAGGCCTTGGATCCATGGAGTGAAGGCCATCCCTTAAACTTATCACCAATGCGTGAAGTTCCAATCGACGTGGGGAATACAAGAAATCAAGGGGAAGCAAAAGATAACAAGGGAATGCTACTCAGTGATTATGAGAGCGACAACTTCCAATGCTCAACGAGTCGAAACAGAGAAGAAGTCATCATCATAGAAATTAAAGGACTGCAAGACTCCAACTTACTATGTGAAACCCAAAACACACGATCTCGAAGAAGTCGCCCTTGACCCGCTTGATCTATCCAGAAAGATCCGAATTGGACCGCATCTAGAGCCAACCTTGTGGGAACATTTAGGTGGGTTCTTACGGTCCTACATTGATTGTTTTGCATGGTCAAATGAAGATATGGAAGGAATTAGCCCTGAAGTGATCACACATGCACTCAATGTCAACCCGAAAGTTCCACTGATCAAACAAAAAAGGCATAAGTTTGCACCAGAACACAATCAAGTAATCAACGGTGAGGTAAAATATTTGCTTGAGTCTGGTGAAATTAGGGAGGTAAAATATCCCGATTGGTTAGCGAATGTGGTGGCCGTGAAGAAAAATAAATGGAAGTGGTGCGTTTGCGTTGAATTTACTGACTTGAACAAAGCATGTCCGAAAGATTCATTCCTATTGCCTCACATTGATTCAATGGTGGATGCGACAACGGGACATGAACTCTTGACTTTCATGGACGTGTTCAGTGGATATCATCAAATAATGATGCACCCTGACGAATCAAGGGACTTATTGCTACAAAGTTATTCCTTTTGGATTAAAAAATGCAGGTTCTACTTATCAGAGATTGGTTAATAAGATGTTTCAGGAAAACTGTGGGATATCATGAAGGTGTACATCGACGACATGTTCCTTTGGAGTTTGACACTTGGAGGACGCGTTATAGATTTTGCGGAGCTATCAGATGAAGTTAAATCCAACCAAATGTTCTTTTGGAGTCACATCGGGTAAATTCCTTGGATACATCAAGTCCAGACCAGATCAAAGCAATAATGGAGTTGTAATCACCAAGATGCGTCAAGGATGTCCAGAAGCTAATAGGACAAATAGCTGCATTAAATCGGTTTATATCCATATCATCAGACAAAAACAAGTTGTTTTACGACGTTCTAAAGAAAAAACAAGTCGTTTGAATGGATAGAAGCGCTGGAAAAAGCTTTCCAAGAGCTAAAGAAGTACCTATCTTAGCCACATATACTGTTTGAACCCAATCCAGTAGAAATGCTATACATCAATTTAGCAGAGACCATGTATTCACCCGTAGAAAAACTCGTATTATCTCTAGTAATGGTTTCTATTAAGTTACATACTTATTTTGAAAGTCATTCTATTTATGTGAGGACTAATTTTCCAATGAAGAGTGTTATGTCAAAACCAGAACTATCAGGTCATTTGGTAAGATGGTTAAATCACCTCAATATATGGGTATGACGTCACTTACGAGCCACGGACAACAATGAAATCACAAGCTTTAGCAGATTTTGTGGCTGACTTCACCCCTACCCTACCAGAAGAGGAAGACCAGGAGGTGTTACAAGTTGAAAACTCGATCACTAAGTACCGGCAAGTGGTTGATGTATACAGACGGAGCATCAAATCAAGTAGGCATAGGGCTGAGGGTAGTCCTGAAGTCGCCACAGGGGGATAGGAAAGCCCAGGTATTCGGTGCACGTTCAAAGCTACAAACTATGAAGTAGAATATGAGGCACTCATCGCAGTATTAATCATTGCTAAAGAGTTGAATGTGCAGGAGATCGAGGTAATATGTGATTCGTTACTCATTGTCAATCAAGTCACGAATTCGTACGTTGCCATGGATTCAAAAATGAAGGCATATTTGGAGAAATTCAAGTGAATTAGCAAAGGCTTTCAACATTTTGAAATAAAACAAGTGCCTCAAAATGCCAACGCGCAAGCAGATGCTCTAGAAAATCTTGGATCTGGGATTGATCCGAGAGAGTATGACATGATACTATTTGTGCATCTGGACGTACCTTCCATAAAAAAGAGATAGAAGTGTTCGAGGTTCAAGACTCTAGTATAACCACTTCATGGGTAACACCTTACCTAAAGTGGTTACGAGTTCGGATCTTACCTGATGACAAAGAAGAAGCTCGATGACTCAAGGTAAAAGCTTTTACTTTCGCTATTAAAGATAACATTTTGTTATACGCACGATGCGTGAAAGAAGAAGAAGTACAGAAGGTGTTACAAGAAATTCATGAATCTAGTTAAAAGCTTTTACTTTCGCTATTAAGGATAACATTTTGTTCAAGTGAATTTCTTCAGGATTATACACACGATGCGTGAAAGAAGAAGAAGTACAGAAGGTGTTACAAGAAATTCATGAATCATGATGGAGAATGCGGGAACTACATTGGGGGTCGCAACTTGGGAAACAAAGCAAGCATGATGAGCTACTATTGGCCTATCATGAACAAAGATGCAGAAGAATTTGCTCGGAGGTGTGACGCGTGCAAACGTCATGGACCAATTCCAAAGCAGTCACCGGAGTTACTACATCCTATAACATCCCCTTGGTCATTCATGAAATGGGGGGATGGACATCGTGGGAAAACTTCCTCTAGCCTCGGGACAACGTGTTTACATATTGGCCATGATCGACTACTTCTCCAAGTGGGTCAAAGTCGAAGCCTTCAAAGAAGTAAAAGACGTACAAGCCATCTCTTTTATCAAGAGGAACATCCTCAATAGATTCGGTGTGCCATCAACCATAGTTTATGACAATGGCTCTTAGTTCATTAGCGGGAAAACAAGATCTTTTTGCCAGCAATACAACATTCAGTCAGTGATGACCACTCCGCGATATCCTCAAGACAATGGTCAAGCAGAAGCAAGTAACAAGGTGATCATGAACAAATTGAAGAAACGCCTTAAAGAAGCTAAAGGGAAATGGGCAAACGAGTTACCCCTTATTCTCTTGTCAGATTGGATGATGCCAAAAAACTGCTGCTAGGCATACGCCTTTCTCATATGTGTATGGTTCCGAAGCCCTGTTACCAGTTGAAATAACTCTACCTACAACCCGTTACGGTCATACCACTGAGGAGTCTAATCGAGACAACTCGTTTCACCACCTGGATATGGTTGACGAGTTACGAGATGAAGCATTTGTTCGTATGGCGGCATACAAGTAGGGGGTGGCTCGGAGTTACAGTAAGCACATTAAAGCAAAGGTGTTTCAAGTAGGTGATTGGGTACAAAGGAAGGTCTTCCAAAATACCCAAGAAGTGAATGCTGGCAAACTTGGAGCTAATTGGGAAGGACCTTATCAAATTACCAAAGTCGTTGGGTAGGGGGCCTACGAGTTAATCTCCCATGACGGAAAAATAGTCCCAAGGAGTTGGAACACGACGAATCTGAAACTCTATCACTTTTAAAAAACCAAACAAGTCGCAATAAGGTATTCATCTACTACTAGATTCTGCTTATCAAACTCATTTACATTATTTTACGCTACACATGGAATAACAACGACATTACAAAACTAACAAGGGATGCCTTGTGATGTTACAAGCCAAAACATGGGCCTTTGCCTTACAATCAGGCTACAATGTGCACACAATGACTAGTCACAAGATGCAAGAGACGAGAAACAAGTTAATGACTCTACAACAAGATGAGTCTAACGCGAAAGAAACATTTGTGTAATCAATCCAACCTTCTGTTCAAATGCGTTGACCTCCTTCCAGTGACACCTTTGTTGGGTCTTCTACGACCTGCAAAAAAAACACGCAGTTGCAAACAAGCAACACATTATGCAAACATACAACATTCAAAAAGGACTCTTAGTCATAACAATAAGAGGTAAAAATAGTCCGCCACAAAACATAAGGCCCTAAAACAAGCGGCCAAAAGATAATTGTTTAACCCTGACACGCCAGGGGTACCAAAAGAAATGTTTCTAAGAAAAAACAAGTAAAACACACTACTCCTTTGCATCATCAACAGAAACCTTCACGCCTTCATCATCTTCAATTTGAGCTAATTCCTTGGCGACTCCAGAAATGTCATCCACAATGGAAGACTACTTCGCTGCATACTCTTCTTCAGGAAACAGTTTCTCGAACTGCTCTCTCTCTTTGACAGCATCCCAGGAAGTGTGCTTTTCGACAACAAATTCTTCCATCATCTCAACACGAGCCTTGCAAGACCAATAGTCTGTGGTATCCTCGATTTCCTTAGCAAGTGCAGCTTCCTTCTTCGAGACATCCAAGAATTTATCCTCCCAATCCTTAGCACATGCCGACTTCTCTTCAATGATCTTCGTCAGCTCCTCAACCTTCTTCTCCAGGGATTTGTTCTCATAGTCCAAAAGGGCACTTCGTTTCTTTTCCAGTTGAAGACTCATCTAGCTCTTAGAAAGTTGGTCGAGTTGGTCCTTAAAAAACTCGAAAGTCGATAAGGTAAGCTAGAAGTTCTGTAGAAAATAAGCATGTCAAATCGCGAGCAAAAGGTAAACACGTTGATTGAAGCATAGTTTATCAATAGAAATCAACAATTGTACCTACCATTGGGCGGCCAACATTTCTCCGAAGAACTCAGGCATGGTGGATTGACATGTTGTTCCTTGAGGGCAGTTCAAATGAAGAGGCATCAAAGAGCTCAAGCACTTTTCTGCCGCCATATCTAAAGACATCATATTGCCTGGAAAATCAGTCAAACCGGGGGTGGTGTTTTTTCAGAGGAGAGGTCTTGGGAGTAGAACCAGCCGTCTTTGGAGGAAGGGACACCGCCAGGGACGTATCTGCATTCGAAGTTGTCTCATCCTTTCTCTTTTTCCGTGCTTCAACTCGTTCCATGGTGGTGAAGGCAGCAGTAGAGCGGCTAGTTCTTGAGCCTGGAAAACATGTAAATGTACACGATCAAGAAGTGCAAACATGTTAATACTAAAACAAGAAAAGAGAAAGTTGATACTTGACATCTCGGAATCTTCAGGATTAGTAAAACACGCCTTCATAATCTTCAGATTGGATCTTTCATCCGTTGAGAGGTCTTTTATACGTGATACAACTTGAGTCGACACGTTATGGGGCTGGAGGGAGGCGAAATTCACTGCATCAAAAACAACAGGGTTTCAGAAATGAGCAACGAGGTTTCAAAAGTTAACGTCACCTAGAAGAGGTGAAATGAGTGATGCAGTGAAGCCTGCAATGTCTCCAACCGACGTCGATGAGTTGATTCGAGTGCCTTCTGACGGACCAATCACAAGAAGTCGAGCTAAGAAGATTGCTCAAGGCACAACATCGATCTTGGTTCGATTGGCAGCGGTTATTGAAGACCCTAGCAAGGCGAAGTGGGTCTCGTGCATTCGACATCAATTGAGCCCGGATTCCATGGTTTAATTATATGAGGGCCGAAATTCACTATTTCTTTATTTAGAAACATGTATTAATTTGTCTCACTTTAGGGCTGAATGTAGTAAGTGACCGGGTGAGATGAATTGGTATTTGGGTCAAAGTCAACCCTTTGACTTGACCATTCTAAATTGAAGAAAATATCTTATTTATTTTATTATGAAAAATTTCTATTTGTTTTAATAATGTAGAGAAATCAGCCAATAGGCTTATGTTAGTTGGTTGATCTTCTCTCTCCTGGTTGTTAGAGATATTTTTAGTTTGTTAGAGATATTTTGAGTTTGTTAGGATTATTTCCTTAAATAAATAAGTCAGCCATGATTTATTTTATTTAAGGGAATCTAGTTAGATTTATTTAGATATTATTATATCTTGGGAAGCAAGCAAAGGAGACCTAATCTCCCCTTCTAGGGCCGGCCACTCCTCTCCCTTGCTCCCCAAGTATTAGCTTTTGTATTCTCTATAAATACTCTTCAGTTTCATTAATAAAAATCAGCTTGAGATTAGATAAACCCTAAGAAAGGTTTATCTAGTCCTTGGGCTCAAAAATACAATTTGTGTCTTGTGTGTGATTCGAGCATCAGCAGCCTTCGTCGATCATAGCATTCTCGATCTCTCTCTCTTGTTCGAATCTGAGTTATCGTTCATTCAATTAGATTGTTCTAGTTGTGATTGTTAAAGATCAAACTAGTTAACCATTCGGATTTAGCGTTAGAGCCAATCCGTTTGAGCTATCAAAATTGAATATCAATAAATCAGATCGAGTGCTTTCATTCATTCAATCAGTTTGTTATTGTGTTACTTGGATCGCAAGTTATTGACTTTGTTAGCAAATTCAGGTTGAATCAAGGATTACTAGGCAAGATCGGGACTTGTGTGGTCAAATACGAGGTTTTCTACGGAGGATTCCGGGGCAATCACGTATCAAGTGGTATCATAATCCAGCGTCTCGCCAAGTAATTGTTTCTTTCCTTAATTTGCTTTCTAATTGATTTGATTCAGTTTTTGATCCCAAAAATCCCACCTTTACCTAAAGATTGAATTTTTCACCACCACCACCATAATTCCGCCACCCCACCACCACGAACCACCCTCCAACACCACAACCTGGTGTCGCACTCCCCTGCCGCACCACTCACCACCACCAGCCGAGACTAACCCCACCACCCCTATCCAAATCGGACACCACCAAACCCTAGTTCGCCAACCCACCCTTGCGCGAACCCTAGCCTTACCCTAACCCTAATCTGGCGGCAGAAACCCTAACCCTAGTGTTCGAAACCGTAATCCAAACCCTAGACCGAACCCTAAACCTAATTCTTCCAAACCCTAGAGCCGAAACCCTAACCCTAACCCTGGAATTCAGCTTTGATCTCCCAAACCCTAAATCCCTTAGTTGTTCCTTGCCCCTCAAGCAATTATCCAATTAGGAGATTTTTATGGGATTTGTGTATGTTTATTGGCTGAATTGGTTGAGTTGCGTTGCAATATAGATTAGCAATTGTCTTCCTACAGTTTTTATGAGTTTTTATTTCATGTTGCATGATCAATAGAGATTCATATTGCTTGTTAGTATTTGCTGATTTTTGCTATTGCATCCCATCAATTCGACCTACCCCTTTCTTCTTTTGTTAATTTGGCTTCTAGTTGGTTTCATTGGTAGCAAAAAACACTTAGTATAACAAAAAAAAATCAGTTCGTGTATACCCTTTTAATTTCGTCCTTTGCATTGTTGCATTGCTTTGTTTTGTTTCATCATTATAGCACAAGAGTAGTTTGTGCATAAAAATCAAAAAAAAAAAAAACAGAAAAGAAAAGTGATCTACCCCAGCTAGTTTTAAGCCACTTTCAACCCTAGTGACTGCTTGCTTAAAAAGATAGCTAAGTAGAAATCACTTTGAAGAAAAAGAGTGACGAAATAAAAGTCACTAAGCCTACCATATTTTCTGTCCTTGCATGTTGAATTTTGGCTTTATTAACTTGCATAGAGTCAATTGAGAGATTGCATGTGTTTTATAGCTCATAGATGGACTATTTGCATTGCTTGTCTTATTGCATACTTGCCATTTGCTTAAGCTGCATATTTCCTTTAATTATCATTAGTATTCCATACCTACACTATATCTACCATTGTACTCCCTCAAATCAGCCCAAAAACTGAATTAAGTTGATTGGATTGCTTTGAGGCAAGTTTTGGCTTGATCAATGTGTGGTATTGCTTGTTGTGATTTGCTTTAGAACACACTACTCTCTCTACTTTCTTGCTTGTTTCAGGAACAATGGTGATTCCATTAGAACCTAACCCAACAGAATTGAACCTCACTAAGGAAGCAATCGACTTCATTAGGTTGTCCATTAGTGATGGTGTGCGAGATGGTCAGGCTCGAGCTGTAGAACTGGCCACGGCTGCATTGGCTCCACAACTGAAGCGTTTAGAGGAGCAACTTGCAACGTTGGTTGATTCATCTCAAGCAAGTCGCAAGAGCACCCCTGCAGTCGATCTTACAAGTGACCCAAATCAAGCCTCGGGTAGCGACAAAGGCAAGCAACAACTAGTTGATGAAGAGCATGACGTGCTTGCTAGCTACAACAAAGATAATGATCCCCCGGCTCACTACTCCCCACAGCAGGCCGAGGTAGAGGAAGAGGCATCGGGTCGAGGACTCCACCGGTTACTCATCAACAATTCTATAATCAGCCACAAAACCGGTATCCTCAAGCCACTCATCAACAATATCAACAATACAACAATTCTTTTGATGATGTGACGTATGGCTATCCCGGGGAAGAAAGGCGCCCATGGCATCCTCCCCTAGATGATTTCTATAACCAAGCTGAGGTTGTAGAGGATCTCCCACCAGCTTATGGATTACAAAGGCCGAACAACAACAACAACGTTAACCAAGCTGTAAATCAGTTTGGGAAACGTGATATAAAGATCAAGATAGAGCCATTCAATGGAGAGCTTAATCCGGAGAAGTATCTAGAGTGGGAACAGGCTACAAATTTCATTCTAGATCACATGGGATATGAAGAATGGGAGAAAGTTGCTGTTGTTGTCATCCACTTTATTGGGACCGCTAGAAATTGGTGGTTTAGAATGAAGGAGGATCGAATTAGAAAGGCCTTAGCACCAATTGAAACTTGGGGCCAGCTGAAGTTTGTAATGAGGAAGAAATATGTGCCTGAAAAGCATACCGAGCACATGAGATTGAAAGTTGTAACTTGCAAACAAGGCACCAAGTCCCCAACCGAGTACTTCAATGAGCTAGAGGATCTGAGTTTTAAAGCGGGAATTCATCATTCCCAACGGTCTCTAAGGACCCAATTCATGGCTGGACTGAATCAAAGCATTCAAGACACATTGGAGATTGAACAAATCAAGGATCTCAATGCCTTAGTACATTCAGCCCAACTACTCTATGAGCAGCAACAAAGGAAGAAGAAGGAAGCTTGGAATGCTCCAAAAAGGTATGGTTCTAATCCTAGTTCAAATTTTAACTCTTATTCTTCTAACCCTTCTATGCAGCAAAAGGGAGCTTCTAGCTCACCTAAACCAACAGGTTTTCAAGGCCAAAGGCGTCCCACCAATGGACCTCCAAATCAGCCTAGGGCACGTGATTTAGTGTGCTACAAGTGTCAAGGAAGAGGTCACTATGCCAAGGATTGTCCAAATCTAAAGCAAGTGCTTCTCACCACCAATGGAGGATATGTGAGTGATGAATATATACCTCCAAATCAAGTGGAGGAGGACAACAATGGACAAGAAGAGGAGGACGTAGAGGCCATTGAACCAGGTTGCACCGAACAGCCTCTAACTTTGGTAACAATGCGTACTCTTACTTTACAAGAAACACCTAGGATAGATCAAAGGGAAAACATTTTTCATACTAGGTGTACAGTAAAGAATCAAGTGTTATGCATGATAATTGATAGTGGTAGCTGCTGTAACATTATTAATGCTAAGGTAGTTGATCACTTGCAATTAAAAACCCAACCTAGGGCTACTAGTTATGGTCTCAATGGAATTAATGATTCAGAAGGTCCTAATCTTGTCACCCATCAGTGTTTAGTCCGTGTTGCTATTGGTACTTATGTTGATGACATTATGTGTGATGTAGTAAACATGGAATGCACTCAAATCTTGTTAGGAAGACCATGGTTATTTGATAGGAGAGTGATTTATGATGGCATATTAAACACCTATTCTTTTAACTATGATAGGAGGAGAGTTTCTCTTCTACCCTTGTCTCCCCAACAAGTTCTACAGGATCAGGTACGTCGAGATCAAGCTAGGGCACTTAGGCGTGCCAAGGAAGAGAAAGAAGAGGCTGATTCAACGGCCAAAGCAGCGGCCCGACGTTCGGCGCCCGACGCGTCGACAAAGCCAAGCGGCGTTTCCCAGTCTCCACCCGAGCGTTCTGGCTGAAATTTTGGGCCAACATCACACACAGGTGGAGCTACTGTTTGGGACGAAAAACGCCGAGAGAATGTCCCTAAAACGCCCAAAGTGCCGAGCAACACGTCCAGCAGTGCACCTGGGACGAAAATGGGGCTATCTCCCAATCCACTCGAGAGTTTTGGGTCAAATTTTGGGAGCACTTCAGAGACTCAGAGAGCTACAAATGTGGAAAAAGAACGCCTACAGAAAGAGCCAAAAATCGGCTTGAAAGGCAGTGTAAAAAAGCGCTCTCTTGTGACTCAGTCTAGTATTTCTTTCCCTAACTCTTATTGCTTACTTCTTATGAGGAAAGAGATACTTATTATTAGTCAAGATATTTCACATCTTCCAAAGTGTCTACAGGATCTATTACAGGAGTTTGAAGATGTGATGCCTGAAGAGTTGCCAGAAGGCCTTCCACCAATTCGAGGCATTGAGCATCAAATCGATTTGGTGCCCGACGCTTCTTTACCAAACCGTGCAACCTATAGAGCAAGTCCAGAAGAGACCGCTGAGCTTCAAAGACAAGTGCAAGATCTCATGGACAAAGGCTATGTGCGTGAATCCCTTAGCCCATGCGCGGTTCCGGTGATTTTGGTGCCAAAGAAGGATGGCACAAGGAGAATGTGTGTGGATTGTAGAGTGATCAACCAAATAACAGTTAAGTACCGTCACCCCATCCCTAGATTAGATGATATGCTTGATGAATTGCATGGTGCTAATTTCTTTTCTAAAATTGATTTAAGAAGTGGGTACCATCAAATTAGGATGAGGGAAGGGGATGAATGGAAAACTGCCTTTAAAACTAAGTATGGCTTATATGAATGGTTAGTAATGCCTTTTGGATTAACTAATGCACCTAGTACTTGTATGAGGCTTATGAACCATGTTTTAAGAAGATACTTAGGCAGATTTGTTGTAGTCTACTTTGATGATATCTTAATATATAGCAAAACCATGCATGAACATGTAGATCATCTTAGGGCTGTTTTGGACACTTTAAGGTTAGACAAGCTTTATGTTAACTTGAAAAAGTGTTCTTTTTGCTCGGAGTCTACCATTTTTCTTGGTTTTGTTGTGTCTAAAGGTGGATTGAAGGTAGATGAAGACGAGATCAAGGCAATCAAAGAATGGCCCCAGCCGACTACACCAACAATGGTCAGATCATTTATCGGCTTGGCTGGCTTCTACAGGAGATTTGTGCGTGATTTTAGCACAATTGCAGCCCCCTCCACGAGCTTACAAAGAAGGATACAACCTTTAAATGGAGGGAGCAACAAGAGAACGCCTTCAACACTTTGAAGGACAGATTATGCCATGCCCTAGTGCTTCAACTCCCTGACTTCTCCAAGCCATTCGAGATAGAGGTGGACGCTTCTGGACATGGCATAGGAGGCGTGCTCTTGCAAGACAAGAAACCCAGTGCTTACTTTAGTGAAAAGCTTAGTGGGGCTGAGTTGAATTACCCTACTTATGATAAAGAGTTGTATGCTTTAATTAGGGTTTTGAAAACTTGGTCTCATTATTTGTGGCCTAAAGAGTTTGTAGAGCAAAGCCCAAAATAGTCAACTTCTGGGATGGCGAGAATCTTTTCTTGGAAGATGGTACCTATTGGCTTGGGTCACCCGCGAAGCATTCTGATCATGAGGCCTTGAAGTACTTGAAAGGCCAATCCAGACTCAGCAGGCGACATGCAAGATGGGTTGAATTTATGGAGACTTTTCCTTATGTTGTGAAACATAAGAAAGGCAAGGAGAATGTGGTAGCTGACACCCTTTCTCGGAGGTATGTGCTCTTGAACCAATGTGATGTTAAGATCCTTGGATTTGCAATGATTAAGGAATTATATGCTAGTGATCCTCACTTTGCTGAAATCTATAAGAATTGCATGTCTAGGGGTGAAATAGATACCTACTTTATTGATGATGGATACTTGTTTAAAGCTGGAAAATTGTGCATTCCTTCATCTAGTATACGTAGGCTTCTAACTAAAGAGGTTCATGAATCAAGAGGACATAGGGGTTTAGAAAAGACTTTAGAAGGTTTAAAAGAACACTACTATTGGCCTAAAATGAGTAATTATGTGCTGAGATTTGTCAAGAGTTGTGTTGTTTGTGCTAAAGCTAAGTCTAGACTTCACCCCCATGGTTTGTACCAGTCTTTACCTATTCCTAGTTCACCTTGGGAAGACATTTCTATGGATTTCATTGTAGGTTTGCCTAGAACTAGGAAGGGTAGAGATTCTATCTTTGTAGTGGTAGATAGATTTTCCAAAATGGCTCACTTTATTCCATGTCACACGACTGATGATGCTGTGCATATTGCTGATTTGTTCTTTAGGGAAATTGTTAGATTGCATGGCATTCCTTGTTCTATTGTTTCAGATCGTGATGCTAAATTTTTGAGTTATTTTTGGAAGAGTCTATGGTCTAAATTGGGAACTAAATTGCTATTTTCTACATCATGTCACCCACAAACTGATGGGCAAACTGAAGTTACTAATAGAACGTTAGGGGTTTTACTTAGAACTATGCTTAAAGCTAACCTCAAACGTTGGGAAGATGTTTTGCCTTTTGTGGAGTTTGCTTATAACAGGTCAATCCATTCAGCCACAAAAATGACCCCTTTTGAGGTTGTTTATGGGCTGAATCCGAGGACACCAGTGGACATGGCGCCTCAGCCATACAAGGGAAAAGAGAGCTTTGAAGCTAACAAGAGGGATGAGTTTGTGAAGAAGCTGCATGAGAGGACTAAGATGCATTTGGAGCGAAAATCCTTGAAGTATAAGGCCCATGCTGATAAGGGTCGAAAACAGGTCATCTTTGAAGAAGGAGATCTCGTTTGGGTGCATTTTAGGAAGGTGAGGTTCCCAAATCAAAGGAAGAACAAGTTAGATCAGCGAGGAGATGGACCGTTCAGAATTCTTAAGCGGATCGGCCCTAATGCTTACCATGTCGATTTGCCTGGTGAGTATAATGTCCATCCAACGTTTAATGTGGCTGATCTATCTCTTTATGTGCCAGATTTTGATTCCGACGTCGAATCAAAGACGATTCGAGTTCAAGTGGAGGAGAATGATGCAGTGAAGCCTGCCATGTCTCCAACCGACGCCGATGAGTTGATTCGAGTGCCTTCTGACGGACCAATCACAAGAAGTCGAGCTAAGAAGATTGTTCAAGGCACAACAGCGATCTTGGTTCGATTGGCAGCGGTTATTGAAGAGCCTAGCAAGGCGAAGTGGGTCTCGTGCATTCGACATCAATTGAGCCCGGATTCCATGGATTAATTATATGAGGGCCGAAATTCACTATTTCTTTATTTAGAAACATGTATTAATTTGTCTCACTTTAGGGCTGAATTTAGTAAGTGACCGGGTGAGATGAATTGGTATTTAAGTCAAAGTCAACCCTTTGACTTGACCATTCTAAATTGAAGAAAATATCTTATTTATTTTATTATGAACAATTTCTATTTATTTTAATAATGTAGAGAAATCAGCCAATAGGCTTATGTTAGTTGGTTGATCTTCTCTCTCCTGGTTGTTAGAGATATTTTTAGTTTGTTAGAGATATTTTGAGTTTGTTAGGATTATTTCCTTAAATAAATAAGTCAGCCATGATTTATTTTATTTAAGGGAATCTAGTTAGATTTATTTAGATATTATTATATCTTGGGAAGCAAGCAAAGGAGATCTAATCTCCCCTTCTAGGGCCGGCCACTCCTCTCCCTTGCTCCCCAAGTATTAGCTTTTGTATTCTCTATAAATACTTTTCAGTTTCATTAATAAAAATCAGCTTGAGATTAGATAAACCCTAAGAAAGGTTTATCTAGTCCTTGGGCTCAAAAATACAATTTGTGTCTTGTGTGTTCCAGCATCAGCATCCTTCGTCGATCATAGCATTCTCGATCTCTCTCTCTTGTTCGAATCTGAGTTATCGTTCATTCAATTAGATTGTTCTAGTTGTGATTGTTAAAGATCAAACTAGTTAATCATTCGGATTTAGCGTTAGAGCCAATCCGTTTGAGCTATCAAAATTGAATATCAATAAATCAGATCGAGTGCTTTCATTCATTCAATCAGTTCGTTATTGTGTTACTTGGATCGCAAGTTATTGACTTTGTTAGCAAATTCAGGTTGAATCAAGGATTACTAGGCAAGATCGGGACTTGTGTGGTCAAATACGAGGTTTTCTACGGAGGATTCCGGGGCAATCACGTATCAATGAGCAAATAGAAAAAATACTTCCTGTTGCATGCCAACGGGGTTTCAGAAAAGAAGTATCGATCCCCAAATAAGACAGATTTACGAAGAAAAAATTGTCAACCCAGCCCCGGTCAGACTTCGACATATTGTAGATCAGGTCGGACTTGTTTTCTAGAGTTTTTAGGGTAATGCGGCCAGGACCACCTTTAGAGAGACGATAATTGCTCAACAGTTTTGAAGGGGATGTCATGAGAAGAGTAGAGAAGGTCAACAACTAGCAAGAGTCTCTAAGCTTGAGGGAGTACTTGGCCGGGGGACAGTGATATGCACAATTATGTTGTGTATTTAGGAGGGGTTTTAGCATATATTTATGGTCTTTCTAGGTCTTTTGAAGACTATCTACTGCTTGGAGGTAGAAGACCCAAAGATGCATTATTTTGGGATTTAGAGCTGGATTGAAGAAAAAAGGGAAAAAGCGTTCCGGTGCTGACGGCGACCGTTGTCGACCAAGCGGCGCCCGCCGCCTCTCACAATGCAGAGTTCCTTGTGACGCCACAAGTTTTATTCCTATTGGTTTAGTTGTATCAGCTTTATTTCGAGATCTATGTATTTTTGGATATACTTTTTAGACCTAGTTTTATATATTAGGGTTATGAAAGTTGCACCTCTCATCTATTATCATTATTCTTTCTTTCAGACTTTTGCGTTTTTAGCTTTCATGGAGAACTAAGCCTTATTGCTTAATTAGATAGTTTGAAGCCTTCGTTTTGACTTTCAGTTGTGAGATTTCTACTCTTTATCTATTGCATGGAATTATTTTACTTTATTGAATGAATTGTTTATGTGATTGATTTCAGCAATTTCTAGGATTGTTGTTGTTAAATCTCTATTGCTAAATCTAAGAACTACTAATTGAGTTTCTCTATTTCATAGTAGCAAATTGCATTGTACTAGTATCTGGTTGTGCTAGTCTATTGCAGAAAAGAGTTGAATTGCGATCTAGGATAAAAGCTGGTTGTTTTATGCTAGATTTGTATCCTGCCTTTATTCCTATGCTTAATGCTGCTTTTGAATTGAATATTGATGGTTTCAGGGTTATTCAATTCATTAGGATTGATAGCATCTGGTTGTGCTATAAATTATATTTGAAAAGGAATTGGAATTCCATGTGCATGCGATATTGAGTGAAATCTATGATCAACTTGTCATACGAATGTGGATCTCTGTTTGACTAAGTGTGTTCCCAATATGATCAACTATAATTTCTTTACTAGTTTTTGCATGCTTGACAATTAGTTTAATTTACAAACTCCTTGTTGTTACTTGATTTGACATAAAATTCACATAAAAGATAAATCTACCTCTCTGAGGATTCGACCCTTATTTCCCTAAGACTATAATCTTTAGGTTTGTTCGGACTCTTTTGTATAACTGTGATTTGCACGACCATTTCACCGTTATCAAATTGGCGTCGTTGCCAGGGAGGAAATAATTGTCTTTTTGTGTGATTTTTGTGCCAATTTTGGTGTGAACCTATCTTTTGGTTCGCACCTGTGCTACTAATAATTCAAATCTACTTTTTTATCCTGAAATTGAATGGACTCATTTTAGAACTCGCTGAGATGCACATGCACTACCGCAAGGAATCCGAACAATGACAGATCAACGAGTCACTCTTGATAGCTGGACAGCGCCTAATCTGAATCAGCCTACACGTGCAGTGCAATTCCCAGCCCTTGGTGATGGGGTGAAGTTTGAGCTCAAGATAGGAGTAGTCCATCTACTCCCAAAATTCAACGAAACTCCACTTGAGGATCCCATTCAGCATCTTGATGAGTAATTCATTGATGTCTGCACTAACATGTGCCCCTCTGATATTACTGAAGAACAGATGAGGCTGAGAGCGTTTTCCTTTTCTATGAAGGAATCGCTAAAGATTGGTATCGTGCTCTAACTCCTAGAAGCGTTATTAATTGGGTGAACTTGAAGAAGTTGTTTCTTGACAAATACGTCCCTGCAATCAAGTCTAATCAACTCAAGAAGCATATATGAATATTTTGAGCGCTTCAAGAAGCTGGTAAAGAGCTGTCCCTACCATGGTTATGCTAATCATGATCTCATACTTTATCTCCATGGCGGACTCCGTGAGGATGACCGACAATTGGTCAATTCTTCTTGTGGTGGAAACATCATGAAGAGAACATATGAAGAAGCTCTAGACATCTTTTCCATGCTGGCTGATGATTCTAGGCAATACAATGGAAGAGGTTCTCAAAACTTGTCAGCCACCAACTCTCATTCAAAAATTGATGAAGCTGATTTTGATGTGCTGAAAAAAGAAGTGAGATGGTTGAAGTTGAAGGGTACTGCTCAACAAGCTAGGGCTTGTGAAATCTGTCATGAAGCCTTGCATCCTACTAATTCATGTCCTACACTATAAGGGGAGGTGGATGCAGTTGGAGGGTATCAAATGAAGCTAAGATATGATCCCTATTCAAACAATTACAACCCTGGCTGGAAAAATCATCCTAACTTCAGGTGGAAAGGGCCAAAGTCAAATCAACAACATGATCATTTTCAACAAGGTAAACCATACGTGCCAAGGCCTCAAGGACAGAATACCAATGTAGCTCCTTCTATGGAAGACATGACGAAGATGCTGATGCAAAATAATCTCACTCTAATAGAAAATATGTGTAAGCTGACTAAGAGTCAAGTGGAATTCCAAGAAAATACATCAGCAAGCATCCATAACTTGGAAAGACAAATGAGCCAAATCTCTGAAGCAGTGAGCAAACTAGAAGCAAGAAATTCGGGTAAGCTCCCCTCTCAAACCGAAGTCAACTCAAATATTCGTAATGTCAGTGCTGTCACTTTGAGGAGTGGGAAGCAACTTGAGAAAAGAAAAGAGCAAGAATCTGACGAGGACGAGGGCGGCGACCGCCGCCACCACGGCAACACCCGCTGCCAAAACAAGCTTAGCTACGACAAACTGGAAAATAATGGCGACGACCAAAAAATAAAAGGTGGCGACCGCCGTCCACACAGCGGCGACCGTCATGACGGTGATCCATCCGAGCCTAATTTTTCCTGAAAAAACAGCGACCGCCGCCTACCTGTAGAAGCATCCGATGACGAAAAATCAACAGTCCTCCCTGAATGGAAGCCAGTTGCTCCATTTTCATCTGCATTAAAGTGCACAAAGCCCCTGAAGCAGGATAGGGACATGATCGAGATGTTCAAAAACGTTGAGGTCAACATTCCTCTCCTTAACTTGATCAAGTCAATCCCCGGTATGCAAAATTCTTGAAGTAGATGTGCACTAAAACAGTAAGAAGAAGGTGAAGGTGAGTGAGCATGTTTCATATGTGTTTCAAAAAAACTTACCTAAGAAGTGCGGGGATCCAGTTATGTTTACTATCCCTATTACAATTGGAGGTACTAAAGTTGACAAAGCCATGTTAGATTTGGGTGCTTCCATCAATGTGATGCCTTCTTCTCTCTTTAAATCTTTGAAACTTGGACCTATGCATGCCACTAATATCTCTATTTAATTAGCTGATAGGTTTAATGTTCGTCATATAGGTTTAGTAGAGGACGTTTTGGTTATGGTTGGTGATCTCACTTTTCTTGCTGATTTCTATGTTCTTAAAATGGAACATGCATGATGATCATGCAATCCTTATTCTGTTAGGGAGACCTTTTTTGGAAACAGCCAATATAAAAATCAATGTGAGTACTGGCTCTTTAACAATGGAATATTATGGTCAAACCATTAATTATAATATTTATGAAGCCATGAAATATCCATATGATGATTACTCTGTTTATGCTATTGATAAGCTTGAGCTTGTGGTAGAAGATGTTTTTGATGAAAATCAACTAGATGATGTGCAATCTATTATTGTTGATTCTAGTTTGGATTTCACTTTATCAACTGATATACAAGATATTGTAAACGAGATGGATGCTTATTATAAGCTTCCTCTTGAGCCACCTGACAAAACTCTTTTACCACTAACCCTACCTAGGGAAAAGCTTTTGCCCTCTATTGTGCAGGCACCGGTGATTGAGTTAAAGCAACTCCCAGACCACCTCAAGTATGTATTCCTTGGAGACAAGGAGACATTACATGTGATCATCTCCAACAAGCTCACAAAAGAACAAGAAAACAGGCTAGTGGCAGTTCTAAGAGAGTACAAGACAACAATTGATTGGACCATTGCTGACATCAAGGAAATTAGCTCCACCACTTGCAAGCATCGTATACTATTGGAAGGAGAAGAGAAGCCATCTAGACAACCACAGAGGCGTTTGAATCCACCTATGATGGATTTCGTGAAGAAAGAAGTCCTGAAACTCTTGCAAGCAGGTATGATTTTTCCTATCTCTGACAGCAAATGGGTTAGACCCATATAGGTTGTACCAAAGAAAGGGGGATTTACAGTGGTGGAGAACCAGTAGGGAGAATTGGTCCCTACAAGACTACAGACATGCTATAGAGTTTGCATTGACTACCACAAGCTGAATGCAGAAACTAGGAATGATCACCACTTCCCCCTTCCTTTCATTGATCAGATGCTTGAGAGATTGGCTGGTAGATCGTTCTATTGCTTTCTAGATGGGTACTCAAGCTGCTTTCAAACAGCCATTGCCCCTGAAGATCAAGCCAAGACAACATTCACTTGCCCGTTTGGTACTTTTGCCTACCGTCGGATGCCATTTGGTTTGTGCAATGACCCTGAGACTTTCCAAAGGTGTGTGGTAAGCATCTTTTCTGAGTACATTGAGGATTTCATTGAGGTCTTCAGGGATGACTATACTTTACATGGGGATAATTTTGATGCATGCCTAAATAACCTATCACTTGTACTTGCTAGATGTGTTGACATTAATTTAGTGCTTAATTCTGAAAAGTGTCACTTCATGGTAGAACAGGGCATTGTACTTGGTCATATAGTTTCATCTAGGGGTATTGAGGTCGATAAGGCAAAGGTTGAAGTGCTTCAATCTTTGCCCTACCCTACTAATTTGCATGAAATTCGTTCTTTTTTAGGCCATGCAGGTTTCTACCGCAGGTTTATTAAGGATTTCTCCAAGATCTCAACACCTCTATGTGAACTACTGAAGAAAGACATGGTGTTTGAGTTTACAACTGAGTGTTAGGCAGCCTTTGATGATCTTAAGGCTCACTTGACAAGTGCCCCTATCATTCAGGCTCTTAATTGGTCTAAGCCCTTTGAGATAATGTGTGATGCTAGTGACTATGTTGTATGGGTTGTGCTAGGCCAAAAGGAAGGCAAAGCTTCTCATGTGATTCAATATGCATCTACGACCCTGAATGGTGCACAGAGAAACTACTCTACTGCAGAGAAGGAGATGCTTGTTGTGGTATTTGCACTTAAAATGTTCAGACCTTACCTCCTTGGAACAAAGGTCATCATTTACACTGATCATGCTGCCCTAATATACCTACTGACAAAGAAAGAAGCAAAGCCAAGATTGATTCAGTGGGTCCTATTACTCAGTGAATTTGACATTGAGATTAAGGACAAGAAGGGTGCTGAGAACCTGGTAGCTGATCATTTCAGTAGAACTGCCCAAGAAGAGAGCACCCCTCAAAAGCAGATTCAAACAAGCTTTCTTGATGAGTCCTTGTTCAATATGAGAACCATAGAGCCATGGTATGCAGACTTGGTGAACTTCCTCAGCACATGTGAATTCCTTCAACCCTTCAACAAAGCTCAGAGGGATAGACTACGTAGTACAGCTAGATTTTTTGTCTGGGATGACCCCTATCTTTGGAAGCACTGCTCAGATCAAGTAATCCGCCGTTGCATTCCAGAAATGAAGTAAACTCTCTCCTTACACTTTGTCATTCTGGAGCATCTGGGGGAAATTTTAGGGTTCAAAAAACTGCTAGAAAGGTACTTGATGCAGGATTTTGGTGGCCTACCATCTTTAACGATGCACACAACCACTGTAAATCTTGTGATAGGTGCCAACGAGTTGGAAATATGTCCAGTAGGGATGAAATGCCCCAAACTAGTTTGCTCTTTTGTGAAATATTTGATGTTTGGGGTATTGACTTCATGGGACCTTTGGCAATATATATTTTGCTTGTTGTGGACTACGTTTCCAAATGGGTGGAAGCGAAAGCCACCAGGACTGATGATTCTAGAGTTGTTGCAGATTTCTTGAATTCCCACTTAACAGGTTTGGAATCCCCAAGGCTCTCATAAGTGATAGGGGAACTCACTTTAAGACAATCAATGCCATGTTAAAGAAGTATCATGTCACCCAAAGAGTTTCTATTGTCTATCACCCTCAAACAAATGGCCAAGCTGAAGTGTCAAATAGAGAGATTAAATCCATTTTGGAGAAGACGGTGTCTACTAGCAGAAAAGATTGGAGTCAGAGGCTTGATGATGCATTATGGGCCTATAGGACAGCTTACAAAACACATATTGGTATGTCACCATTTAGGTTGGTTTTTGCTAAGGCATGTCATCTCCCAGTTGAGTTGGAACACAAGGCCTAGGCTATCAAGACGTGCAATATGCAACTTGAAGAATCCGGGGAGCTTAGAAAGCTACAATTACAAGAGTTGGAGGAGGCCAAGATTGAAGCTTATGACAATGCCATTCACTACAAAGAGCGGACTAAGGCTTGGCATGACAAAAACATCTTGAGAAAAGACTTCAAAGTTGGTGACAAAGTCCTTCTATTTCAGTCCCGCTTTAGACT
Organism: Fallopia convolvulus; assembly: GCA_964016875.1. Lineage (NCBI taxonomy): Eukaryota > Viridiplantae > Streptophyta > Magnoliopsida > Caryophyllales > Polygonaceae > Fallopia > Fallopia convolvulus. The sequence goes on along the minus strand of OZ024724.1, from coordinate 36,919,796 downwards.
CTTTCCAAACAAGCTAAGATCCCGTTGGGCAGGGCCTTATGTGATTGCTAATGTTTTTCCCCATGGTGCAATTGAGCTCTATGATCCAAAAGCACATACATTATTCAAAGTGAATGGTCAAAGAGTGAAGAAGTATCATGAGGGAATTACCAAGGACACAATTGAGGAGCATGTCCTAACAAAGCCTGACGCTGAAAACTAATGAATTGGCATTACGTCAAGCCACGACGTTAAATAAGGCGCTTGTCGGGAGGCAACCCGGCCTAGGTACTTTCTTTCTTTTTCTTTTTTCTAGCTTAGTTGTTTTTGTTTCGTTTTTCTTTTGTTTTTGGGTGAACTAACCTATAGGGGAGCGAAAAGGAGTGCCACGGAAAAGGCGGCGACCGCCGCCGACACGGTGGCGCCCGCCATTAGTTAATTTCAAACCTCCTTACCTACGAAGTAGCCTGCGGTACCCGCCCGAAAAAAATAAAATCGCCGCCAGGTCGCCTTTAATTGCGGCGGTACACCTCTTTTCCTTTGAAAAACAACAAAATCGAAAATTAAAAAAAAACAGAGTGTTGAAAAAGGGAGTTAAAAGAAATAAGAGAGATAAAACGCATCATGAACCCCAAAAACCTTCTCCCTCCTTCCTAGAGAACCCCGAGCACCCACAACGCCCCAATGAAATTGACCTTTCAATCTCGTTTCTCTCTTTTGATCTTTGAAATCTTGATTTTCTTTGCCTTGCTTACCAAAATCTTGCTTCCATATCTATATATGTGGACGTGGTGGGCTTCTAAGACCCAAAATCCCATACTGAAAAACCCTATATTTAGCCCCAAAACAAAAATTCGAGAAGATAATTAATTAATGTTGTTAATCACCGTTCCGACATCGGAAATTGTAGGGCTCAAATGGATTTGTCTCGATGAGCTTCGATTTTCGGCTCCTAGACCTAGACTGTATTAGCAAAGATCCCCTGGAATTTGGGCGTGTCAACTACTCAAGATAGGATTCTCAAGTGGCTCGGGCTGGAGGAGGGTGCGGGTTCTCAGGGATCTTGCTTCATTATATCTTTTATAGCGGCTCTTCGGCGGTGCGAAGTGTGTTGCGTTCTTTTGGAGGTCTCTTTTGAAACCACAACTGATTAGGTGCTCTCCTTCTCACTCATTTGAGATGGTGGATAACTATGTGTGCTTTACCGATTTAAGAAGGTTGATTGTTTCAACTATTCTCGCATTTCTAGATGTTGTTTGTCTTATTTTGGCCTATATTATATGCTTTGGCTTTGATTGGTATATTTTTTATTTTCAAAACTATCTTAAGAAGCCTATTTCTGAACAAAATTCTCAAATGAACTCCTTTGAACAAATTGAACCCAAGCCTACTATGGTTAAGGAAACCAAAAGTAGTAGTGCTCAAAGAAAAAATATGCCTACTGAACAATCTGCGTGTCCCTGGGATGCTACCTTTTGGAAAAACTTGAGTGGTTTGAATTCTTTCAAATTTGCTCCTTATTATGATAAAGAACCTCTGAGCAATTTGAACCTGAATCCACTATGGGTTAGGAAACCTTAAGTAGTGGTGCTCTAATGAACAAATGTAAAGCTAGATATAGTGGCACTACAATGATCAAAGGCATTGCTAGTGCCGCTGGAATTGAGAAAAACAAAGGCACTAAGAAAACCGAAACTCTCTTGGATTACAAGATTGGTATTCTGTTTATTGTTGTCTACATGACTTATGACTTTAACCATTTTAAGACCAGCTTGATGTATTACATGTTCATGCCAATTACTTGTAGAAAGATGGATAGATATATATTAAATTTGGCTCTTTACTGTGAATCCTTGATGTGATGTATTGACAGGAAAAAAATGAGTTTGGATACTAAAGAAAACTGTAAGAAACTTCGCTTGTATCTATTAATAGATGGTAGAAGGGTGATTATAAATAATGTTGATATTGTAAATTATTTTGAGCCTCTAATGTGTATTATTGACAGAAAACAAAAGCTCTTGGAAACTTGTTTCAGGATCAGAACCACCCTTGGGGAGAGACCTCACTAGTATAAATCAAACTACATTGAGATTGTGAGGTGCATTGCATTGACTCCATTTTCGGAAATGGATCACTGTAATACTGCATGGAAAAGGGGCATTCTAATTATGACCAGCTGCTCTAAATGGACGTTTATGTATGATGAAGCTTTTTGCTTATATGCTAGCTTAAGTGAGTGTCTAGTTGTATTGGGTGACCTTTGTTGGTGAAGGATGTTCTATGATATATGTGTTGTATTGAGGGAGAGTGTGACAAACCACCTATTTCTTTTTGGTGTACTGGGTTCTTGAGGGACTGGTACACGGGTGGTTTGTTCATGATTATCTATCTAAGAATGTTAAATGTGATGTACTGCAGTGTGTGTAATGTGAGGGTTGGAACGGTTTAATGAATACTATGTTTCCTATTATCTTCTAGTTAAGAGAAATGGAGAACTTTGCTTATGCAGGAAAAAAATAACGATAAAACAAGAAGTAAATTGTAGTGACTGTGTGAATTGGGTTCTGGTTCAAAATAGAGTCAAATCAGGACTCCGACCTAAATATGAAATGAGAGATGTAGTGCATATGATTTTTATGAACATCATGGAAAACATAAATTGTTGTAATGGTCTGAATCTCTGGTGGCTTATTTCTTTCATAATCTTGATCCATTTTTGCTATAAACAACTTAACAAGTGCTTTGTACGGAGTTGTGTTAATCACTGCCCATACCTTTTGAGAAATTGTAGGAAACAGGAACAAGAAGGAAGCGAAATAGCAAGGCAAAGGAGTAGCTCATTGTTGCTGATGTTGAATGCTTGCAGGATTGTCACAAACACCAGAAAAATTGAACAGTGTAGAGACCAATATGTAACTGATAAAGGAATGGGACATCCTGAGCATGTTAGAGTCACCCAGATTCTGCTCCTCTGCTACTCAAGAGGGGTTAGAGAAAATTTAAAAAATTTGAAACTGATTTCTAAGATAATTAAGGAGATAAATCTGCATGCTTTTAATTTCAAGCACCTGAAGTGTATTTGGGTATGCTGGATAAGTGAGAATCGCTCTTTTTGCGGGTATGCATATGGTCAGGTGAGTTTAACAAGCATGTCTGATACTATATTGTTTAATAAAAATGATACTACAATCTTAGGTGACACGATCATCATGCGAATTCCCCGTACATTGAGGAACAAAACGAAACCTATTTTACAACATTTTGAACTAGGGGTGAAACAGGTCAAATTTAAATCAAGTAAACATGAAAATTGGATTCTGGAATTGTAGAGGGATAGGTAGAAAATCATTTTGGCCAGAGCTTGACTTCTTTTGTAAAAATTCAAAGAGTGCAAATTATGTCCATAACGAAAAGTAAAACGGACAAACTGGCATATGACCAGGTTTGGAGACGAGCAAGGTTCGATAATGTTGTATGGTCTCCTGCCTTAGGCCGAGCGGGAGGTTTTCCTGTCCTTTGAAAGTCTCATCAGCTCATTAACGAGGAAGTCACGATTCTCGTCCAAGAACCAAGGTATGTGATATTAAAATACCACCACTTTGTTTTACCTATGCCCCCCCGCCCTAAATGCTGGGGACAAAGAGGAGTTCTGGAACCAATTAACGATAACGATACAAAACCTAAACCTCCCTACCCTTATGATTGGGGACCTCAACGAAATACAAGAGCCTAGCGAAAAAAAAAGGAGGTGTGTACCCAGAACCTAGAAGATTCGAAAGATTACTAAACTTCAAGAATGACTGTCTGCTAAAGGACATCCCAACTTCAAGTAATGCCTTCACTTGGAGGAAAAATAAAACCGAAGTTGACACATCTATGAAAAACTAGATAGAGTATTACTAATTAGTAGTATCATTCAAAATTTCCCAAATATTAGTGTCCAAAACTACGCCTTCACTAGTTTAGACCATTGAAAAGTGACAGTAGAGTTAAGTAATGAGGAAACAATCAAAGCACAACCGTTCAAAGTGGAAAAAATGTGGATGTACAGGAAATAATTTAGAAATGTGGTTAAGCAAGCTTGGAGAGTGCAATTCCAAGGTTCGAATATGTTCAAATTAGTTAAGAAAACACAAATTTTTAAACAACATGCTAAAAGATGGAATAAGCATACTTTAGCCAACACGTTCGAGCAATTAAGAGAAATAGAAGGTCAACTGGTTGAGCTCAAAAATGATATCCTATCCTCTCCGCAACCATGTACCATCCATAAGCAACTCCGACTGTTGAACAAGAAAGAATGCATCTTAAAGTTCCATAAAACATACTGGAAACAAAGAGCTAAAACAAAACACATCAAAATGTCGGATGCTAACACAGGATACTTTCATAAGATTGCAAGTGGAAAGCGCAACTGAAAAATAATTAAGGAAATCACCACAACCGAAGGTACTCAAATTCAAGGTATAGATAATATTAGAGAAGAAATAAGAAATGACTTTAAGAAGAGATATACTAAGCAACCAACTCATCTAAACAATGCAAATGAATATCTTAACCTGATAACTAAAGAAATAACGGAACAAGACAACAATATGTTAACTAGTGCCGTTACTAATGAATAAATCAAGACAACAGTAATGAAGCTAGGCTCTGACAAATCTTCGGGCCTTGATGGTATGACTGTGAAATTCTAGAAGAGATATTGGGATATTGTAGGACCAACAATAACCAAAGTTGTAAGAAATTTTTTCCACTCATGGAAAATATTACGACAAATTAACCATACATTTATAACTCTCATACCTAAGGTAGAGAACCCAAAATCGACTAATCATTACCGACCAATAAGTCTATTCTCAACTATCTATAAAGTCATTTCAAAAATCATAACGGAAAGGATTAAAAAAGTAATAACCAAAATTATCCACCCACTCCAAGGGGCTTTTATAGAAAACTGGGCTATTCAAGATAACATCCTTATATCCCATGAAATATTTCACTCAGTTAGAAACACAAAAAACAAAGATGGATGGATTGCCATCAAACTAAATATGGAAAAGGCGTATGACCAAGAAGATTGAGAATATCTATTAAACGTATTGCATAGATTTGGGTTTGATAAAAAAAGTTATAGATTGGATAAGGGAATGCATATTCACGGTATCACTTTCGATACTTGTAAATAATGGACCCATGAAACCATTTAACCTAGAACGACGACTCAGGCAAGGTGACCCTTTATCACCTTTCTTATTTGTTATTGCATCGAAAATCCTTGCAAGAAAACTACAGTTAACTAGAGAACTGGATAAAAACATGATAGGATTTCCAATCGCTCGAGGCGGGACTCCGATCCCCTTCTTAGCCTTTGCGGATGACATCATAATATTTGCCAAAGCATCTCAGAGATCATGTGAACAAGTAAAGACTATTATTGATGAATCTTGCAGAATTTCGGGTCAAAAAGTAAACTATAACAAGTCAGCCTTTCAAACGTCTAAAAATATGACTTCCCATCAAAAAATGTAGCACAATAGGCTTTGGGGATCGCAAAAATGACAAATCTAGAAAAGTGTTTAGGTTGCCCAATTATTAATGGCAAAGTCAACAAAGACACCTTTAAAGACACGATTGGAAATACACAAAAACAGCTTACAAAATGGAAGGCAAACTCGCTATCTCAAGAAGGTAGGACGACATTGATTAGGGCCAACTTAGACACAAAACTGAACTATATATTACAGAGCTTTATGCTTCTAGAATATGCTCATTTAGAGATGGATAGGATAAACAAGGGTTCTTTTGGAACAAGGATAGAAATTGTAAACCTTTTGTAGGATGGGATAAGATATGAAAACATAAAGAGGTAGGAGGACTAGGAATCAGGAAAACAGAACATTTGAACAAAGCATTCCAAATGAAACTACTTTGGAAAATTTTTGCAGAACCAAACAATATGTTGGTTAAGATAATCTCACAAAAAAACCTTAGAAATGATAATTTATTCTCGTACAAACTAAAAGCGAACACCTCATGGCAATGGAAAAAACTAATGCATCTAAGAGAAGAATTCTATAAAGGTCTCATTTGGCAAATTGGAGACGGGAAAACGGTCCAATTTTGGAAAGATAATTGGCTATCAGGAGGCCCTCTTTGATCTCATGCAAAGAACCCAACAAATGTAGACGAAACAACAACGGTAGATGAATTTATTACTAATGACCATAGATGGAAAATAGATGAACTAAAAAAAATCCTCCCGGATAACATGGTTGAACAAATTGAAAATACTCCAATCCCGGATAACTACATCCACAATCGATTGTATTGGGCCCCGAGCAAAAATGGCTAGTTTTCTACCTCGTTTGCAGTAGACTTAATCACAAATTTAGAAAGACAAACACCGCATATAAATAACTGGTTGTGGAAATTGGATACATACCCTAAAGTCAAAAACTTCCTTTGGAATGTTGACAATAATGGACTTCCCACGAAAGCTAAACTTAGGGATAAGCAAATCACGACTCCGGGAGGTTGTGTTTTGGGTGATTGTAGCAATGAAGACATAAATCACTTACTGGCAAAGTGTCCGTATATGATCTATATAACTAATAAAGTAAACCCAAATATTGCTAATTATATCCACGGTTATGACCCCCAAAATAAAACACGCAGAACAATTCTAAGTGAACTATACCAACTCCTAAGGAAAAAAGATTTCAGTGTCTAGTAGTTGTTTGGTGGAGCATCTTACATCAACATAACAAATTGACATTTCAACAAGACCAAAGCGAAGGAATATCAGACCTAACAACATACATAAGAAACTTAATAGTAAATTGGGAGAAAGTGTAGCAATGGACGAAGGATGAAGAAACAATACTAACATCTCAATCGAAAGTATAAACAACAATATAAGATCCCAAAGCAAATGGAAAATACCCAAACTGGGATACACTAAAGTTAACATCGATGTCTCTAAAATGTCCAATGGGAACACTACTGGTGGAATTGTTTTCCGAAACCACCTTGTCCAGGTAATGGATATTATAACGGCTAGCTTTGGGAAAGTGTCGGCATTAAACGCTTAAGCTTTTGCTCTCTGAGAAGCGATTAGGCAAATAAAAAACAGAACGATAGAAAAGGTGGAAATTGAAGGGGATAATCTTGAGGTCATTAATGCGGTTAAAGGGAAAATCCATAGCCTGTGGTAGATTGAACTCATTATCACTGACATCTTTGTTTCCATTTATGGAAACCAAGATTTAGTGATTAACCATGTCTTTAAGGAATTGATAGGCGTGAAATGGTCATGCAAATCACGGCTATGCAAAAGAGTCCTAACAACCTAAAGACTATAGTCTTAGGAAAGTAAGGGTCGAATCCACAAGGAGGAGATTTATCTTTCTATGTGAGTTTTATGTCAATTAAAGTAAAAGGGTTTTTAGAATTAAACTAACTATTAAGCATGCAAAAACTAGCAAAGCAAATAAAGTTTGGGTTTTTATCAAATTAGGAAAAACACTTAGTCAACCAGAGATCCACATTCGTATGACAAGTTGATCATCGATTCACTCAATATCGCACGCATATGGAATTCCAATTCCTTTTCAAAGATAATTAATAGCACAACCAGATACTATCAATCCTAACTAATTGAATAACCCTGAAACTATCAAGATTCAATTCAAAAGCAGCATGAAGAATAGGAATATAATTAGGATACAATTCTAACATAAAATAACCAGCTTTTATACTAGAATGCAATTAAAATCTCTTCTACAATAGACTAGCACAACTGAATACTAGTACAATGCAGTTTGCTACTATGAAATAGAGAAACTCAACAAGTAATTTCTCTAGATCTAGCAATTGAGATTCAATAACAACAATCCTAGAAATCGTTGAAATCAATCACATAAACAATTCAAATAAGAGAGTAAAAATAATTCCATGCAATAGATAAAGTGTAGAAATCTCACAACTGAAAGTCAAACGATGCTTCAAACTGTCTGACTAAGCAAAGAGGGTTAGTTCTCCATGAAAAGATAAAAACTCTGAATGAAAAATATGATAATAATGTCTGAATAAGAGATGCAACTCTCTAAAACCTAATATATCCAACTAGGTCTAAAAAGTCTATCCAAAAATACATATATCTCGGATTAAAGCTGACATAAGAAGAGCCAATAGAAATAAAACACGTGGCACCATAAGGAATCTCGCGCTGGCAGGGGCGGCGGGTGCCGCTGGTCTGGCGGCGGGCGCCGCCAGCAGCAAAACGCAAATCTCCGTCTTCTCTTCAATCCAGCTCTAAAACTCCAATAATATGCATCTTCGGGTCTTCTTCTTCCTAGTTGTAGATAGCATATAAAATACCTAAAAACACCATAAACTCATGCTAAAACTCCTCCTAGATACACAATATAATTGTGTATATCAAACTCCCCCACACTTGAATCTCACTCGTCCCTGAGTGACTCAGAAAACTATCACTCATAAAACAACTATAACCACCGGATCATTAAAATGCAAGGAAGCTTACAAAGAGGAATAAAAGCATTCTCATGCAAGCTCAACACCCAACCTACACAACAACACATATAGCAAATAAGCTCTAACTACCCCACCATACTCAACATCAACATAAATGAGCAAATCATCATCAACATCAAATCAACATCATGCTCAACTCAAACCACCAAACAATCCTCAATATCTATCAAAACATCAAACATCAACCCACCAAAAACTAACCACTAATAAGTCCATCAAAAACACCAATAAAGAGAGTGAAAATATCCATAAATCTACACCCTATACCTCCAAGTAAAAACCTACCCAAAACACTCCTATACTCCACTTCTTATGTCGCCTGCGCCGGTAAAAAGATAGTCTTCAAACACTCTTTTTTTTCACTCATTTTGCTTAGGCACCCTTTCAGGTTTTCACCTAACACTCTCTTTTCATTTTCCAATAATGGACTCACCAACTCACACCACTCGGAATCTATTTTTGCCAAGGCCTAGTGCCTGCCAGATTACCTGCTTATTACCTAGACCGCCCTTTCGGATTTTCAGTCTATCCCAGGATTTTAGTTTGCCTTTTTTCAATTTTTATGGCTCTTTTTTTTAAAATCTTTTATTTATAGCACATCAATAGTAATATAATTCCAACTCCCCCAAACTTAAAACACACATTGTCCTCAATGTAGTAAAGACAAGAGAAAATAAAGGGGAAGTAGAGAAGAATACCACTACTGATTAGATGGCGGTGGTGGTGGTGGATACGGTGGATAGTCAGGATATGAGGGGTAAGCGGGCCACACTCCTTGGAAAAACTGAGCCTGCTGCTGGAAATAGCTAGTCTGCTGCTGAAAGAACTAAGACTGATCCTGGTGGAACTGATGGATCCGGTCTATAGAAGTAGACAAAGCAGACTGCTGAGTAAACATCTCATCCTAACGCACTGAAAGCTGACGCATCTGGCGCATCACATCATCCTGCCAACTCAGACCAGTATCCTCTCCAACTGAAGTACTAGGAAAATTTCACACAAGGACATCCTCATGTATAACTGTGTCGCCCTGAGGAATAGTCTCTGGAATAGGCTGTGAAGTAGATGGTGGAACAACCTGTGGAGCAGCAGAAGTAGAGCCGGGAGCTCTAGTAGGAACTGACAGCTGTCGGAGATCAAAGTGATGATACTCAAGTCCATAAGGTAAGCCAACAATGGGTAGAGGAATCTTAAAAGTACCCGTAGGAGGACCAAATGAGTAGGAAAATCGACCTCTAGCCTCAGTAATATATCCAACATGCCTCAAATGCTTAATGTCACAAGTGAAAGTAGAAGAGACTCGATGAGATGATGGAGGAAAAGGAATGTTCAGAAACTCTCCCAAGATAGAAATCATACCACCAATAGCAATCTTGCACTTGTTCTGGCCCCTACACTTCTTGCAGCAAGTAAGAAACTGAGCTCTCCAATCTCTAATAAGCGTGCACTGTGGTGTCAAACTCCACATAGTCTCTAAATTAGTGTAAGAGACCTTGTTTGCCTCAGTGTGGCCATACCAAGCCATCCTAATCACCTTATGAGCAATCCGTAAACAAGGATGAGACCATTTGTAATTCTTTTCTCCTGCCTTAGGATCAAATGAATGAAAACTAGTAGTTTGATACCAAAAATTCAACTCCTCACTAGTAGCATCCCAAAGATCAGAAATAGAAGGCTGTTGAGTAATACCAAATGCCTCCTCAAGGCTAGCATAAGTCAATACATGTACTGAACCTGCTAATTGAAAAGAAATCCTCTCATGCTCATGGTCATCCTCTAAAGTAATCAGAAATTCCCTAGTCCAAGCAGGGAATGTGGGAGCACTCTTAAAGAGAAAATTACCCAATCCAGCATGGGTCAACATCTGTCTAGTACAACTCTCCAATCCTAGCTGCCTCATAGTAACGGGATCAAAAAATAGAGTAGATACGATCTCCCGTCCCTCAATAATCTTCCTCCGAGCCTCATGGATCACGGAGGTGGTGGATCTAGAACTCATAGCACGCTTCCTAGAACTCATAATCAACAATATGAACTCTTAATTGACAGACAAGAGGAGCGAATTAGTTGAAAATACCCGGAAATAGGAGCGGCGGGCTGGAAAATTGGCGGCGGGCTCAAAGTTCCTGGCGGCGTGCGCCGTGTTCCTCGCGGCGGGTGCCGCTGTTCTTGGCGGCGGGTGCCGTTGCTCTTGGCGGCGGGTGCCGCCTCGAGTTTCTTCGAGAAATAACACCAGATTCGCGACGGTCGCCGCGTGGAATGAGACAAAGGAGAGCGTCGACGACGTAGTGAGGCAACAACGGGGCTGAAGAGGTTGAACTTGATGTAGATCCGGGTTGAAGCTGATGTAGATCTAAATTTGGGCAAAAACCTATTCTCTCTTCACTCTTCTCCAAAGCTCTCTTTTTTTCACTAAGATTTTTCTTTTTATGACCACTCTCAACCCTCTTTCTATTTTTATCTCTCTGCACTCTTTTTTTTCGATTTTCTCTTTTCTTTTTTAATTATATATATATATATATTTAAAAGGAGAGTGTGTATACCTGTACGGCAGGGGCGGCGGGTGCCGCAATGCTTATGGCTGTCGCCGCTGAATTGGCGGCGGTCGCCGCGTGGAACTTCGTAGCTAAATTCCTGGAAAAATAAATGGCGGCGGGTGCCGCCGTGCTTACGGCGGTATCCGCCAATTATGTTGTCCTCCTTTGCTCCATACTGCATGTTAGTCCACACAAAATAATGGAAAACCGAACAAAAAAAAACTAAGCTAGAAAACAAAAATGAAAGAAAGTACCTAGGCCGGGTTGCCTCCCGACAAGCGCCTTATTTAACGCCGTGGCTCGACATTATACCAAGTCATCAGTCTTCAACGTCGGGCTTTGTTAGGACAGCTTCCTCAATTGTGTCCTTGGTGAATCCCTCATGATAGTTTTTAACTCTTTGACCATTCACTTTGAATAAAGCATGAGTTTTTGAATCATAAAGCTCAATGGCACCATGGGGAAAAACTTGAGCAATCACATAAGGCCCTGCCCATCGGGATCTTAGCTTGCCTGGAAAGAGTCTAAGGCGGGACTGAAATAGAAGGACTTTGTCACCATCTTTGAAGTCCTTTCTCAAGATATTTTTGTCATGCCAAGCCTTAGTTCGCTCTTTGTAGTGAATAGCATTACCATAAGCTTCAATCCTGGCCTCCTCCAACTCTTATAATTGGAGCTTTTTAAGCTCGCCAGCTTCTTCAAGTTGTAAATTGCACTTCTTGATAGCCCAATAAGCCTTGTGTTCCAACTCAACTGGGAGGTGACATGCCTTACCAAAAACCAACCTAAAAGGTGACATACTAATATGTGTTTTGTAAGCTGTCATGTAGGCCCATAATGCGTCATTAAGCCTCTGACTCCAATCTTTTCTGCTAGGGGACACCGTCTTCTCCAAAATGGATTTAATATCCCTGTTTGATACTTCAGCTTGGCCATTCGTTTGAGTATGATAGGCAGTAGAAACTCTTTGGTTGACATGATACTTCTTTAACATGGCAGTAATTGTCCTATTACAAAAGTGAGTTCCCCTATTACTTATGAGGGCCTTGGGAATTCCAAACCTGTTGAAAATATGGGACTTCAAGAAATCTGCAACAACTCTAGAATCATCAGTTCTGGTGGCCTTCGCTTCCACCCATTTGGAAACGTAGTCCACCGCAAGCAAAATATAAATATTCCCACTAGAGTTTGGAAAGGGTCCCATAAAATCAATACCCCAAACATCAAATATTTCACAAAAAATTAAACTAGTTTGGGGCATTTCATCCCCACTGGACATATTTCCAACTCTTTGGCACCTGTCATAGGATTTACAGTAGTTGTGTGCATCTTTAAAGATGGTGGGCCACCAAAATCCTGCATCAAGTACCTTCCTAGCAGTTCTTTGAACCCCAAAATGTCCCCCACATGCTCCAGAATGAAAAAGTGTAAGGAGAGAGTTTACCTCATTTTCTAGAATGCAACGACGGATTACCTAGTCAGAGTAGTGCTTCCAAAGATAGGGGTCATCCCAGACAAAAAATCTAGCTGTACTGCGTAGTCTGTCCCTTTGAGCTTTGTTGAAAGGTTGAGGAAATTCACCTGTGCTGAGGAAGTTCACCAAGTCTACATACCATGGCTCTATGGTGCTCAACTTGAACAAGGACTCATCCGGAAAGCTTGCTTGAATCTGATTTTGAGGGGTGCTCTCTTCTTGAATAACTCTGCTGAGATGATCAACCACTAGATTTTCAACACCCTTCTTGTCCTTGATTTCAATATCAAATTCACTGAGCAATAGGACCCACCGAATCAATCTTGGCTTTGCCTCTTTCTTTGTCAGTAGGTATCTCAGGGCAGCATGATCAGTATAAATGATGACCTTTGTTCCAAGGATGATGTGACTATGCCTCATGTGCCACATCATGGCCAAGTTTCCCACGGTACCGAGCTTCTTCATGACCCATCCGCCGTCGGTACCGAGCCACCCGGGCGCGCCTGACATGCCACGACCAAGCAAGCACAAGCAATTTCTTCCAAGCCCCAAGATTACGGTCCCGAGCTATATCTCCACGGTACCGAGCCCCGACACGTTGGTACCGACCATGGCGCTCTTAGTTACGAACCTGTTTCCCTCGGTACCGAGCCTCGGCACGTCGGTACCGACCCCTCCAGTGCCAACGCCTACGACGCCGAGACGCCTCTTGTGTGCCAAGATCAAGATGCATTTAATGACGGTTTTCCAAGGGTCTCTTACCATCAATTATGTTTATGGCTGGTTATTGAAGAGCCTTTGTTGGGAGCTCTTTGCTTTTAAAAGGGACGCTTTTCCCTTAGTTAGATATGTTGAATTTGATCAAGAAGACTCATGTTTTGTTTGCCATGTTTCTGCTTTGGTTTTGAGGCATTTCTGCCTTGAATAAAATTGTTATTTCTTGTTTTTAAACTTGATTCGTGAGTCATATCGGATCATCTTTGAGATCCAAGAGCAAGGTGCGTCACATCCTTGTCCTTGAATCTCGTAGTTTGAGTTTCGAGCGTGGTGAGTCATATCCACGACCTAAACTCATCCATATCCACCACTTTCACAATTCCATCATCCATCTCATTGTTTCACAACCCTTCACACGTCCAAAAATCCATCTCTGAGGCACATCCATCCAATTCCCCGCCAAGAAGAGAGCATCCGAAGTGGCCTTGCACCGACTCCACCGATTCGATCCTTATCATGTGGTATCAGAGCCACGCAAGGTACAACTTCTTTCTCTCGTCTTAGCTCTGGAATTTGCTTGAATTTTGCAAGTGTTTACCTTCACAAGTCGTGCCACAAAATTCCTTGCAAAACCGAACCCTAAAACTCGTTACCGACCCTGTATTTTACTTGTTTTGTCTTGCTTTGTGTCTTCGACCGTGTAGCTCAAATCTGACCTTGAGGGACGACCAAAACTGAATTGTTAGGTTGTCCAAAGGTTGAAGAAGCCTTACCGCCTTGCTTGAATGAGTTAAAGACAAAAATACCAAGTGCCACCCTTTGGCCTTTCACCTTTTAGTCATCTTTAATACCACATTTGTGGCTGAATTTTTCAGCTTCTTTCTCTAAAATTTCGAGCATGTTGGCATGAAATAAAACTGAATTCAAGCTTACAATATTGTGTACTCACTCGGGTTAGGATACGGGAAAAGTACCAAGTCATATAAAAAACAAATAACATCGAGTAGGGGTGTAAATCCTTTGGTTGTCGAAGTCTTGTATGCTTGATTGTAAAAGGCTGAAAAGTGTGCATTAAAAGTTAAAAAAAAATTCGGACTCGGAAAGAAAAAGAAGCGGGGCTAGAAAAACCTTGCCGGCGGCCAAAAGGCTAATAAGGGGCCGGGCACAGAATAAGTCGGACCCCGTGAGAAAGAAATTCCGAAAAAGTCCTATTTTGGTTCAAGCTCTTTTGTTTATCTTTTGTTTGTAAACTTGGTACCTAGTAGCTTCCTAAATTCGAGTGATAGACAAACTTGTTGCTTGTATTGCATTGCCATTGCTTGTGCCTTTCTTTTGAGCCATTTCTTGTTCGTTTTACACCAAAGTCCTAACACTTGCAAGTTTGGCACTTTTCGAGTCTAAGTTGAGAATTGGTTGTGTGTGGCTCGAAGTACCACTGCTTGTTGGATTTAATTTGTTTGGTGAAGTTTATGCAAGAAATCGGATGCAGGGAATGATGGCTCACCTCGGGATCGGGATGCTAACTCCGATTCATCCGTGGCTGCCATGCTACAATCTATGCAACAAGATCTTCGTTCTTTTTGTTCTAGGTTTGATGACATTGAGCAAAGGTTGTCAAGGCACGATGAACTTTTCCAAGCTGCGTGGCCACCTCAACCTGCTCACTTTGATGAGATCCAACAAGGGGAGCAGCACCAAGGAATCAAGCTTCGAATCCAAACTTTCCCGGGAACCACCGGTGCCGACGCGTGCCTCGATTGGATAGACAAGACCGACACAGTGTTTGATTACTATGGCTATGAGGAAGAGAGAAGAATAGTCGTCGCCACCGTCCACTTCACCGACTTTGCATACCATTGGTGGATACAAGACAAGGAGGCTCGACGACGTGATGGGCTCCAACCGATCCAAACTTGGCGTGAGCTTAAGTGTTCACTTCAAGAACGCTTTGTTCCACTAGACTCCGCCGAGAGGAACCATTCCAATCCATCGGTAACGAGCTCCAAACCGTGGCACAACCCTTCATCGAGTGTTACTCCGAGCCATCCCAAGAAGCCTGATTTTAGGCGTGACCAACCCCCGCCTCCTCCTAGGAAAGATGCGCCTCCGAGGCCCAAGCAAGAAGGGGAGGAAGGTATGAACCCAATTCTAGCTCCCCCACGACATGCATGTTGGCCTATCATCAAGAGAAGCTCGATGAATTCAATAGCTACGCCATGGACCGATTTGACTTGCAAGGTACCGTCGTGTATATCGTTCCTACTCCAAGGCGAGGATCAACTCAACAAGAGCAACGATGAGGTAATGCCGGAAATGTGTTCTTCGGATATCTCTGCGCAGCCTGGGAAGAATGGCCATAAAACCCAGATCTCTCGCTCTTTCGTGCTGAAATTTGGTAGGAGTCAAGTAGACTTCTGTGTTTGCAAGTGGGACTTGAAATCACTCAATTCCGAGTTCGGAGCTCAGAGAACGACCTCAAACAAGTTCGAACCAGAAGCTGTCCACAACACGGCCGGGACGATCGCTTGTCCCAAGATTGCATCTCTCAGGGCAGTTTCCTACACTCTTATCAACCATAAGCATGAATATGTGTTGGATATGTCACATTCCATTACCCAAATGATTTCATTTCCTATTTATGAGTTTGTGACATCGAGGCCTAAGTATTCTTGTTTTCATCATAGTTCACTATCTCAACACATGTCATTTTATAAAATGCGTAGTTTCCATGCTTTCTTGAGTTGGAATTCACTATTTCCATTTGGGAGAAACTATGGTATGTTTCATTCATGTAGAGTCAGACCCACAAAGTGTATAGTTTTGGAATTCATTGAATTATATCATATTGAACTTGGAAATGTTGTTCTTAACTTGAATTTCATAGATTATACTTGCTTGTGCTTCCTGTTGGGCCCTCCGTAATTCGGCCCAAGAAGAAATTCAAGTGGCCCAGATGCGGTAGCCCACTCGAACCATTAGAGAAGGAAGGATGATAGAGTAGTAAAGAGGGGACGAGAATCTCGGGATTTATGGTCAAATGGCAACGGCTGAATACATTAATGATCGAGGCAAGATATCCGGGATTGGTTGAGCATTCTGTAAACGGTCAGAAGAGGGGAAACGGATATAAAACGAGGCCGAAGTGAAGGGGGAAGGACACACAAGATTGAGCTACAAAAAACCTTCTCGATAACAAAAAACTAATCTCTTGTTCTTAATCATTTCGTTTCCAGTGAGGCATTTTCGAGTAGTTGAGAAGCAGCTTTGTCACAATCCAGATCATAATCCACGAATATCACTTTGTTCATTATTTGTTTTTACATATCTTGTTTGATCCTACATCTTGCTTATAGTTCATAACGCGTTACTATTGTTTCTTGGTTAGGATTTCCCTATTCTAAGCAGGTAACGTGTTAGTACGATTATCCTGCCAAAACAATTGGTGCCCACCGTGGGGCCTAGCCAAGAAGGAGTTTCGCTAAAAACAACAGCAAGATCCATCACATGGAGGGAATCCAAACTACGTACAGCCACGTAGGGGACCTGGACCATCACGAGGCCAATGAAGAAACAAACAACCAAGGTGATGGAAACGTAGGTGGAACAGGAAACGTAGGTGGAGCAAGAAATGACGATAGAGTCGAACAAGGATCTGGCGACACCAATGGCAATCCTGCTACTTCCGAAGGACGAGAAGTGGAAGGAGGCGACGCTGACATCATCATGGAACTTCGATCATCAATGATCGCTCTCCGAAAGGATCTAGAAGAACAAAAAGAAGCTAACGCCAGATTCACCGAGGTATACGAAAAACAAATTGAGACTTTGACTAATGAACGCAACTTGCTTCGGTCGCAGGCGCAATCGGCTCCAACCCGCCCTCGCGGGACCGAGGTGGTAGAAGGAATTGCAAGGCGCTTGGACATGGATGATCCAAATCTTGTGACACCCGATGTTGTCAGACCCATAACCGGGTATCAAGTAAACGGTAATTCCTTAAGAGCAATACGGGAAGATACCGAGGTTTCCCAATTACGGGAACGCCTTCGAGCCCTGGAGGACCGAATTACTCAGGTCCCCGGGGCGTCTCAACCTATCGCGATGGAAAGGAGGGATGGGTACACCGATTCCCCCTTCGTACCTGCCATCGCAAGGGTAGATATCTCCCGGAAATATCACGTCCCCGACGTGCCTAAATACGAAGGGGTGACGGATCCCGATCAACACATAGCCGCATTCAAACAGGCTATGAATATTAGCACAGTTCCTTTTGATATGAAAGAAATTGTCATGTGCCGTTGGTTTGGGAACACGTTGTCTGGACCCGCTCTCAATTGGCACTCACACTTACCTCTTGGAAGTATCTCATCTTTTGCCGAGTTAATTGACAAATTCAGGGTTAGGTTCGCAAGTAGTCGACATGCCAAAAAATGATCAAGTGATCTGTACCGCTTGGTGCAAAGATCAGGGGAATCTTTGAAAACTTTCCTTAGTCGCTACAATGAAGAAATGGTGACCATCGAAGGATGTGATGCCGCCATAGCTGTGGAAGCATTCCGAAAGGGTATATCGATGTGCAATCCCGAATTATACCGCGAACTAACTAAATACCCTTGTTCCAACTTTGATGAGGTACAGGTAAAAGCTTTTGCCCATGTCCGATTAGAAGAAGATGACCTCTTTGCCGAGAAAATAGCAAGCCCACATCGACCTGATCGGAGACACGGACGGCGGGATACAAGATACGCCCCATATCCCTCGGCACCTCATGCTAAAACCACCATTAATGCTACCATGTTTAGACAAAGTGATGGGTACGAGAATCCTCGGCTGCCTCCAAAACTTTCTCACTACAATTTTCGCGTAGACGCGACTGAAGTGGTCCGAACTCTCAACACCATGGGGGACACTGTAAAATGGCCCCGAAAAAGTAACATGCCGGCACAGCATAAAGACAAGACCAGATGGTGTGATTTCCATTTTGACCATGGCCATCGAACTGACGAGTGTATTGCATTACGGAAAGAAGTAAGTGAACTACTACGAAGGGGGCATCTCAAAGAACTAATATCGGAGAAAGAAAAGGAGCAGTTGGACCGTAACAGAGAAAAAGCCACTCCACCACCCCCGCCGAAGCACACCGGAGTAATTAACGTCATTACAGGGGGGTCGGAGATCTGTGGTATAACTTACTCCACAGCCAAGCGAATTGCAAGGGACGCCAGGAGAGATTGCCCAAAAGCACCATCACGATCAAATCTCGCCATGATGTCGATCACCTTCGACGATGTCGAAGAAGAGGAAGTTCATCACGACTGCTTGATAATCTCTCTGACCATAGCTAATTTTCTTGTTAAAAGGATCTTAGTTGATAATGGAAGCTCTACTAACTTACTTATGTTGGACGCCTTGTACAGTTTAGGTCTCGGGATGGATGACATCACCAAGAAGTCAACTACTTTGGTAGGCTTCAGTGGAGAATCACGCAACACAATCGGGGAGATATCACTACCTACCATTGCGGCAGGAGTCAATTATCAGGTAAAATTCCAAGTACTCGATTGCCCGTCACCTTTTAATGTCATTTTAGGCAGGCCATGGATACATGGGATGAAGGCAATTCCTTCCACCTATCACCAATGTGTGAAGTTCCCAACACCTTGGGGAATTCAAGAAATTAAGGGGGAACAGAAGTTGGCACGGGAGTGCTATTCCGTAATAATGAAAGCAACAACCTCAAAGAATCCACGGCCTGAAGCGAAGAAGAGGATGTCGGATTAGCAATTAAAGGACTGTAGAATGACTACTTGTTACGCGAAGCCGGAGACACCTGAGCTTCAAGAGGTAGCCCTTGATCCGTTAGAGCCCTCCAAAAAGATTAAAATAGGAGCAGATCTGGAACCGACTCTACGCGAGCAAATAGTAGAATTTCTACGATCCTACAAAGATTGTTTTGCTTGGTCAAACGAGGATATGATAGGCATTGATCCTGGTGTGATTAACCATGCCTTGAATGTCAATAAGAAAGTGCCACCAGTAAAGCAGAAAAGGCGCAAGTTCGCTCCCGAGCGAAATCAGGTAATAAATGATGAGGTAAAATCTTTACTTGAAACTGGTAAAATTAGAGAAGTACAATACCCTGATTTGCTTGCGAATGTGGTTGTAGTTAAAAAGAAAAACGGTAAATGGCGCGTTTGCGTAGATTTTACCGATCTAAACAAAGCATGCCCCAAAGATTCATTCCCCTTGCCTCACATAGATGCAATGGTGGACGCACCAGCGGGGCATGAACTTTTGACCTTCATGGATGCTTTTAGTGGGTACCATCAGATAATGATGCATCCTGACGATCAAGAAAAAACCTCATTCGTAACCAATAAGGGAACTTATTGTTATAAAGTTATGCCCTTCGGATTAAGAAATGCAGGTGCTACTTATCAGAGATTGGTTAATAAGATGTTTCAGGATAAGCTGGGGGATACAATGGAAGTGTATATAGATGACATGTTGGTCAAATCATTAAAGGAGGAGGACCATGTCAACCACTTAAGAGACGCGATCAAGATTCTGCGGCGCTACCAAATGAAGTTAAACCCCACCAAGTGCTCTTTTGGAGTAACGTCAGGAAAATTCCTCGGATACATAGTAACGCAGAGGGGGATCGAGGCGAGCCCTGGCAGGTCAAAGCCATAATGGAGTTGCAATCCCCAAAGTGTGTCAAAGACGTACAGAGGCTAACAAGGCGAGTGGCTACGTTAAACCGATTCATATCAAGATCCTCAGACAGAAACAAACTGTTTTACGACATCCTGAAGAAGAACAAGTCGTTCGAATGGACAGGTGCACACGAAAAAGCCTTCGAGGAATTAAAAAAGTATCTATCAAATCCGCAGGTGTTATCCAAGCCGAAGCCAGGAGAAAACCTGTATGTGTACCTAGCTGTGACCGAAGTGGCAGTAAGTGCAGTCTTGATCAGAGAGGAGAATGGAGACCAGTTGCCTATCTATTACGTAAGTAAAACCTTGTTGGATGCAGAAACGAGGTATTCCCCCATAGAAAAATTAGTGTTATCTTTGGTAATGGCTTCTATAAAGTTACGTCCTTATTTTGAAAGTCATTCTATAATTGTGAGAACTAATTATCCGATGAAGAGTATCATGTCAAAACCAGAGTTATCAGGTCGGCTAACCAGGTGGTTAATTCACTTAAATGGTTACGACATCACATACGAACCCCGAACGGCAATGAAATCTCAAGTGTTGGCAAATTTTGTGGTCGACTTCACTCCTACCACTTCAGAAAGCGAAGACCAAGACGTGCTGCAAATAACAGGAAATGGTAAATGGCTGATGCATACGGATGGAGCGTCAAATCAGATGGGTGTAGGATTGGGGCTAGTCCTGAAGTCACCACAGGGGGATAGGATAGCCCAAGCTGTTCGATGCACGTTTAAGGCTACTAATAACGAAGCAGAATACGAAGCGCTTATCGCAGGGCTGCTTATCGCCAAAGATCTAAACGTACAAGAGATCGAGGTAATCTGTGATTCGTTGCTTATTGTAAATCAAGTTACAAATTCATATGTTGCCAGGGACTCGAAGATGAAGGCATACTTAGAAAAAGTTCAAGAAGTCATAAGGCACTTTAAACTGTTCGAGATAAGGCAGGTTCCAAGAGATGCCAACACACAAGCAGACGCTTTAGCCAACCTGGGATCCGTAATTGACCCAAGGGAGTACGACAAGATACCTTTCGTATACCTTGATGCGCCATCCATAAGCAAAGAAGCAGACATACTAGAAGTTTGAAACTCTGATGAAGACAGATCGTGGGTAACCCCTTACTTAAAGTGGTTACAAGACGGAGTGTTACCAGAAGACAAGGAAGAAGCTCAACGACTTAAGGTAAAAGCTTCTACTTTTGCGGTTAAGGATAACGTTTTGTTTAAGTGGATGTCGTCAGCGTTACACGCGCGATGCATAAAGGAGGAAGAAGTACGGAGGGTATTACGAGATATACATGATGGGGAATGCGGAAACCACACGGGGGGTCGCAACTTGGCAAAGAAGGCAAGCAGGATGGGTTACTATTGGCCAACCATGAACAAAGACATAGTGGAATTTGCTCGCAAATGTGACGCGTGCCAGCGTCATGGACCTATACCACATCAACCATCAGAGCTGTTACACCCCATAACATCTCCTTGGCCATTTATGAAATTGGGGATGGATATTGTGGGAAAATTACCTCCAGCCTCGGGGCAACGAGTTTACATTCTGGCGATGACCGACTACTTCTCCAAGTGGATTGAAGTTGAAGCCTTAAAAGAAGTTAAAGACACCCAAGTTATTTCCTTCATAAAGAGAAATATCCTGAGCAGGTTTGGAATACCATCCATCATAGTCTGCGACAACGGGTCCCAATTCATCAGTGACAAGACGAGGTCATTTTGCCATCAATACAGTTAGTGATGTCGACGCCTCGTTACCCACAAGCCAACGGGCAAGCAGAAGCAAGTAACAAGGTGATTATTAACAACTTGAAGAAGCGGCTCAAAGAAGCAAAGGGGAAATGGGCAGATGAATTACCCCTTATCTTATGGTCAGATCGAACAACCCCCAAGACAGCAACAGGTCATACACCTTTTTCCTTGGTCTATGGATGCAAAGCCGTATTACCAGTAGAAATAACTTTGCCTATGGTTCGGTACGGACTTACCACTGAGGAGTCAAACTTGTCCAACTTGTTACATCATTTGGATACTATCGACGAGTTACGAGACGAGGCTTGAATTCGAATGGCGTCATACAGGCAAGGAGTAGCTCGAAGTTATAACAAACGCGTTAACGCTTAGGTGTTCCAAGTGGGAGACTGGGTGCTAACAAAAGTCTTCCAGAATACGCAAGAGTTAAATGCTGGAAAATTAGGAGCAAATTGGGAAGGACCATACCGAATTACAAAGATAATAGGACGAGGAGCCTATGAGTTAATGACGCAAGAAGGAAAAGCGGTCCCCAGAAGCTGGAATGCAATGAACTTAAAGTTGTATCACTTTTGAAGCACAACGAGTTCTAATAAGGTAATTTGCATTAAAATTTTCCTTTATGTTATTATATTTTCATACACGTACAAGGACAATGATATCAACAACATCAGAAAAAACTAACAAGGGACGCCTTGTGACGTTACAGGCCAAAACATGGGCCCTCGCCTTATGATCAGGCAACGCTGTGCACACTACGACTAGTCAAAAGATGCAAGAGACGAGAACAAGCAACGAGTATTCAAGAGCAAATGGAGTTTTTATTTGTAATACGAATCATGAAGTTATTACAAGAAGAATTTGCATTTCAAGACACATACAATATTCTCTCTCTACGCGTCTAACATAAAAAGCGCTATACTAACAAATCCATCACGAAAGTTGCGAATACATGTAACAAGCAAAGCCAACTTCACTACGAACATGTTGATCTTTTCTTCCGCTACGCAATCTTCTTACCTGCAAAAAAAGATCAAAAAACAGATCCAAGGCAATGACAACAAATTATCAAAATAAAACCCCATAAACTAACGCGGGGCATAAAACTTGTCCACAAAAGGGGCCCTAAAACGAAGCGGCCATACAAGACGAAAGTTTTTAGATAAACAACCCCAACACATTGGGGGTAAGACTTTGTCCGAAATTCACCAAAAAAAAAGGAACAGGAGGTGATCATTCTTGGGGCTGGTTGTCTCTTTCCACCTGGGCAACCACTTTGGCAACAGAGGCAATATCATCAATGACCGAAGACTTTTTAGCCGTTATCACCTCGTTAGAAAACAGGCTTTCAAACAGCTCCCTTTCCTTCTTAGCATCCCACGAAGTGTGCCTCCCTGCCGCAAACTCCTCCATCATTTCCACTCGAGCCCGGCAAGATCAGTAATCAGCAGTATCTTCAATCTCTTTCGCCAAAAGCAGCTTCTTTAGCGGAAGACGCCATGAACTTCTCTTCCCACTCTCTGGACTCCTTAGAAACCCTCTCAAGATTCTTCATCAGGTCGTGAACCTTCTTTTCCAAGGCCATTTTCTCGTGACTTAAGATGCTGCTCCTATCCTTCTGAAGCTGAAGATTGATCTTGCTCTGAGCCAATTCATCGGGAAGGTCCTTGAAATATTCAAAGGCAGAAAGAGAAAGTTGCAAGCCCTGCACAAAGGGAGGACAAAATTAGAAAACGAGTAAAAAAGCAGAGTAAGGGGTGACGAAAAAAGCAAACCTGCCACTGCGACGCTAGAATTTCGCCGAAAAAATCCGGGAAAGATGTTCGATCTTCCTTACCGCGAGAAATTCCCACGTGGAGAGGTGTCAAGGAGTTCAAGCATTTTTCAGCAGCCATATCAAGAGATATCATCGTCTTTGGGAGATCGGAAAGGGTCGAACATGCTTTTTTCTTAGGAGAAGAAGCTCGAACCTCAAGAGGCTTTTTTGGGTCCGGGACCGTCAACACTGTATCTGCCGTAGAAGCCGACTCAGCCTTTCTCTTCTTTCGAGCCTCAACTCGTTCCATAGTAGTCAGCGCAGTGGTAGAACGGGTTGTCCTCGAACCTGGCAAAGGTGGCCGAGATTTTTTAGAAGAAAGAAGAAAGATTTACCGAGAGGAAGTGGAAGAGACTTACTTGACATCTCGATCTCCTCGGATCCGGCAGAGCACGCCTTTACCAGATCAGGGTAGGATCGTTCTTTGAACGAAAGAGCTTCGATGTGGTTGATGACCTGGTACGACACCGTGCGAGGATGAGGAGTGGCAAGATGTTCTACGATAGAAAACGCTCAGAGGTCAGATCTGAAAAGATGTTAGGAAACTCAAAAGACGAAGCACTACCTGTTGATTGCCAACGACTTCTCATGAAAGACGTATCAATACCTAAGGAAGACAGCCTCACAAAGAAAAATTTATCGGCCCAACCCCGATCGGATTTGGATATATTGAAGACTAAATCGGATTTGTTGGTAAAAGTTTTGAGAGTTATACGACCCGGACCACCTTTGGAGAGACGATAGTTTAGGAAGAAGTCAGCAGCTTTGAAAGGAAGGCCGTGGGAAGAACATAGTTGGTCAACAGAGAGGAGAAGCCTCCAAACCTGTGGAAGTAACTGTCCCGGAGAAACTTTGAGGGAAGAGAGGAAGTTGACAACCAAAGGAGAAAATGGAAAACGATGGTCTATGCGAAAGGGGTACTTATACAAGCACACCCAATCGTCGGCATAAAAATCTGCGTGAATACCAGGGGGAGGCAAGAACACCTCTACATGCGACGGAAAACCCGGTAGCCCACTCGAACCATTAGAGAAGGAAGGATGATAGAGTAGTAAAGAGGGGACGAGAATCTCGGGATTTATGGTCAAATGGCAACGGCTGAATACATTAACGATCGAGGCAAGATATCCGGGATTGGTTGAGCATTCTGTAAACGGTCAGAAGAGGGGAAACGGATATAAAACGAGGCCGAAGTGAAGGGGGAAGGACACACAAGATTGAGCTACAAAAAACCTTCTCGATAACAAAAAACTAATCTCTTGTTCTTAATCATTTCGTTTCCAATGAGGCATTTTCGATTAGTTGAGAAGCAGCTTTGTCACAATCCAGATCATAATCCACGAATATCACTTTGTTCATTATTTGTTTTTACATATCTTGTTTGATCCTACATCTTGCTTATAGTTCATAACGCGTTACTATTGTTTCTTGGTTAGGATTTCCCTATTCTAAGCAGGTAACGTGTTAGTACGATTATCCTACAAAAACACTTCCCTCGATGCGTCTTTTGTTTTGCAGGCTTGATAGATTCGAGGACGAATCCTTTTCAAGGGAGGGAGGATGATGTGACTATGCCTCATGTGCCACATCATGGCCAAGTTGCCCACGGTACCGAGCTTCTTCATGACCCATCCGCCGTCGGTACCGAGCCACCCGGGCGCGCCTGGCGCGCCACGACCAAGCAAGTGCAAGCAATTTCTTCCAAGCCCCAAGATTACGGTCCCGAGCTATATCTCCATGGTACCGAGCCCTGACACGTTGGTACTGACCATGGCGCTCTTAGTTACGAACCTGTGCCCCTCGGTACCGAGCCTCGACACGTCGGTACCGACCCCTCCAGTGCCAACGCCTACGACGCCGAGATGCCTCTTGTGTGCCAAGATCAAGATGCATTTAATGCTGGTTTGCCAAGGGTCTCTTACCATCAATTATGTATTTATGGCTGGTTATTGAAGAGCCTTTTGTTGGGAGCTCTTTGCTTTTAAAAGGGACGTTTTTCCCTTAGTTAGATATGTTGAATTTGATCAAGAAGACTGGTGTTTTGTTTGCCATGCTTCGGCTTTGGTTTCGAGGCATTTCTTCCTTGAATAAAATTGTTTTTTCTTGTTTTTAAACTTGATTCGTGAGTCATATTGAATCATCTTTGAGATCCAAGAGCAAGGTGTGCACATCCTTGTCCTTCAATCTTGTAGTTTGAGTTTCGAGCGTGGTGAGTCATATCCACGCCCTAAACTCATCCATATCCACCACTTTCACAATTCCATCATCCATCTCTGGTTTCACAACCCTTCACACGTCCAACAATCCATCTTCGAGGCACATCCATCGAATTCCCCGCCAAGAAGAGAGCATCCGAAGTGGCCTTGCACCGACTCCACCGATTCGATCCTTATCAAAGGAGGTAAGGTCTGAACTTCTCAAGTGCAAATACTACTGCAAGCATCTTCTTTTCTGTAGTAGAGTAGTTCCTCTGTGCACCATTCAGGTTCATTGATGCATATTGAATCACATGAGAAGCTTTGGCTTCCTTTTGGCCTAGCACAGCCCCCAGCGCATAATCACTAGCATCACACATTATTTCAAAGGGCTTAGACCAATCAGGAGCCTGAATAATAGGGGCACTTGTTAAGCGAGCCTTAAGATCATCAAAGGCTGCCTGACACTCAGTTATGAACTCAAACAACGTGTCTTTCTTCAACAATTCGCACAGGGGTGCTGAAATCTTGGAGAAGTCTTTAATAAACATGCGGTAGAAACCTGCATGGCCTAAAAAAGAATGAACTTGGCGCACATTAGTAGGATAGGGCAAAGATTGAATTACTTCAACCTTTCCCTTATCGACCTCAATACCCCTAGCTGAAACTATATGACCAAGCACAATACCTTGTTCTACCATGAAGTGACACTTTTCAGAATTAAGCACTAAATTAGTGTCAACACATCTAGCAAGTACCAAAGTTAAATGATTTAGGCATGCATCAAAATTATCCCCATGTACAGTAAAATCATCCATGAATATCTCAATAAAATTCTCAATGTACTCAGGAAAAGATGTTTACCATACACCTTTGGAAAGTCCCAGGAGCATTGCACAACCCAAATGGCATCCGACGGTAGGCAAAAGTGCCAAACGGACAAGTGAAAGTTGTCTTTGCTTGATCTTCAGGGGCAAAGGCTATCTGAAAGTAGCCTGAGTACCCATCTAGAAAGCAATAAAATGCTCTACCTGCCAATCTCTCAAGCATCTGATCAATGAAAGGAAGGGGGAAGTGATCCTTCCTAGTGGCTGCATTCAGCTTGCGGTAGTCAATGCAAACTCTGTAACCTGTCTGCAGTCTTGTAGGGACCAATTCTCCTTGCTGATTCTCCACCACTGTAATTCCCCCTTTCTTTGGTACAACCTGTGTGGGGCTAACCCATTTGCTGTCAGAGATAGGAAAAATCATAACTGCTTGCAAGAGTTTCAAAACTTCTTTCTTCACCACCTCCATCATAGGTGGATTTAGACGCCTCTGTGGTTGCCTAGATGGCTTCTCTTCTCCTTCCAACAATATACGATGCATGCAAGTAGTGGGGCTGATTCCCTTGATGTTAGCAATGGTCCAACCAATTGCTGTCTTGTACCCTTTTAGAACCGCCACTAGCCTACATTCTTGATCTTTTGTGAGCTTGCTGGATATGATCACTGGTAATGTTTCCTTGTCTCCAAGAAATGCATACTTGAGGTGGTCTGGGAGTTGCTTCAACTCAATCACCGGTGCCTGCACAACAGAGGGTAACAACTTTTCCCCAGGCAGGGTTAATGATAAAGGAGTTTTGCCAAGTGGCTCAAGAGGAAGCTTGTAATAAGCATCCATCTCGTTTACAATCTCCTATATGTCAGTTGATAAAGTAAAATCCAAACTAGAATCAACAATAATATATTGCACATCATCTAGTTGATTTTCATCAAAATCATCTTGTACCACAAGCTCAAGCATATCAATAGCATAGACAGAGTAATCATCAGAAGGATAATTCATGGCTTCATAAATATTATAATTAATGATTTGACCATCAAATTCCATGGTTAAAGAGCCAGTGCTCACATTGATTTTAGTGTTGGCTGTTTTCAGAAAAGGTCTCCCTAACAGAATAGGGATTGCATGATCATCATGTTCCATTTTAAGCACATAGAAATCAGCAGGAAAAGTGAAATCACCAACCATAACCAAAACGTCCTCTACAAAATCTATGGGACGAACATTAGACCTATCAACTAATTGAATAGAGATATTAGTGGCATGCATAGGTGCAAGTTTCAGAGATTCACAGAGAGTAGAAGGCATTACATTGATGGAAGCACCCAAATCTAGCATGGCTTTTTCAACTTTGGTACCGCCAATTGTAATAGGGATAGTAGACATACCTGGATCCCCGCACTTCTTAGGTAAGCGTGTTTGGAACACAGCTGAAACATGCTCGCTTACCTTCACCTTCTTTTTGTAGTTTTTGTCCTGAATCCGCTTCGTAGTGCACATCTGCTTTAAGAACTTTGCATAGCGTGGGACTGACTTGATCAAGTTAGGAAGAGGAATGTTGACCTCAACGTTTCTGAACATCTCGAACATGTCTTTGTCCTGCTTCAGGGGCTCTGTACGCTTTAATGTAGATGGAAACGGGGCAACTAGCTTCCATTCAGGGAGAGCTTGAGATCTTTCTTCATCGGAGGCTTCAGTAGCTAGGCGGCGGTTGCCATCAGAAGGGAGGTGGTCGCCGCTTGTTTCGGAAAAAGTGGGCGGCGGGCGCCGCCGTCTTGGCGGCGGGTGCCGCTGTCTTGGCGGCGGGTGCCGCCAATTAATTTTTTGTCGCCGCTAATTAATTCCAAATTGCCGTAGCCAAGCTCCTTTTGGCGGAACCCGCCGCCATCCTCGCGGTGGTCGCCGCCCTCGCCTTCGTCAGATTCGTCCACTAATCCGGCTTCAAGTTGTCTCCCACTCCTCAAAGTGACAACACTAACATTACGAATATTCGGGTTGACTTTTGTTTGAGAAGGAAGTTTACCCGAATCTCTTGCTTCCAGTTTGCTTACAGCTTCAGAGATTTGACTCATCTGTCATTCCAGGTTGTGAATGCTGGCTAATGTAGTATCTTGGAACTTCATTTGATTTTGAGTCAGTTGAGCCATACTATTTTGATGTTGAGTCATATTATTTTGAAGAGTGAGATTACTTTGCACCAACATCTTCATCATGTCGTCCAAAGAAGTAGCGGCATTGTGATTCTGTCCTTGAGGCCTTGGCACATATGGCTTAACTTGTTGAAACTGATCTTGTTGTTGCTTTGACTCAAGCTCTCTCCACCTGAAGTTCTGATGATCTTTCCAGCCAGGGTTGTAGGTGTTTTAATAGGGATCATTTCTTGGCTTCATTTGATACCCTCCAACTGCATTCACTTCCTCTTGTAGTGTTGGACATGAATCAGTCGGATGAAAGGCGTAATTACAGATTCCACACGCCCTAGCCTGTTGAGTAGTACCCTTCAACTTCAACCGCCTCACTTCTTCTTTCAGCACATCAAAATCAGCTTGATCAATTATAGAGTGAGAGTTGGCAGCTTACAAGTTTTTAGAACCTCTTCCAATATATTGCCTAGACTCATCAGTCAGCGTAGAAAATATTTCTAGAGCCTCGTCATAGGTTCTTTTCATGATGTTTCCAGCACAAGAGGAATTGACCAATCGTCTGTCATCCTCATGAAGTCCTCCATGGAGATAGAGAATAAGATCATGATTAGCACAACCATGGTAGGGACAGCTCTTTACCAGCTTCTTGAAGCGCTCATAATATTCATAAAGCGACTCGTTGGGGAATTGATCTATGTTACAGATCTGCTTCTTGAGTTGATTAGACTTGATTGGAGGGAAGTATTTGTCCAGAAACAACTTCTTCAAGCTTACCCAAGTAGTAACGCTTCCAGGAGGTAGAGTATGATACTAGTCTTTAGCGGATTCTGAGAAAAAGAAAACGCTCTCAACCTCATCTGTTCTTTAGTAATATCAGAGGGACACATGCTGGTGCAGACATCGAGGAACTCATCAAGATGTTGAATGGGATCCTCAAGTGGAGTTCCGTTGAATTTTGGGAGTAGATGGACTACTCCTGTCTTGAGCTCAAACTTCACCCCATCACCAAGGGCTGGTAATTGCACTGCACGTGTAGGCTAATTCAGATTAGGAGCTGTCAAGCTCTCAAGAGTAACTCAATCACCCATCAGCTCGACGAGTTCTGAAAAGAGTCCGTTCAATTTCTGGATCAAAAACAAGTGGTGAATTATTAGTAGCACGGGTGTGAACCATAAGATAGGTTCACGCCAAAGTTGGCACAAAAATTACACAAAAGACAATTATTGCCTCCCCGGCAACGGCGCCAATTTGATAGGCGTGAAATGGTCGTGCAAATCACGGCTATGCAAAAGAGTCCTAACAACCTAAAGACTGTAGTCTTAGGAAAGTAAGGGTCGAATCCACAGGGAGGAGATTTATCTTTCTATGTGAGTTTTATGTCAATTAAAGTAAAAGGGTTTTTTAGAATTAAACTAACTATTAAGCATGCAAAAACTAGCAAAGCAAATAAAGTTTGGGTTTTTATGAAATTAGGAAAAACACTTAGTCAACCAGAGATCCACATTCGTATGACAAGTTGATCATCGATTCACTCAATATCGCATGCATATGGAATTCCGATTCCTTTTCAAAGATAATTAATAGCACAACCAGATACTATCAATCCTAACTAATTGAATAACCCTGAAACTATCAAGATTCAATTCAAAAGCAGCATGAAGAATAGGAATATAATTAGGATACAATTCTAGCATAAAACAACCAGCTTTTATACTAGAATGCAATTAAACTCTCTTCTACAATAGACTAGCACAACCAGATACTAGTACAATGTAGTTTGCTACTATGAAATAGAGAAACTCAACCAGTAATTTTTCTAGATCTAGCAATTGAGATTCAATAACAACAACCCTAGAAATCGTTGAAATCAATCACATAAACAATTCAAACAAGAGAGTAAAATAATTCCATGCAATAGATAAAGAGTAGAAATCTCACAACTGAAAGTCAAACGATGCTTCAAACTGTCTGACTAAGCAAAGAGGCTTAGTTCTCCATGAAAAGCTAAAAACTCTGAATGGAAAATATGATAATAATATCTGAATGAGAGATGCAACTCTCTAAAACCTAATATATCCAACTAGGTCTAAAAAGTCTTTCCAAAAGTACATATATCTCGGATTAAAGCTGACATAAGAAGAGCCAATAGAAATAAAACACGTGGCACCATAAGGAATCTCGCGTTGGCAGGGGCGGTGGGTGCCGCCAACAACAAAACGCAAATCTCCGTCTTCTTTTCAATGCATCTCTAAAACTCCAATAATATGCATCTTCGGGTCTTCTTCTTCCTAGTTGTAGATAGCATATAAAGTACCTAAAAACACCATAAACTCATGCTAAAAATCCTCCTATATACACAATATAATTGTGTATATCGAGAATGTAATGTTGTGGCAGACAAAATCGTTAATTTGGGCCATAGTCACCCAGCTGAGTGTATCAAGACTCATCCAGAAATTCTAGTTCTCATTCGAGAGGATACTCTAGGGTGCCCTTCGTAAAGGAGAGCACCCTAATTCTTACCTAATAAAAAAAAAAGAAAGAAGAGAGGTGAGGAGAGTTCATAAAATTAGAAGGAAGAAAAAAAATAGGGAGCTTTTTAGAGAGAAAGTGGGGAGAAGTCTTGCTCCAACCTCAGATGCACATCAGATCTGGTAAGATCCAAGCTCACCATCTTCGTTCAAGCCCTCCGCTCGCCTTGCTACTGTTCCGAGCGACGCTCTCTGTTCACCTAAAGCAATCACCGCCGAGCTTTTGGTAATTTCGCAAAACCTTCATAGCGGCGACCGCCGCCAAGATCCCAAGCTCGCAACCAGCAACGAAGCAGCCTGCTGCCTCCTAATTTCCGGGTATTTTCTGGATTTTCTCCTCCTTTTAGTTGATTGAGCACTCCTATAATCGATTATGAGTACTAGAAAGCGTAGTGTGGCTACTAGATCCACTCAATTTGAGGTATATGCGGCTCGAAGGAAGATTGTAGATGAGAGAGATAGTTTCTACCATATTTTTTGATCCCCGGTTTATGAGAGAGTTGGGCCTAGAGGAGTGTACTAGGCGGATGTTTGATCATGGTGGGTTGGGTAATTTCTATTTCAAGAACGCACCTACCTATCCTTAGTGGACTAGAGAATTCATTATTACTCTAGAGGATGATCGTGATGCGGCTAGGATCACTTTTCAATTAGGTTGTTTGATGCATACTATGAGCTATGAGGATCTGGATGCGGCATTTGGTATTACTAAGCGGCCTTCTGCTCCTCTTGATTGGGCTGCTGCTAAGGATCAGTTTACTTTCTGGGCACATTCCACTGGTTCTGCTCCATTTGATGCGAAGACGAGGGAGAAAAATTACAAGTGGTCGCACCCTTGCCTTCGTATAGCTCATATGGTGATTAGGAAGGCATGGTTTGGCCAATTTGAGCAGAACAAGATCAATCATCCTGTTTGGAGGCGGTGTGGAGTCTGACACCATAGTGCACTCTGGTGCGCGATGGGAAGGCCTTGTTTCTTGCCTTTTGTAAGAAGTGCAAGAGTGACAAGAAGGGTAAGATTGCTATCGGCGACATGATTTCTCTCATTGCGGTCACTGGACATCCCTTTTCCTCCACCAACTGAGCGGCTCTGTGCTCTTTATACTTATTATAAGAAGTTTCTGAGGAACGCTGGGGTGATCGCTGAGATTGGGGCTCATATTTATTATCTGTTTGGTCCTCCTACGGGTGCTTACAAGATTCGTATTTACCATGTGGACCTGCATTTCGTAGTTTTGATCTACGAAAGCTGTCAGTTCCTGTTAGAGCTTCTGGTTTTTCTAATTCTACTGCTCCATAGGCTATTCCACCACTTGCTCCTGAGCCTGCTATTATAGAGGATGTTGTACAAGGCGACACTAATATTCATGAGGATGTTCCTGCCATGGGTATTCCTAGTACTTCGGGAGAGGCCACTGGTCTGAGCTGGTAAGATGATATGCTGAGACAAATGAGTAGACTTTCAGTGCGTCAGGAGGAGATGTCCATTTCTATGGATTGTATTCATCAGTACCATATGCAGAAGACTCAGTACTTCCAGCAATGGGCTCATTTCTTTCAGGGCATGTGGCCCACGTATCCTTTATATCCTGACTATCCACAGTATCCACCACCACCACCTTCTGATCAGTAGTGGTATTTTTCTCTACTTCCCCTCTATTTATTTTGTCTTTACTACATTGAAGACAATGTGTGTTCTAAGTATGGGGGAGTTGGATTTATATTACTATTGATGTGCTATAATGAATAAAAATGCCATAAAAATTGAAAAAAGGAAAATAAAATCCTGGGATAGACTGAAAACCCGAAAGGTTAGTCTAGGTAATAAGCAGGTAATCTGGCAGGAATTAGGCCTTGGGAAAAATAGATTTAGAGTAGTGTGAGGTGGTGGTGAGTAAAATATTGAAAAATGAAAAGAGAGTGTTAGGTGAAAACCTGAAAACACGCCTTAAGCAAAATGAGTGAAAAAGAGTGTTTTAGGACTATCTTTTACCGGCGCAGGAGACATAAGAAGTGGAGTATAGGAGTGTTTTGGGTAGGTTATCCTTTGGAGGTATAAGGTGTAGATTTATAGAGACTTTCACTCTCTCTGATGATGTTTTTGATGGAATTTGTTGGTGGTTAGTTGCTAGTGGTTTGATGTTTGATGCTTTATTAGATGATAGGGTTGCTTAATAGTTTTCAGCTGAATCTAGCATGTTGCTATGGTTTGTATGTTTATGGATGGTTTGTGGAGTGTTGGTGCTTATTTGATCTATCATGTTGATGAGTAAGCTAGATTGTTGGAGTTGATTTGCTATATCATGTTGATGATTGAGTAGGTTTGGTGTTGTGCTTGCATGAGAATGCTTTTATTCCTCTTTGTAAAGCTTCCTTGCACTTAAATGAATCGGAGATTATAGATTTTATGAGTGATAGTATTCTGAGTCACTTAGGGACGAGTGAGATTCAAGTGTGGGGGAGTTTGATATGAACAATAATGTGGTGTATTAAGGAGGGGTTTTAGCACATATTTATGGTGTTTCTAGGTGTTTTGAAGACTATCTACTGCTAGGAGGAAGAAGACCCAAAGATGCATTATTTTGGGATTTAGAGTTGGAGAAGAAAAGACGAAAAAAGCATTTTGTTGATGGCGGCGCCCGCCGCCTCTGACAGCATAGAGTTCCTTGTGATGCCACGTGTTTTATTCCTATTGGTTTAGTTGTTTCAGCTTTATTCCGAGATCTATGTATTTTCGGATATACTTTTTAGACCTAGTTTTATATATTAGGGTTATGAGAGTTGCACCTCACATCTATTAT
Source organism: Fallopia convolvulus (assembly GCA_964016875.1). Lineage (NCBI taxonomy): Eukaryota > Viridiplantae > Streptophyta > Magnoliopsida > Caryophyllales > Polygonaceae > Fallopia > Fallopia convolvulus. The sequence goes on along the minus strand of OZ024724.1, from coordinate 36,885,733 downwards.
CACTATTCTCTCTTTCAGACTTTTGATTTTTTAGCTTTCATAGGGAACTAAGCCCTATTGCTTTTTCACATAGTTTAAAACCTTCATTTTGAATTTCAATTGTGAGATTTCTACTCTTTATCTATTGCATGGCATTATTTTACTCTATTGAATAAGTTGTTTATGTGATTGATTTCAGCAATTTCTAGGGTTGTTGTTATTAAATCTCTATTGCTAGATCTAGAGAACTACTGGTTGAGTTTCTCTATTTCATAGTAGCAAACTGCATTAATTGCACTAGTATCTGGTTGTGCTAGTCTATTACAGAAGAGAGTTGAATTGCGATCTAGGATAAAAGCTGGTTATTTTATGCTAGATTTGTATCCTGCCTATATTCTTATTCTTAATGCTTCTTTTGAATTGAATCTTGATGGTTTCAGGGTTATTCAATTATTTGGGATTGATAGTATCTGGTTATGCTATTAATCATCTTTGAAAAGGAATTGGAATTCCATGTGCATGCGATATTGAGTGAAATCTATGATCAACTTGTCATACGAATGTGGATCTCTATTTGACTAAGTCTTTTCCCAATTTGATAAAAACTCCAACTATAATTGCTTTACTAGTTTTTGCATGCTTGATAATTAGTTTAATTCACAAACTCCATGTTGTTACTTGATTTGACATAAAATTCACATCAAATGATAAATCTATCTCCCTGCAAATTCGACCCTTACTTCCCTAAGACTACAATATTTAGGTTTGTTGGGACTCTTTTGTATAACTGTGATTTGCACGACCATTTCACCGTTATCAGACAGGTTAAGAGTCGTTCGCAAGTCGACTACTAGAGGAGAGAAAGGGAATTGGATCGGTGACCAATGCAAAAAGGGTACTTGTACAAGCACTCCCAGTCATCATTATAGGAGTTAGCCCAAGCACTGGGAGGGGGGAAGAAAACTCTCGGTGGAGGATGGAAATCCAATGGAGAATGTGAAAGAACTCAGCTCAAAAGAGGTACTTTCTCTTTGGTGATAGGGGGTAAGAACATTGGAAAGAGTAAATCTAGGGGGATCGGCCGGCTCGAGACATTGAGAGAGAGAGAGAGAGAGAGAGAGAGAGAGAGAGAGAGAGAGAGAGAGAGAGAGAGATTCAGAAGAAGCGGAATCAGCCATGGAAGACGAAGAAGAAGAAGAAGTATAAGGAAATAGAAGAAACATACTTGGAAACCAAGAACATTGACAAGGTGCAATGATGTCTTCGAGGGCCTTAAATAAGGGTTGATGGGACATGACTTCGTGCGCTACAACTTCCAAGGCGATGATAAAAAACCCTAGAAAAATTGGAGGGAAATTTTCTCCGGTTTTTGGGGGGTATTGTTAGGCTCTCCAAAATCAAGCCCAAATCCGGTGATCAAGTATTTAAACCGACAAGGCTAATCAAGCACACGATGAAGCAAGGATCAAAGGAGTAAATGTTTGGTGATATTTCCATAAGCAACGGCTAAGGCATTCACCGCCATGAGAGACATTCGCGGGATCCATCACGGCCCATAATGCATGCAACAATCAAGAGAAGGAGGGGGGTATAAAAATACATGAAAAGAAGGACGAAAGGCACACAAATCAATTCACTTACGAACAACACATCCATCTCTCGAACTTTCTAACTTTGATTTTCGTTGTCACAGAGACAAGAGTCCATTGCTCAATCGGTTCTTTTGTAGTTCGGAAAAGCTTTGTTGTAAATCCATTGTTATCATACTACAATTAATCTATTGATCACGTTTCTAATGTATATTCTTTCTTGAATTTCACGTTGATTTTCATCTTGTTTAAAGAGTTTAACGTGTTAAGGTTATTACTTGGTTAAGTTTCCCTCATTATAGCAGGTAACACATTTACATGTTGAATCTGCCCAAAACAGTTATGTGCTAGAGAGGAGTAGGTTGTTTTGGGTGGGAGGGCGATCACTTTGATCGGGCTATACAATTTAGTTGGTAGTAGTTTTTCGCAGAGGTAGTTATAGTGTTAGTTGTTTGGTACTTTGGTTGGTTGAATAAGTTTCGTTAGAGTAGCGGGTTTAATGGGTCACACTTGGGGTTCTGGCTTGTATTAAACCCCGTTAGAGTACATGATATCAGATTTGTAATTATACCCACTGTTACATTTAGAAAATCGCTCTTACTCGGATCAATAAGCTTTACGTGTTGTTAGAGATCCTTATCTTCAGGTAAGTCATTCTCGACTTGCTCTACTTTTTTCTGTCTTGTTACTTGTTAGGTTCTAAGATGTTATTGTATGATTGTTTTTGGGAAATAGTTCCGATTACCATTTTGAACTTTTTGGATTGCTTGTCTGATGCGTGCAAAGATGGTTTTAATACATATTTAATTTTGTCGTCTAAAGTTTATAAATGTTTTCTCTATATTGGTATTGTTTCTGACACGACCATGTGCGTATATGACGGAGAGGAAGTTTTGTTTATGTATGGTCTGTGTGACGGGGAAATCGTGCCCCTTCAAAAGAAAATAATATTTGTGTTTTTGTTAGTACTCTAGTGTGCGCTTAACCAGGGTTACAAGGATGGTTTGATTTGAGGAGTGAGAGGGTTTGCCTCTACACTCGGTGCGGTTTGTGAGCGACATAGGATCGGAATGCAATGGAGGAGGAAGGGTTGCAATTCCTTGTTAGTGTGTGAATATGTGTGTGTGTGTGTGTGTGTGTGTGTGTGTGTGTGTGCGTGTGTGTGTGTGTGTGTGTGTGTGTGTGTGTGTGTGTGTGTGTGTGTGTGTGTGTGTGTGTGTGGTATATGAGAATAAGTGACTGACTAAACTTAGGTATTGGCCTTTAGTATTATGGGTGTGATTGTGGGCTTGGTTGTTAATCTTAGATTTGTTTCAGATCATCTTATAGCTTTTGTATATTATCAAACTTGATAGATTACTAGCTAATCGTTCGGGGATTCTTTTTTCCAGTCCCAAGTATGACATAGGGAACCGTGCAAGAGCCTAGGCCGAATGGTGGAGCGAATAGTCTAGAGTCATGGCTCTTATACCAATTGTAGGATCGTTAATACGTCTAAGTCGTCGACCTCAGTGTATACTCAACGGAAATTGTAAAAAAAAGTAAACTTACTTGACACGGATATTTTTATAGTGGAAACACTTGATCAACAAACTCTGTTAATCAAGTAAAAAAAACAGTCCCTTCCAAGTTCTCACTTGGAAGGATTAAAAGTCATAGCTTGCTTTATTGATCTCTTGAATATGTTTACATGAACAATCCGAAGCTAACCCTACTCTCTTAGTATGCTAGCATTCATTTTAACTAAGTCAAACCATACCCTCAAACAAATCTACGAGCCTACTCTATCTTCTTCTTCTTTCGAACTCTCGAACAACTAGTTTTTATTTTCACAAATGTAGAGTATGGAGTTCGTACTATTCAAAATTAATCTCTAGGCTTAAAAAAACGAAACTTGGTAAATTAGAGATATATTATCTTCCAATTCATTTATGGAAAGATAATATAAATCTAATCTTACAAAACCATCCTAAGAAAGTAAAGATATATATCACAATAAGATAAGGCTTAGTGCATAAGGCAATTTCGACGCCTTATCACATCATAGATGATTTTCTCCTTAACAAGAATATCTTAATCAAATCCGCAATATCTCACGCATCTTGAAGATCTTCTTAGATTGTCTTCATTTCAATCGGGACATGACATACGTTGGCGACTTATTTCCCAATCTCGAAGTTGTCCACTTCACTTGCGTTTGGAACCATCAAAATCAAAGGTTCGCTTTTTCTAACGGTTGAATATTATGTTGCTAGCCCTATGGAACAAAATTAGTTTTATAATCAAAACCGATTAGGTAAATTGAAGATTTCTTGGGTCATTAAAACTTAATCCTTCTTTTTCAAGTTGAAGAGAGCAAGGACAAGAGGTGGTACTTTGATAGTGGATAATAGTGTCACATGACTAGACATAGTAACATTATCATCTCATTTGTGAGTCCTTGGATGTTGGTGTTTTGTGAACATCAATAGGACGGAAAGCCTTGGAAATTTGATCCTAGAAGTGATGAGGCAGTCTTTTTAGGTTACTCGTCGAATAGCAAGGCATACAAGATTTTCAACAAGAGAACAAGGTGAATTGAAGAAAATGTTCACATCATTTTGATAAAATGACCATGAAGGGGAATAATCTCACTCAAGGTCCTGGAGACATCTCGATAAGGATGCAAAAGGAAGATTCAAATAATAAAGATGAAGATGGTTCTCGTCATCAACATAATGGAGATAATGGAGCCTCAAACAATGACAAAAAATATGCGAATGCTGATAAAGAAGATAGTATGTAAAGACACTAATAGCACATGATGAATGCTAGAACTTGAAGAAGAAGGTACTAGTGAAGATGATACTACTCCATAACCAATGCAAGAGACTCCTTCGATTGAGGACATGTCCAATGTTGAAGAAGGTTCTCGCGTTGAGAGGGAACATGAAGTAGTAGGAACCATCCAAGTTAAGAACTTTCAGAAAAAGAAGTCTTTAGGAAAAGAAGGCTTATCCTCTTGAGAATCTTCTCACACCACTTGACAAGCTAGGGGTAAGTACCAGATCCTCTCTAGTAAACCTTTTTTTGCTTTTAATGGTTTTATTTCTCTTGTAGAATGCAAAATGATTAGAGAAGCTCTTCAAGATATGGATTGGGTGATGGAAATTCAAGATGAATTAAATCATTTTGAGAGGAAAAAGGTCTGGAGACTGGTACCTAAGTCAAATCATAAGGCTTCCATAGGGACCAGATAGGTGTTCATGAACAAGCTTGATGACATGGGATCAGTAACCAGGAATAAGACTAGGTTGGTTCCTAAGGGCTATAATTAGAAAGTAGGCATAAACTATGATGCGACCTATGCCCTTATGGCCAAGATTGAGGCAATTCGACTCTACGTAGTCTATTTAGCTCATAAAGGATTCAAGCACTATCAAATGGATGAGAAGATGACGTTTTTGAATGGTTATCTTCAAGAGGACGTATATGTGCAACATCCTCCGGGCTTCGAAGATGTTAAGCTCCTCGAGCTTTGTATGAATTGTTCGCACAATTCCTTCTGACCAATGGATATAGGGTGTTGCAATTGACAAGACATGGTTTCTCAGGGAACAATGAGGTGAAATTCTACTTGTTCATGTTTATGTTGATGATATAATCTTTGGTTCCACTAACCTTGTCCTTGTAGAGAATTTTAAGAATCTTATAAGTAGTGAGTTTGAGATGAGCATGGTGGGAGGACTTTCGTTCTTCATTGGGTTGCAAATCACTCAAACTCCATATGGAACAAAGATTCATCAACAAAAGTACATAAATTAAAGGAGATGCTTAAGAAATTGGTATGGAGACATCTAGACCCATTGATACTCCTATTTTACATAACACTCATTTAGATATGGATTTGGGTGGAGTAGATGTGGATCAAAAGACATATCATGGGATTATTAGGTCCTTATATATTATAACTAACGACAAGTAAGCCGGATATTGTGTTTAGTGTATGTCTATGTGCTAGGGTTCAAGCAAATCCTAAAGAGTCTTATCTAAAAGAAGTCAAAAGGATCTTGATATACTTGAAGGGAATTGATAATTTGTGTCTCTAGTACCCAAGGAACTGTAATTTCGGTTTAGTACGGTACTGATAGCTTGCATATAGGAGTAGTTTAGATGCATGTTTTATATAGGTTTTGGTTAGGTTTTGGTTAGTCTTTATGTAGTTTTTAGGTTTTTGTGTTGTCGGGTATTATGCGCTGGTTTGCTCGGTTTTACAGGTTTTTAGGTTCACGAGCAACAGCGGGGCGAGTACAGATGGACCATGGTGGTGGTGGACGAGTCAAGCAAGCTCAGGAAGCTAGGACATGCTAGGAGAAGAGCCAAGAGAAGAAAGAACCGAGCCAAGACAAGAACCAAGTGCTCGGGATTGATCCCGAGCAATCGAGCCCGCGCATTCCCAACTGGGAGCCAATTGCGCGGGGAGGCAAATGTGCGGCCGCGCAATATGGTGCCGATGTCGCACAATCTGGGCTTTTCACGGACGATGGATTTGGGCCGAGATTTGGTTTTGGGCTTTGGTATTTGATCTTATGGGCTTATGATTTCCGAGGTTATATGTGTTTAAGATAGAATTTGAGTGATATTTTTAGAGACATATAAATACTTTATGTTAGTTTTATTTTCATTAACTTTTGAATCAACTTTGGAGGCTAGGGTTTGTTTGGAGAGAGTTTTCTCAAAGGAGCAATCTTTGAACCTCTTGTAAGTTTGATTTTATTTTAATTATGCATTGCTAATTTCTCTTGTGTTTGACTAGTTATGTGAAATCATAGATTGCATAATATTGTTGATGTCTCTCTATTTGGTGGTGTTTTCATATGTGATTTCCTTTGTAAATATGTTTCTTTTTCCCCTTTTCTTGTGCGTTTTGTTCCTTTTTAGCCTAGTTCCCGTATTTCTATGAGATTCGGAGACTATGCACCTTTTATGTGTTTTGTAGGTAATTTGGCATGAATCAAGGATCGATTTGAAGGAGGGTCGAGACATGGAGCAAAAGCCGAGCTAAAGCGGGAAAGAGAGAAGCAAGCCATGAAGAAGAACAAGAGAAGCCAACAAAGAAGAAGGTGGAACGAGGTCAGGACCGAGTTGCAACCACATCGGGCCCGACTTTGAAGTCTTTAACCTCGGACCGAGTTGCACAGTAACTCGGGCCCGAGGTCCTCCGTGTCGGTCCGAGTCGGTCACCGAACTACTTGGGCTCCAAGGCACGAATTTGTGGACTTCCACTTTTGCCCTTCATCTAATCTATAAAAGGCCCTCTTGTCTTCTAAGAAAGGGTTCCCACACACACACAAAAAGGGGGGTTCCAAGGGAGCCAAGAGGATACTTGGAGAGCAAGGAGGAAGGAGAAGAGGAGGAAGAGAGAGAGAATCGGCCAAGAGAGAGGAAGGCTTGATAGGTTTTGTTGATTGTTTAGCTTTGATTTGCTTTGTTCTTGTGGATTTGAAAACCCTTGACTTGAATTTGTGGATTGCTTTGGATTTGAATGAAACCTTGCTTTGTTTTGAGATTGATTATGATGATTGCTTTCTCTTTTGATTTGATTGCTTTCTTTGCTTGTCACATGGAGTAGATCTCCTTGATCTTGGGTTATGGGGGAAAACCCTAGCTAGGTTTAGGCTAGAAACCCCAATTCCATAGCCTTGAGTGTTTGATCTAAGGAACCCACTCTACATAGAGCTACAATTCCTTGCGAAAGTTGGGAATCAAGGCTTGAGATTGGCAAAGTAGCGAAAGTGAACATGTGTCAATCTCAAGACCTTGCTTCGAAGGGGATTTCCCCATGGATCGAGGTGTAGATGTGGTTGGAACGAGGGTGAAAACACTCGATCCTAGTCCGATCATCACTCATTGCCTGAATTGGGGTGAAAAAGCCTTAATCTACTAGGGAAGGAACCCGAAAGCCCAAGATCTACTTTTAAAATCTTTGAGTTCGACATCCCCAGCTACCTCGGGCCCGACGTGACCTCAGTGTCGGTCCCGACTGTTTTCTTTGTTTTCCTTTGTTTTATGCTCTCCTTTCTAGCTTCCTAGTATCTAGGCACATTGATCGAGTAGACTTCCCGAGTGTTCGACACCCACCACGTACTACAACGGGGTCCGGTTATAAATTGTATCTCTTGACCCTCGCATCTGAGAGCGATCAAAAGATTGGCGCCGTTGCCGGGGAAGTCTAAGTGCATTGAGTGCCAATTTGGTGAGTTTCTTGTGTTTTGGTAGTGATTTGGGTGAGGGAATAGCCCAAACCCTTTGTTTGTTTTTGATTTGTTTTGGTTTGTGTTTTTGTTTCATAGGTGTATGCTAGCTCGTTCCTCCCGAGGAAGACTTGAGCTTGAGTTTGTGAGTGATCCGGAAAGTATTCTCAAGGAAGCCCGAAGAAGGAAAAGGATGCGAATCAAGCTCTCCATGTTGATGAGGAGTTGGCTCAACTTAGGGCCGAAATGGCTAGATTGCAACTTGAGAGGGACAATCAAGAGGAGGTGGCAAGAAGAGAACGGGAGCAACGGATGAGAGCCGAGGCTCAACTCAACGCTCTACCCCGGAATGCACGCCAATACATGCATCCGGAGTTGAGGGTACCCGAGCTGGCTATTGTGCTTCCCGAGGTTGCCAAGAATTTTGAGATCAAGACGCAATTCATCTCCCTCATCAAGTGTGATCAATTCGAGGGCCGTCCACATGAGTGTCCCATAGAGCATGTTAAACGTTTTGTGGACATGTGTGAGACGATCTCTACCGACGAGGAGACATTGGAGTATGTGCTTCTAAAGGCGTTCAAATGGCCACTTGGGGGCAAGGCCACACATTGGCTCGAGAGCCAAGCTCCTAGGTCAATCACAACTTGGAAGACACTCTATGATGCTTTCTTGATGAAGTTCTTCCCGCCCTCAAAGACAACCGAGCTAAGAAGGAAGATTGCAAGCTTTCAACAAGGTCCGAATAAGCCTCTCTTCGAAGCATGGGACCGTTTCAAGGAGATGTTGCGCCAATGTCCTACTCATGGCCAACAACCATATGTGCTTCAAGACATCTTTTTCCAAGGCATCAATCCGGTAACGAAGGACAAGCTCAATCTCCACACCGATTGTGGGTTCATAGACTTGACACCGGATCAAGCTTGGGAGCTACTTGACAAGCTATCCGATTATGAGGCCATGTATGGGGTGAGTCAAGCTAGAAAGGAGGTGAAAGTTCAAGTTGAAGGTGCAAGGAAGTTATATGATCCAAAGGGAGAAGACATTGATAGGGATGTGAAGCTCCAATTCCTTGAAGGTGAAGTGAGCAAGCTTAAGAGGCAAGTCCACTACTACAAGCAAAATGCTAGAGCTTGTGAGGAGTGTGGATCCTTTGCTCATGCTACACAAGTTTGTCCGAATGAGAGCCAAGTGCGCTTGGCCGAGTGAATTGAGGAGGCAAACTATGTTCGAGGAAATTTCGGTGGAAGAGGCAACTTCAACAAACTCTGAGACAAACTCTGAGACAGTTGACATTTCTGACTCTAAATCTGAATCTGCTGAATCTGCCGAGATGGGTGACCAAACTCTGAGACAGTTGACTGCACCAAATCTGACACAACAGCCATTGGCGGTGCAATTCCCTGCTCTCGGTGAGGGAGTCAAGTTTGAGCTGAAATCCGGGTTGATCCACCTTTTGCCTTCATTCCATGGGCATAGTGGTGAGGACCCCAACAAGCATCTTTCTGAATTTCATGTTGTGTGCTCCAGCATGAAGCCTGCTGATGTGACTCATGACCAGATCGCGCTGAGAGCCTTTCCTTTTTCTCTCAAGGATCAGGCTAAAGACTGGTTTTACTACTTGGCTCCAGGAAGTATTGATACATGGGCTAAGATGAAGGAAGCTTTTCTGGAGAAGTACTTCCCTGCTACAAGGCTCAACGATCTGAAAAAGCGAATCAGTAACATCGAACAAGAAGCTAATGAGTCCTTGTACGAATACTATGAGAGGTTCAAGAGGTTGGTAGCCAGCTGTCCTTTTCATGGCTACACTGATCAAGACCTGATTCTATATCTTTTCAATGGCCTCTTGGATGATGAGAGAAGAATGGTCAATGCAGCTTGCCAGGGTCACATTCTCAACAAAACTCATGATGCTGCGTTTGACATGTTTACACAACTGTCTGAGGGCACAAGACAGTTCAAAAAAGAGACTAGCTCGAGAGCTGCAAATTCAGTGGTGGCTAATATAAGAATCCAAGATGAAGTCACTGAATTGAAAATGATGATGAAGCAGCTGTTGCAACAAGGTGGTAGACAGCAGGTGAAATCCTGTGAGATTTGTTTTGATACCATGCATCTCACTGATTCATGCCCTACACTTCAAGATCAAAACGCTGAGGTGAATGCATTGGGAGGCTATGGACCACCTAGGCCGAGGTATGACCCCTTCTCCAACACCTACAATCCAGGCTGGAGGGATCATCCTAATCTAAGGTACGGAAATACAAACAATCAACAATTCAATCAGCAGGGTGGCCAAGCTCCATATAAGCCACCTTTTCAACCCCGTCCTCATGGGGCCAATCAGAATGCCATGTCTACTGAGGATATGATTCGGACTCTTGCACAGACTGTAACTACAATGCAAGGATCAATGAGCCAATTTCAATAAGAGACCAAGTCTAGAATCCACAATCTAGAGACTCAAGTCAGTCAAATTGCCAATGTTGTAGGCAAACTAGAAGCTAGAGATTCAAGTAAGTTGCCATCTCAGACCGAGCTCAATCCGAAACAGAATGTCAATGCTATTACTCTGAGGAGTGGACGAGAGCTTCAAGTAGAGCCTAGGGACGGGCACATACCAATCAGAAGGGGCATAACAGAAGAAGCTAAGGGCGAAACAGAAGAAAAACTCGAGCTTACAGATGAGATTCCAAGTAATTCATTCGGGGACGAATTGCTCGGCCAGCCTGCTAAAAGCGTGGCCGAGCAATTGCCACCCCGCGGAATACAGTCCCAGTTGGGATTGCGCGGGGACGAGACGCCACAAAGAGCGGTCGCGCAATTGCCAAGCCGCGCAATGACGTCTCAGTCAAGATTGTGCGGCTTGGCTGCTGAAAGCGCGGCCGCGCAATCGGAGGCGATCCCGAGCAATCTGGACATCAATGCTGATTTGTCTAAAACCCCTCTGAAGTCTTATGCACCGGTTCCACCCTTCCCAGAGGCATTAAAAGAGACCCGAAAGCTGGAGAACGACAAGAATTGTTCGAGACATTCAGCAAGTGTGAGGTAAACATTCCTTTACTTAAACTGATTAAAAGCATTCCTAGATATGCTAAGTTTTTGAAAGAATTATGCACCATAAAAAGAACTCAAAAGCCAAAAGGGAAATAAAAAATCTCTGTAAGTGAACATGTTTCAGCTATGTTTCAAAGGCGTATGCCTCAGAAATGTGGTGACCCTGGCATGATCACTTTTCCCTGCATTATTGGTGATACAAAAATTGATAAAGCCATGCTAGATCTAGGTGCTTCAATTAATGTTTTACCTTACTCTGTGTACAAAATGCTTGAGTTGGGTCCTCTACAAGAAATTGGTGTTGTGATACAGTTAGATGATAGGTCGAATGCTTACCCTAAAGGAATAGTTGAAGATTTGCTTGTAATGGTTGATAATCTGATACTTCCTGCTGATTTCTATGTCTTAGATATGGACCATGATAAGCATGTTGCACCTATTTTGCTAGGTAGACCTTTTCTGAAAACAGCTAAAACTAAGATTGATGTCCGTAGTGGTTCTCTTACTATGGAATTCGACGGGGAAAGGGTAGAGTATAATATTTATGATGCAATGAAATACCCTCCCGAAGATTCCTCACTGTGCTTAGTTGATATAGTAGAGCCACTTGCTCAAGAATTTTTCAACATGCATGAATTTGAAGCTTTGAAATCCACCTTGGAAAATGCTATTATGAATGAAACTTCGGATTTTGAATTAAAGACTGACCTTCAGGAAGTGGTGGCAGAGTTGAATGCTCACTTTGAGCGTCCGCTCATGCCACCAGGTTCAAATCCCATACCACTAACCTTGCCAACCGAGAAGCTTTTGCCATCTATTGTGCAGGCACCAGTGGTAGAATTGAAGCAACTTCTAGATCATCTCAAGTATGCTTTCTTAGGTGAAGGGGACACTTTGCCAGTAATTATATCCAACAAGCTTAGCAATGAGCAAGAAGGAAGATTAGTGGCAGTTCTGAGGGAGCACAAGACAACCATAGGATGGACCATTGCAGACATTAAAGGGATTAGTCCCTCAACATGTATGCATCGGATTCTATTAGAAGATGAAGCTACACCGTCTAGACAGCCCCAAAGAAGACTGAATCCCTCAATGATGGAGGTGGTGAAGAAGGAGGTGCTGAAGCTCCTTCAGGCAGGTATGATCTTTCCTATTTCTGATAGCAAATGGGTCAGCCCAACTCAGGTTGTCCCTAAAAAGGGTGGTATCACAGTGCTTGAGAATCACAAGGGTGATCTCATTCCCACCAGAGTCCAGACCGGGTGGCGGGTGTGTATTGATTATCGCAAGCTGAATGCGGTAACCCGGAAGGACCATTTCCCATTACCTTTTATTGACCAGATGTTGGAATGACTTGTCGGTCGTTCATTCTATTGTTTCTTGGATGGATATTCTGGATATTTTCAGGTAGCCATAGCACTAGAGGATCAGGAAAAGACAACATTCACTTGTCCTTTTGGCACCTTTGCATACCGAAGGATGCCTTTTGGACTGTGCAATGCCCCAGGTACATTCCAACGGTGTATGGCTAGTATCTTTTCTGAGTACATAGAGAAATTTATTGAGGTATTTATGGATGATTTTACAGTCCATGGGGATGACTTTGATTCATGTTTGACTCATTTGGCACTAGTACTTAAAAGATGTGAAGATACTAATCATATTCTCAACTCTGAAAAGTGTCATTTTATGGTAGAACAAGGAATAGTATTAGGTCATGTAGTGTCTTCTAAGGGTATTGAGGTCGATAAGGCTAAGATTGAAGTAATTCAATCTTTACCTTATCCTACTAATGTGCGTGAAGTTCGTTCTTTTTTAGGCCATGTAGGGTTTTACCGTAGGTTTATCAGAGACTTCTCAAAAATCGCCTCACCCTTATGTGAGTTGTTGAAGAAGGAAGCAGAATTTGAGTTTGGTGATGCATGCAAGACGGCGTTTGATAAGCTAAAATTCCGCCTTACCACAGCTCCCATTATTCAAGCCCCAGATTGGTCTCTCCCTTTTGAGATCATGTGTGATGCCAATGATTATGTAGTGGGGGCTGTTTTGGGGCAGAAGAAGGGCAAGGCGTCTTATGTGATTCACTATGCCTCTATGACATTAAATGAGGCTCAAAGGAACTACTACACCATAGAAAAAGAGCTCCTAGCAGTTGTGTTTGCATTGGAGAAATTTCGCTCTTACTTGTTGGGAACAAGAGTGATTGTTTATACAGATCATGCAGCACTCCGCTATTTGTTAACAAAAAAGGAGGCCAAGCCCAGGTTAATAAGGTGGATCTTATTGTTGAGTGAATTCAACATTGAGATAAAAGACAAAAACGGGGCTGAGAATGTAGTTGTTGATCATTTGAGTCGTTTGGTGATGGAAGAACAAAAGAGGCCAGCAAGTTCACCCATTCAGGAGGAATTTCCAGATGATACTTTGTTTGCTATTAAGGTTGTAACACCTTGGTATGCACACTTGGTTAATTTCCTGGTTACAGGTGAATTCCCACCAACTCTTACAAAAGCTCAGAAGGATAAGTTAAGAAGTGAAGCAAGATATTACATCTGGGATGATCCATATTTGTGGAAACACTGCGCTGATCAGGTAATCCGACGATGTATCCCGGATAATGAGGTAACTTCTATCTTAACTTTATGTCATAATTATGCATGTGAGGGCCATTTTAGTTCTAACAAAACAGCTAGGAAGGTATTGGATGCGGGATTTTACTGGCCAAGCATTTTTAGGGATGCTCATGGTTTTTGTAAATCCTGTGACCGATGTCAAAGGGTTGGGAATATGTCCCAAAAGAATGAGATGCCTCGATCTCCTATGATTTTTTGTGAAATTTTTGATGTTTGGGGCATTGACTTTATGGGTCCATTTCCCAACTCTTTTGGGAACTATTATATCTTACTTGCGGTGGACTACGTTTCCAAATGGGTGGAAGCGAAGGCCACCAGGACTGACGACTCTAAAGTGGTGACAGATTTCTTGAAGACCAACATCTTTACTAGATTTGGAGTCCCTAGAGCTTTAGTTAGTGACAAGGGATCCCACTTCTGTAACAAGATGGTGAGTGCATTGTTAAAAAAATATCATGTCACACACAGGGTTTCTACAGCATACCATCCTCAGACGAATGGCCAAGCCGAGGTGTCCAACAGAGAAATCAAGTCTATACTAGAGAAAACTGTGGCACCCAACAGAAAAGACTGGAGTGTTAGGTTGGATGATGCACTATGGGCGTATAGGACTGCTTATAAAACACCAATTGGGATGTCACCCTTCCGTTTGGTGTTTGGCAAAGCATGTCATCTACCGGTGGAAATTCAACACAAGGCATACTGGGCGGTAAAGAAGTGCAAGATGCAGTCAAACGAGGTGGGCAAATTCAGAAAACTTCAACTCCAAGAATTGGAGGAGATTAGGCTTGATTCTTATGATAATGCATCAATCTATAAGGAAAAGACAAAAGCCTGGCATGACAAGCATGTTTGGAGAAAGAGTTTCAAAGTGGGTGACAAAGTCCTCTTATTTCATTCCTGCTTGAAGCTATTCCCTGGGAAGCTGAGATCCCGATGGATGGGTCCTTATGTGGTTGCTCGTGTTTATCCACACGGTCCTGTCTAAAGTTAATGGTCAGAGACTGAAGCCATACTTTGAAGGATTCAACAGTGCCATCATAGAAGAAACGGCTCTACAAGAGCCGGAACAAGAGCCATGATATCCTTTTTACGTCAAGCTAATGACATTAAACAAGCGCTTCTTGGGAGGCAACCCATATTTTAGGATAGTTTTGCTTTGATTTTTGCTTTCTGTTTTACAAATTTTGGTTTTATAAGTTAGTTTAGATAGAAATAATCCTCAAATTTTAGATAAACTCGGGCAAGCCATGAAGTATAGAAATACTCGGAAGAGGGACAAAAAAAATTGTGTGGCCAAGCAATCTATAGCCAAGCCGAGCAATGCCAACTCAGTTGGAATTGCGCGGCTTGGGTTGCTAAATGCGCGGACGCGCAATCCAGAGACCCAAAGCCGCGCAATCCCAACTGGGAGGCAATTGCGCGGCTTCGCAATTGCGCGGCCGCGCAATGCCACGCCAACCCGCGCAATCGGCAAAATTTCGGGACATTACTTTATAATTTAACCCGAGCCCTTCTTCTTTCCCCTCTCACTTCACACGCCGCCCTCCTCCCTCTCCTACCTCTCCCTCAAACCTCCATTGAAGGCAAGCTCAAGCTCCATTCAAGCCATTCCAAGCCGGATTTCAACCCCACATCAAGCAAACAACTCCACCTCAACAAGGATTCAAGTAAGTTTTCTCAAATCTCCATCCAATTTCGGTTTTTAATTAGTTAAATCTAGATCTAGGTTTGGCTAGAAAACCCGAATTTGACCCCTTTAGGCTTGGATTTAGGCTTAAGTTCTTCACAAAAGTTCGTTTATTGCATGATTCTAACCTAGATTCGTGTGTTATTTGAGCTTTTTGCATAAATCCGAAATTCACATATAATTTGATTAAATTTTAATTAAATTTTGATTAAATTGTTCTAGGTAGTGGGGGAAGTGAGTGTTTGAGCGATTATTTGTGAAATATTGTTGTGGTTGTCCTTGTCGGGACAACAAAAATTGTGTTTGCTTGGTCCATTTGTGGTGTTGTGCAGGTTTCTATGAATTTCAGATATAAATGGCTCCAAAAAGAGGCAAAACAGAAAGAGCATCATCATCCCGAGCTGCTTACGCTCCCCCTGCTGTGGTGGGAGAAACCACCCAAGAAACTTTTGGGATCAGTTTGGTAAAGAATAATCATGTGATCCGGTTTGAGCATCTGAAAGACAGGGAATGGAAAGCAACTAGGTTTATTGACTGGAACCTGATGAATGAAATTGGGATTGCTCATCTGTTAAATGAAATAGGGGCACCTCTGCATATGGGAGAGTTCTTGAAGTTGTGTGAACCCACTTTCAAGGGGTTAACACTGGAGTTTCTAAGTACCTTATCCATTAATTTCAAAGGAGAGGGAGAGATTAAGTTCTGGCTCGGAGGTGTCAGGAGGAAGATGACCTTGAAAGAGGTCAATCGGGCATTTGGGTTCCTTCATATTTATGATAATGATGTCGTGCTTACTGAAAGTGGTGCTACATGGGCTGACAGGCATTTCTGGAAAGCCATAACAGGGAGACCCACTTATAACCCAACCCGAGAAAAGGCCTCTCCCATCACTCATCCCGCTATCAAAGTGTTTCAACGATTTATTGCTGGTAGTATGAATGGGCGGGGTGATGGTGGGAACAATTGCCCAAAGAAAGATATGGTTGTATTGGCTGCTTGTTTGAAGAGCAAAAGGATGAGTTTGGGTGCCATGCTGATGAACCACATGTACCATGTTGGAAACAAGGGTGGAGGAGCTATCTGTATTGGTGGGATTGTGACCCATATGGCCAAGCATTTTGGCATTGATCTGAGCAGGTTACGGGTCGTTATCCCACCGGTGGCTATAAACTTCACTATGCTTAAGAAGATGGGTGTCCTATATTTCTACAAGAAATCCTACTATTGGGTGCTTGGGGATTCTAGGCGAGTAATGAAGCTTCCTGATGGGAGCCGAGTCAAGATTGGAAACAGCCCGGCTAACTGGTACATTGAAGCCCGGACTGGAGATTTGGATGTGACTACTGTCAGGGGCCCAGTTAGAGGTAAAAATAAGGCCCCTATTATTGTTGAGGAGTCTGAAGAGGAAGAAATGGATGAGGATTTCACTATGGCTGAGGAAGAAGAAGAAGAGGAAGAGGAAGAGTCTGTTGAAGCTGTAGACACAGAGGAGGAGGAGGAGTCTGAGGAGGTGATCGTCAGTATTCTGATACGCAGTACAACCAGATGATGGAGATGATGAGACAGATGCAGCTGGACAACACGCAGCGCTACAACAGTATGACGTCTCACATCGATCAGGGCTTTCAGAACATGCAAGGTTATGTGGATCAGAGGTTCGCATCATATCAGACTCATCAGGATCAGCAGCTTGCTGCTTTCAGGCCCGCCAGGATGAGCAGTTCAGACTGCTCAACACTAGATTGGATTGCTGGAGTTCAGCGGGCTATCCTCCTCATCAGTCTTATCCGCAGTACGCCTTTCCAGATCCACCGTATCCTCAGTTCCCACCATACCTGCCACCACCAGCTCAGGAGATTCCACCGTACTATCCACCACAGCCAGAGGTTCATCCGGAGTACCAGCCACCGCCACCACAAGATTTTCCGCCCTATTACCCACCAAACAACTAGGTTCTGTGAGTTTTTCTCTTTCCTTTGCTTTTTATTATACTTTGGGGACAAAGTATGTTTTAAGCATGGGGGAAGGGGATTACTTGTGCATTGCATATAGTTGCATTAGTTTAGGTCATGTTTAAAATTTTTGCATGCATTGATTAAAATTCTGAAAAATGAAAAAAAAATTAGAAAAATTAGAAAAATACAAAAATATTGCATTTAGGTTCTTATTTCCCCATTGTTTGATTCCTCTTGTGTTTCTAAGTTAAGTATAAGTTCTAACCCATGATTTGCATGATTTACTGAAGTTAATATGATATAAGCATGATGATTGATTAAATGACTTGATTATAGGATGGAGCATGTATTTAGCTTGAGTATTTGATTCATTCTGAAGTTCTAGACAACAATTAGCCTTGTGATATTTGATTTTTGGCCTTTCATGATTATTTGTTCTTTACATTCTTGAGTGTATCACCATGATTATCTAGCTCTAGAACTTGCGCTAATACTCTATTTTGAGCCTGCTTTATACGATTGAATGCATGACATTAAAGTGATTGAGGCAATGTTTCTCATTAGCCTATTATTTCCCTTCCTACCCTACAAGATCCATGTTTTTGACACCCTACTTATTTGAGCCTTAAGCCTATTTTTATTAGCTCCAAAAAATGATCCATAGCCGAATAAGCTTGACCCATAATCCGGGATTTAGGACTTTAGGTTGTGATTGTATTTTGTGTGAGTTTGATGTAAGTATGGGGGAGTTGGAGAAAAAGTGGGAGAGAATAGGAAATAAAACTATTGGTTTCAAAGTGAAAAAAAAATGAAGATGAAAAGTATGTGCAAAGCAAAAGAAAAATTGCTTAAATTGTTATTAGTCTTCATTAGTAGTAAAGAAAGAGTTGAAAAGAGGCAAAAGAAAGAAAAAAAAAGAGAACCAAAGTTTTTTATTGTAAATGTAAGGAGTTGAGAAAGGAAGTTGGGAAGTGTTATGTGAAGTAAAGTGTAAGGTTTGGGTTTAGGATTAGTTCTTTATCCCGGATTTAGCACCACATGCCAAATATTATCCCTTCCAAATTTCTCTTTACCTTGGCCCCATTACAAGCCGGAAAAAGACCTCATGATTTTTGTTATGTATTTGATCCCCAGCGGTGGAGATTTAGAACTCTGATGCAAGCATATGGTAGTCTAGTTTTCATGGGTGATTTTCGAGTGAAACACGTTCTTTATACACTTGAGAGTTGAGTGCAAACACAATTTCCTTGGTGAGGTCTAGAATGAATGAATGATCTTTACCTTTTGCTTATCATAATGCATGCTGAGAAGTCTTGGTTGAGTTTTTAATTATATGTGAAATGCTTGTTTGACTTGAGATGGATGTAAGATTGCATTTCTATGGTGTGATCGGATTTATATCTTGCTTGAGGACAAGAAAGGGTTAAGCATGGGGGAATTTGATAGCTTGCATATAGGAGTAGTTTAGATGCATGTTTTATATATGTTTTGGTTAGGTTTTGGTTAGTCTTTATGTAGTTTTTAGGTTTTTGTGTTGTCGGATATTATGCGCTGGTTTGTTCGGTTTTACAGGTTTTTAGGTTCAGGCGGGGCGAGTACAGATGGACCATGGTGGTGGTGGACGAGTCAAGCAAGCTAAGGAAGCTAGGACATGCTAGGAGAAGAGCCAAGAGAAGAAAGAACCGAGCCAAGCCAAGAACCAAGTGTTCGGGATCGATCCCGAGCAATCGAGCCCGCGCATTCCCAACTGGGAGCCAATTGCGCGGGGAGGCAAATGTGCGGCCGCGCAATATGGTGCCGATGCCGCGCAATCTGGGCTTTTCACGGACGATGGATTTGGGCCGAGATTTGGTTTTGGGCTTTGGTATTTGATCTTATGGGCTTATGATTTCCGAGGTTATATGTGTTTAAGATAGAATTTGAGTGATATTTTTAGAGACATATAAATACTTTATGTTAGTTTTATTTTCATTAACTTTTGAATCAACTTTGGAGGCTAGGGTTTCTTTGGAGAGAGTTTTCTCAAAGGAGCAATCTTTGAACCTCTTGTAAGTTTGATTTTATTTTAATTATGCATTGCTAATTTCTCTTGTGTTTGACTAGTTATGTGAAATCATAGATTGCATAATATTGTGAGGTTTGATTGATTCTTATTAACTTGAATAGGTTTTATTCCCTGTGCTTAATTGAGTCAAAATTATTCTAGGGTTTTGTTAGATTAGCTACCTAATAGAATTTCTACGTTAATTTACAGCTAATCTGATCAAGTCCCGTTCGGAATTGATTAGATAAAGTAGCAACTATAATTGTTTGGACCCGTTCGGGCTATTCAGTTGTAGAGGGAATAAACCACAGATAACTTGATTAGCTGTTTGCGTTGAGTATTTGTTTCTATCGATACATTGGACTTAAAGCTGTCGTTTAATTGAATCTAGGCGTTGTTCTAGGTTGTTAGATGATTAGGGTTGTTCAGACTGTTAGCTCTGTCAACTAAATATAAAGTTCTGGATAATAATCCACGGTAGATTATTCAAGGGAATTGAGAATCGAAAGAATCAATGATCAATAAGCATATCTATGATGGATTTAACTAGTTGAACACGCTTGTCTCTTAATTGATTAAAACCATCTTTTGCATTCTTAGATAGTTTCTATTTTGCATAGTAGTTTAGAATTTACAATCACAAACCCCCCAAATTCGTTAGTTGGCACATAAGTAGAAGCATAAATACACAAGTCTCTGTGGGATCGACCCTTACTTGCCGCTCTACTGAGTTGGTTAAGTTAGGTTTCTTTGATAGGTATCAACGACCACCGAAAATACCTCATCAGGTACACAAATGAAAATTACGGCGGATAGGAAGAGTATATACGAAATGGCTCAACTTTTGGTCCATTTCT
Organism: Fallopia convolvulus; assembly: GCA_964016875.1. NCBI lineage: Eukaryota > Viridiplantae > Streptophyta > Magnoliopsida > Caryophyllales > Polygonaceae > Fallopia > Fallopia convolvulus. The sequence continues at coordinate 36,865,693 of OZ024724.1, read as the reverse complement.
TGGAGATCAAAGAAACAAAATTTGATTACTCTCTTCACAACTAAAGTTGGGTATGTTGTTGTTGCAGCTTGATGTTCCCAGGTATTTTGGGTAAAATAACAACTTGATAATTATGGTATGTCTTTTCATACCATTAATATTCTATGTAATACTACAAGTGCTAATAATAAATATTTCTAAAAATCTAGTTGAATATTCTCGTACTAAACATATTCACATTAGACATCACTTTCTTAAGGATAATGTCGAATTTTTTTTTTTATCAAATTTTTAGTTTTATTTGGGATCTCTTACCCTCGATTTTCAGTCCACCAAGTCTTTCTAATACATCTAATTAAATCTCTATAAAAAATAAAATAGATTATCTTTAATTGCGTGACAATGAATAATTGAATTCATTATGATCGATGTATACTTGCACCAAAGACAAAAGATTAGGTACGGTTGATATTTATTAAAATACTCCTGTTTAGGTTGTTTTAGGTGCAATTGATGACTCTTCAAAAAAAAAAAGGGTGCAATTGATGAAAATGGAAAATTGAAAATGTAGCTTGATTGCATAGTTCTTATTTCTATTCTAGAAATCTATTCTTATTGCTCCAAAAAAATCTATTATATTACCTATTTTCATTATTTTTTAATTGGGTGGGTTGTATTTTATTTTTTTATACAAAAAAAAAATTAATTTACTATAAAAACAAGTCGACCAACCATATTAGAGTAATACATTTAAAATTAGAGTTTGATATAAGTAATTTAATTTGCTTGAGAGAGTCTTAGTAAAGATAACATGGATATTTTTTAGTAGAAGGTAGAAAGTACTTAAAACATTAGGTACATTGATATGAACTTATAAAATCTCTGAAATCCCTAGCTTTTTAATACCTAAATGTTTTTTAAATATTAGTAAAAGTCAGAAATAGGCGTTTATATATTTGGTGAAAGTTCCTATAATTGAAATTATGCTAGGCACAATATCACTGCCAAAAAAGTTAAATAGTTTATCTCTTTAAAATATTAAATAATATAAGGAATATTTAAATAAAATAAAATGTTGGTATGAATATATATTATGAATGCGTGATTAGAGATATAATAACGTTGAATAAAAAGAGTATAAAAAAAAAAACTCCACTAAAAACTCACAATTAAAGATACTCTAACCTATAGTCTCATTTTTTTTATGTTAGTTGTTAGTTAATTTAAACAAAATAAAAGCAAGAAGTGTTAATATGGGAGCAAAATGTTACCAATATGATTTCTTCAAATGTGTGTGCAAGTTGGCTCTCAAGATAAAAGGACAACTGATTGTTAGCTGTTTGTTGGCTTCTAAGAATAGATGAAAGGTACATGTTTTAGAGACCAGGACTATATATATAATGCAGAGGAGGCTGGAGGTTAGGAAAGCGAAAGATTGACTAATTTATATGCTATTACACATTAAAGAAGGAAATTCAAAAGAGTGAATGATTTATATGCTATTAGACGAAGTTCAAAAGAGTGTTCTCACAACATTGAATAATGATGTTCAAAGGATCATAAGAAAATTAGAAACTAATGTTGATTATAGAAGGTCAAATATAGTAAATTAGATTTAAATAAAAAATTGAGCACTTATTTATTTATTGAAGATAGATAGATAGATAGATGTAAAAATTGACCGCAATTGCATTTAATTGACAGTAAAAATTGGGAGAGAACCAAACCAACCAATTATAGGTGAAGCTCCGACACAGCCTTATATATATTGTATTGTAGCACAAGTAGAGAGGATAATATATACACACTTACAAAACCATCTTACTACTAGCTCAGTACTCTACTCAAAAACCATCGTCCGTCCATGGCGGCAGCAGCGGTATTCACAGAAAAGGATGAAACCCTCGTGAAGGAGTCCTGGCAGATTATGAAGCTCGACGTTCCTCGTCACAGCTTTCGTTTATTTACCTTGTATAATTTTACTACTAATTTAATTTATTTGCTGCCATTAATTTATTACTCAATTTATATATGAAGCTGGATGGATGGATTGAATTAAGAAAGTTGATGTTGTTTGTATGTAGTCTAATGGAACTAGCGCCTGAAGCAAAGGACTTGTTCTCTTTCCTGAAGAACTCGGACAAGAGTAGCCCAGAGGACAATCTTCCCAAGATCAAAGCTCATGCCATCAAGATCTTCACCATGGTACGTACCTACCTTTGGTCCTTTACCTTACCTACCTCCACACTAGATCCAATCCATGTTCTATATACGCATCTGTTACGTCATTCAATCTTCAACGGGATCAAAAAATAGCTTGTTCGATCAAACACCTACTATTTCTTAAACTTGTGTGCTTCTACAACATTTCAATTAAACTACTTTCTAGTTATTGTTTATGAATTTTTAAACCAATTTGGTACCAACAAACACACCCTATGAAATTAAAATATATTATATATATTAATCAAATAAAAACAAAAAGGTAATGTAGTGGTGCGAACTGCCAAAGTGATAAAAAGGTCATCATTTAGTGCTCTCGGTTATTGGCGGTCCCATCCCCATTCCATGTGCAATCTGACAATCTATCTGAGTGCTACTGGCTGCCTCCCAAAATTTCCCACCTCCTAATTTTTCTCCATACTCTGTCCCATAAAACTTGTTCTTTTAGACTTTTTAACAACTATTCAAGAACTATTTTTTACTAAAATATTCTTTAAATTATATATATATATATAGATAATTAGAGTATAAAATTAATACTAAAAAATTAAATAATCTATATACAAAAACGAACCTATAATATAAGAGTAAGATTCAAATAAAAAGGACAACTCCTTATCCTATAAAATAAGGAGCGTTTAGAGCCCTTGGATCAATGAAGGGGTCGAAAGTACTGAAAGACTTAAATGCCGGAGAATTCGACGGGCTTCCCGAGCAGGCCTTTTATTTAGTAGGTACCATCGATGAAACTACCGCGAAAGCTATGAACTTAGAAATGGAGAACAAATTGAAGAAATGACCTTCAATCTTTGTGTACTGACTCCCTATTCTTCCCTTTGAGGGACGCAATGGCATTTTTGTAATTTCTCGAAAATTACAAATGTGCATCGCTATCGTGAAAAAGTGCATTGTTAAATACAAAAAGTGCATTAGTAAGCCGAAAAAGTGCAAACAAAAATTAAATCAACAGGGCACACTTCATGTTGGGTTCATTGTAAAAGTGCATCTTTGTATTGGAAAAGTGCATTGCAAATTACCTAAAAGTGCATTACTAAACAAAAAAGGTGCATCAGTCTGGGCGTCCAATTGACTCGATTCCGATTGAACTCAATCACCCAAAATATTTGGGATTAGTAGTGCACTTTTTCACCGTAATGATGCACTTTTGTAATTTTCGAGAAATTATAAAAATGCCACTGTGTCCGTAATTTCCGAGAATATCAACCCTTGGATCAAGGAGATCTAAGGGTTCTAAACACTCCTTATTTTATAGAATAAGGAGTTCTTTTATTTGAACCAAACTCATAATATAGAGATAAATTTAAAAGTGAATGTGTTAAAATCTTATGATTTAAATTGTTTTGATTCAACCATATAAACTATTTTCTCAATAATACTACTAAGAAATGTTATCCATACATCCGTCTTATGTGGCTATAATCACAATTAACTACAAGTGTCATCATTCTCAATGTTCTAAAAAACGCTAGGGGGCCCTAGCTAAACTGAGAGGGACTGCCTAGACAGCCTAAACGGGGTCGGTGCCTAAACGGACTAGACGGTTTCCTAGATGGGTCGGAAGGTTAGGTGGGGCCTAGACGGAGCTAGCGGGGATTTTTAGAATAGTGATCATTCTTCTTAAAGATGTCTTTAAAGTAGTGAATCCTTTTGTAATGTAAAGAGCCTTTTATCTTTTGATGTTGTCTATGAATTCCTTATGATATTGAATATCCATTTGTAACCAATGAATTTTGCACCTTATGGCAACTCAACAAACCCCTGAATAATTAAACATATAATATAATTGTTCTATTAAATATAAAAACCAACATATTTAGAGCTGTCAAAAACTGACCTAACCCGCTAACTCGACCCGACCCACCCAATAATTTCAGGGTTAAGACCCGAAAATTTGAACTCGAAACCCGAAATAAACCGAACCCGATAGAACCCGAAACCCGTTGGGTTTACAGATTTAGTATATTTATAGAATTTTTAAAATTTATTTTGAACCTTATAATATATTTTATTATTAAAATAAATAAAAATAATATATTATAATTAAATATTATTATTTAATTAAAAATTGTTTTTAATAATCATAAGAAAAAAGGATATTTTAGACCCGTTATTCAACCCGGCCCGACCGAAAATCCGCTACAACTCGACCCGACTGACCCGTGACCCATAACGAACCGAAACACAAATTTACCCGAACCCTAAATGACCGAACCGGAATCCGCTCGACCCGACCCGACCCGATTGACAGGTCTAAACATATTAGATATTAAAAATCTAACACCCGGTACTTAGATTCGATTCAAACTCATCGAAAATTCAAAATAAGCCAAATCTGATTGAATTCAAAATGGATTCAATTAGCAAGAAAATTTAGAATCTTATTAAAACATTGCTTTAAAATATGAAATGAATATGATATATGAATAATTCAAAAAGGTTCAAGTGCCTTGAAAATGAATCTTAATTTAGTAGTTTAATTTTTACATTCATAAATTTGTAGATTTATATAATTGAAATTACTAAAATTAAGGTTTTGGACTATTTTTCTAAGTTATATTTAAACATTTATATTAATCAATAATATTTTTTATTTTTAAAATTATTCATTTTATTATGACATTTATTTTGTTATTTAACTATTTAAAATTTGAATGTACATTAATAGTGAGATTTTTATTAAAAATGGAATTATTTATCTGTTGAGGCAACTATATAGCATGATCCAACTTGAATTGTAACTTGTAACTCGATTAATCAGAACACATATTCAATTAGAGCCCAAGATAACTGACCCAAATCTGATTGAATCGACTAGATTAACAAGTTTGGATTCACCTAAGTTTTAATTGAGGGGCCATCTACTCCTCGACATAAATGCTATACTATTTTTTAAGTAGGTAACAATTAGGATGAAACAGTGCATCCTTATGGATGAGAGAACAGAGCTCTGGATTGAGTTTGATCTAATCGCATGTGGTACAATGTCGTAGTCTAACAACTACATCAACAACTGAATTACATTGTCGAGCAACATGATTGTTTTTAACGTCCTCAAACATTTGTAGGCTCATACGAGTATTTGTGATGATCATCTCGATTGTCTAAGGACAAAACCTATCTCCTTGAACAACCTTTATGACAGTAATGTCATCTCCTTCAATTCCAATTTTAAATATCGTTTCCTTGCTTCTATTACCGCAAGATATAATCCAATCAATTCTGCTTGGAGTGTATTCCAAGTTCGATTTGCATGGGCGTCCAAGTGGATTAATTCCCTAGATGATTTCTCATAACATATCATGTTGTAGCCATACCGTTACCTTGTTTTAAATAGTCAAAATTAATTTTGATTGCATCTTATGGTGGTTTTGACCATTTGGTATTCCGTTAACATTGACAGTCCTACATACACATGTTTTTTTATTCCAACTCCTACCTACATATATATAATATATATTAAGTTTGGTTTGGTTTAATTTGTTCTTATAACATATCATGTTGTAGCCATACCGTTACCTTTTTTTAAACTGTCAAAATTAATTTTAATTGCATCTTATGGTGGTTTTGACCATTTGGTATTCCGTTGACATTGACAGTCCTACATACACATTTTTTTACACCAAACCAACCTTATCGATCGATAAGGTTGGTTTGGTTAAACATGAAAAGTCCAAGTTCTATGAAGTTATTACTTGAAAAAAAAATCACTTTATGTACAAATTTAGCAAGATTTTTTTAATATTGTTTATAGGAAGAAATAAAATAAGGATAATGAAACAAAGGATAGTGTGCAATTTAATGGAGAAACAAATTATTGACATGGATATATAACAAATCTATATATTTATATACTATTACTAAACTCGAATCTCTCTATCCTATTTGTCACACATCTAACTATGCACATAAGCATCTTAATTTTTAAATTTACTTGTTTACCCTTTCTTCTTTTTAGTATTCACCATCCTTACAAATATATAATATAATAATATTACTATTGTTATTAATATACAATGATCTACTACTCTTTTTATGGACAAAATTTAAATATATATAATTGTACATCATCATCTTTAATATATATCGTTATTTTTTTCAACGGCAAGTATATATGAAACTAGAGTTTAGTTCAAATGAAACGAACTCTTATCTTGAAACTAACTCTTATCCTGAAAAGAATGCACTTTTCCTAGTTCATACTGTACTTTTCCTACTTCAAAGTGCACTTTTCGCATTTGCACTTTTCGTACTTTGTAGTGCACTTTTCGTACTTTTTGTAGTGCATTTCTTCATATTGCAATTTTTGTATTTTGCAATGCACTTTTGTATGAAAAGTGCACTACTAACTAGGAAAAGTGCATTCGTTTCACGTTTTAGGATAAGAGTGTTTTTCATTTGAACCAAACTCTATGAAACAATCCATACATAATATCTAATATACAATGATGTACTACCTTTTGTGGACAAAATTTAAATATTATATAATTGTACATCATCATCTTTAATATGTATCGTTATTTTTTTATATTATAATAATATTATCTCATTTATCATTATTACTTACCATATTCAATTAAAAAAATTCAATTAGCTATGTTATTAATAATCATTCTATACCTATTGTAATGATATTACCTCATTCATTACTATTACTTATCATATTTAAATAATGAGTATGAAATAGTTACTATATTCAATTAATGAGTATGAAAAATATTTTTTTTAGTATTTATTTACCTATATATTATATAATATTATCTCATTCAAAATTTAAATCACATATCCTATAATAAATAAAGAAATATGTTTTTTACATTCCCTACGTATTATAATAATTCTCACTTGAAAGTTTTATTGAGGAAATTATTTCGTTTCCTACATAAAAAAAAAAATTCAAATCATCGTCGTGCATGATACGATTGGGTCTTGCTAGTTTTCTAATATTTGAAGAATAGATTTATAACTATCCCTAAAAATCAAATCTATAACAAACAAGTTACCGTTAATCAATATCAATACATATCCACTGAAATAATTTTGGGCCCACATTCATTTTGCAATTACTTCTTAATGGTAATTAATTTTATTTAATCTTTTTTTGAATAATTAATTTATATAATCATATCTATATCTATTTAATTGAGTGTAGTTCAAGTAAAAACACTCCTTAACATGAAAAAGTCCGAAAAAATGAGGGCTCTTGAATTAGAAGGATAAACGATTAAGATTAGGGGTATAATATTATGTTTGATTCTTTGATTCTTTTTTAATAATTGCTTATTTTTTCCATTGAACACAAAAAATGACATTTTACAAAATGTTCACATATTTGATGCACATGTTCATAATATAATAAGACGATGTTAACTTATAATTATTTTAAAAGTTCAGACATATGCATGTAAGTTTATTATCGGTTCATATATAATATACATAAGTTCATATATTATTACACAAAGTTCGTGTTTAGTAGTTCATGTTCAGGGTTTTGAGGCTCATGTATAAGTCACATATGCTCATATGTTAGTACGAGAAGTTCATATTTTATAGTCTCATATTCATAATCGATTATATCATTTACATGCATGAATCTTAAAACATTTAAGGAACAATTTTTTTACTGAGAGATTTGGCGGCAGAGAAGTTTTCACGGTAAGGTTGTTTTGATGTGATCCATATTCCTACTTCATTTTAGTTTGTTAGGAAAATTAATTATCTTTAATTGACTACTATATTTTTCAACTGAGTCAATGTTTTTGTTGTTGTTGTTAAATCAAATTGTTAAGATAATCGAGTTTATAAAGCAATTGTTGTACACATTAAGATGGAGGAGACGTGGATGCGTGAGGTTGATCGAGTTAATTAGAGCTGATATATAATAATGAGACATGTAACATAATGAATGAAATCAAGTTGATGGAACTAAGATGTGTACATACGTATATATGCATGTGTAGACATGTGAATCTGCAACTCAACTCCGGGAGAAAGGAGTAGTGTTCAACAACACAACTGTGAAGCACTTGGGCTCGGCCCACTTAAACTATGGCGTCCTTGATTACCATTTTGAGGTATATAATTATTAATATTTCACTAGTTGAACAAAGGTATTAATTATTAATTAGATACTATATTCAATATGTGATGGTGATAATAAAAATGCAAATTAATAATGTATGTAGGTAGTGAAAGAAGCATTGCTGAGGACAGTGGAAGAAGCAGTGGGAGAGAAATGGGGGCCCGACATGAAGAATGCATGGAGTGTTGCATATAATCACTTGGCTGCTGCCATCAAAGATGAGATGAAAGCTGCACCTGAAGCCGCTGCGCGTAATTAATCACCATTCTAATGATGCATCTCACTTGAACTAAGATCTTTCCAAGTCTCTTATGAGAATAATTAACTCGTCATATATTAACATTACTATATATGGAGAGAATATTTTGTATGAATAAAATCGTGTTTCTATTATTATGCACTAAGGCAAGTATTTAAGAAACCCTAATTACATAATAGCTCTTACAATAAGAGATAGAATTATAAGAAAAGGTATTCTAAGATAATACTTTTATTTGTAATTTACGCTCTAGAGGAACAAGGAAATAAGGAGGAAAGGAGGAACACATCTTGGACGTTAGTTTAATAAAAAGGAACGGAACAGATTTAATATAATTAAGAACAAAATAAAAGTTTAGTACGAGATACACCAGATTGTATCTATTGCCCAATCATAATTATAACCTCCCATATAATTTCAAAAATCTTTCCATTTCCCATAAAATAGATTTGGCAGTTTATTTTCTCCTCTCCCTCTGATTTTTTCTCTCTCCCTCTGATTCTCTCCTTCTCTACACTAGAAACTCCATTTCTTTACTCACATTCTTTGGAGGATAAAAATGGATGTGATAGAAGATTCAAGAGGTGAGTACAATTCTTTTCACTTTCTTGATTTTTTAGGTTCATAAGTCATGGTGTGTCGTTGTTCGTAATTGGTTGAAGTGCATATAGCGTTTTTATAGTTGCTAAGATTAGGGTTGTGGTTTGACCCAAATCTTTAGTTTTTCAAGAGTATGTGGTTAGATTTGAAGTTGTTGTTGAGTCCACAAAGGTAATATGACGATTTGGTGTATTTGCTGATGTCCATTTCAATTTGGATAATCGATTGTTCTGTGTGAAGAAATGTTGTTAGATGTTGTAATATTCGTTTTTTTCCTTTTGGTCAAAAACCGATATATCTTAGATGATAAGCAATCGAAAATTTATAAACTTGCAAGTAACTAGTTCCGCAATCAAACCCGGGGAAAAGAAGTTTTTTTTAAGTCCGTTTTAAAAACTCTTATTTTCCTAATACATATAGATACCTATTATTTTACGTACAAGAATACAAGATAGTAATCTTCTTCATTAATTAAAAAAAAATTATCCCCATGATCCTACTTAAATCTATTAGTCAAGCTAACCCTAAAACTAAAACCGAAGCCAACCCATTCCGCTCTCAAGCTTTCTTCCTCGCTCCGCCGCTCTCAAAGCCACATCTGGATGTTGTCGATTTACTTGGGCAACACACTACGAAAGCGTCGGTCGCACCAGTTCACCAACCAAGAAGGATGTCCGCCAGACGAAACCGAAGTTGCTCACATCAGGTTGCAAGTACATTGCCGGTTATGTGGATCACGCGTTCTCTCGTCATCGCCGTCGTCAAGACAAGTCAACCTGTTCCAAGCGCTAGCGAGTTCACCGGTCATCTTCGTCATCATTGGGACTGCACACCGATAAGCCACACGACCCTTCTTCTCCCAGCTTGTTCTGGTAAGGGGAAGATCCGGCTAGGTAGTTTTGGACGGGGAGTCGGGTTGTGCGGTGGTTGAGCTTAGCCGACCGTTCCGAGAAAGCAGAAGGCTTGCCTTTCTTTTGGTTCTGTTGTAATTGATAAGCGTATGGCCTAGTTTATTTGAAGTGAATGCATTATATTAAATAATTAGATAGTACAATCCTATTAGATTTATATATAGTATCATCATTGATCAGTAGGAAAGGGAATGAACATATGCTTTAAAGGGTAGATTGCTAGTTAGTTTAAACAAAATAGATTTAGTATATATATAAAGAATTGGATCGTTTAGAGGTTAGAGTGAATGGTTTATAGTGGTTGTCGTAATTAGCTTAAAGTTTTTATGTATGTTAAGATCATCTTTAGGCACTTATAGTTGGGGTTCAATTAAGAATTGGTATTATTATGTGTGTACGAATTGGTATTAGTAAGTTAGCTAGTTAGTGGGATTGTGTGTGTACGAATTGGTACGGTTATGGGTTGTTGTTTTTAGTACATGTATAGTGGTATTAAGACGGTTCTGTTAGTTAAGAGTTTAATCTACTATACGTTAAATTAAAACTAATATAATTATTCGTATACAAGGAATGTCAAAAGGCCGGAGTGAATACGTTAAATCTTATTTAATTAGTCTGGTTCAGTTGGGTAGTTAGTTAGTGTCAATTCAGTGCATTATGGGTTCGGTTTATAATATTTGGTAGTCTTTTTCACTTTGAGCCCTCTTTCTTACTAAACTTATCGTTATCATGTCTAGGAGATCCTAATTGTTCGTATTCCTAGTTTTCTGTAGTTGCCAGATACCCTTCACTCAAGGTAAGTCGTTTTTCGACTTGCTCGGTTCTTCTCTACCTTGTTAGATTGCGTATCAATATTGTAGGGCGGGTTTTGGGAACTAGTTCCGAATGCCTTCATAAACTGTTTTGAACTTCTTGTATTGTTGTGTGTGTAAAATGGTTTGAACGTGTTTTATCGAAATGATATTTTTAGAACGTTTTCTCTGTGTTGGTACTGTTTCCGACACGGCCCATTGTAGCTGGTGTTGAGGAAGAGTTGGCTACGTTGACCCGTGTGACTGGGAAATCGTGCCCCTTCAAAACGAAAGTTATTATCTGTGTGTTTTTGGCAATTGCTCCAGTGGAGGCTTAGCCAGGGGTTAGAAGGGAGATTGTGAAGTGGAGCGAGAGGGTCTCCCTCTGCACTCGGCGCGGTGATGAGCGCCTTGGAAGTCGGATTGTGGAAAAAGGAAGAATTGCATTGTATGAGATTATGAATGTGAAAGCGTATGTGGCTTTGTGTGACTGATATAACTAATTTAGGTATTGGCCTTTAGAGTTATGATTGCGATTGTAGATTTGTATGCTGACTCTAGAAATGATTTTAAAGCGTTATGCAATTTCCGTATTCTCTCTAGCTTGGTAGATTAGAAGCTGACCCGTCGGGGAATATTTTTCAGTTCCAGGTATGAATCAGGGAACCATGCAGGAAGAAAGGCCAGATGGCGGGGCGGAGCGGTGAAGAGCGTGTGTCATAGTAGGGTTGGATTTACGTTAGTTTATTTATGATTTCCTAGGATGTTGGTTTTACTATTATGATGGAGTTAGTATTATTACTTGTCTTGGTTTCCTCGAATAATTTATTGTTTGCAGTGATTCGTCGGTTTTGAATATTTATGTTTGCGGGAATACATGCATAACTAATTTTCTATGTTTTTTATAAAATGAAAGGTTGGATGTTTTTGTTAAGTTTTCTCGTCGTGCCCGCGTTGCAAGAGCTGAAAAAACCCGAGTTAAGAAGATCACCTTGGAGTATGGAGTGAAGAATAAGAGGGGGATGTAGTTATTCACAACTGATGTCGCTTACTTGAGCAATTATATGGAAAAGAGTTATAGGATAAGGCCATGGAGATGATGCAGCTGAACCACACAATGAGGATCTAGGAAGGCAACAGAGTAGAACAAGTTTGAAGCAATGTATAGGCGACCTTTCACAAAGGAGGAATGGGAGGTAAAGGGTTCAGTAAGGGCCTTGGGCACAATTTGTACATGAGTCCACTTTGTTAAGGTATCGATAAGAGGGTTAAGACATTAAGTCAGGTGAAGTCTGGCTAAGAAACCATACTATTCTCGGAAATTAAGACGAAGATCATGAGAAAGCTAAGGGGAGAAAATATGTTTAGATAGTAAATTATGGACAAAAGCGATTGAAGGACACTTAGGTTAGGATCGTGTGAGACTAAAGCCTCACGTATAAGCTAGGGGAGAGTAGTGACCACAATAATGCAATTGTATGGTAAAAGAGATTTTGAATGTAACTGGAAACTCGCTCAAGGCAGTTGAAAAAAAAATGATGACATGGAACCTATTGAGCAAGTTCTATAGAGGCGTGTACCTACTTATGGATTCCGTGAGAGACAAAATAAAAATAGAGTATGGATAGAGATGTTTTCGGTGTCTAAATTCGCCCGAAGAAGATTTAGGCTAGTACTAAACCCAAAGAGATAGAAGTATTAAGCAGTAAAGACATTTTAAACAAGACCTTAACCACGAGGTTTAGAGTTTAAATAGTTGGGTTGAAACTCCATTGGATTAGCTTCTTAACCTTGGAAGTTGGAACCTTGGTGGTCAAGTTTGGCGATGGAACCACATTTGGGTGAACCATTGAGCAAGGATAACAGTAAGGTTAAGGGGACCTAGGAGAGTTTAGGGCATTAGTAGAGACACGTTGAGATTTTAACACTATGTCGTAAGTTGTGTTGGTTAAACCCGAAATGTATTGTCTAGTTGATATAAGTCTGCCAAGAGTCAAGTGGCGTATATTGACAGCGATGCTAGGCTTTATGCATGTCTTATGAGGGACTATCACGACCATCATTTTAATGAGAGGAGTAAATTATGGTAGTAACTTAAGGTTGAGGATCAAACCAATCAAGCGCATGTGCCCGGGCCAAACGTGGTGTTGGTGTTGGTGTGAGGACTTGGGAGACGGACATATTGGGGAAGAGATAGTCACGTCGTGTACCCCTCCATAAGAAGTTTTTTTTTGGATTCGCGAGGAAGAAGGTTGATCCAAGGAGATCGTGGAGAGCCTGACAGAGTCTAAACTTGCCATAAGAACCAAAAACCGGTTGTTGCGAACTCATGACTAGGTGGGTCGACCATACTGAAATGTGGGACTTCCAAAAATTGGTTCAAAGATCAAGCTAGCTTAAATTGGGGGAGGGGGGCAAGAAGAAGATATTTGAAAGATGACTTCCTAAAATGAGAAGTGTAAGGAAACAAGAAGACCAGGATTGAAGTGTTGGGTTATATGGCCTCCAAGAGCTTCGTAGTATCGGTCATAGAGTAGTGAATCTAGTACAAGAGGAGGTAGAAGTGGTTGACTTAGAAGACAATTGGGCAAGTTGGAGCACATCTAACCTAATGGTCGAAGTTATTGGATTGGATGTAGTCAAACTCCAACTAGGAATGTCGGTTGAAGAAAGGATGTTGCTCGTTTTAGGAGGAGTTGAACACCTAACTTAAGGAGATTATTGTGGAGTTCGGAGTTGAGGATAATAAGGGAATGTATTTATTCAACACTGATCTCATTTACACAAAATTGGATCATACAATAAGTGAGTGGTAGGTCGAGATCAACTCATTGACAAGGTAAGTTCATGCATTTTGAATCTATGCGGACTACATTGAAGTATATGTGCGAGACAGCAAGAATGGTAACTCCCACATTGGACGTGGTGAGACTTAGCAGTGTGAAGGTAGGGAATGAAGGATTCAATGGAGACTATGATAGGAATTCTCATGGAAATCATCGTTGGCAAAGTTGACGGAAAACGAGACACGGCTACTTCACGGATACCTTTGGCTAAAGAGTACCATGGTTCATGCTTGCTTGAGAAGAGGACGATTGGAAGTGCCACATAAAAAACATGCGTAGTTAGTAAGATATTGATGGACGTTGGAGTTAGAGACGGGTGATAAGGAAGTTTTGTGAATAATTCTCGAGAAAGTAGTAACCATAGCATTGCACTATCGGGTAAAGGAAGACGGAGTTAAGACAAAAATAGTCACGAAAACTAAACCCCAGTTTTTTTTATGGGAGATGCAATTCAACTAAGACCATGACCTCAAAACATGTAGTTGAGAACTTGCCTTCATCAAGTGCATTGGATGACTGGAATACAAGTTAGCATCATAAAGTGAGAGGGAATTGTTTGGATCTAGTTGAGTTAAACATGAATGTAGACTCTATTTTGTTGTGGGTTCATCGCATCTTAACGAGTATTTGCATGGAAAGAGAAATTCACAGTGTTTAGTTCCCAAAGAAAGATCATGTATAGACTTGTAGAAGCCCAACTTGACATTATGATGGAGAATCGGTTCTCATGAAGCATTGGTTGGGCAGATCGGCCATTGTGAAGTGTGATAATTCTCTGGATTCAGTTAAAGGACGAGTTCTTTTCAGTTGAGGATCTAAGAAGAGGATGTTCAAAATAGAACCGAATGGGATAAGAGAATTACAAGTGTTGTAAGAAATGTTTTAAAGCTTAAGTAATGTCTAGTGGGGTATGTGAGGTGTTGGACAACAACCGTTATTGACTCACTAGACCTCTTGTAGGGGTCTTTTGCAGCAATATTCCTATCTACTCCCGGACTTTGAAGAACAAGTTTCTCTCTTAGAAAACCTCCTTAAGTACAAGTTGAAGCTAAAGAAGCAAGGATGTCTTAGGTTATTTGAATAACATGACTTTAAAGTTTAACGATATTCAACAAAGAGATTTAGGAGAAGGCTTTTAAAGGAGGATAGATGAAGTCTGTTATTTCGACTCTATGACACAGGACCCCAGGGCGAAATGATAATTGATCATGACTTAGGGGCAGACGTTGATTACTCAATCGATCAATAACTTACAGGGATAAATTGGATGGAGAACCCAATAAAAGCTCAGGGATATTATGACCAATTCATGTAGAAAAGAATATTGTTGTAGTAGGTGGAGCAATTCGCTATAGCTATGACACATATGAGGGTTAGAGAATAATGGAGATTACATATCCAAGAGGAAATAGCTATTAAAGGTCGGTGGTTCACCATTAAATTTTGGCAGCAAGAGTAAGAGGCATATGGTTAGTAGTTAGTGAGAGCGCATAAACGATGTTTGTCCTCTCTTGACTTGACTATTTGATTGATTAGTTATCGTGTTGCGAGTATTGGATATTTAGTATTGATTGTATTTTCTATTCTTTATCGATAAATTCTGGTTCGAGGACGAACCCTTTTTTAAGGGGAGAGGTTTGTGAAACCTCGAGATATGTTTTCCTTCGTTATAGAAGTTTCGGGACAAAACTTTCTTAAGGGGGGTAGTATGTAATATTCGTTTTTTTTCCTTTTGGTCAGAAACCGATATATCTTAGATGACAAGCAATCGAAAATTTATAAACTTGCAAGTAACTAGTTCCGCAATCAAACCCGGGGAAAAGAAGTTTTTTTTTAAGTCCGTTTTAAAAACATTCTTATTTTCCTAATACATATAGATACCTATTATTTTACGTACAAGAATACAAGATAGTAATCTTCTTAATTAATTAAAAAAAATTATCCCCATGATCCTACTTAAATCTATTAGTCAAGCTAACCCTAACCCTAAAACCGAAGCCAACCCATTACGCTCTCAAGCTTTCTTCCTCGTTCAGCCGCTCTCGAAGCCACATCTGGATGTCGTCGATTCACTTGGGCAAGACACGCCGGGAGCGTCGGTCGCACCAGTTCACCGATCAAGAAGGATGACCGCCAGACGAAACCAAAGTCGCTCACATCAGGTCGCGAGTACATTGCCGTTTATGTGGATCATGTGTTCGCTCGTCATCGTCGTCGTCAAGACAAGTCAACCTGTTCCAAGCGCTAGCGAGTTCACCGGTCATCTTCGTCATCATTGGGACTGCACACCGGTAAGCCACGCGACCCTTCTTCTCCCAGCTTGTTCTGGTAAGGGGAAGATCCGGCTAGGTAGTTTTGGACGGGGAGTCGGGTTGTGCGGTGGTTGAGCTTAGCCGACCGGCTGTTCCGAGAAAGGAGAAGGCTTGCCTTTCTTTTGGTTCTGTTGTAATTGATAACCGTATGGGTTGGTTTATTTGAAGTGAATGCGTTATATTAAATAATTAGATAGTACAATCCTATTAGATTTATATATATAGTATCATCGTTGATCAGTAGGAAAGGGAATGAACATATGCTTTAAAGGGTAGATTGCTAGTTAGTTTAAACAAAATAGATTTAGTATATATATAAAGAATTGGATCGTTTAGAGGTTCGAGTGAATGGTTTATAGTGGTTGTCGTGATTAGCTTAAAGTTTTTATGTATGTTAAGATCATCTTCAGGCACTTATAGTTGGGGTTCAATTAAGAATTGGTATTATTATGTGTGTACGAATTGGTATTAGTAAGTTAGCTAGTTAGTGGGATTGTGTGTGTACGAATTGGTACGGTTATGGGTCGTTGTTTTTAGTACACGTATAGTGGTATTAAGAAGGTTATGTTAGTTAAGAGTTTAATCTACTATACTTTAAACTCAAACTAATATAGTTATTCGTATACAAGGAATGTCAAAAGGCCGGATTGAATACGTTAAATCTTATTTAACTAGTCTGGTTCAGTTGGGTAGTTAGTTAGTGTCATTCAGTGCGTTACGGGTTCGATTTATAATATTTGGTAGTGTTTTTCACTTTGAGCGTTGTTTCTTACTAAACTTATCGTTATCATGTCTAGGAGATCCTGATTGTTCGTATTCCTAGTTTTCTGTAGTTGCCAGATACCCTTCACTCAAGTTAAGTCGTTTT
Organism: Fallopia convolvulus; assembly: GCA_964016875.1. Taxonomy (NCBI): domain Eukaryota; kingdom Viridiplantae; phylum Streptophyta; class Magnoliopsida; order Caryophyllales; family Polygonaceae; genus Fallopia; species Fallopia convolvulus. The sequence continues at coordinate 36,848,804 of OZ024724.1, read as the reverse complement.
TCGACTTGCTCGGTTCTTCTCTACCTTGTTAGATTGCGTATCGATATTGTAGGGCGGGTTTTGGGAACTAGTCCCGAATGCCTTTATAAACTGTTTTGAACTTCTTGTATTGTTGTGTATGTAAAATGGTTTGAACGTGTTTTATCGGAATGATATTTTAGAACGTTTTCTCTGTGTTGGTACCGTTTCTGACACGGCCCATCGTAGCTGGTGTTGAGGAAGAGTTGGTTACGTTGACCCGTGTGACTGGGAAATCGTGCCCCTTCAAAACGAAAGTTATTATATGTGTGTTTTTGGCAAGTGCTCCAGTGGAGGCTTAGCCAGGGGTTAGAAGGGAGATTGTGAAGTGGAGTGAGAGGGCCTGCCTCTGCACTCGGCGCCGTGATGAGCGCCTTGGAAGTCAGATTGTGGAAAAAGGAGGAATTGCATTGTATGAGATTATGAATGTGAAAGCGTATGTGGCTTTGTGTGACTGATATAACTAATTTAGGTATTGGCCTTTAGAGTTATGATTGCGATTGTGGATTTGTATGCTGACTCTAGAAATGATTTTAAAGCGTTCTGCAATTTCCGTATTCTCTCTAGATTGGTAGATTAGAAGTTGACCCTTCGGGGAATATTTTTCAGTTCCAGGTATGAATCAGGGTACCGTGCAGAAACCAAGGCCAGATGGCGGGGCGGAGCGGTGAAGAGCGCGTGTCATAGTAGGGTTGGGTTTACGTTAGTTTATTTATGATTTCCTAGGATGTTGGTTTTACTATTATGATGGAGTTAGTATTATTACTTGTCTTGGTTTCCTCGAATAATTTATTGTTAGCAGTGATTCATCGGTTTTGAATATTTATGTTTGCGGGGATACATGCATAACTACATTTTCTATGTTTTTTATAAAATGAAAGGTTGGATGTTTTTGTTAAGTTTTCCCTTCGTGCTCGCGTTGCAAGATCCTAAAGGTAGTTGTCAACCTACTTAAATAGTACCTAGTAAGGTCTATTTCTAAGTAGCGCCCTGTCGGAAGTCGGGGTGTTGCAGATTTTATGTTTCTTGATATTGAGTTAGTAATTGATTTGTGTTTGGTTGGTTTAAAATAGGAAAAGATGACAAGATCTCATATGACTAAAGGCAATAAGCGTTCACTGGACAAATGTTAGTTATTTGATTTTCAAGTTCATTAATATGGATGTTCATGCTTACAAGTACATTTAATATATGAGTTTTTATTATTTGTACGATTCTTCAGTGGACAGAGTAATCTTTTTCATATATGCATGTGAAGATATTCAATTGGTTACAAAATATTATTATGATATATTTGTTCAATGTGTTTATATGTGTTATTCATAGTAAGGATATATAGTATTCACTTGATTAATCTTTGTGTTATTCATAGCAAGATTCATTATTATTATTGTTCAAAAGCTCAGTTATTATACCAAACATATTGTGTTTTTCAGAACATTAATTTGTGTTAATGTAGTTCGATCTTAAAGGCCAATTGGACAAAGGTTAGTTATTTGATTTTCAAGTTCATTAATATGGTTATTCATGCTTACAAGTACATTTATTATGAGTTTTTATTATTTCTATGAATATTCAATTGACAGAGTAATCTTTCTCATATATGCATGTAAAGTTATGATGTGATTTTTATCTTCAATTGGATATGGTATGACATAGTTGTATTATTCATGGATGCATATTGTATTTTCCAAGTTGTTTATATGTAACTATCCCATATGATATTTCTAACTTTTTTATTTATACTTTGAATGTAGATGAGTCAGATGATGATGAAGATGTTCCACTTTCTAAAAGGGGAGTCGTAAGAATAAGCAAAATTTGAAGCAAAAAGTTGGTGTTAAAGCAATAAAAAAAACAGTAGAATCACAAGGTCGTAATGTAGATTAAGATTTTAGATTTTTTTCAACAATGTTGTTTTGTTTTTCAGTTTGATCTATGATTATATTTTATTCCTTTTCGACATTATGTTTGGTGTGTTTGAATATAACAAAGATTGTGATCTATTAATCTAGTTTTGTCATTTGTGATTTTAAGATGGTATGGTTGTTTCACATAATAATGTTATTTTTGTTTTGCACATTCATATATGAAATCATATTAGTCCCTTATATGAAAAAATAATATACGACAATACGAAAGATCCATAAATGAAAAAAAAATGTCGTCATATATGAAAAACAATGCATATATGTATGAAGAATAACATTTTCTTTATTGAAAAAATATCAATTGATGTATGAATATTTTACGAATGTGTATAGAACAATACAACTAATGTAAATGAATAAACATTGTCAATATTTTTCGCCAAAAGCCAAGCAAAATATTTTAAGCTATATCATTGAAAATTTTTACATTAAAATTTGAAAACCACATCACATTTAAATGAATAACGTTGAACGATAAGTTGAACAATTATACATTTAATTACGAACACTACTACAATTCGATGGCAATAAGTATACACAACTTTATGAATAATGCAATAATACATTAAGAAAAACACTAATATTGTTATGAATAACAAATAATGCTTTTTGAACACTTACAATATTGAAACTCTATTATTTAATCCATGTTTGAATATTGAACAAATATGTATATAATAATTCGCTTACTATAATTGAATAAAAAGTCAAGAATATAAGAGTTAACAATACTATACAACCGTCTAGTTTAAGTTAAAGCATTGAAAATCTTTAGTCATAATTGAATAACAAACCTGGTTACTTAGAACAAAACATCACATTTATACACATCACTAATAAGTAACAATAAGATGAAACAAATGCCAAAACCACTAGAATTAGGGATAATATTCTCCCTTAAGTGACATAATTTTCAGTACTAGTTATGTAGTTTGATAATAACAACATCTAAATAAAAAGGAAATAACAACATCATCAATGTCTTGGCCTTGATTTGTATCGATTTCTGAATTTGAAACGTCCATGCCATCCTCAAACACATATTCATCCCACTTGATTCCTCCACTATTTGATTAACAATTAATGACATTATTAATAACAAGATATAATTATTGGAATAACAATTCACGCTTAAATGAATAATATTACATGAATAGTTGAATGAATAGTAACACACAAATAAATATCATAGCAATTACAATTGAAAATTTGTAAAGCTTAATATGAATATTGATTAATATATTAATGAAAGTCATATCAATAATAGTAGAACAATTACATATGAATTATTATACACAAAGAATTGAAAAGGTTATCATGCTTGAATGAATATCAATGAAATTATTTATGAATTTTGCTCACAATAATAATACACAACTGTTTGAAAATCAGATCACATATAGATGAACAATAGTGCAATTGACGTTGAACAATTACATATATAGTTACGAACAATTCACGTTGAACAACTACACGCAATTATGAATAATTATCCCGGTATAGATGAATATTAAGCAAACTATATATGAATAATAAGCCACGAATATTTGAATAACACATTTTGAATATCACTTCACGAGTGTATGAATAAAAATCTTTGTGTTTATAAAATACCATATCAAACAAGAAAAATCGTCCACTCACAAATGTATATGTGAATAACTTTACATACATTTTTGAATAACTATCCATTATATATGAATATCAAACAACTCATAAGAGAATAATAAGCCTCACGAAAATGAATAATCATACACTCATATATGAAAAACGAATCAGACATATATGAACATCATTTATATAAGCATAAAGGAATATCTAGGCATCCATATATGAATAACAATACTAATTGATCATTTATTCAACTCAATTAATACATTTATTCAAATCATAATATAAAACTAGATAATTCTATATGAATGTACGACTTATTCAAGATTAGCTGAAGCATTGTTCAACTCAACTCATATACGTTTTCATTGATTCAAACAAAATTATTGCAAATGAAAGATTGAAAAAGCAGTTTACACAAAAGTCGTTCATGCAAAGAAGTGTTTATGTTCAATACTAATTGATCATTTATTCAACTCAATGAATATACATAATGAAATATCGAACAAACCATAAGATCAAACTAATTAATCGCGATTGTTTTTACCATCCAAAAAATCGATTTAACATTGAATTGATACAGTTCAAACCACTCAAACACACATGTTCGTTTATATATTATCATAAATTCAATCAAAACAGTTATTGTTCTAATCAAAGCAAGTTCTTACCTCTTTCCATGGAAGGATGTTTAGGGTTTGAAAGATGCGACTTGCAATTGGTATGGTGATGACGATTATTCAACATCGATTCTAACCATATTATCAATGGCAATGTCGAAGAATTTTTTTACTCAATGGGAGAGATATTCCGAGATTTAGATATGGAAATTCTATAGGATATGGAAGATTTTCTTTTTCCACCTCTCCTTAAATTCCGGATCTGCCTTATTTAGCAGATCGTGGCTTTCCCCCTATTTTTATCCCCACATTTTCTATTCTATACCCCCTCTTTTAACCATTCATTACTCCAAATCTAACGAACCACAATTATTCCCTCATTTCTCCTTAAAACTCGTTTCTCCTGAGCGTGCCTCTTTATTTGTTATTAATATTCGCCCTAAAGTTGGACGTAGAAAACAAAGACTAAGCTCGCTAAATAGGGCTTCAAACCGCGAACGCATAAGAGGTTTAGTAACTATATCTACAAGTTGATCTTTAGTAAGGAAATGAGAATCTAGCTCATAGAGTTCGAGCCTAAACTTGCTATAATACAAAATGATATACCAATGCAATTTGTTTCATACGAAAATGAAAATTCGGATTCAAACTAAGAAATGTGTGCCCAAATTATCACATTACACATAACTAGATGTTGTTGTAGCGCCCAAATTGTCACATTACACATAACTAATGATATTGAAACAAGAACCTCCATCAATAATCATACTACATACCTTATTCTTGAGTTTTTACCAAGTGTGAAAGATGGTTTCCCTTTGGTTAGGAGTAGTAGTATGCTCCCTCATGAAGAGAGTCGGTTGCACCACGAAACACTCTCCCTCCTCTGCCATAGCATGGAGCTATTCCCCTCCTTTATTATCGGTGACCTCTCCCTCTTGCTCAACAACCTCCTCCTCCTCATCATCATAATCATATTCACCTTGGGAGTTGAGAAGGACCTTCCACTGGTTTGGGCAATCTCTACCGTAGTATCCATGTCCTAGGTATTTGTAGCACTCAACACTACTAGCTCGTCCTTCACCTTCTTGTCGAGGGTGTTGGGTGAAGTCCTTCTTTGGTTGGGGCTGGTTTCTTGCCCTAATTTTGGTTTCTTGGGATGAACCAAGGGTGACTAGGCGAGTGGATTGTCATGACCTAGTGTTCGAGGACGCTTGGCACTTTTGAGGAAGATGTTGGTAAATGTGGTTGGTGTAGTGCAACGACTCCTCAATATCGGTACCCTTAGAGTAATGTTGTATACTCTCATATGATTTTAGTTCAGACTTCAAACCATGAATAAATTTGGAGATCACATACCCGTCAAGGAATTGAATTCTGGACCGAAAGATGAGTGTGCAAAGCTCATGGTAATACTCATCGGGAGTCCGAGTTCCTTGTTGCAATTGTGCTAACTTGGCATGAGTCCTCTCAGCATAATCAACTGTCACAAACCTCTCTTCAAGGACTTGTCTAAGCCCTTGTCAACTCCGAATGGGCTGGTCTCCCACATGCCTTCTTGTCGCCTTGTCTTGCAAGCACCAATTGTATGCAAAATCGGTGAAGTGGATGGTGGCAATAACGACTCTCCTCTCGTCCTCATAACTGTAGTAGTAAAAAATTGACTCGGTTTTGGCTAACCAATCAAGGCAACCATTGGATCCTAAGGTACCAGAGAAAGGCTAGATTTGAAGCCTGATCTCATGATGATGCTCTTCTTGATCAAATGGTTGGGGCACTTGCTCGGCCGCGCGCGTCGGGTTTCCACGGCGTGGAAAGATGCTCACTGATTTAGGACGACCAAAGAACTCATGACCTGCATGGTTAGTCGACGTAGGAAAAGTAGAAAAAGAAGGAGCGCTTCCAATTCTTACCCTAGTTGGTGACAAATAAGGTGGAAATGTGTCTTTTTCCGAGGGTTGGCCTTGGAACTCATAATGGACGTGAGGAACATGTGATGTCAACCCCTCCTCCATTTGGAGGCCACGGCTCACCATATAGGAAGGATCTCCATGCACACCCTCGGATACCGCGGGACTAGCTCGGTTGAAGCTCGAGACTACATGTTGTTGATGTCCATGTTTTTAGCTTAGTTTTAATATATTTTTCTAGGTTTTTTAGTCTTGTTTAGTTGTATTTTTATGTTAGTTTTGTGTCTTTTAGTCTAGTTTGCATAATTTGTGAAAAGTATGGAAACTACTCTAGTTTGGTGTTTTTTTGTGTAGGTTTTTGAGCATAGCTGGAGGCATTCTGGAGACATCAAGATGAAGGAGAGTGAGCGGAGTATGGATAGGATGGAAGAAGTGAAGCCACTTGAAGAAATCCTGTAACACCCTTATTTTACAACATTGGGTATTACCGCCAGTGACCTCGGACTTTACCGTCCAAAGTCACCCAAGGCTTTTAGAATGATATAGAACATTATTAAATGCAGAAATAAACATAATTCATAAAATAAAAAGGGTGCTCTCGAAAGAGACTTGGTTTGTACAAAACATCTTACAATGCTTTAAACATAATGCTGTTCGGAAATGAAACGCAAAACCACTTGTCCTTGAAACATAGCGAAAATAAAACAAAATGATATGAGAAGTACATCTTGAAAATCCTCGTCCTTCCTTCGTATTCACTTCACGCCTTGATGAGATTCCTAGATTCTGACATAATTCGCGAGGGGCGAGAGAATGCCAAGCAAACATGCGGAAAAGAAGAATTAGTCTAAGAGACTAAGCAAGCGGGAATGGAACTTCCCGAGGGTATTTTGGTAATTTCAAGTACTATCGAAAGAGATATTAGGGTTGTGTTTACGATGGGGCTATACGATAAGGCTTGTCTATGTGGAGCTTAGTGGTTCAAAGGAGAGTATTTCTTAAACGAAGATAACTCGATGAGCGATAGAAGAGCTACTAGATTGTAGACTTCTTTGGAGTAGAAAGTGTGTTGGGAACGTGATTAATTTATACAAGTCAAAAACCTCTCACTCCTTGAGCGGACCGAGAGCCGGGTCGATCATTTGAGACCGGTCCGGTTTTGGTGTCTTAATTGTGCATTGGGCACTTATCTTCTCTTCTTTAGTGACAAAAAAATGTTCGATTTCATTTATGATTTTGAATAGAAAGTGGTGGCACATGGATAATCCGAGCCACCCGTGGGAAAAACTCAATTTCCCGGCACTTAGCTAGAGTGCGCTCATCCCTCCTTGCAATCGGAGCGGATGGGATCATGATCCCGAAAGTCGTATGGACGTACGACTTAGTAAGGTGATGTAGAGGCGACGGCTATTCCGCGCCCCTCTCTAGTTCGTTCGACGTTGATCTCTGAGCGAGATCGCAAACAATCAAGATAACAATCACACTAGCATAATAATCCTAACATAGGAATGTAAAGCGTACTATGCTAATAATAGTCGTTATTTCTAGCAATTGATAATTCCTAGGTTCATTTTTATTTAAGCATACACGTTGTTCCTAACATCGAGAATTTTCACGGAATGAAATATAAAAGGTCACAAGGGGAAATTCCACTTGCCTTAGCTTACAAGCATATACTATCGATTCTTGGCGGATTATGTGGTTCGCAACTTCGAGCACGAACGACTTATAAATATGGATTCTTCTTAACTTGGATTCTCTCTTATAATACTTCTATAAGAGAAGCGGAAATCTAAATTATTATGGTAATAATTTAGAAGGTTAGTTAAAATAATAATATTCCTTCATTATTATTTTGGTTTTCTAATATCCTTATTATTCCATAAAACCTTTATTTAAAATAATCTCTTTTAACTTTATTTTCTATTTCTTTAATATACGTAAGCAAGTAAAATTTCATAAAATACTATACTTTGCCTAGAAGTATTTTTCTTATAAAACTATAAGTTTTCCTTAAATTATAAGAAATTCACTTTAACCCTTTTTATGTACTTGTCTTAGTTTAAAAAAAATAATTACTTTTAAATTCCTTAAGGATCTTGAAGCGATGTATCCCTCACCAAGAATATTTTAGTAATAATATACCTTTAGTATGTAACACCCCAATTTTCAACTGGGATGCTACTAGGTAGTAGACCTCACGTGGGTCTACTTAAGCTGGTTTTGGACATCAATTCAACATTTGGACCTTACAACAAAGACACGACGAGAAAAACATGAAAACATCCAACTTAGATCTTATCAAAATTCTGGAGTTTAAAACATGAATGCAACGTTTCCCACCACAACCATCACTAGTTTTGTTCAACCTTTAGGAAAAAAACAATTAAACAACCAAAAGTCAAACACAAAACAACATACTATGACCCAAACTACCAAGATTCCTAGAACACGTCACGTCGAGCTACTTCACCATCGCACTGGCCATCAACCTTGGGTACCTCAACCGAATCTGAAATATAACCTAAAAAGAAAGTCCCCGAGGGGTTAGCTAACAATTCTAATATACGAGAAATCAATATGCACAGAATGTAAAGACTAAAACAGAAAAGCGTAATTAGAAAGAAAAAAAAACAAAAAACAAAATACATAGGAACATTGGATAAACATATGATCAGCCAACCACACACACATCAACACAATCAAACCAATTCTCAAGCAGCAACTAAATTCAAACTACTATTCAGTCAATCACACACACATCAGCACAATCAAACCAATTCTCAAGCCACAACTAAATTCAAACTACTATTCAGACAATCACACACACGCACAAATCACACACAATCCTAATCGGCAATGCAACTCTTCCCTCACCATTGCATTCCGATGCTATGGCGCTTACTCACCTGCGCCCGAGTGCAGAGGCGGGCTCTCCCACTCCTCACAAGATATCATCCTTCTAACCCCCGGTCAAGCCTCCACTGGAGCACTTGCCAAAACATTTTAGTATTTTAAAGGGGCCCGGCCGACACACGACCATGCCTAGACGCCTCTTCGCCATCGACCGTCATCGTACATGGTCGTGCCGGTTACGCTGCCAGCACAGAGAAAACCATTCGAAAACTAACTTTTCAAGAAAAGCATTTTATAAATCCAATTCAGCACATCATATACCAAGAGATAATAATTCAAAAATATTTGTCATTATTTAAACAAAAGTGAAAAATCATTTGCGCAAATAAGACAACACGGATATTTCCAAACAAACATGCTTCACACACAATGCACATTAATGTCACGCATATTATAAACAGTTAACTAAGCAAGTTGTCAAGCAACTTACCTCGATCCACGCTGTATCTAACTCTAAGGAAAAATTAATCAGCTTGAGCACTATGAAACCCTAAATTAATAATAGTAGACAATAATCAATATTCTAGTTCAAATAAGACTCCACTCAAACTTACTCATGATTTGTCTCTAACCCCGTAAGCCCACATTGAACCTAATTAATCTAGATAAAAGCTCATGAAATCATACTATCGTAAAACCACGTTAACAATATAATAACCTAAACCAATTTAATCCTATTACACCATAAATAATTCTTTTATAATGAAATATTCCCACACCAACCGAATACAACTTCAAACTGAACATATATATATAAGCTCACATATTCACATATACATTAATTGAACCTAAGATACCTTAAACTAGCTATCCTAGCTAAACCATTAATTTGAACATTTGGGTAATTGAACTTAATCGAATACAACTTGAACAACTTAGGTTATCTTAGCTAGATTAATATAAACCAACTTTAGACCAACGAACTGACCTAATTGATTCCACTTAAATTGAACTTAAACCAACAATACTCAACACATAAACAAAACAAATGCTATTCTAATTTAAACCGTATCCATTCAAGTTGCCCAGGTACTTTCTCCAACTCCCAATCGACATGTTCAAATCAAGAGCGAGTTAACAATTTTTTTTTTAGCCCATACACCAACACCGATCGAACTAAACTACATATTGCTCCAACTTAACTTGCTTGATCAACTAACTCAGCATATATACTCTACAAAACCTGAACGCAAAAGACTATACCCACCCCGACTGCTCTACAACCTAATACAACTCGCATGACCGGGGAAGGATTGGGGCTAACCTGTGGACATAAGCAAATGAACACAGTAGCTTTTTGCGAGTGGACTCGCCGGCGACGGAGAAGGTTACAACCTCGCTGCGTGATGTCGGAAGCGATCGACTATGATGGTGACGAACAAAGATGCGCTCGGCTTGGAAAGAAGAGACTTGTCAATCGAGAGGTCACAAGGCACCAGCGTCTAAACTGGAGGCGGCGGTTGGTGCATAAATTGAAGGTGAGAGTGGAAGAAGGTGGAAGAAGGGAGAAGAAGGAAAGGGCGGCGGTGGCTGTTGAGACAAAAACACAAAGGAAGGAAATGCTTAGGTTGGGGAAGTAAAAGAGACGGGCCAAAGAAAGGAAGGAGGGAAAGAAAACATTAGAGAGATATCATGTGGGCTTGGGCTTAGCCCGACCCACAAAGCAACTCCACCCACAACCAACATTAGAGAAAGGAGGAGAAATGAGTGGCCCAACGGAAAAGCTTTATATACTTAATATAAGAATTTATTTATCAAAGTGGAAACCATTATATTACATACACTCCCACTTAACTAAAGTTTCGTCCCGAAACTTAGAAAAGAACGAAATAATAGAATTATATTGAGGTCTTACAAATACCTTCTCCTAAGAAACGGTTCGTCCCCGAACCGTGATACCAAAAATAACCCAGAGCAACTAAACACACATTCTAATACTAAATACTCAACGATTAATACTACATACGTATTCTAATCTCTGCACAACACGACGTGTTAAATCGAACACACGATCAATCATATCTATATACTCGAAATCACAGAATTCACCAAATCATTCAAGTACAAACAAGTCAACCACACCGAATGTCCAAATTTGCCACACCCATTAATCACTTCGAAGCTCTAAATACATCAACAAATCTACGCTATCAATCTCCAAGGAAATTGTCACCCGAGGTTACACTAGCAAGCAGACAAATGACCCAACATCATGCACCATTGACTAAATATGAATAACTATCCCAAAGATACTATCAAGATAGGGTATAACTTTGGGTAATCCTCTTAAAATCTCGTCTCGGGATCCCGAATGGCCTCTTTGACTCTTTGTCGAAATCACTAAAACATAACCAATGAAATCTTCTTATTTCGTAATTTCTTCACTCAACGATCCCAAAATCGCTATTGGCTGCTCAACAAAAGCGTGCTCCGGTTCAAACCTTAATCCTCATATTTGAGCTTATAGTTGAGGTCTTGGATATACTATCATAATGTGAGACATGAACACCAGATGGATTTCTTTCCAAGTGGGAAGCAAAGTGGACGCGCCATTCTCCTATCTTTCCAAAATCTTGAAAGGCCCGATGTAATGGATATTCAACTACCCTTTAATTTCAAATCTCCTAATTCCTCGAGTAAGAGACACTCTCAACCACACATAAGTTTCCCCTTCAAACTCCAAAGATCGACATGGCTTGTCAACATAAGACTTTCGACGATATCTCACAACTAACATCCATTCTCTAGTCAACACCACATCTTCCATGGTTTCATAATTCACTTGATGCCTCTTATCTACTCTATCTAAAGAGTCATCCCATATAGCGGTGTTCAAAAATTCCACCCATACAACACCTCATAAGGAGCCATCTGAATAGAGGAATGACAAATATCATTAGAAGCAACTTCTACCAACTCCAAGTGCTCAAACCAACTCCCTTCCCTATCCAACACCCAAGCTCTCAGCATGTTCTCAAGTTTTTGGATCAAACTTTCCATTTATCTACTAATTGATGGTTAAACCTTTGTCACAAAGAATTTCACGTCCAAGTCCTTCTAAACATGAGGCAAAACTCTCGTTGTGAAACAACCTTCCACATCAAATTATTGTTGTCAGCACCTAAATACATTCTCATCAGTATCTTCCTGAACAAATCATAAGTATGCCATTTGGGCGCGGTTCCTTCATCAAAGGAATATGCAATTTTTGTCAATTTATCTACTGCATCCCAAAACATCGTGATTACGATTGATGCATTTATTAATACAACTCCATTGATAAGTTTTCTCCACTTTATTTTGGGGAGTATGTACTAGTAACCTCCTTCTTTGCTTCTAAAATCAATCTTAATCCTTGACAAGTATTCCATCATAACTAACTAGCCACACCGACTTTAGATACTTCACATCAACAGTGTCATCAGAGCTCTTTGTACACCCCTACCCGTATATGAGTGAATTGACTAATATAAGTGTAGCATAAACATCCTAAGGAATTCTTTATCTTATGTCTGCTAGTTTGGCTCCTTTACCTTTAGCTCGAGATGTGTACAAGTAATGGATGGCCTTCTATGTCAACACACATTTCAACTATATCGAGGCGTTGGTAGAATCCATGCATTCCATAGTCTCCTACGAACAACCGTAATGATGTAAACTCAATTCCTTTTTATGCTTCTTAAGGTTCCTTGAACGGGTTTCGATCCTATAATCTCCTTAATATAATGATGGTTGGATGAATGTTAGGCCTTGCTAAATGACTTCTTCATACACTACCAATATACTAGATGAAATTCAAAACTTCCTCAAAAGATCTCTTAGTCGTTACCACGCTCTTCGTTACTATCAGGGTAGACTGATATGCCTACGTACAACCCAAAATAATTTAGTCTAAATACTAGATATGATCTCTCCATCGCTTGAACATCTTTAGTACGTTCACCCTACTAAACTTTTATCTTACAATCTTGTAGCCCTTGGGTCTTATACTAGAGTTTATCTCTAGGTTGTCCTCATCCTTAAACCACAATTTGTTGTACCCAAATCTTAGGATTAATACCAATGTTGAAGATAACCTAATGAATTATCTTGGCATAGAAATGGTTGTTCGATCTAGAGGGTAACTTGGTTCCACTCTTGATAAACTATACATAGTCTCGTCAATTCATTCTTTTTCTTCACAAACAAGACTACAGTTCTTCGCGTTGGTGTACTAGGAACACATACCTCCTTACTAGTATCTCTTCCAAATGAATAATCAACGCCTACATTTTTCCTCGGAGTCATGAAACAAGGAACTTGTGAGATCGATTTGGTCCTCGGGTCTAGGTCAATATTAAAGTCTACCTCTTGTTGGATTTATAGTCGTGGAAGCTCATAAATCCTACCATCTCGAAAATTCAAGGAGAGCGAGTCCCCAACTATGTTCTCCAAGGTCATGGTCTCAGCCTAAGTGCCCCTTTAATTAGAAATTTTGGATTTGTAGACCCCAAGTTTATTTTCTCCTTGCCTCAAGTTGTCCTTACCCTATGGTGTGAAACTGTAGCCACTACCTTCCCTAGAACCATTTGTAAAACTTTAGTGTTACATCACCCTATTCCGAGCATCCATTATCAACTCTTATTAATGTATTGCTAATTGTATATTTCTTTCAACCCAGACATTCAGATCGTCTTCTGCTTAAACAATCACAAACAATTTTATTCCTTAGCCGAAGATACATGTGAAGTTCTCTCAACTCACTTCTCTATGAATTTGTCAAAGGTGATCTCGGTAATAGTTCATGCCCTAGAACTCTACTCAGTCCTTCACCTCCACTTTGTGAAGTTGCTACTTAATCTTAATTCCTTTCACTTGTCGAAAACTTGGAAGAATTTATCCAACTTTTTAACGAGATTTGTTTGTGCTTTCACTTCATAACATGATGAGCCTACTAGCCTTCTTGTCTCGAATCTTCGTAGTAGTTACCCTTGAACCCCCTTTTTTTCCATGGTACCAGTCCGAATCTCACATAATTTTAATTGCTAACTCTGACCATTTCTCGTTTTAAGTCCAAGCCTCCTACTTCTTTTAGTGTGGTAGTGTAATCATTTTCTTGACAAACAATCACACCTTAACTTCCTCTCATAAGGTTCCACCTCGATCTTCCGTCATCAGTCCTCATCATGGGCATGGTATACACTTGTATTTTAAGCATGGAGTCGAAATCTTTTAACTTTAGGTTCATGGCGCAGATTGATGCTTGCTTGGGTGATATGTCCGTGAGATTTGCCAGACTCCTTCCTCATTAATCTACTAACACCAATGTTTGAGTATTTATTTGGCACTTGGGATCACCTCTCGTTGAAATTCGGACATGGCCTTTATTTCATGTCGTTGCTTCAGATGACACTATAACATTCGGTTTGGGGTCTTGATTATCTTGATTATATGGTAAGTCATGTTGACGCATTATCAGTGTTGATCTTTAATTCATGTCCAAAGACGTGAGACTAGTATCCTCGTCTTCTCGTCTATACTAGTCATGACCCCCTTCTTCAGGGTCAAAACCCTTAGGATCTTCCCTGAAAATAAAACAAGCTCTAATCCCATCTTTATTCTGCCAAGCCGTAAGATTTGTCCAAATCCATGTAGACACTTAATCTACATTGTTGCGGGCGATACTTTCTCTCAACCAGTCTTAATCCGACTTTCCGAATTCTTCATCTTGTAGGAACATTAGCATTGCACAATACTTTTATTGAAACACTACTATATCTACTCTAATCAGGTCTATATAGCAACAATTAGACAAAGAAGCATTGCTCACAAGGTTCATTCCAATGAATGGTGATGTCTCGACGTGTCGTTCTATCCAATTATGCATAATGCCCCATTTTATAAAACATTTGAAACTCCGGGCGGATTTTATTTTCCAAGTTGGACCTCTAGTGTTTTTGCTATAAAGTTCTTTGTGTCCTTGTTGTCAACCTGGCTCTGATACCAATTTGTAACACCCCAATTTTCAACTGGGATGCTACTAGGTAGTAGACCTCACGTGGGTCTACTTAAGCTGGTTTTGGACATCAATTCAACATTTAGACCTTACAACAAAGACACGACGAGAAAAACATGAAAACATCCAACTTAGATCTTATCAAAATTCTGGAGTTTAAAACATGAATGCAACGTTTCCCACCACAACCATCACTAGTTTTGTTCAACCTTTAGGAAAAAAAACAATTAAACAACCAAAAGTCAAACACAAAACAACATACTATGACCCAAACTACCAAGATTCCTAGAACACGTCACGTCGAGCTACTTCACCATCGCACTGGCCATCAACCTTGGGTACCTCAACCGAATCTGAAATATAACCTAAAAAGAAAGTCCTCGAGGGGTTAGCTAACAATTCTAATATACGAGAAATCAATATGCACAGAATGTAAAGACTAAAACAGAAAAGCGTAATTAGAAAGAAAAAAAACAAAAAACAAAATACATAGGAACATTGGATAAACATATGATCAGCCAACCACACACAAATCAACACAATCAAACCAATTCTCAAGCCGCAACTAAATTCAAACTACTATTCAGTCAATTACACACACATCAGCACAATCAAACCAATTCTCAAGCCACAACTAAATTCAAACTACTATTCAGACAATCACACACACGCACAAATCACACACAATCCTAATCGGCAATGCAACTCTTCCCTCACCATTGCATTCCGATGCTATGGCGCTTACTCACCTGCGCCCGAGTGCAGAGGCGGGCCCTCCCACTCCTCACAAGATATCATCCTTCTAACCCCCGGTCAAGCCTCCACTGGAGCACTTGCCAAAACATTTTAGTATTTTAAAGGGGCCCGGCCGACACACGACCATGCCTAGACGCCTCTTTGCCATCGACCGTCATCGTACATGGTCGTGCCGGTTACGCTGACAGCACAGAGAAAACCATTCGAAAACTAACTTTTCAAGAAAAGCATTTTATAAATCCAATTCAGCACATCATATACCAAGAGATAATAATTCAAAAATATTTGTCATTATTTAAACAAAAGCTAAAAATCATTTGCGCAAATAAGACAACACGGATATTTCCAAACAAACATGCTTCACACACAATGCACATTAATGTCACGCATATTATAAACAGTTAACTAAGCAAGTTGTCAAGCAACTTACCTCGATCCACGCTGTATCCAACTCTAAGGAAAAATTAATCAGCTTGAGCACTATGAAACCCTAAATTAATAATAGTAGACAATAATCAATATTCTAGTTCAAATAAGACTCCACTCAAACTTACTCATGATTTGTCTCTAACCCCGTAAGCCCACATTGAACCTAATTAATCTAGATAAAAGCTCATGAAATCATAACTATTGTAAAACCACGTTAACAATATAATAACCTAAACCAATTTAATCCTATTACACCATAAATAATTCTTTTATAATGAAATATTCCCACAGCAACCGAATACAACTTCAAACCGAACATATATATATAAGCTCACATATTCACATATACATTAATTGAACCTAAAATACCTTAAACTAGCTATCCTAGCTAAACCATTAATTTGAACATCTGGGTAATTGAACTTAATCGAATACAACTTGAACAACTTAGGTTATCTTAGCTAGATTAATATAAACCAACTTTAGACCAACGAACTGACCTAATTGATTCCACTTAAATTGAACTTAAACCAACAATACTCAACACATAAACAAAACAAATGCTATTCTAATTTAAACCGTATCCATTCAAGTTGCCCAGGTACTTTCTCCAACTCCCAATCGACATGTTCAAATCAAGAGCGAGTTAACAAATTTTTTTTTAGCCCATACACCAACACCGATCGAACTAAACTACATATTGCTCCAACTTAACTTGCTTGATCAACTAACTCAGCATATATACTCTACAAAACCTGAACGCAAAAGACTATACCCACCCCGACTGCTCTACAACCTAATACAACTCGCATGACCGGGGAAGGATTGGGGCTAACCTGTGGACATAAGCAAATGAACACAGTAGCTTTTTGCGAGTGGACTCGCCGGCGACGGAGAAGGTTACAACCTCGCTGCGTGATGTCGGAAGCGATCGACTATGATGGTGACGAACAAAGATGCGCTCGGCTTGGAAAGAAGAGACTTGTCAATCGAGAGGTCACAAGGCACCAGCGTCTAAACTGGAGGCGGCGGTTGGTGCATAAATTGAAGGTGAGAGTGGAAGAAGGTGGAAGAAGGGAGAAGAAGGAAAGGGCGGCGGTGGCTGTTGAGACAAAAACACAAAGGAAGGAAATGCTTAGGTTAGGAAGTAAAAGAGACGGGCCAAAGAAAGGAAGGAGGGAAAGAAAACATTAGAGAGATATCATGTGGGCTTGGGCTTAGCCCGACCCACAAAGCAACTCGACCCACAACCAACATTAGAGAAAGGAGGAGAAATGAGTGGCCCAACGGAAAAGCTTTATATACTTAATATAAGAATTTATTTATCAAAGTGGAAACCATTATATTACATACACTCCCACTTAACTAAAGTTTCGTCCCGAAACTTAGAAAAGAACGAAATAATAGAATTATATTGAGGTCTTACAAATACCTTCTCCTAAGAAACGGTTCGTCCCCGAACCGTGATACCAAAAATAACCCAGAGCAACTAAACACACATTCTAATACTAAATACTCAACGATTAATACTACATACGGTTTTCTTGAAAGTTTCCATAATTAGGACTTTCTATTTTTCTTTAATAGGTAACTTCCTAAAATTATCATATGTTAAATTAATCTTATTTATTTTATTCTCATATTTCTTTTCATATTATGTGGCTTTATAAAGTATATGATCATAATCTATAAATATAGGATCATGGCTTATAAATACCCTACTTCATACTTATAGTCAATTATTATAAAATTTTAATTTATAAAATAATATCTCTCCCATATCTTAATTATTTCTTTTCATGCAAGCCATTCTCATAACTATATAATGTTATAAAAAAATATTATAAGATCATACTTCTTATATTTAACCTAGACTTATGTTATGTAATAATTCTCTACACTTAGAGGTTACTAAACTAAAATTTTTCTCACATGACGACTTTAGTAATATAATTATTATCAACATTATTCTTTTATAAAAGTCAATATCTAATGTCCACTATAGTCCATGACTACAATCCTTGTAATAATAATATTTTTATAAGGGTTCTCTATAAATCTTATTATTATAATATGTCATAGGTATTTTATCAATACTATCATATATTATAACTAAAATCTTATAATAACCTAGTTTACTTTATAGTCACATTTATCATATTATAATAAAAGTTTATATCTTGTAATAACTTTTACACTTAGAGGTATGCTATTTTTACATTTTTATTAGGTAATGACTTATTCAATATGTCTATCACTATTAAAATATGACATGATATTCTCTACACTTTTATGGACATGGCAACTTTAAATAATATGTTCATTATTATTAGCAATAGTTTCAAATATTTTTAATTTCTCTATAACTAAGGACATGCAACATTATCCTATATAAATCATATTTTATTATAAAAATGGTATCCTTATTATTAAGAACTATTTTTCATATGCTAGTAATTTTTATAAAGTAATCTTTTTGTAAGAATCTTGTAATATTATAAATATCTCATGTCTAGGATAATTTTATAAACATGGTATGATTTAAATAATCTTATGGAATTATATTTTCCATGGTAACTAATATCTTTTTTCCAAAATTATTCACTCCTTCTCTACAACTAACAAGATCTCAAATAATATTTCTATTAAATTTAAAACTTGTAGGCTAACAAATATTATGAGATCTATTTAACTTGTTAAACTTGATTGTAAAAATAATACTCTCATAATTTATAAAAAAAATATTCCAAGTCTTGCCATATTTTATTTCCTTCTATTTAAGTTTACATGCATGTTAATAACTCCATTTATTCACTAGTAAATAATAATACTAATAAAAATCTGATTTTTAATGTTTAGAAAATTGAAGTGGGTTAGATCTGATTTTAATTAAAAATTTCAGCCCAAGTTTAGTTGGGATTTACCCAAAAAATTAGGCCCACTATCCTCCTTGCTCCTCCTTCCTTCCACGCACAAAGCAGGGAATCAGAGAAAGAATCTGGATGAATGCCGGGCAACACCGGGCAAGGCTAGGACGGCGACTCCGGCGGCGGGCGGCGCGCGGACTGCTAGACGGCGGCCTGGTGGTCCGGCGGTTGAAGAGTGGTGATTGGGTGGTGTTTGAATGTGGTTGAAGGTGTTTTCAAGGGGGAAAATCAGATTTAATGGGGCTTTTTCTTGGCTGATCTTTGAGTGATTTGTGTAGCAATTTGCTAGAAGAGAGGGAGGAAGTTGATGTATGAATTTTCTATGGGATTTTCAGACCTATTTATAGGAGAAATTGAGCCCTCCATGGATCCGCACCTCCATGGATGGACCTCTCATGGAGAAGGAGATCCATGGTGATTGGTCCAATTTGTGCTTCTTGGAGGATGACACAATGTGAGGTGAGAAGGGCAAGCAAACAATGGCTATTGGAGAATAATGGAGGTGGAAACCATGGGTGGAAACCATGGCTTGAATTTACGTCAAATCAATCAGACAATGGTTTTGGGCAATTGGGGAAGAAGAAGAAAAGAGAGGACTTATTTAGGGCTGAGCATCGGTTCAAAACCGAACCGAACCGACCAAAACCGAACCGAACCGAAAACTGAAATCCCATTTTATGTGAACCGAAAACCGAACCGATTTGGTTTGGTTCGGTTCGGTTTCGGTTTCGGTTTTTTCGGTTTTTTCGGTTTTTTCGGTTTTACATAAATAGAAGGTTTTTCTTTGGAAAATTCGAACCGAACCGAAATTTAACCAAAGACCGAACCGAAACCGAACCGAAATCGAAATTTGGAAAATTCCTAAACCGAACCGAATCATATCGGTTTCGGTTCGGTTCGGTTCGGTCGGTTCGGCTTAAAATTTCAATTTGAACCGAACCGTGCTCAGCCCTAGACTTATTATTAAAAGAGTGGTGAATTGGGTAGTCAAATTACAATAGCATAGCTGGTTGCAGTGTGTGTTTGGGATGAGAGGAGCGAGAGGTCTCGGGTTCGAGTCCCGACTCTCAACTTCTTTTTTTTATTAGTTTTGCCTTGAATTATTTTCAGCCTTGTAATATTCCAATATTAATAAAATTTCGGAATTTAACACCCCTCCATTTTATTTGTTTGATTTTTACACTTTAATAATCCTTTATCATATTTATATAATTTATAATGAAATTTATAACTAAATTCCCTTTTTAACGAAATTCTCAATTGTCATTGTAATAAACTTCTATAATCTCTTTAATATGAAATTATAAAGATTAATAAGTCCTCTACTTTAGAGAAAAAATTTATTGGAATAAATATTCATTTTTATTTTATTTGGATTTTAGCGGATATTACAAATCCCGGGAAATCCAAAAGGAGGAGTGAAGAATACAAGGAAACAAGATCAATCAAGGCTCGTTACCGACCCCTCCGGGGTCGGTACCGAGGTGTGTAGGAAGGAAAAAGTTCAGCAAAAATGTGAAGATTCTACCGACCCTGACGAGGTCGTCACCGAGGGTCCCCGTGTCGGTAGACATAGCCGACTTTGAGCTTTTAATGATTTTTATTCTGAGATGTTTTTATTTTTAGATGTTTTATCATTAAGGAAGCTATTAGATAGATCCTCTAGTATAAATACTCTTGTTTTAAGATGTTTTAAGGGACACGATTCTCTCTCTCTCTCTCTCTCTCTCTCTCTCTCTCTCGGTTTTAGTTCGTACGTTTGGTTTAGGAGAGGAGTTGATTACTTAGAGCCCTAGGAAGAAGTTTGTTGGATTTTTCTCTTGTGTTCTAAGGTGTGTTCTAAGACAAAGTTTGTTCTTGATTCAAGAGTAAGATTTAGTTTTTAATACAAGTCATGTTCTCCTTCAATAGCATTGTTTGTTTCTTCTCAATCATGAGCGAGTAGTCTTTTAATCTAGGATTGGGGTTAGAAACCCAACATGATCTTGCATGAATGATGATTTGAATGAATGAATTGAATGCCTTTTATCTATGTTTCTACTTGTTTGTGCTTATGCTTTGACGAAAGTCAAAGCAATTCGCGTTTGTGACTCAATCGAAAGAGAAAGTTATAAACTTGAATTGTGATAAAGTTTGATAATGAAAGTTACAAACTTTGGATCAAAATAAGTAGATGAAGTAAGTTGATTTATGAAAATTGATTGATTTACTAGTTTATTCAAACGAAAGTTGATAACTTTATGTTAAAGGCATGATTTTTATGATTCCTATTATCTCGATTTCATGATTATGTTGTGGTAGATCCTTATCCTGGACTTTTCCTTTATTTGTTAATCAAAAACTTCAACTCAGTTTCACCTCATTACCGAGCCCTTAGCATCGGTACCAAGCCTGCAGATTCCTTAAGATTGATTGCTTTGTTCGTGTTCAGGCTCTTGGAGGGTCAGTACCGACTTGTTCAGTACCTTAACTGGTTGTTTTGCTTTGCTTCTTTCTTGTTTCTTGCTTTTGTGTTTTCTTTTGCCTTGTTAGATTAGTAATTAAACACAACCTCGCTTCTCGTGGACGATCCTGACTTAGCTATACACAGCAGGGTCTTGACTATAAATTTATTTGTTGTCAAGTAAATCCTTATCTGCAGTTGTTTGAGCCCTCTCTTTCGACCTTTGCGTCCGAACTTCCAATGCCTCAAACCGTGAGTTCATAGACTAAAGGGATTGTTGAATGGTTTGTTGGATGGATTGTTGAATGGATTGTGTCACAACCTCCATTGAAGGGGACATAGTTACCGGTGTAGGATCTACCCATCATGTCTCATAGTTACATGTATATGTCCATGTTATCCTTCACACACTAGCCAAACAATAAAATTGAACAAACACAAGTAATATTGCCAACAACTTGATTCACCCAAAATGACCTAGAAATGAAACCAAATCAAAATTGCAAGAAGCTAGGTCTCACCCAGGCAAAAAAAAGGTAGGCTAGGCAACAATCAACAACAACAAGCACAAATCAAGCAAAGTAACTTGTCAAGGACTTTGACGAAGTAAGACACACTTGCTATTTTTTTGTAAATAATTCAAACTAACTTCTTAACGGCAACCAAACACAAGTATTAGCATTCACAAATGATGTCTCAACCTTGGTATCGTTCCCATATCTTACTCTGTTGCTCAAAATTTTTGTAAGCCACAAGAGTGTGACACAATAAGGTGATCGCTCGACTGGAATTCAAGGTCAATGGTTGGGTTTAGCTTCACAATAACTAAAAGTAACACATCAATAGGCCGAAGTTGAAAGAGTGTTGCTTTAATGTGGATTTGTCCTTTCGTTTTTCTTTGTAACATGAAGGAGCAACATTTGGAGAGGTTTTCCCCTACATTTACATGTGAGATCTTGATTGAAACAAGGTAGAAACAATACGCAAACAAAAAGGACAAACATGACACAGAACAAGGACAACACTACACACTAGGGTTTCAACAACAAAATTTGCAAAAGGATTAAAGTGTGCTTTCTAAAGCGCTTATAACACAATCAATTTCAATTCTAAAAGTCAAGAAGATGAATACCTTGCATAGCTCGAATACCACTTGATGAGAATCGTTGTAGGCAATTCGGTGTAAGGATGACTCACGGCACGACCCGAAGATTCTTCTTTGGCTTCACAAGGACGGATCTCCCAACTCCGGACTCGGATTTGAGTGATTCCAACTCGAAGAGTTAGATCTACAAGTGATGCGACCCTGCACTAGCTCGGACTCGGATCCTATTATCCCGAGACGGCCTTGACCTTGGATACCCTTTTAGATTAGGACACATTCTCTTTATGTATTTATTATATTATTATTTATAATTCCATCAATTATATTCCGTCAACTAGGTATGTGCTTTCTTATGCTTAAGGGACCGAGCCGATGCTAAAATAAGGCCCATTAGGGTTATTTGCACCTTTTCGCTTTTAATAGTTACTATTTTAGATATAAGGGCTTTTCAAATATGGGCCTTGATTGCATGCTAGGCCCAATCTGATCCCCTACTATGTAATCTAGGGTTTTGAGCTTTCTCTCTATATAAGAGGCACTCGAGACTCCTTTCTTCCTTACGTCAAGTTGAATAGCCAAAGTTATAGTAGAGTTGAGATTCCTCCTAGCCTTGGATGACGTCACCCCTCTTACCCAAAGCCTTTTCTGTCTTGTTCGGTCCTTCCTTTGATCGGATGCCTCTCAAATTTTCCTTGCCCCGCCCTCGTCCGATGAGCATTAGAGGCCCGCACATCCATAATGTTGGACTCGTACTTATCCGGTTACTATTGTCGGAAATGATCTGGGCATTTCGAGCCTAGATCCTCCCCTCATGGACCAAAGCCCGGTAGGTTCACATCAACTGGTATCAGAGCTAGGCTTACATATAAACAGTGTTCGCGGAGACAATCTAACAACTGCCTAAGGTGCCCCGCGTGAAAGTCCAAAGTCCTTGAAAAAACTAAAATGTCGTCAAAATACACGATGACGAACTTGCTTAAAAACTTCCTAAGTACATAGTTCATAAGGCGCATAAAAGTAGAGGGTGCATTCGTGATCCTGAAGGGCATCACAAGCCACCAATAAAGACTGTTCTTGATCTTAAACATTGTCTTCCATTCACCGCCTTCTTGCTTCCTGATTTGATGGTAGTCGCTTTGAAGATCGATCTTGGAGAAGAGCATGGAACCATGCAACTCATCTAGCATGTCAAGCAAGCGAGGTATGGAATAGCGGTATTTGACGGTAATTTGGTTGATGGCGTGACAATCCACACACATCCTCCAAGAATTGTCCTTCTTCGGCACCAGGATAATCGGGACCGCGCACGATCTAAGGGACTCTTGAACAAACCCCTTGTCCAAAAGAGATTGGTCCGCCTCGGAAATTTGGAACGATTTGAATCCTTGGGATCGACCACATATACAAATCAAAACTCGTCCCTATCGACCGTTTCCGAAAGATCACCCAGATTGGATCCCACCTTACTGCCTTCCTGAAAATAGGGCCCTCTACTATGGAGAAACTCCTAAACCCCAACATCATTCCTATGACGAGGAGGATTGGAGTCTTCCTTCGCGGCGCCCATGCACCCGAGACCGCGATCCTTACGATCGCACACCGCCAGCCGCTTGGACTTCACCAGTCTGTGCTCGATTCTGCCACATGGATTCCCATGCCAAATGGCCAGCCTCGGCGCACCATGTGCCAAGACCGACACCATCGGCCGAGACCCACCCTGTCTCGTAGCCGAGAGACCTAACACTGAGGTAAGACTCGCTGCCATTGAGCGCCAACTCGCCGAACTCTTGGCGGTCTACAAGACCATGCCCATCTTCGAGTCAACCTCGATGCCTCACCCGTAGCCGATATCGGTGTCAAGCATGCCAATCCTCACCAAGGATCCCATGCCCATAGCGCCGATGCCAAGCACACCGATGTCGACACCCGTGATCACACATCAGCTCGATGGCGAGCCTTCGCCTACGTCGATGCCTTCATTGGAGTTACCTCTGACATCAAACAATTTGATCGCCATGCCTTTGTCCTTGATGTCCGACTTTGAACCAGAGCTCATACTCAAGCCTAGCCCTACGTTGACACCATACATTTTACACTTCGAGACAACTCATGTCGATGGCAAGGCTTTGATGAGACCGCCTCTTTATTCCCTTGTCCCCACCACTTTGACGCGAGGACGCTTCAAATCTAAGGGAGGGAAGGTGATGCAACCCTTCCCTAGCTCGGACCCGGCTCCTACCATCCCGAGACGGCCTAGACCTTGGAGACCCATTGGATTAGGACATAGTCTCTGTATGTATTTATTATATTATTATTTATAATTCTTTCATTTATATTCTGTCTATTGGGCGTGTGCTTTCTTATGCTTAAGGGACCGCCCCGATGCTAGAATAAGGCCCATTAGGGTTATTTGAACCTTTTCGCTTTTAGTAGTTACTATATTAGATATATGGGCTTTTCGGATGTGGGCCTTGATTGCATGCTAGACCCAATCCGATCCCATACTATGTAATATAGGGCTTCGAGCTTTCTCTCCATATAAGATGCACTCGGGACTCCTTTCTTTCTTAAGTCAAGTTGAATAGCCAAAGTTATAGTAGAGTTGAGATTCCTCCTAGCCTTGGCCGACGTCATCCCTCTTTCCCAAACCCCTTTCCGTCTTGTTCGGTCCTCCCTTGGATCAGACGCCTCTCATATCAGCCTCTCCCCGCCCTCATTTTGATGAGAATTAGATGCATGCGAGTCTACAACATTGGACTCGTACTTATCTGGTTGCTATTTTCGGAGAAGATTTGGGCGTTTCGAGCCTAGATCCGACCTTGTGGACCGAAGTCGAGTAGGTTCACATCAACAAGTCTATTTGAAGTCCTCAAATTTTGAGAGCCAGATTATGTATGGATTAAAAGTTATGTTGATTTTACTGAGGGGTCACAAAATCCACCAAGGAGAGATTTTGATGGGAGATTGATTGAGATTGATGGATCTTCCTTTGAATAAAAGAGGAGTGATGACGAAGGACAAAATGGAAAGGTTTTTGAGATGGAGATGGTGAAGACTGATGGAGATATGATCGTGTTTGGAGAAGAATATAACTCACCTTTGGAAAACACGAACTAGAAGATCCGATCTAAGATATGACACACCTAGACTGAGCCTTCGCGTTTGGATTGATGTAACACACAATCACGATAAAAAAAAAGTCAGTTGGATTCCATTCACAAAAGCTAGAAAAAATGTGGCTAAGGTGGAGACAAGG
Organism: Fallopia convolvulus; assembly: GCA_964016875.1. NCBI lineage: Eukaryota > Viridiplantae > Streptophyta > Magnoliopsida > Caryophyllales > Polygonaceae > Fallopia > Fallopia convolvulus. Next base: position 36,822,887 of record OZ024724.1, on the reverse strand, counting down.
AGTTTGGGTTTTGTTCTTCAACTTGTCTAACTAGGCAAATACGCCTCCTAGGCCTTATAATAAAATAAGGGCAAAACCGAAATTAAGACAACGCAAAGGATTTTCTACCAACTATCCCAAGGTTTTCAAATGTCATTAAAATGCCCTTACAAAACATAAAACACACCACACAAACGCGGCCTTCAATACAGACATGTCACAAGGTTGTCACGACACCGATGCGACCATGTCATGGACCACCAAGAGAATCCAAGCTTCCAAAGCTTTTGTACTTGGCTCTCCAAGGACCAAAAGTCCACATTTGATATCCTCATGTAAAGTATGAGATTTTGCCCGAGTAATTCGACCGAAATATGTTCGAGCGTCAGCCACCTTCCTTGGCATTGCGGCGATGTCGTCTAACGGATCCTCTCGGCGCTCACTTGACCCTTCTTCCCTTTGCTCGACACACTTGGCCTCCATGGTCCTGATTTGATGAGTAGAAGCCTCTCCCGGAAGGTAGTCTGAAGGAACTTGAGAAGTGCCCGATGGAATTGGCTCGACAATCCTACTGTTCGGCGCGCTTGCGACCTTCGTGCCATCCTCGGTGTCGAACTTGGGACCGTCTTGAACATGATGCGATGGAATCACATCAATGTTGGTTTGTTTTTTTTGACTCCATGCATGTTCGAATGTTTACTTTTGTGGCAAGTATGATGTTACTTGCTGGGCAAGTTTGATTACTTTGCTTGTAGGATGGCTCAAAGCTTATTTTATGTACTCATTTTTTTAAGAGTTGGAGTTGTGTTAGGTATTGAATTGAGTTGTATTAGGCCAGACTGCTTGGTGCCTTGAGGCTTCTGAAGATCTTTCATCTCTTTGGAGGGAATGTCAGTGGTCCATTTCGTACGCCGAAGAGGGTTTTTTTTATAAGGAAAGAGATTAGGGTGGCAACTAATAAGCTAGTGGTCGCCCTAGAACATCCTAACAGATGAGGGTAAACAAAAACGAGTCAAATTCAAGCGAGATAGAGGAGACACGTCTGAAAGATCCATCGATGGAGTCCGCCACAGAATTGCACTCACGAAAGACATGAGAAATACTCCAATCCTGAAACCGGGCAATCAAGGAATGGATGTCCGAACGCAACAGCTCAATCTCCCAGGGGCAACGCCAGTCACCAAGAACGGCCTTGACCACCTGCAAATTATCGCCTTCAATCTAGACCGGGAAATGCCACGTCTAATGGCCTTGAAAAGTCCTTGGCGCAAGGCGATGATCTCCGGAGAATGCCACGTACGCCCAAGAGAGTTTGACATGTTGCCTACAATGCTATATTTATATTGCTTTACTCACGTTGATCCTTAGACACATTCTTGTTCTTACATTTCGGGGATTTGTAATTTTCTTTGTTGCTCTTGCTCGTTTTTTACTCACTTGATCATTCATGACTAACGTTTTTTCTTATGGGCTCTCGGATTAGCAAATATATTCGGCATTTTGAATTCTTTTTTTTTGGTCTAAGGCATTTTGAATTCTTACCATATACTCTGTACATAATAATAATAAAAAACCGATTCGAAGGCCGTTTCGCCAGTGTAAATTGCGATTGCTTCTCTCTATCTCCCTTTCTTTCCATGTGTATGTATGTGTTGATCGACGCCCGCCTTCCACCGTAAGACATTTCCTCCCCTCTGAACACCGTGTATCGCCGTCGACAGCCAATTTTCGTCGGTGGCAGTCTGTTATCCGCCCAGTCGCTGCCGATGACCTTCGTCGCAGTTCCAAATGCCTGATTTCTTAGAATCGCAACTCTCTTCTTCGCTAACTACCTTTAACCTGGTTCGCATATCTCACCTCTTGCTCTCTATTTGTGCATTGTGCTAACCTAGAGATTAGGGCTCCCGCTCGATGAATCTATGTGAAATTAATCTTGCAGAAGAGCCTAGGTTAATTTGAACTTCTTGATTAATTGTTTTATCTATTTTCTTATTTGCGGTCAAATTTGTCTCTGAAATCTAATTGTGGGGGAATGAATTTGGCTTTCTTTGGTCTATTTGGAAACAAAATTCACGTCGGTGCTCATGAAATTAGCACCAACTTGTGGAATGATGGACAATTCTATCTTGTGTAAACCTAACTGAGTTTATTTCTTTAATGGTTTGTGCTCCTCCTTCCATTACAGTTATACCACTTTCTTTCCCCAATCTTATTTTAAGCTATGAAAGTAAGAATTATTTATCTTAAATTGCAGATTGGGCCGGGAAAAGGTGCAAAGGTATTTTGTTCTGCGGGCAGGAAACTGAGTGGAGGGGGCTTGGTTAGATCATGCTTTGTTCGTCTCTGAGAACCGGATTGCAGTGCTGGCTTCGTGATTATGATAAGCTTCAATCATCTGCTGTGATCTTCATTTACATTCAGGTGTATAGGTCTTCCCCTATCGTATTGAATCATTCACTCTTTACGTCTTCATTTTTACTTCGCTTTCAACTAATCTTTGTCTAAAAACAAGAATGTGAATATAAGTGAACACTTTGAAGAAAATATAATGTCAAATGAAACTATAAAGCATTAAGTTTTTATAGGAAAAGTAGGTTACTGATGATGCATTATTATGCTGATAAATTTTAGATTGGATGTGCATTGGTTGGATCCCTTGGAGCATTGTACAACGGAGTATTGCTGATTAATTTAACCATTGCATTATTTGCCTTGGTGGCTATTGAGAGTGGAAGTCAACGTCTGGGCCGAACTTATGCCATTTTGCTCTTCTGTGCAATTCTATTGGACATCACCTGGTTCATTCTCTTCTCATATGAAATATGGTGCATCACTGCATCTCTCCTCCTCTTTGCATTTCCCCCCATTTTTTTATTCTTTACTCTCTTTCTCTCTCTCTCTCTCTCATGCTTGTTGATTCTCTTCCTTTGAAACTATTTTTTTTTTGTTTTGTGCTATGAACTTGTCACTGTCAGCATCAAACTGTTTATTTGTAGATTTTATCTTCATTCTGAAGTTGATCATGGAATAAATTTTCAGCAAAATCTGGAAGTAAGCTTATGAAAATATTTATGGGATTATTAGTTTTTCTTTGCATTGTGCTTTTAGATAATTTTATCAATTACCCAATTATCTTTGCAAAACTGAACTTTAAGTCAAATCTGAATGCTATTATATTAGTGACATTTTTGGATCAATGTAAAGAAGACTGATTGCACCCTAATTTGAATTGAAATAGAATGGACTTTTGAAATTATACTTTATACAGATGATGCTTAGTTTCATCATATGCTAAGGTAGAGGTATCAATCAGACAGGCCGTAGTACCCTATAGAGGTCTAAGGATGTATTTTTGAATCGTCAATGTTTTGGGAAAGGACCTATTTGAACGGGAAAATGAATTTGAGCATTTGATGTATTATGAAGTGTAACTATCCACATTTTTATTCATTTTACTTCTGTTCAAGCACTTGATGTTTATATAATCGCAGAAAAATAGGGAACTTTTAGCAAACCTATTTTAGCAGTGCTCAATTTCTTTTTTAAGCGGTCATGGTGGTCAAAATTATATTATACATCTTTAGGGAAGCCTCATATGTTGGAATATTAGATTCTACGGCCTGTTGTAGCCTGTTCTAGCTCAAATTACCTATGGCTTCTAAAATTGATACTTCATTCTGCAGTAAGAGTGTGCTATGATAATGAAGAAACTTCCTCTTAGAAGAACAGATAAGATACTATGTAATAGACAAATTGAGGAATTGTGAATTTTTTTAATGAACACTTGTGTTCAATTTCATGAACTTGGTGACTCCTTGCATTACCTGAGTATCTAAACTCTAGGATAGCAGTACATAGCTTCCTTTGTGCACTTAACTTAGAAAGCCTGAAGCTATTAAAAAATCTTCCACTGCATACCCACTGTTTTTTTGTTGTTTCCTTTTCAAAATATCACCAAGATCTAGAATACTTCTCAGTTTTCACAACTTTGTGCAAAAGAAGCATGATAAACATCCATGGTAGTTGCTTTGGGTTCAGAAGACATTGGGTGATTAAAAATCTAGAGACATAACTAACTTTAGCTGTTCATATGAATCTAATTTTTTCTAATTTATTTATTTTCCTGATTGTCATCTGTAATTGTAATGTTAGTACCAATAGTGAAGTAAACCTATAATACCAACACTGCTGGTATAAGGAAATGAAGACAAGAATATCTACTATTAGTTTGAAATTAACTGGTCTTTTTGGTATGGATGAAACCATTGACAAAAGGGAATGTACCAGTTTGCTTTCTTAATTGTTTTCACTCCATTTTACCACCTTTACATCATCAAAATTCCATAATTGAGTGATTTCAGCTTCTTTTTTTGCATGGTTACGCTTTTGGTGTCTTGATCAACTAAATGAATCTCATCTTGATACCTTTTTGAGGCACTCACAAGATGTCATTCCACTAATCATTTACTCTTTAAATCTTTATCTTATTTGTTTTCCCTGTCTCGTAAATGGAGCTGATGTTCAGAATCATCATTAAGCTCTCAATCCTGTGTCATGGAGCTGATGTTCAGAATCGTCATCATGCTCTCAATCCTGTCTCATTTTATTTTGCAAAAGAAGTATTTATCCCATAGTTCAGTCAGTGTAGTAAAGCTGACTAAAATTAGAACCTTTGACTGATTATATAATTCGAGTTACAGAAAATACTTAAGTGTGAAATACGAAACTGAGTAAGCATTCAATGATTAGAGGTGAACTAAGGTGGTATTTGGTTGAAGGGTCTGAGGAATTAGAATATTAATTCAATTCCTGGTTTTTTGCTGACAAATTTTTTCTGACTCAATATCTGTTGCCCCTCAACTTAGGTTCCTGTACTGATTTTGACATTACTATTTTGCTTATTCTGGTAGTGGTCAGTGGTGGACTGCTCATCACCCACTATTCTTTCTCCCTTATCTTTGTCTTCTTATCTGCCCCTTTCTTCAACTCACCAGTACTTCACTTGTGCTTTGCTGTTAAGTGGTTAGTAGTGTATTGCTTGTTAACTTCTACTTTTTCACTTTTCAATGGGTGGCAAAACCTTCATCCTTTGAAGTGTTCTCTATTTCGACAACTTTTCTTATTTTTGTCATCCTTCTGCAGTTTCAATCTTATTGTTTCTCTATGAGCAAATAAAATCCCCATCTTTGTACCATCAAACAAATCTGCCTCTTCTTCCTCTGTGACATTGTCTCTACTTGCTTCCATTTCTGAATGGAGGTCAGCGTGCGAGTGGTTGAAGTGTGGAGGGTGTGTAAGAGTGCATCGTAAAGAAAGTGACCAAAGAATTGGGCGGAATTAATGAAAACCCTAATTTGATTCCAATTTTAGCCAAAAGTAGATATATGAGGAGTGAAGCTCCAACATGAATTATCATTTTGACCCATACTTATTGTGTACGCATCACTTGTGAGAAGAGTAGAAAGGGGAAAGTTTTGACACGGATCCCGTTGCTATCTTTGTAAAATAAAATCTAATTTGATGTGTGATTATTGTCGCAATTGCTGACTTCAACAAGGGAAATAAATAAATTCATTTGAATGCAATACCTAAATACTTAAAACATGAAATGTTTCCATGGAATAACTGAAAATTCATACATGGTGTAATCAATGTTTGTATTCTGTTGATTAATATTGTTTATATCTTCATACAGGCATATATCTTCTGAGGACTATGGTGCATTGTTCATCCTCTCTGTAAAGCTTGCCCTTGCAATGCAAATTGTTGGATTTTCTGTGAGGTTATCATCCTCATTTTTATGGGTACAAATGTACAGATTGGGAAGTTCTGTGTCTCGTGAATCGGATTTTGATCTGAGAGATAGCTTTTTAAATCCTTCAACTCCTGCGGTGAGACAAACTTCAGATTCTGAAGATCCAATAGGAGGTTCTATCTACGATCCTGCTTATTATTCATCCCTTTTTGAAGGTGGTCTTGATATTCGATGCTCATGTGAGGTAGAATTTCTGTTCATATTTGATGAAGCTACTTGCACTTTAGTGCTCATCACTTCTAGCGTCATGTCTGTGTATTGTTGCCAAATAGTGAGCAAGTCAAATTTGTTCATTTTATGTTATCCGAGTGTTATTTATGTTGTAAATGTTAATTCTTAATGTGTACATAAATCATTAGAGCATGTGCTACAGTTTCCTTTGAAATTTATATAGTAACTATCAGTATCATCTATTTTTGACATTATGCTGACCAAAGTTGGAATCTATTTGCAATGTCTTCATGTAGGAGCATAATCATCTAATAGGAGGATGTGATTCATCCAATGCTGAAAGTTGTAGATTGAAGCTTTCCATGGAGAGTCATTTTACACCTAAAAAGGTACAATTTCAGTTTTTTGTCTAGGATTTTGTTTGAAGAATCTGAAATTCTGAGCATGAAATAAAAGGAAAAATTGAAGCCACTCTTGTCTCAAGAGGTGAAAGAAATAATTTGTCCATAGTGTGATGAAATGGGGTCAATCTTCATTTTTTTTTTGAAAGAATGACAATTCATTCATTTTAAGTGAGAGACAGAACTTAGATTTGAAAATGAGATGGATTCGTGAAGTCGCCTTATCAATGATTGAGTAAAAGGCATGAAGCTTGCAGATCATTAATCTCTGAATAGTGTAGAAAAGAAGGGGAAGCAGGTGTTGATTATTGATTGCTTAGAATGACCAATCAAAATCCGGTGTAGTAATTCTTTGATTTACATGTGCAGGACGATACCCCATGAAGGTTTTAATTTTGCACAGGGAGTAGAAAATTTTGGGTCATCTATCATCCAGGTTGTAGCTATTATTATGACAGCAAGAGCCAATATCAGAGGAAGTGGTATTTTTTTTCATTCTTTTTTTAAAGAAAAATAAAAATTAAAGTTTCCACGGGATTGTGGAAATGATTGGTTTTGATATGCAGTTTGTAGATAAGACGGTTCGTATAGCTAGTGTTATGTGGTTGGCTTTAGTGAGGGCTTTGTACATATATATCATATATGACCTTGGTGGGTCTTTCGAATGAGTACTTTATTTGTTATGCAACTCTCCTGCACGTCCTATTATTCTTAACCAAGGCATTTGCATCGGTCGTTTGTGGGTAATTAGCAACTTAAGTCGCAGAGGAAATCACATTACACACGAAACTTCTTACTTTCATACTCCCTTTTGCATACTCTATCATTACATAATTGGCCAATATATCATTATAGAATATTTTTATCAATAAAAAAATTCAATTTAACCAATCAAAGTATAATATAAACGGGGTAGACAAGGGAATAGAAAATTTGGTATTCTAAAGATGACGGGTATGTAAGAATGATATTTGTTGAAAGAAACGAGAATATACAGTGGCCGTCGGATTTGAAAACAAAAATTTGCTCGAAACTTGAAATGTTTCAAATCATTGTGCATAATTTTGTTACTAATTGTCCACTATTTTTTCGACATTCATTGTTCTAAAAGTCGGCCTAGGTCGTTTCCTAGACATTGTGTGGCCACTCGCCGTATCGACTTTGCCCTAGGCGCTATAGTAGGCAGTCTTTTCGATTTGTACGATGGCAGATGACGAAGAAAGGACGCCACTAAGTAGTTGCATGCCAGCAGAGGATGTATTAGCTCAAGCTTACAACTTACAAGGCTCTTTATATGTAATTACATCCAGGGTCAATGCATCAAGGATCTATCTAGGAGCTATACAAAGTATTCAGTGATCACCTAAACAGGTGAACAACTCGTCTATAATTCAGTTACAACGACTTGATGATGTGGTAGTCCAGTTGTCTCCTGTGTCTCATCAGTCTCCAGCTGGCTCTTGTGCCTCATCAGTTTATGAACTTCAAAAATTAGTAATTCAAACATACTTGCATACAAACAAAAAAAATTGGTCATTTGTCCAAAACTCCCTGTTATTGTGACTAGTGTATTTTCTTGTCACGCGCGACTCAATTATTAAAAAAATTCCGTATATATTTCAATTTTTTTCTCTTACTTTTAATTTGTGTGTTTTGTTGTAGAATTTTTGTTGACTAGATTGAGATTTTTTAGTTCGTATTTGAATGGAAGAAGAAAAAAAAGATGAGAGGATAATAAAAGGAGTAAAAGCAATCGTTGGGATAAATTACACTATTGGTCCATAAACTTTGTAATTTTTTGTGTATTGGTTCCTAAATTTTAAGTTGTTTTATTGAAGTTCCTAGACTTTATAACCTTTACCTTAGTGATCCTTCTACGTTAAAGGTGCATCTTGTATTATCGCATTCAATACATCAATTGGTTATTTCAAGCAATTTAATACAATTTAATGTGTTAAATGAAGTAAATTAAATGTTTATTAAGTTGTTGGAATCTTTAAACCCATGATCCTTTTGTCAACTGGAAAATAAAGTTTTGTAAGGGCTTAAATCATATATAGCCCCTTAAACTTGTGCAAATTTATCATTTAGACACCTCATCTTTGATTTGATCCTATACAACACCTGAACTTAAATATTGTAGCCTATTAAACACATTGTAAGAATAGAAATTTTGAGTGCATTATATGCACGCTGAGGTGTCAAGGATTTATTCCACATGTATGCCACATGTATAACTTATAAATTTTTAAATAAAAAACAAAATTAGTAATAAAATCACTATTTTAACCCTATTACTTTTACCAAATTACAACCAAAAGCCCCCTTCCCCATCACCCCTTCTCACCCATCATCTTCGTCACCTTTTGCTGAACAGATCTGAATCTCTCTCACCATGAAAATCCATATGAATCTCCTTAAAAGCTTTCATCTCCAACCACCCATCCGCTCCGACCTCTCCACAAACACAACAACCTCATATTTGAATCCGTCTTTTAGCACCAAGGATGTTTGACCCCGCTTTCCTCTCACACCACCCTTCCGATCCGACCTCTCCACAAACGCAACAACCTCATATTCGAATCCAAGAATCCCCAACGCACATCGAGGGACTACAAAACCAGTCCCAAAATCTCTATATTTTCACCCTATCCAAATTCGAATCCGTCTTTGTCGGCCAATTCAGCCCGTTTTGGCCCTAATGTGATGGCGGGTGATCATGCAAGATAAGCAAGCTGGTGAGGAACCACAAGGGATTCGATACCAAGCTCAACCTAAACACGAGGATAAGTTGGGATTTAGAAAACCAACTGATGTGAATCAGTGAAATGGATGATTTAGGAAATTTAGGTAGAGGATAAGCGGCTACTGTTTGATTGATTTTGCCCAAAAGGGGAAAAGTGGCTTATATAGCCCTACAACTAGGGTATCCCTTGTGAGGGGTAGACCGGTTTGCACTCTGGTTAGACCAGATTTACATTTAGGAAATTGAAATGATTCACTAATTAAAGAAAATACATATTCAACTATAATTCTTAGTAGCATATACAAGGGACTCTATATCAATACTCCCCCGCCTAAGCATCATTGTCTCAAGGATGAAATTCAAGAAACTTGGCCAAAAATTTAGGAAGAATTATTAGTGGCTGCAGCTCGAACCCGCTTCACCATCTGTCGGTCTAAGATAGCCTCAGGTAGGCGGATTGCGCCGTCATTAGAGATGTACTGTGGAATATCAGCTTTTTGAGTAGAGGCGGGGTTGGGGAAAAGCTTTAATTGGCTTACATGGAAGACATTGTGGATAACAGCCGATTGTGGGAGTTGGAGTTGGTAAGCCACTTTGCCGATCTTGTCGGTGATTAGATAGGGGCCAAAATATTTGGGGGAGAGCTTGTGTGGGCCGGTGCCTTTGAGCATGGTTTGTCGATAGGGCTGCAATTTGAGGTACACCCGATCGTCAATGTTGAAGGTGCGATCGGAGCGGTGTTTGTTGGCGATTTGAGTCATGCGGTGTTGAGCACGCTCTAAGTTGTGCTTCAGTAGAGAAATTAGCTCTTCGTACTTCTGCAATGTGCGATGATCAACAGAACCCCCTTTGGATTCCCCAGGGAGGTATGACATATGGATCGGTGGTGCTTGCCCATAAAGGATTTCGAACGGGGTGCATTGAGAGGTTGTAATATTCGGGAATATTTTGATATTTTTTTATTCTATTTTTACGCTCCTTGAATTCCATGTCGGGATTACTTAGCTTATAAGTAATATTGGATATATAAAAGTATTTTTAATTTTTAGTTTAAAATAATTATATTTTGAAAAGTTTTTAACTTAAAAGTAATTAATAATTATTTTAGGATAAAGTTTGTAGTAAAGGAAATTTGAGGGTAGAAACCGTAATTTTTTTTAAAGATATGCCGACTTCCTTTCTTTTATATATACATGAACATGTTACTATACATGTTCTTTGACGAGAGAGAGAGAGAGAGAGAGAGAGAGAGAGAGAGAGAGAGAGAGAGAGAGAGAGAGAGAGAGAGAGAGAGAGAGAGCCTGGTGCGGGATTCATCTGTCGGGTCGGATTTTGGAGTTCAGGCATTATTTGGTAAGTTTTAATTAGTTGATAGTTTGTTTAGATTTTACTAATTTTTCCAGAATTGGCTTTACAATCGATTTGCATTTGAAAACCAATTGATATATAGTCTTTAGAGGGTATTTTTGATATTGGACTTATATTCCATAAAAGATTTCAGAGTAATTTTAGGGTTTTGCTTTGTAATGATATTAGGGAGACCTTTGATTCAGTTTTTCAGAAAGGTTTGATCTAGAAATATGTTCTTTTATATATTTAGTATGTTCTTGTCAAGTTTTAAAGGATTTGGAATTATACACAAGAAGTTATAAAACATCCTGGCTTTTTGTTGTTTTTGGGGTTAGAGTTTGTAAGAGTTTAAAGCTATTATTATTCATTGAGGTTTATATATGCATATAGGAGCACGAGTTCTAAGTTGTGATCAGAGACGAAGGGCAATGACAGGCTATCTGTCTTAGATGGGGTTTCACGTTGTATGATAATTAGTGGTTTCTTGGCGTTGGAAATTCGTCCTCAAGGTAAGTCGTTTACGACTTGCTCAGTTGCTGTTCAATACTTGTTAGACTTCATGTGGTGCTTGTAGGATTGGTTTTGGGGAACTAGTCCCTAGATGATTATTTTTATAAAAAAGGTTTACTTGTGTATGATATGTGTGAAAAGAAATTCATTGGGCTTTCATAGGATGTGAAATTTTCGAATATTTTCTCTATGTTGGTACCGTTCTCGGCATGATGATGTGCGTAGTCCTCTGGGTTGAAGTGACGGCTACGTATGGTTATGTGACAGAGAATCATGCCCGTTCAAAAGTAAAGCTATTTGTGTTTTGGGAAAGTGCTCCCGAGGAGGTTTGACCCGGGGTTAGAAGGATGGAATTATGAAGGGTGGGAGGTCGCGCCTCAGCACCGTGGGCGTAGGGTTGATAAGCGCCATGGAATGGAACAGTGGAAGAATGGTTGTATTGTTTTGCTTGGACTTGTATGTGTGAATGTGTATGGAAGTTTGATATGTGGTTTGGGTTTATGATCTATGTTTATGATCTATGGGAAGTGAAGTATGAATTTAGAACTGATATGTGTTGTAATCATGCGAACCTTGTTTGTGTATATGTAGACACTTGATTGGTTTTTAAACGTCTTACTAGTATCTTATGGATTCTAGCTTGTATTAGAAGGGTAGCTGACCCTTCGGGGACTTGTTTTTTTTAGTTTCAGGTAAAGACAAGGGACTCATGAGGGAACCTCGGCTGAATGATGGAACAGGTCGTTGAAGGCCGTGTCATTAGGATGGGTTCAGTTGGGAGAAATGGTGGTTACTTTTTGGTATCTTTTATATAATGTGTGGTTTTGATAAAGAAAGGGTAGTGGTATGTTAATGAAATGTTTTCAGGAAGTGTTGTAAATTATGTTGTTTTGGGTTTCATGCATGTTTTCTATACTTGGGTTTTATAAATATCGGTTGGATGTTTTATTCATGTTTTCTCGTCGTGCCCGAGTTGCAAGATCCAAGTGAACTCGTTGTCAAACTAGCCTAGGTAGTACCTAGTAAGGTCTACTACCGAGTAGCACCCGGTGTAAAGACGGGGTGTTACAAATTGGTATTAGAGCCATGTTGACAACAAGGGCACATGGAATTGAACAACGAGTGTACTCGAGGTCCAACCTAAAACTAAAACCGGCCGGTTTTTTCAATTTATTTCAATGGGGTAGTCATATTGCATTTACAGGGTAGATGACACGCCTCGACTCTGTCTTCATCAGCCGAAGGACCTCATGTAGACTAGTAAGTTATTTTGTTAACTTCAGTTAAAGATAGTTTAAATAGTAAAACATCCGTTTACAGATGGCTCCACAAAGTAGAGTTGGAGCATCTAAAGCAGGAAGGAAAGGTAGTGGTAGAGGACGTGGCAGGGGCCGTGTTGGAAACAGAGAAGAGGCTCTTGCCGTGGGAGAGCCACACCCTCCTCAAGAGGAGGTTGTTGAGAATGTTGGACCTTTAGTGAATGACCATCAAGGGGGAAATGTTTCAGTTGTTGGGAACATGCTTCCTACTAATGGAGTCAACGATAGGGCAGATGGGGAAGTACGTGGGCCAGTTTAGGTGCCACCAGTTGAGTTACCACCAGAGACGACTGCTGTTATCCAAGCTACACTTGCCGAGCTATTACAAAATCTGGTAGGTAATGGATTCTTGCCTAATCATAATGCAACAAATTCTGGCTATCAAGGGGCTGAGGTTAGGGCACCAAGACCAGTTTTTGCACAACCGGTTCAATCAGGGAGACCACCACGTATTCCAAGGCCAGTAGTGGTCGATGGTGTGGCCGAGCAAGGAAGGGGATATCGCGAGCCTCTTCCTGATAAGTGGCTTGCAGAATTCAGGAAGACTGGGGTACCGAACTTTACTGGGGATCAGGAAGCTGATGTTGAGCAGTGGTTGAGGAAAGTGGCATTTGCTCTCGACTCTATCCAGGCACCGGAAGAAAGAAGGATGTCTCTAGTACAAAGTTTGTTAAAGGAGGATGCATTTGATTGGTGGGAGTTGAGTCGTGATCACCAGGTAAATGTTACTTTTGAGGAATTTCAGGAGAGGATTCGAGATAACTATTGTCCTGAGGTCGTGAGAGCGGCTCGTGAGACTGCTTTTCGGGATGCTGGGCTCGAGAACATTACCGTAGGTGAGACTATCCAAAAGTTTCAACGAGGTTTGGCAGCGGTGCCCAATGCCGCTCCTACAGAGAATCTGTGGATTGCAACCTTTCTTAAGCGGTTGCAACCCCAACTGTGTGCATACGTATCTGGACTTCGACTCAAGACTTTGAAGGAGGTTCAAGATTTTGCTTTAGCTTATTCTATGTCCATCTTGGGGCCGGAACAATTGAATGTACAAGTTAGTAGAAATAAGAAGCAGAGGTTGTTTGCTCCATCAGACTCTAGGAGAGATAATCGTTCGGGTGTGTCTCAACAAAACCGATCTGGATTTCAGTCACAAGGTCGTCCAGACCAACCTCAATAAAGTCAGTTTACTGGATGGTTGAGGGAGTGCATCAACTGTGGAGACACTAGTCACATGAGGAATCAATGTCGAAAACTAGTCTGGAATTGTTTCAAATGTGGGAAGCCAGGCCACTTATAAAAATATTGTAAGGTTGGAACACCCTCACAAGGATCTTCGCCGGGGTCGGTGAACCAAGGGCGTTGTCAGTTCCAACAGGCTCAACATGCACCAAGCCAGAGTAGAGGTCGCGGTGCGGGAGCTAGCACTACCGGGGGCAACCAACCTCAAGTATTTGAGATGAGAAGGCCTGATGCCTTGAATGCTCCGACTGCCACAGGTACGGTTTGGATTAAGTCTAAACCTATGCATATCTTGTTTGATACGGGTGCTACGCACTCTTTTGTGTCCTCTGCGTGTGTTGATAGACTAGGTCTAACTTGCTCGGAGGGTACATCCTTTATGGTGGGATTGCCCGATGGTAGTAAGGTGAGAGGAAATAGAGAAATACTTCATTGTCCTATTAGGATTGGGGCTAGAGATTGGTTTGCAGACTTTATTGTGATATAGTTATCGCTTAGTGATGATGTTATTTTGGGGATGGACTGGATGAGACGTTATAAAGCAGTATTAGATGCACATAAGGGTACAGTCACTGTGACTGTACCCTTATGGGACAATACATGTATGTCAAGATCCAAAGCAGGAGGGTCTGAGATCAGTGATCAGTATGGTGAAAGCCGCTAAGTTGCTTAATGATGGGTGTGTGGGTTATTGGTGTTATGTTCTAGAAGGAGACAAGAAAGGACCGTGTATTCAAGATATTCCAGTAGTCTGTGAGTTTGAAGACGTTTTTCCAAATGAACCTCCAAGGATACCTCCTCAATGAGAGGTGGACTTTAATACTGAATTAGATCCAGGAACAAGACCAATCTCAAAAGCCCCATACCGTATGGCTCCAATGGAGATGCAAGAGCTAAATGCTCAGTTGGAGGAGTTACTAGAAAAGGGATATATACGTCCAAGTGCATCACCATGGGGAGCTCCAGTTTTGTTTGTGAGAAAGAAAGATGGTTCCCTACGTTTATGTATTGATTACCGGGAGCTAAACCGAGTTACTATTAGGAATAAGTACCCTTTGCCTCGTATTGATGACTTGTTAGACCAGTTGCAAGGGGCTATTGTATTCTCAAAGGTGGACCTCAGATCGGGCTATCATCAATTGAGGATTCGGGAAGGGATATTCCCAACACGGCTTTCCGAACAAGGTACGGGCACTATGAGTTTGTAGTAATGCCGTTCGGATTGACTAATGCACCTGCGGTGTTCATGGAGTTAATGAAACGGGTGCTTATAGACTATTTGGATAAATTTGTGGTTGTCTTTATTGATGATATATTGATTTATTCTCAAAGCACTGAGGAGCATGCAAAGCATCTTAGATTAGTTTTGGAAGTGCTAAGACACCACCGACTGTTTGCTAAACTGTCCAAATGTGAGTTCTAGCTACCAGAAGTTACTTTCCTGGGCCATGTTGTATCCGCTAAGGGAGTCATGGTAGACCCCTTAAAGATTGAAGTTGTGAAGGCTTGGGAACCTCCGAAGAATGTGAAGGAGGTACGGAGTTTCTTAGGATTGGCAGGGTACTACAAGAGGTTTGTGAATGGGTTTTCGCGAATAGCTCAACCACTTACCAACTTACTGAAAAAGACCACTCGTTTTGATTGGAATGATGCTTGTCAAAGGGGCTTCGATGAGTTGAAGGAGAAGTTGACTTCAGCTCCAATACTTGCTTTTCCTCAAGGGAATGAAGGCTTTGTGATTTACAGTGATGCCTCAAAGGTAGGCTTAGGTTGTGTATTAATGCAGAATGATAGGGTGATTGCATATGCTTCCAGGCAGTTGAAACCAAACGAATTGAATTATCCAACCCATGATTTAGAGTTGGCAGCAGTGATTAATGCTCTAAAGATATGGCGTCATTACTTGTATGGAAGTACATGTAAAGTGATGACAGACCATAAGAGCCTTAAGTACATTTTTACTCAGAGAGAATTGAACATGAGACAACGGAGATGGCTTGAATTACTGAAAGATTATGATTTAGAGATCTTGTATCATCCCGGAAAGGCGAATGTAGTTGTTGATGCTCTTAGCAGAAAAACGCCGCAAGAGCATATGTTGTGTCACTTGACTGCCCAACCAGGGTTACAAAGAGAACTGATAAGGTATGAGATTGAGGTACAGATTCAACGCTATCAAGGTAGACTAGGCCGTATAGATTGTCAGCCAACCTTAATTGAGGAAATACGACTTAAGCAGGAGACTTGTTTGATGATTCAAGAGTTGAGGCAGAAAGTGAGCTGTGGAGAGGCATCTGCTTTTGAAGAACATGTTGATGGTAGTTGGAGATTGAATGGTCGATTATGTGTACCTCGAGATGAGGAGTTAAGACAAAAGATATTACAAGAGGCTCACGCTACTCCTTATTCAATCCACCCGGGAGCTAGTAAGATGTACAAGGACTTGAAGTAATATTACTGGTGGGATGGAATGAAGCCTGATGAAGCAAAATTTGTAACAAAAAGTCAGGTGTGCCAACAAGTAAAAATAGAGAACCAAAGACCAGGTGGAATGCTCTAACCAGTTCCAGAATGGAAGTGGGAGGACATTTCCATGGATTTTGTTACCGGATTGCGGATTAGTAGAGGACCTGATACAATATGGGTTGTCGTGGACAAACTGACTAAGACTGCTCGTTTTCTGCCCATTAGAGAGAATTGGCTAGTGAGTAAACTAGTAGAGGTGTTCATGAAACAAATAGTGAGATTATATGGAGTGCCCAAAACGATTGTTTCTGATCGTGATGGACGGTTTACCTCCAATTTTTGGCAAAAAGTGCATAAAGCTTTAGGCACCAAGCTACATTTCACGACTGCTTACCACCAGCAGTCAGATGGCCAATCTGAGAGGAAAATTCAAGCATTAAAAGATATGTTGAGATCTTGTGTGTTGGATTGGGGTGGAAACTGGTCTGATCACTTGGAATTAGTTGAGTTTGCATATAATAATAGTTGGCACTCTTCAATTCACATGGCACCATATGAGGCTTTATATGGGAGGAGATGTAGAACACCTCTATGTTGGGATGATCCATCAGACGTTGTAGATGGAATGCCTCGGATGATTCAGGAAACAGTTGAAAAGGTGGGTTTGATTCGAGAACGTATCTTGACAGCACAGAGTCGTCATAAATCTTATGCAGATAAGAGGCGACAACCATTGGAATTCGAGGTAGGAGCACATGTTTGGGTGAGAGTATCGCCGACTCGTGGGGTTAGAAGATTTAGAGTGAAAGGAAAGTTGAGTCCTCAGTACATCGGACCATTTGAAATTCTCGAGAGGGTAGGCGAGGTAGCCTACAAGTTGGCACTACCACCAACTCTAGAAGGAGTTCATTCTATCTTTCATGTGTCACAATTGAGGCAATATGTGCCTGATCCTAGTCATAGGCTCAACTATGAAGAGTTGGAGATTGAACCAGATCATACTTTCCAAGAACATCCAATAGCAATCTTAGGTAGACAGTTGAAAAAGTTGCGAAATAAAGAGATACAACTCGTGTTGATTCGATGGTCCCAACGAGGAGTTGAGGAGGCAACTTGGGAGACTGAGATAAGAATAAGTGAAAGCTACCCAGATTTGTGCCCGGTATTAGTTGAGGCATCTGAGAATAAGAGTTAGCGGTGATCAAGGGTTATAGTTATGGATAGTTGTAACTATTTGTGTGTTTTGTTGGACTTGACCTTGTGTGCTTGACTTGTTTGGTAGTTGCTGGTAGTGTGTTGATGGTGTGAATTACATGATGTTTGATTTATATGGTTGTTGTTTGTGGTATACTAAGGGTATATGATCTGCGTGTTGTTTGGTTCGTGTCAAGGATTTAAGTAAGTGTTGTGAGTTTATTTTCATATATGTCTGGAAGTTTCGGGACGAAACTTTCTTGAAGGGGGGTAGAATGTAATATTTGTGAATATTTCGATATTTTTTTATTCTATTTTTACGCTCCTCAAATTTCATGTCGGGATTACTTAACTTATAAGTAATCTTGGATATATAAAAGTATTTGATTTTTAATTTTTATTTTAAAATAATTATATTTTGAAAAGTTTTTAACTTAAAAGTAATTAATAATTATTTCAGGGTAAAGTTTGTTGTAAAAGAAATTTGAGGTTAGAAACCGTAAATTTTTTTTAAAGATATGCTGACTTCCTTTCTTTTATATATATACATGAACATGCTTCTATACATGTTCTTTAACGAGAGAGAGAGAGAGAGAGAGAGAGAGAGAGAGAGAGAGAGAGAGAGAGAGAGAGAGAGAGAGAGAGAGAGAGAGAGAGAGAGAGCCTGGTGCGGGATTCATCTGTCGGGTCGGATTTTGGAGTTCAGGCATTATTTGGTAAGTTTTAATTAGTTAATTGTTTGTTTAGATTTTACTAATTTTTCCAGATCTGGCTTTACAATCGATTTGGATTTGAAAACAAGTTGATTTATAGTCTTTAGAGGGTATTTTTGATATTGGATTTATATTCGATAAAAGATTTCAGAGTAATTTTAGGGTTTTGCTTTGTAATGATATTATGGAGACCTTTGATCCAGTTTTTCAGAAAGGTTTGAACTAGAAAATATGTTCTTTTATATATTTAGTATGTTCTTGTCAAGTTTTAAAGGATTTGGAATTATACACAAGAAGTTATAAAACATCCTGGCTTTTTGTTGTTTTTGGGGTTAGAGTTTGTAAGAGTTTAAAAGCTATTATTATTCATTGAGGTTTATATATGCATATATGAGCGTGAGTTCTAGGTTGTGATCAAAGACGAAGAGCAAAGACAGGCTATCTGTCTTAGACGGGGTTTCGCATTTTATGATAATTAGTGGTTTCTTGGCATTGGAAATTCGTCCTCAAGGTTAGTCGTTTACGACTTGCTCAGTTGCTGTTCAATACTTGTTAGACTTCATGTGGTGCTTGTAGGATTGGTTTTGGGGAACTAGTCCCTAGATGATTATTTTATGAAAAAGGTTTACTTGTGTATGATATGAGTGAAAAGAATTTCATTGGGCTTTCATACGATGTGAAGTTTTCGAATATTTTCTCTATGTTGGTACCGTTCTCGGCATGACCATGTGCGTAGTCCTCTGGGTTGAAGTGACGGCTATGTATGGTTATGTGACAAAGAATCGTGCCCGTTCAAAAGTAAAGCTATCCGTGTTTTGGGAAAGTGCTCCCGAGGAGGCTTGACCCGGGGTTAGAAGGATGGAATTGTGAAGGGTGGGAGGTCGCGCCTCGGCACCGTGGGCGTGGGGTTGATAAGCGCCATGGAATGGAACAGTGGAAGAATGGTTGTATTGTTTTGCTTGGACTTGTATGTGTGAATGTGTATGGAAGTTTGATATGTGGTTTGTGTTTATGATCTATGTTTATGATCTATGGGAAGTGAAGTATGAATTTAGAACTGATATGTGTTGTAATCATGCGAACCTTGTTTGTGTATATGTAGACACTTGATTGGTTTTTAAACGTGTTACTAGTATCTTATGGATTCTAGCTTGTATTAGAAGGGTAGCTGACCCTTCGGGGACTTGTATTTTTTTAGTTTCAGATAAAGACAAGGGACCCATGATGGAACCTCGGCTGAATGATGGAACAGGTCATTGAAGGCCGTGTCATTAGGATGGGTTCAGTTGGGAGAAATGGTGGTTACTTTTTGGTATCTTTTATATAATGTGTGGTTTTGATAAAGAAAGGGTAGTGGTATGTTAATGAAATGTTTCCAGGAAGTGTTGTAAATTATGTTGTTTTGGGTTTGATCGCTCTCGGATTGCGAGGGTCAAGAGATACAATTTATAACCCGACCCCGTTGTAGCACGTGGTGGGTGTCGAACACTCGGGAAGTCTACTCGATCGATGTGCCTAGATACTAGGAAGCTAGAAAGGAGAGCATAAAACGAAGGAAAACAAAGAAAACAGTCGGGACCGACACTGAGGTCACGTCGGGCCCGAGGTTGGCGACAAGAGGAAGTCGGGACCGACACTGTGTAAGTCGGGCCCGAGGTATCTGGGGATGTCGAACTCAAAGATTTAAAAGTAGATCTTGGGCTTTTGGGTTCCTTCCCTAGTAGATTTAAGGCTTTTCCACCCCAATTCAAGCAATGAGTGATGATCGGACTAGGATCGAGTGCTTTCGCCCTCGTTCCAACCACATCTACACCTCGATCATTGGGGAAATCCCCTTCGAAGCATGGTCTTGAAATTGACACATGTTCACTTTCGCTACTTTGCCAATCTCAAGCCTTGATTCCCAACTTTCGCAAGGAATTGTAGCTCTATGTAGAGTGGGTTCCTTAGATCAAACACTCAAGGCTATGGAATTGGGGTTTCTAGCCTAAACCTAGCTAGGGTTTTCCCCCATAACCCAAGATCAAGGAGATCTACTCCATGTGACAAGCAAAGAAAGCAATCAAATCAAAAGGGAAAGCAATCATCATAATCAATCTCAAAACAAAGCAAAGATTCATTCAAAGCCAAAGCAATCCACAAATTCCAATCAAGGGTTTTCAAATCCACAAGAACAAAGCAAATCAAAGCAAATCTACCAACAAAACCTATCAAGACTTCCTCCCTTGGCCGATTCTCTCTCTCTTCCTTCTCCTCTCCTTCCTCCTTGCTCTCCAAGAATCCTCTTGGCTCCCTTGGAACCCCCTTTTTTTTTGTGTGTGAGGGAACCCTTTCTTAGAAGACAAGAGGGCCTTTTATAGATTAGATGAGGGGCAAAAGTGGAAGTCCACAAATTCGTGGCTTGGAGCCCAAGTAGTTCGGTGACCGACTCGGACCGACACGGAGGACCTCGGGCCCGAGTTACTGTGCAACTCGGTCCGAGGTTGGAGACTTCAAAGTCGGGCCCGACGTGGTTGCAACTCGGTCCTAACCTCGTTCTACCTTCTTCTTTGTTGGCTTCTCTTGTTCTTCTTCATGGCTTGCTTCTCTCTTTCCCGCTTTAGCTCGGCCTTTGCTCCATGTCTCGACCCTCCTTCAAATCGATCCTTGATTCATGCCAAATTACCTACAAAACACATAAAATGTGCGTAGTCTCTGAATCTCATAGAAATACGGGAACTAAGCTAAAAAGGAACAAAACGCACAAGAAAAGGGGAAAAAGAAACATATTTACAAAGGAAATCACATATGAAAACACCACCAAATAGAGAGACATCAGGGTTTCATGCATGTTTTCTATACTTGGGTTTTATAAATATCGGTTGGCTGTTTTATTCATGTTTTCTCATCGTGCCCGAGTTGCAAGATGCAAGTGAACTCATTGTCAAACTAGCCTAGGTAGTACCTAGTAAGGTCTACTACCGAGTAGCGCCCGGTGTAAAGACGGGGTGTTACAAAGGTGGTGTGGAAAGTGGTGTTGACAACCATTTGGCCAAGGGAAGCCAATATCCCCATGTATGAGGGGTGGTTGAGCACAAGTCTCCAAAGTACGGTTTGTTACCTCCGTTTGGCCGTCACTTTGTGGGTGATAGGCGGTAGAAAAATTGAGCTGAACGCCTTGGATACGAAAAAATTCAGTCCATATATCACTCAAAAAGATGGGATCTCGATCATTTACAATTGACTTCAGGAACCCATGGAGTTTGAATATATTGTCAAGGTAGGCTTGTGCAACAGTAGAAGCTAAATAAGGGTGCCTTAATGGTACGAAGTGAGCATACTTGCTTAATTGATCGATAACAACGAGTATTGTGGTGTATTTCTTGGTAGAGGGAGGAAGTCCATCGATAAAATCGAGGTTGATGTCTTCCCACACGGCCTCTAGAATCGGTAAGGGTTGAATCAAGCCTGGATATGTAGCATTATCAGGCTTGTTTTTCTAGCAAGCTTATTTTTCTGGTAGATTTCACAATTAAGAACATAATATTTGATGTTTCGGTGAATTCCCTTCCAATAGAACAATGAAGTGGCTCTTTTGGTTGTGGCGTCCTGGCCCGAATGACCCCCAAAAGGAGAGTTGTGAAGCCATTTCAGAATTTGGGTTTTGAGGATCGGGCTGTTACCTACTACAAGCTTGCCTTTTCTTCTCAACTCGACATTGTTGAAGGTGAATTTGGGATGCGAGGAAGGGTCAACTTGGATTTCTTGAATTAGTTTGGAAAGTGCCTGGTCATCTTTCCATGAGTCCAAGATGGATTTGTAGAAATCAACATAATCTGGGCGTTGGTCACTTGAGAGAGGGCATCTGCTATTGTGTTGTCCCGACCCTTTTTGTACTGGATTTCGTAGTCGAACCTCATGAGTTTCACCAGCCACATGCGTTGGAATGGGGTTGTCACAAATTGTTCGAGCAAAAACTTGAGGCTTTTTAGGTCCGTGCGTATAATGAAGTGCCTTTGAGTGAGGTATGCACTCCTTTTTTGCACCGCATAAACAACGACGAGTAACTCCCTTTCGTAGACAAATAAGAGTTGATGTCTAGGGCTTAGGGCTTTGCTTATGAAGGAGATGGGGTGGTGATTTTTCATAAGAATTGTGCCAATTCCGGTTTCGGAAGCGTCATTCTCGACTATGAATGTTTGGGAGAAATCTGGTAGTGCGAGAACAGGAGTATTTGTGAGGGCTTTTTTGAGGAGGTGGAAAGTTGTAATGGCTTCTTCGGACCAAAGGAAGGAGTCTTTTTTGAGGAGGTTGGTGAGGGGACGAGAAATGACACCGTAGCCTTGGACGACATGTCGGTAATAATTTGTGAGGCCGAGAAATCCTTGAAGTTGTTTGAGGGAGGTGGGTGTTGGCCAGTCAATAATGGATTGAATCTTGGCGGGGTCTGTACTTACACCCTTGGCCGAGATGAAATGGCCGAGGTATTCAATCTGAGAGGCGCCAAAAGTGCATTTAGAGGCTTTGAGGTATAGTTGGTTTGTTTGTAGCAAGGAAAAAACAGTATGTAAGTGTTGGAGGTGTTCAGGCCAGCTTTTGCTAAAGACCAATATGTCGTCGAAGAAGACGAGTATGAATTTCCTCAAATAGTCTCGGAAGACCTCGTTCATGAGACTTTGGAAGGTAGATGGGGCGTTGGATTGTCCGAAGGGCATGACAAGGTACTTGTAGTGGCCCGAGTGCGTCTTGAACGTTGTCTTATACACATCAAGAGGAGACATTAGGATTTGGTGGAAACCGGCACGTAGATCCAATTTGGAAAATAAAGTCGATCCACCAAGTTTATCAAGGAGGTCGTCGAGTAAGGGAATTGGGTATTTGTCTTTGATGGTTTGAGAGTTGAGATCCCTATAATCGACACAAAGCCGCCACGAACCGTCTTTTTTCTTGACTAGGACTATAGGCGAGGCATAAGGGCTTGCGCTGTTTTGAATGACCCCACTTTTGAGCATGTCTTGAACTAATGACTCAATGATGTCTTTTTGAATGGCCGGGTAATGGTAGGGGAATTTTATGATGGGATTGGATCCATGTTGGAGGGGGATCGTGTGCTTGAAATCGGGCCTAAAAGGGGGTAGGTGGGATGACTCTTCAAACATGGGTTTGAAAGTATTTAAGAGAGAGTCAAGCTCAGCTGGGATAGGGTCGTTATTTGGGATGGCCTCAATATGCTGGAGTGTTGGGGTGAACATGGGGGAGGGGTTTGTGGTGGAGTGTATAAAGGATAGCTGGGGTTGTTGCTCAAGGGCTTTGTACATGGTGGAGCTTTTGATGGGTTTGTAGGTAGTATTAACTAGCTCTCACAACACTGTTTTTTCTCCATTTGTGTTGAACTCCATTCTCAATTTTTCGAAGCCCAAATAATAAACCCTAAAATGGATAACCACTGGATTCCCAACACTAAAACGCAGCAACCGATTGGTAGAGTCACCACATCTGATGTGAACTTAGCACGTTGAAGCATCCAAGTGAAGTTTTTACAAGCATGAGATGAATGTAGTGTACTCCTATTTGCTATAGAAACAATTAGAGATTTAATGGGCTCGAGTTTACACCCAAAAGCCTTTGCAACCTCGAAATCAAGGAAGTTGCCCGAATCGATTAAGATGTGAATTGGTCGCTCTTTATATAATCTAGTGGCTCTCATTGTATTGAACATCAAAACCCCGGTGAGTGCGTGCACTGAGATTTGTAACAGAGGCGTCAGTGGGCTGGGATTCATATTCAGCATCAACATTTTCTTCCTCATCATCACTATTGTCATTGCCCTCTATCCAATTGAGGTGGCCCCTTCAATGTTTGGATTGGTGCTCAGGAGTGTATGGCTCATCACAAAACATGCATAGACACTTTGATTTCCTATCTTGCATCTCAACATAAGTGAATTTGCAGGTTTTTTCATAGCTAATTTGAGGGGATTTAGGATTGGGTAAGAACGACAAGGTTTGGCTTTGGGTTTTTTGTGGGTGTTTGGGTTGGGGAAATATTGCTACTGAATTTTGAAAAGGACTGGTAGGTGTTTCGAGAATAGCTTGCGAAAGAATGGCCTTGTTTGGAGGAGAATTTGGATGCTGATTCATGGAGTTTAACCAGTCGAGCAGCTTGATGAATATTGGTGGGTGAAAACTACCTCTTGTGTAATTGCATCGGCGGGTTGAGGTTTGCCAGGAAAATGCTAAGATCTTGGGAACTCGACAACGATAGCTTGGTCAAGACACCCTAAAAGGCATCTAAATACGAGTCCACATCTCCGTTGTAATGCACTTTCACCAGCTCAGCGAGTGGATCCTCGATAAGCTCACAAAATCAGGTTGAGATATCCACCGCATACTCTGACCAAGACGGGAAAATATGGACCTCTCCCTCATATAATTGTGGTGCCAATTCAAGGCACGCCCATCCAAGTTCAAGGAGGCCAATCGAACCCTGTATTCCAGGAGAGTATTGTCGAGGGAAAAAATTGTTCACATTTATAAAGCCACGATCTCAAAGCAGACCCATCAAATTTCGAAAAGTCCACTTTCGTCAAGCAAGATGATAAACCTCCAGGGAAAATCGAACCACCAGCAGAAGTTGTAATTTGGGCCTGAGGAGTTGGGTTAGGGTTACCTCTGTCAAATGGGGGAATTGTTCAGTTTGAAGGGGGCTCAGACTGTGAAGTTGTCATCGAGCTTGGCGTGACAGGAAGGTCTGGTGCCGGCAGTGGTTTGATCAACTGAGCGAGAGAAGAGATCATGGACTTAATGTCAATGATGTCTTTGTCACGCTGCTCGTCAGATTTCGCCTGAGACTCTCGCATCTTGTCTTGCTGCTCTAGCACCTTGGCTTGAGCTGCGATTTCTACTTGCATCTCCTCGAGTCTCTTACTGAGCTCGTTGTTGGACGACGTGGCTCACAGGCGGAGGTCAATGACTCTGATACCAATGATGGCGGGTGATCTTGCAATATAAGCAAGCTGGTGAGGAACCACAAGGGATTCGATACCAAGCTCAACCAAAACACGAGGGTTAGTTGGGATTTAGAAAACCAACCGATGTGAATCAGTGAAATGGATGATTTAGGAAGTTTAGGTAGAGGATAAGCGGCTACTGTTTGGTTGATTTTACCCAAAAGGGGAAAAGTGGCTTATATAGCCTTACAACTAGGGTAATCTTCGCCGACGCTAGCAAAATCGAGCAACCCCACCTCTGCTCTACTTTGCTCGTAGAATATGAACATGTCCCAGGTTCAATGTCTACTTTTTTTCCTTTAGATTAGAATATTAGATGGAATTAAATTAAAAAAGAAATCTAAATTAAAATATAAAAAATAATATTTCATCCTTCTTGGGGCTTAAAATGGGCTTAAATTTAAATTTATTTTTTATTTTTATATGATTTTCCATATCAGCCTAGGTATTTTTTCCACCATCTTAATGCTTTCACTTTTGCAATAGTACGTTAAGTACACGCTCATCGCCATATCATCAATTAGGTATACAATACTTAAGTTTAGGTGGAGTTATTAAATAACTCTATGGATGATCTTATTAAAACCCTATAAGAAATTAATGAACCTGTCGGAAAATAATTAAAAAGAAAAAAAAGTTGATATGGAGAGATAAGAATTCAATCTTAGATGTTGAATTGGTATCTAATGATCAAGATCTTCTCAACTCTATCGATGGAGTTTTTCACAATTCCACTAGAACTAAATCTGTTCAATAGGTCCAAACTTAAGGTGGAGTGTCTATATGACAAATTGATACACGTACAGGAGACTGCATATGTTTTAAGTTTTTTTGAAGTTGGATCAATGATATGAATATTAGGAACATGAAAAGTCGAGTGAAAAAAATGGCTTGATGTTTTTTTGAGAGGACCATGTATGTAAATATTTCTATAATTAAAATACTTTAAAATTAAATGACCAATAAAAAAAGTTGCAAATTTTAGATGTCTAAGATAGAATGACAAAGTTTAGAGATCAATAATGTAAATTAACAATGGAGAGTCATGAAACTCACCAGTGGAAGGAGAAGTTATTATGACTTAAAAATTATGAGATCTCATTAAAAAAGAAAAATAAAAAATAAAAAATTTTGAATATGAGAAGGAAACAAATACTTACATTGAATAAAGGGTAGTGGTTGGCAGCGACAGACTTACATGGTGCCCAGTGGGGGCTATAGCCCGCACTGGAATTTTCAAATTTCTTTTTTTTTTTAAATATAGTAGAAAATTAGGTTATTTGTTAAAAACTACTACCTTCATTTCACAATTTAGGGGCTTTTAATTTTCAAATAAATATCCAAAATATAAGTCCATTTTTAATTAATTAATACTAAAACTTGCCAAAATAACTATTAATAATGTATTTCTAGTTTCAATGTACTTATAAATACTAAAAAATGTCACTCATTGGGTGATATTATATGATTTAATATCATATTGTATTAATTTTGTACACAAAAAACAAAATCTCCTCAATTCCACTTTAAGCTTGTGTTAATATATGTGCAAGGTTCTAAAAACCCCTAAATTGCGAAACAGAGGGAGTAATTTATTTGGTAAAAAAAAGCAGATTAATTTTTTTTATATAAAATATGTTAAAATGGTTTTTTATACTGAAAAATACAAAATATTATGAAAAAAATAAAATTTTCAATATATATATATTTTATATATAGAAAAATATAAATTCTTTGTATATTTTATAAAAATAAATAAATAAAAAATTTCCTGGCTTCCCCAGAAATTTAGTCCCCACTGTCACAAATTCTTGGGTACGCCACTGGTGGTGGGGTATGGTTATACCTTTTGATGAGCCCGACTTAATTTTTAACAAAACAATGTAGATGAATAATTTTTTGGAAATTAATTTGAATATATGGACAAATATGTGTATTTAGATTTTATTTTGGGAAAAAAATGCTAAAACAACACTTTGCTTATTAATAGGGTCACGATCGATGAATTTGACCAATCGAATCTTAGTTCCCGAAACTTCAATCCAATAACTACAAAATCGAATCTTAGTTCCCGAAAATGATCCCGAAACTTCAATCTAATAACTACAAAATTCAGATAACAAAAAGATGAATTTTTTATTTTTTTTTATTTTTTTTGATTTCGTAAGATTTCTACATGGACTAGCCTAGAGCACCCATAAACGGGTGAGAACTGGTTTACTAACCAATTCTATGAAAGAAGGGCAAACCGTCGCCTTGGATGCTCGAACCTGAGACCTCTTACACATGAGCAAGAGGCTCAATCGTTGAGTCATGCGCATTATGATAATGAATTACAAGTGTTTGAATATTGGAGTACAAAACGTAATAATAATGACAAGAAAGAGATCTCAATTGGGAAATGGAAAGTAGAGTTCTCTTGATTTCAATGGAAGACAATGTGTATTTGTGTGTTTGAACTTCTTCTTCTGCTTTCTTTAATCAAGCACCTTAGGTCTATGACTGTTGTTACCAACGTCTTCCAGCGAGATTTCCTCTGCATCCACGCTAACTATTTGGAAGAGTCTATCTTCTAACTTCTATGGGATTCTTTTTACATGTGAATACAACGATAATACGTTTGAATGCTTCTTGGGACTCGACTTGCTTAATGGGCCAAAGGAATTATCGGGTCCAACATTTGCCATAAAAAGGCTTTCTCCCCCTTTTGGTGGGAAAGCAAAAGTGAGAGAGAGCTTTTTACCACCTCCGATGATGGGACGTGGATCATGTGGTAAATCTCTAGCTACATGCGGTTACGTTCTAGGGAGACAAATTGCTCTAGCATTCCTCTTTAATTGCCCAACAGGTCTTTTGATCGTAATAGATTTCTGAAGACGACTTCTTTCCCAAGATAATCTTTCTTCTTCGTATCCTCTTATTAATCTAGGATCTACTACCTCTGCGTGTGGCTTTATGCCTTCTAGGGTTCACCAAGATGATGAAACCTTCGAATGTTCCATTACATAAACCGATGTAGACGTTGCTTTGGGCTTGTCTTCCATGAATTTGATCATGGGTGCATGTTCGTCCACTGAATGCTTTGTTAGTGGCTTCTTTGTTTGACTTTATTGCCCTCCTCTATGTTGGAAATCAACGAAGCAAACCACTATGGCCTTGATGTTGATTTCCTTGAAATGCACCTCGACTCATTATCTGTTGGCTAATATACTTACTATACCATTTACTAGCATTGTCCATTATCTTGTTTTAGGAACGTTAGGTTTTCCACCTCGACTCATTATCAATTTTGTTCTTTCATTATTTTCATTCGTTTTTTTTTGCAGAGATGAATGCGAGTAAGATGGTCGAGATGTAAAAGAAGAAGGATTCCCCAACAACCGAGGTGAAAAGGATGTGGAGGTCGGCAAGCAAGCACCGAAAAAGCATCTTCTAAAGCCCCTGTGAGGGTCAAAGTGTCTGTCGCACCTCTCATAATCACTTCCTTGGATGTCGATATTCACGACACCAAGTGGAAGGCTTTTTCCCCTTATATTTTCGAGAAACGAAATACAAAGTTGACAAACACAAAGAACGCAAGGGGAAAGAGGTCATCGCTTCCACTGGCTTAAAATAACAACCGAGGAGGAAGACTTGGATTTTGTGGAATCAGGACCAACTTGAAAGGTTGATTTTAGCTATTCAGGGCCTTCTAATGAGACTTGTAACGATATAAGGCTTGTGGACTATCGCGAGGCGAAGGAGTGAGATAATAACCCTGAAGTTGAGGATGCATGTATATAGTTCCTCAAATATACGAAGAAGGTAATTGAGTCTGTAGAGCACAAAGTTGACTAGGACCTACTTCTTGAGCAAGAGAGTGGAAAGTTTAAGGGCCAAGTCTCCGAGCTTCAAGCCCAAGCCAAGGGGCTCAAGGTTGATGTCGAGAATCTCAAGAATGAGGTTCACAAGGCCCACTCTAAGCTTGTTAAATCAAGAAAGGAAGTTTAGGAAGAGTGCATCATTTGTGAGGTCAAGGAGGAAGAATTGAGGGAGTCTAAGGAGGACAATCATTGTCTCCAATAGAGAGTCAAGGAGCTTAATGAAGAGGTTGAGAGGGTTGCGCCAATGAACCTTTATTTTGAGGAATACATGGACAACTTTGTGAAGATAGTTTGAACATTTACTATCAGGCCATCCATATCGAGGTCAGACATGTTGTCCACAAATATAGTCATGTCGACCCACACATAATCTTCTTCAAACCCAACTATACAAAGCATATGAGCGACCCAGCGGAGGAGCTTGAGGGTGAGTTGGAGTTTTCCTTGGACTTTGAAGACCGTGTGGGTCAAACCGAAGATTAACAAATGACTCAACAATTTTGGTCGTCCCCCTCTCCTAGATTCCAACGGTCCCCCTTTATATGAACAACAAGGTAGCTCCTCCACAAGAGGGTTCGACTTCAAAGATTTATGTGAAATGCTCTTGAACAATG
The DNA here is from genome assembly GCA_964016875.1 of Fallopia convolvulus. NCBI lineage: Eukaryota > Viridiplantae > Streptophyta > Magnoliopsida > Caryophyllales > Polygonaceae > Fallopia > Fallopia convolvulus. The sequence goes on along the minus strand of OZ024724.1, from coordinate 36,793,522 downwards.
AATTATTTTTTGAACATTATTCTTATGGCCTCGTGAGGGCTTATAATGACTATTTCCCCCGATAACCGTTAAGCATGTTTTTTTGGATGTGAACATTTTTTTATCTACATTCATTTTTTCTATTTTGCCCCTATCGATTATATTTTTAGATGGATCGAGTAGACGCTTTGTTTATTTGTTCACCCATCCTACCCCATGAATCACGTGTTCGTTTTTGCAAATGATTGTGAGTCACTAGATGGGTTTATACTTGTGGTTTGAGAGTTTCCACTAATTGTTTTGATCCCAACAAAAAATTTATGCGCGTTCGTAGATTTTGAACTATTTTAGGTGGTTTCACACTTTTAAAATGGATTTGTAGCCACTTATGAGCTCGCTTGAGTCCACGCCCTTTTAATCGATTATTGACGATGATCTCGACTCACTAAGATTGCACATTTTTAAAAAGACTTGGTGCAACACCAAGATTCGCTTGAGGTTGCACCCTTTTAATCAATTGTTTGCGACAATCCCAAACAAAGTTGTCACAATATTACATTTAAGTACTTGCTCAATTTGTTGGAGCTTCTTGAGCGGTGGGGTTAAATTTATCTGAGGGCTTCACTTAAGAGCGAGATAAACTTTGAAAATCTAGGGAACTTCAATTTTAGAAAGAGAAACGTAGTTCAAAAAATTAAGTCTCGGTCATAGCTGAGGTCACTTTAGATTCTTCTTAGCTCTTAGAGAAAAAAGACTCTCCCATCATTACATTAGACCATCCTTATATCATCTTACAAAGTATTTATTGGGAAAAGTGATTACAATGTCATTATAAAATGTCATTTTGAATAAGAATGTGTATTGCAAGAAGAGTAAATTATATAACTTGAAATTAATGCTTATGTTTCACACTAATTAACTTCCCATTTCTTGATTGTTTGTGACGATCCCAAGACTTGCTTGGATTGCGCATATCTGATAGAGGGTTGGTTAACCTTAAGCCTATCTTGGTTTGCACCCTCTTTATTGATTATTTGCGATGATCCCAACACTTGCTTGGATCGCGCATTTTTCAAATAATTTTGGGGCAACCCAAAGCCGCGCTTGAGTTGCACCCATATTATTGATTGTTTGCGATGATGCAGAGCCTCTCTTGGATCACACATTTTAATGAGTTTTGGAGCAACCCCAAGCCTCGCTTGAGTTGCGCCATTTTTTGATTGTTTATGACGATCTCAATCTACACTTGGATCACACATTTTTCAAGGATTATTGTGGAAACCCCAATCCTCACTTTAGTTTTACCCTTTCTATTGATTTTTTTGTAACGATCTCAAGCCTTTCATGGATCGCACATTTTTGAAAGAGTTTTGGTGCAACCTCAAGCCTGACTTGAGTTTCACCCTTTTTATTGATTGTTTACGATGATCACAAGCCTCACTTGGATCGTGCATTTTTCAAAGAGTTTGGGGCATTCCCAAGCCTCACTTGATTTGCACCCTTATTGTTTATTGTTTGCAATGATCCCAAGCCTCGACTGGATCGCACATTTTTCAAAAGTTTTGGGGCAATCCCATGCCTTGCTTAAGTTGCACCCATTTTATTGATTATTTGCGATAATCCCAAGCCTTGATTGGATTGAGAATTTTTCAAAGCGTTTCGGTACAACTCCAAGCCTCGCTTGAGTTGCTCCCTTTTTATTGATTGTTCGTTGATCCTTTAGGTTCTCCCTAAAAGATTGCGTTCTTTCTTATGTGTTTTTTCATCCTTGAGCGAGAAACTCTAAATGGGTTCGTTTCATTTTTTGTAACTTGAGGTAGTTACGGAAAATTATTTGTGACCTTATTTATATACTCAAAAGTTGTTGCAAACACAAAAATATGTCAGGGCTTATGTGGAGTATCTCTTGAGTTGTGAAAGATTTCCTATTTATAGTCATTACTCACCCTACCCTACATGGTCGGTTTTCCTATACACAAGGTTACCACATTCTCTTCTGAGATGGCGATGAGTATCGGGCTTCTTTGCTTCACCGACGTTGCATAACAAGTGTGGCCCTCCTCTTGATGCCCTCTAACCTCACTTGCCCCTCTTTTTGTCAGGATTTTAATTTTAAGGTGGTATATAGATACCACCGCTTGGAATTCATCAATGATACTCGACCAACAATTGCATTGTACGTTTCCTTGAGGGTAATGTGAATTTAACCATTTCAGTGCGGTTCAATGAGCCCATCCCGAGGGTCATTTGCAGATCGATTAGTCTTGCAATATTGACCTCATCCCCTAAAAAGGAAGTAAGTTTCCCTGTGAATGGCCTGAGTGATACCATAGAGATACCCAATTGCTCAAACACATCATTGTACATGATGTCTACGAAGGGTGTAGTGTCAATTAGGATGCGCTTGACCATCTTTGATCCAAGTTAAGTGTGGATAACCAAAGGGCCGACGTGATTAATGTGCAGGTCCTCGACATCTTTGACGGTAAAAATTAGGTTGGCATGAGGATTGCACGATAATGAAATAGAAGGATCGTGGTGGATCTCTTACATGTACCTCTTTCTCTCGTAATGATGACCCGCCATAGATGGTGTTGATGTACCCATTTGGATTCTTAGTGGCACATAAGCATGCTTGTTTCGGAGGGGCTTGTTGATCGAGCAAAATTTGAGGAGGTCGAGGGAGGAAGGCATTGCTTTTCCCTTGAGGCACATTGTTTGCCCTAGTGGTGGAGCGCCCTCTCCTATTTTTCTTTAGGCAATAGAGTGGTCCTCCCCACCCACGGTATCCCCACTGACCATTGTCGTGGCAGCTTCCTCCACCTGTCCACAACTTGGTGCCTCTCCTAGTGGGCTAGTTTGAGCCTGCAAGTTTGTGGTCGTCTGCCCCTATGTTAAGAAGGTATCACACACTTGAAGAGGGTCGACCTTAGCCTTTTCTTTCCCATCGCCATTGACATCGGTTTTGTCTTACGTCACAGAATCGACATGATCTTGCCCTTGACCCTAGTTTGATTCACCGCATCCTCAACTTACACGTCTTTGGTGACCATCACGGATAGGGCCTCGTACATCCTCGACGACTTCCTAAAAATGTTGGTTTTGAAGGGCCCATGAGTAAAGATTCCCATTAACATGTCTCGAGTAGACGCGTCTTCCACATGGGTGATCTCTACGACAACGGTCGTGAAACACGTGATGAAGATCTCGAGCGTCTCCTCTTTTCCCTGCTCAATTCCTTGAAGACTGTGCATAATCTTCCTATGCTTTCTTGCCCCTTTGAGCATCTGTATGCCTTGTATTTCATCAGAGAACACGGATAGGACCACAACCTCCATGTGAATTCTCTGTGGTCCTTTGACATCATGCACTACGGGCTTTCCAAACCGATGTGACCTAGAGCTGATCATGATGAATGTATGAGCACGCTGATTGGCACTAGTCTACGAGCCATTGGAGGATGTTGTTTACCCCTCAGTGTGTCTTTGAGAATGTATATAGGTTCATTACCCGATACATATGTGGGAACATATTCCTAATGAGTGTTATGGGGAGATGGCCACATTCTCGGGATAGTTCTGTGCGTATTCTAGGTAGGGATTATTGCCCTACTACCATAGAGTTTGCGAGTCTTGTTTCGTTGGTTGTGGCACCGTATATGTCCTTCCTTATGGTGTTTCATAAGGCTAGCCCGGTTGCTAGATCCATATTTCAAGCTTGGTGCACCTCTAGGACGTGCGCTGTTAGGGTGTAACGGGAAGAAGTTCCTGGGATATGCCATTTGAGAAGAAAACTTCTGATGTCGGACCTTCCCAAGATGAAAAGGTCCCCAAAGTCGGCGCTAGTGTTGAAACTCAAAATAAACAAGAGCTAAAATTGAGGATTTCAATTAATAGAAAATAGGCACACAGAAGTTTCACTCTTTATAATGCGCTTGAGAATGATTCATGTTATAGTTTTGATTATTCACATTTAGTTTATACGCTCTTTCTCTTACTCTAGAACTTAGCTTTTACAAATTTGGTTTTCTTTCATATAAACAATGACTTAGAACCTTGTAGGATTCTCTCTTATACATAGTGAGGTTCTTCGGATTCAATACATCGAGTCTTTGTTAACGAGAAATAGTCTTGAGCTAGAGATGTTTTTTTACCCTTGTAACCTTCATCTTCTTCATCCATTTATAGATGTTGGGAAAGGTCGCAATTTGGATTTTCTTGATGTGGGAGAGACTGCTTAATCTTCTAGGCATCAAGCATTGATTGGTGGAATATGAGGTTTGCAATGTGATATGATGTCATTGGTGAAAGATATGGTTGATGTGAATTGTATCACAAGTTGGTGGGCTGCCATGCAACACCAACAATTGTCATCACTGGTTGGAGTCTTCATAACCTGCGACTTCATCTTGCGGTCATTCAACAAACCAACTAGGTAAAGTAGTTGGCCCCATTTAGGATATACACGTTGTTTATTCTTGAGTTTTGTGGGACTTTCACTTGCTCTTGGACCTTTATGTTCTTAGATGGTTTTCCAAGATGTACTGTTCGTAAAGTGGTCAAACTGCCTTGCCAATTGAGTGTGCTATTGGGCAAGGAGACTGCTATTTGTGCTTTTTTGTAGTGTGCATGATTTCATGGGTATCATCATGTCGTAGTGTGAGTTTCGAGCTTGCATGTGTCATGTTTTCTTGTTTGTTCTCTTAGATCATTCCTTTTTGTCATCTAGTGCGTGATTTATTTGTGCTCCATCACATATATCTTTCATGTAGCAGGAACAACAGTTTCCCCATAACCTCATGTTCAATATCTTAACTTCTAGTGTTTTATATCAAATTCCATGATTCCACTTCCAAGGAATTTATTGTCTTCAAATACCTTGCCAAGATCGAATGACTAGTTTTATTTTGTGATTTTCTCTCGAACTTGTACCAATATGACATAAATATGTATTAAGTATAGAGTAATTAATGTCTCACAAGTTAATCTTTAATTCCACTCATAATGGCATTGTTAGATCGATTTTGGGTCAAGATAGGAAATTGGCTTCTTCACACACAACCCATCTAAATTATAACTATGCAATTAAAATTGGCATTTCAATAAAGAATGCCATTTGCATAAGACCATATGGGCCATTCTCAACTCAATTTCGAACTCCAAATGTGAATTGTGGACCCTAATGTAAGACTTGAGGTTTTAGAAGTGCTAGCCCATGTCAACAAGAGATCACAATCATGAAATTGACGATGTAGAGGGCTTGTTCAATAAACACGCCAAATAGAATGCGCCGCGACGCGCCCCTTTTTTCTTTCTCCCTTTGCTTGAGCCGGCTCTAATTGCCCCTTTTGGGGTTCTCTCCTTCGTTCTTCCTCGATTCCTCTCTTGTTCATCTGCTCTTCCTTCTGTAAATCCGCCTTCCTCTTTGTGATTTTTGTGATTTCTCTAGCTTCTCCCCCTAGATTGGTCTTATTGTCCATTATGCTCTCCCCCTCTTTTGCAAAACGTTTGGGTTTCTTGACTTCTTCGATCTGTTCTTTGGATTTGAGAATGTTGTGGTCCCCCTTAACCCTTGTCGATCTTGGTGCCATCTTGACCCTTTGCTCTAATCTCCTTCGAAGTGGCCAGCGTAGGTTGACCAGTCCTTGGCGGTGGATCTCTCCCTATCTTCATCATTATTCTCGGATCCTTTGTTCTCCTGCGCCTGGGGTTCTTTTCTATGGGGATGTTGTTTAAGACTCTCTTTTTTGGATTCTTGCTTCTTGCGTTGATCTATTTGTGTTGGTCGCTTATGGTTGTTGTCTTTTGTTGGTGTATGTGATGGATCTCTCTTTATTTGAGGGATTTGTGCCTTTGTGGAATGCGGCTCTTAGGCTTCTTTGGAGGGGAAAGACTTGCTCTTTCCTTTCTTGTGTTTGGATCTTGACAAATCCAGGTTATGTTCGTGCTTCTTCTTCTTCTCTTGTGTTTCTTGGTTTGTAGTTTTTTATGTTCCAAACTTTTCTCTTTTGGCTTCATTATGGATTTCTTCTCTCTTGTGTGGGTTTTGTGCCCATCAAGATTGAGAACATGTCTATTAGGCTACCTTTAGAGAATGAACAATATCTTGCTGAAACTTTTATGAACCATTGTTCCCCAAATCTTACGAAATTTTCTCTAATTGTGATTCTGAATCATGGTTTATCTCTTACTATGGTTCTATTTGCTACATTTGCTTGTTCTTGGTCTCTTATTCTACTTTTTGGTATGAGTTTGGTGTAGTTCCTAAGTTGTTGCATGTTCACCTTCGTCTACTCTCTCTATGATCGTGGGAATAACAACCTCTTCATTAGTCTTATCGGTTTTTGGAGACTGGTATTAAGCTCTCAGGTGAACTCTTTCTAAGCTTTAGTGTTTATTCCCGGCTTCTTGAGATTTTGATTTTGTGCTGTAATGTGAAAATCCTGATTGATGTGGTCATTGAAATCTCCTCCTATATGTTTATTCTGAATATGGTTGCAAAGTTTGATTTTATGTCCATGAATTTCTCTGGTTTCTTATCCACCATTTTTTGTAACAAGGTGCTTCTTAAACTCAACTTTATCTTTGCCTTATCTGTTATAGTATGGGTGCTTGCTAATGGTTCATTCTTGGCAGTGAATTGGCAGCAAGTGCTCCCACTTTCATGGATTCCATTATGGTTTGTTGTGGTTGAGGAGTTGTTGCCTTCACTATATAACCGATGCATGAACTTTTTTAATAGCAACCTTATTCCTCATTTAGTAGGGGTTTGGATTTGGCTCCTATACCTTCTTGGTATAGTTGTAGCTTGGTTTCTCCTTCTGATTGAGGAATTAACAACTTTCTATGAGGAGATTTGGATGCTTTATTGTTTTAATGAACATCTTTGGAGAAATGATGTACTATCGTTCATGATGCCCATTTTTTGAACTTTCTATTCATAAAAATGCTATATATATCTGCTATTCCTACCTTTGATGGATTATTTTTTTGCCTCATCCTCTTCTTTTAAATAACTTTGAGCTTCTTAATTATTATCTCTTAGGTGCAATTTTAAGCTCTCCAATTGGTTTTTTCCTACCAAATACACATAATGTTTTTCTCAAATGTGCCCTGGATAGTTGCATCTCACTGGTTGGGGTTCTTTGTCCTTGGCCTCCTCTTTCCTTTTTTGGATTTGAAGTCAGGACTTTTGCTCTAGCTTCTGAGTTGTTTATGGCTTCTTATGACAAAATGTCTCTTTTTTATTTGGAATGGTAACCTATGAACATTTTAATCCACTCTTTGTTTGTTTACTTGTTGTTAATTTTTTCTATCAAACTCTTCTTCTTCTCTCTACATTTGCAAAGTGTTTTGCTTCAGTTAATCTCTTAGTTTTGTGGTTGCCTCCTTTTGCTCCTCCCTATGAGTTTTTGAGTTGAAACTTGTTCTTATCTTCTTCTCTTGGAGATATTTAACTTCTGTTGTGATATAAGTCTTGCCTGTCTTTGCTTATCTTACCTTCTGCATTTTCTGCTCAACTCTTTTACAACCTCTCTGTTTACAATTACTGCTTTAATTTTTATCTCACATTGTTTCTTTTTTCCTAATTATCACCTTAATCATGCTTCTTTGTTTGCCTTATTGCCTCATATGCCGAATTAGGGATTTTTAGTATTTTCTCTTTGCTCTAGATATTTGATAAACTGTTGCCTTCACACCTGTTTGCATGCTATCTTCAAGAAGTGGCATATTTTATATTCCTTTTTTCTTCATTCAGCAGTTAATGTAACTAAGATTGTCCTTCTTATAATCATTTCTCTAGCTACACTGGTATTTAATGCTTATGTGTATTTTTCTCTGCATTGTTACTGTTCAAAGTACATTTCTTGCTTCGTTAAATTCTATTCACATTGGTTCAAGAGCTTCTGTATATATTCTTTTTGCATGGTTACTGTTAACCTCTTCTTTGACCAATCACAATTATTATCAGTTATTACCTTGCATGTCATTTATTATGACAACTCTCCTACTATCTTTTACTTCTCTGCTGCCTTAGATACTTCCCTATTTAAGGACATCTATTCCCTTAATAGTAGTTTCATCCAACAATTTGTTATTTCCCTAAGTACACTCAAAATGATAGATACTAGTTCTTATCAGGATGCTTTGGTCAACTTCCATGTTCTTATTTCTATATTTGTTCCAAAGGAAGTTGAAGGGATTCATCTCTGTTCTTCCTTCTCTGATCAAACTCAGCTTGATGTATTCCTTGTGTCTCATCCTCTTAGTCTTACTAGGCCTTTATCCTGTCGTGAAACTCTCTCTCACTTCTCTAATGGGTCTCCTCAGGCAATCCCTGAGGTTGACTTTGTCCAAATCAATGATCTCCTAAACCCTGATGTGTTTACTGCACAGATCCCTCCCACAAACCCATGCTATCCCTTCAGTCAAAATACTTGCATGAACTTATGAATTTCTCTCTTTTTCTCAAAATGGTGGAGGATCCTATCTCCACTACTCTTATAAATGGTAAAATGAAGGAAGTTTGGAAGGATTCTGTTAAGGGTGAAGTTCAGTTTCAAGAGTTTGCCAACTTTTGGATTCTGTTTAAGTTTTCCAATAGAGAAGCTAGAGATGACGTTTGGAATAAAAGACCCTATCTTGTTCAGGGGAAACTTGTTGCTCTTGTCCCTTTTTATCATGAATTTAATCCCACTATTAATGAGATTCTTAGAACTGACATATGGGCTAGGATCCCTTCTCTGCCATATTATCTCTACAACCCCTCTGCTCTTGACTTGATCTTGAGGGACAACCTCATTGGTCATCTCATTAGGGTGGATGAGGTGTCAAACACAAAGACCAAATTGAACATTTGTAGGGTGCTTGTCAATGTGGATATCACTGCCCCTCTCAAGGGGAGTGTCAAAATAAAAAACCATTCCAACTCTGTTATGACTCTTAATGTTTGATATGAGACTGTCTCTAAGGGGTGTGGCTGTTGTGGGGATGATTCTCATGCCTTTGATGAGTGCCCTCTCAACAACATCCAGCCAAGAAGCTTCAAGCTAAGTGTGCTAGAGAACTCGACTGAGGCTGAGCTTATCCAACAAACCAATCTTTCTTTTCATGGTGCTATGGCTTCTAGACCTGCTGTTTTAAGGTCTATCAATGGCCCTACCTTTGTCAAATATAATGTCATTTCTCCTATGTTTGCACCAAACCAGGCCGCTATCCTTGTTGTACCTTCTGTGGGTCAGCCCTCTACCGGGGTTGGTCTCTCTGAGTTCAACCCTCTGAATGTTATACCTTCTTATAAACCTCTTCTTACTCTTGAGATGCTTTCTTCAATGGACCCTATGCTTTTTATTGATCCTGCTGTGATGTTGCATGCTCGTGAGCAAGTTGCTTATGATATGGCCAATTTACATGCCCCTATCCTTGAGACAATGAAGATCCCACCCTTCCTTTGTGCCTCTCCCTTGGTTCCTGTGTGTTTAGGGTTGCCAGGTGCTTCAAACTCTATCCCACAATTGGCCTACTTGGGATCGACTAGTATGGATACTTGGACTGAGTCCACTAATACTTAATTTACTGAACAACCAACTGAATGTTGTTGACCTTTCCCGTGCTGGGGAGTGCTCTTCTAACTCCTCTAAACGCAAAGAATCTGAGCTTTTAACTGAAGTGGTTGATGCAACCTCTACCCCAAAGAAACTTAAGAAGACTCGTGGCAAAAAACAAGCAGTTTAATGATTATTGCTTTTTACATGTGTGTTATCTTTTGTATTAGACAACTCACCCCTATGTTTGGTGTCTTTCTAGCTTGTTTCAATTATGTATTTATATTTCAGCATATGGTTTTGCTTAAGTGTTTTATGGATGTATGGTTGGGCTTTGGCATTCTAGGTATGCCTGCTTTTGATGACTTCACTGCCCTCTTGTATAATAGTTTGTTGCATTGCAGCCTTAGCTGGATTTGGTGTGAAATATTAACTTCAGTTTTATGTTACTTAACTTTCTCAAATATTTCTCTTTATCTCCTATCATAATGTATTAAGTTTCTCTTATCTATGGCCTCTTTTTGGATCAATTCTTCATCCTGTTATTTTACTTCTCTTCTTTTGAATTGGTTTTTAGTTCCATTTAACTCTCGGATTCTTTGTTTTCTTTGTGACAGGCTTGTTCACACTCTTTCTTCTTGCCTTGAGCTTCTTCTGGTTAGGTGTTGGCTCGAGCTTTTGGCATTCATTAACTTTTCCTCTTTTTTTGAAGTCACAACTGTATTGTATAAGTTTCAACCTCGGTGTAATTACTTATTAATAAGGTTTAATGTCAGCTTATTTCTCTTTGCTCGTTCTACGTTTAACTTGTGGTATTTGTTCTTTAGTCTTTTTGTCTATCTTTTCTTCCAGGTTAAATTGTTATTGACTTATGGTTGGAATTACCTCCGTCATCTTAATGTTTTGTGGCTCGCCTTCTTATTTGCCTTGTTAAGCTTGCTATTTAGTTTGCTTGTTTCCTTGTTTTTTCTAGGTGGTACCCCTCTCCGTTTACTTGATTTTTTCCAGCGTCGGTTTATATTAATTCTTTATTTGGTAAACTTTTATGGATTTCACTTTGTTAATTCTCCCTTGCTTTGTTGTTTTACCTTTGAGCTCTTTTATTTTTTTTATCAACAAGGTTTTTTTTATGAATATAGGCTTTTCGAATGTTCGAGGTATTCGCAGACCTAACTTTTGGGAGGAGGTTGAGTTTATTAGAAAATTAAATAAACTCAATTTTTTATGCCTAGCCGAAACAAAAACAGGGATGGAACCTAACTTGGCTAGGCTGCGTAAAGAAGGCTTCAAATCTAGTATTACTTGCCCTTCGGTGGGTACTAAAGGGGGCCTTTGGCTCTTAATCTGTGAAAACTCGGAATCCCGTAAATGTGATCTTTATTTTTAATCGTCTAATATCATCTGTTTTGGGCAAGATAACCGCACTAACGCGTATCCTGCTATAATGTGGGAAGTCCTAACCAAACAGAACTTGTAATGCGTTATAAGTAACAATCAAGTAATAAAGCAAGATAAGAGGCAAGAAAAGCTATAGAATAATAAGGTCCATATGATAATTGAGATTGAGGATCTTCTATCAGTACAAATGAATGCTCAGAACAGAGTAGAATGACTGGAAAAAGACTTGAGTTTTCGTGAGTGATCTTTTGCATCAATGTCCTCCTCCATGTCCTTACTTCGTATCTATTTATACCCCTCTTCCCTATTTTGACCGTTGGTGTTGAGCAAAAATGTACACAAAATTGCAAAACACATTTAAATTATTTTTATTTTAGTTCGACCCTCTCTTTTGACTCTTTTGATTAAAAGCAATACCGATACAAAATATTAAGTGATTTTTGTGATTTAGGCTGCACCCAGTTTTGGTGGTTGCCTACGTATCTCTTTAAAGAGAATCAAGCCTTACGTAGTTCAAAGTGTTTTAATTTGGGTTTGGTTTGATTTTCACGCATTAGTGGAACAAGCCCGAACCCACCTTCTAGGAAGGGTTGCTCGGATTGAAACCAACTATCATTTGCGTGATGCGAATAAGATTAAACCCACCTTCTAGAAACAGTTGATTAATCTTTTCGCTATCAAACATGTTTTTAAAGTTTTATATATTTTATTTGATTTATCTTAATTTAATATGCGACTGAAAATGACATGTATATATTATGTCAAATGTCCTACGTATCCACTTGTATGATGTGGAATCAAGTCAAACGTTGTTCTAGAAATCAAATAATATGGATTCAATTTTGACTTTATCTTTATATTTAAAAGTCAACTTAATATTTATGATTGGACTCAACCTTTAGATGTCGATTCTCCTACACGACTCTTTTGAAAGAGATATCGAGTCAAATGTAGGTCTCAATGAAACATAGGTTTGATTAAATATGATTTTATTTTTTGATCGTGACCGAACTCAATGAGCTTTTTGCTTTATATTGAGCTTCCTACGTATCTGACGAATCGGAATCAAGTCATCGTAGTTCAAACTTAAGATTTTGGTATTAAATTTGTTTATTTTTATTTCATGCATCATAGGATTGAATTCAGACCCACCTTCTAGGAAGGGTTGCTCGGATTCAAACCAACTATCATTTGCATGTAAATTATTTTTCTTTTAATCTTGTCTTCAGTGCGTCAAAGGATAGAAATAAACCCACCTTCTTGGAAAGGTTGTCTAAATCCTCCATATTATCATATGCAAAACAAAAGACAAGTTCATTTCATATTTTGATTTTATTTTAAAATAATTGTTAAACCCAATATGCATATATTTTATATTGGGCGCCCAACATACTCTTTTAAGAGGATCAAGTCGAGCATAGATCTCAAAAGAGGTGCTTTAATTTTATTATCGACTTTACTTTATCTTTGAAAATCCACTCTAATTTTGTGTATCAACTCGATATCATGATAATGAAGCTTTTCACATAGCCCATAAAGAGCATTATATTATACATAGTTCTAAAAATAGAACAAGTATTTAGATTAATTTTTTTATGTGTGTGCGACTGTACCCGATAAATATTATATTTAATATCGAGTTCCTACGTAGCTTATGAAAGCATCAAGTCTTAACGTAGTTCTCAAACCAGACCAATTAAATATGGTATATGGTCTTCATTTAATTAATTTTAATTTAAAGGTTGTGATTGAACCCGACTAGCATTGGTGCGCTTTATATCGAATTTTCTACGTACCCTTTTAAAAGGGATCAAATCATACGTAGTTCTTTAAAGAGAATCATATGATAAGGTCGTGACCTTAAATATTTGATCATTACCATATTAACCAAAATTTAGCTTGTAAGTCAAAGCATATTCCACCTTTATAATTTTATATTTCGATGGGTAATTTCTGCAACAAACCACATTAAATGAAAATTGTGCACGTGTACCAGTAGAGCATATACTGCCACACAGTTTAAAACATGATTAATCATGTAAGTCCAATTTCGTGATTAACTTAGATTTTAATTCTCAAATATTTGGACGACTCAAGTTCGGGAAGCCCAAATTCATCAAGGCCAATATGAATGATCACGACCGTTTGAATATATAGATTTTTTTACCATAATTAATCTACAATCTTGTAAATTAATTATAACTCACATATCTTTTATCCTTTCTAAAATAAGACTAAAAGTCTAAATCTGTGAGTATCCATATAAAATTTTGATCAAATTTAAAATTTAAAATTAAGTTAATACAATATCTTTTTCTTTCCATCAAATCTTCTCCCTTATTTCGTCCATGAATCTTCAGGGAAGACGCATTGGCCATGATCAACATTATACTAATTTTTTTTTAATGATTAATGGCATATTCTTTATGAATTTTCATGTTTAACCATCTGTCTCCATGAACCGGCCTTGTGCCCAACTTCACTGGTCCGTACATGATTGGATCAAGAAATCAAACGGACATTATAACGGCCTAGAAAATGATTTATTGGATGCGAGGATTCGAGAGTAATTACTCCCAAATCAATTACCATTTTGCTTAATGTGGAGATCCAAAAGTAATTACTTTCAAATCAACCACGATCCACGATAAGGCATAGAGACCCGAAAGTAATTACTTTCGAATCAACTATGTGACTTGATGTAGGGATGCAAATGTATATAATATGATAGGGTTTTCGGATGCAATCGGATCATCCCAAGGCTACAGATACGATCAATGATTTGATGTTCGGATCCACGCGGTTCCTCCCAGGTCACACCATTAATCAAATTCCAAGACAATATTCATCTGATTTCAAGAGATGTATGAAACAAAAGGAGACGGGCTATACAAACCACCGTCTTCATCTTTAGCCTCCACTAATCAATCAAATGATGAAGGCAACATTGAAGTCCATGTACGTGCATGCTTGGTGAGGATTTTATATATCTTTCCCACCAAATGGGTTCATCGTGCCTTCATTGATCAAATACGTACAGGAGAAGACCCCCTTGTTTCACCTCTCTCTGTACATACCTGTCCCTTCTTCTCTCTTTTTGTATCTAACCTCCGCTTGCATTATTGGTTTTGTACCGAGAAAGTTTCCATTTGTGTGTATGGAAAATTGGGAGGTTTTCTCTCTATTTTGATTATGCCCATCAGCCATGGGCGGGGAAAGAAAAAAAAAACCAACCTCTTTTTCCATTCCAAGTTTCATTTATATAGGAGAATGAAAGAAAATGGTTAACGAGAGTTAATTAGTTTTTTTAACCGAGTAACTACTTTTGAGAGCAGTTGCAAGACTTGATAACTCTTTTTTTTCTTTTTCCTTTTATTTAGGCTGTATAAAAGGCATTTTGGAGAAGTTAACAACTAACTACCGCCAAACGGAATTAATTAATTAATTTTAAATCCCCCTGTTATTTCTCATTTCATGTGTAAGATACACACAAAATACGGTGGGGTAGTTAAACTAATTTTTATTAATTAATTTTTTTTAATTGTTATTTGGGCTAATTTTAACCCATAAAAATAACCAACTCAAAGTTGAGCTCCAGATAGTTTGTAAAAGCCCATTTTTAAAATGAGAGTTTTTTTTGTTAAATTTATGATGAATTAACCAAATTTATTATTTTGATTAATTAGCACCATATCATATAAAATCATGAAAATTTTAAATTCATGAAATTTTACTCGTCAACAGATACCCCCGAACTTTGAGCGTGTGAAGAAAATGAACGCGTACAAAGTTCGAACTTAGGTGCTATACATGTTTAATGGACAAAAGTATCATATTTCTCCTCCTAGGAATATACTCAAGGAAGAACTTAACTCAAATGATGGTCCGAAGAGAGTAAGGATGTATAACATATTTCCTTTTAAATATGGTCATGTAAAGAGAAATTCTCTCAAAGAATTGACTTTGACCATTAATATGATATGAGTATAGTGTTTCGAAAGAATGTTTTTCGAAATATGATTTTTTTTTGTATGACTTAAAGGCTAGATGGCCGTGTTTAAGGGTTCTCTTGTGATGGACAAGAATTTGTTAAGGTCTTAATGCCAAAATGTTTGTGCTTTTTGGCTACCTTGAAAAAGTGACTTTTCGTCAAACCAAGAAAATTGGTGTTTATATTTGTTTTGGGGGCTTTTAAATGACCACACATATGAAATTATAGTAAGTCATTTAAATTCTCTCCATCCTATCGTTGAGGACAAGAGTTTATATAGATATATGAGCGTTTTTGCTTTTGAGAGAAGAAAGCTTCGACACTATAGTGACTTTAAGGATGTTTTTATCAAAGTTTGAGGATTTAATCAAATGGTTCCATGGGAGGAAAGTTTGGTCGAAAAGACATAGTTGGATTGGTCACTAAGTTTCGACATGGTGATCCAGGTCATGAAATTTTGGCATATGGCAGATGAATTTGTTTCTCTTTTTGAGAACATCTTTCATAGATGAATATTTATTCTTCTCTTTGTTTGAACTGTCTTATATCAAAGGTTAACACGATAGTGCTTTAAATCTTCGAACCATATCAACTCTCTGTATAGCCGATATTATAATCAAATGACTATAAGATAAGAGGATTTGACTTCTTCTTTTATTCCTTTTTGGAGAAGAAAAAGTCTTGTTTGTTTATGTGGCTGCATCATGCATGTTAATTGAGAAGATTGTCTACGTATCTCTTTAAAGAGAATCAAGCCTTACGTAGTTCAGAATGTTTTTTTTTTAGGTACCAAGCATTCTTGTAATGCTGAATCTGAAGTAGTTAAATATTGGTACCCTCATTTAGATTAGAGGATTATCCATTGAAGATGAGTCATAGAGTGAGCTCCATCTTTGATTTTTAAATGAGGTGTGTCGCCTCTTATTGACGGTACCCCCTTTCATCCTTAGGGTGTATCCTCATTTTAAACCTTCCTTTGAAGATTCATATTTTCGAGGATTTTCCTCATTAATGACCATATCATCATTTGAAGAGTCGACCTATAGAAACTCCTAGGGAACACAATCTTATTTAGATAAAGGTTACCCAATGAGATTAGATGTAATCTTCTTTGAAATTGGTCATTCGATAATTTTCCTCCTTTCTCTTTGCTCTCCTCTTTTTAAGGGCTTGCTTAGCCTTGGAGGACTTAAACCTTGAGTGTTTGTTGAGTTTTTTTATACTCGTACATTTTTTTACTCAAAGGCACTATCATCCTTGTCTCCATCATCCTTATGTGGAAACAACTTTTTGACATTTAAGATTTTTCTAGTCTCATATAATGGTGTTGCCTTGGGTTGGATATTTGCATACCAAGGTGTACCATTCAATTTGGATATTATTATCCATAATATACACTACATGAGATCGCCATTGGAGCCAATCATAGAGTGGGAAGAATATCCTTATTTTTATAACCTTTAATTATGTTTTGGGTCTTTTAGGAGACACTTGAAGTGGGGAACTACCATTGTAACATCTACCATCAAAATTGGTTTTTTTGACGAAGCTTTTGGTTTTGTTGATGTTATCCCATCGATATTATTCTCCTCTTTCTCAATTATACACCTTTTATATTTTTTAAAGACGCAATCATCTTATTGTAGATGACTAATGAGTCGATAGTATCGAACAATACTTTTGATAGTCTGTTTGCCCACTTCATTGGAATTCTCCAGTTTTAGAAGTGTTATAAGTTTGGTATACATCAACTCTTCAAATATTCTTGGTACTTACTATCTTGAATAGGCATATTTTTTTTGTATGAAAAGAAAGCCTTCGAGAAGATTCTTTGGCTTTCCCCTTTTTCTTGAACTTTGAAGTTGTTGGTGATAAAAAGGGTTTGCCATCAAGTTTGATGAAAGTCTTCATTGACTCTCTTTCTATTTGTGGCTTCTTGCCATCACCATTTCTCACCTCACCGTCTTGAGGTTAATTAAATCATTTTTTATTGAGCATGTTTATACTCAATGTTATATGATCTTAATGCTAACGCAACGAAAGCTATTGGCTTAACATTACCAAGATGCACCATTAACTTAGATGACATTCTTGTAGAGATGTGCTTGTTTTCTTAAAATTTCAAGGCATTTAACAGGCTCCTCCATCATTTTAGTGAATAGATGAGCCTCTTTATCATTAAGGCGTCACTGAATGTTGTTATACCACTATTTGAGTAGATATGAGCAAGATGCTCACGTGGTATACCATAGATGCTATCAAACTTGTCAAAATTAAGTCTTTGATGACCTAAGGGAGCGAGAACTGAATCACATTGAGTGGAGCATGACATATTGTATCCCACCACACATGGATTCTATGAATCTTAAAATTCCCTCATCCCTTGATCAATTATCTCCTTGATATCTTGGAGAGATATAAGTGAACTACCACTTGGGTTTTCATCACTTTGCTTGGTTAATAGTACTTGCGCCACCTCTCATGAGCTTGATTGGCTACTTGAGCTACAAGTGACGTTATTGAGAATCTTATTTTATTAGTTACAATTGCAACTCTTAAAGTTGTTCCTCAATGTCAAATGAGATTGCATCTAACATTAGTATGTTTTTTCTACCTCGTCTTGGAAGACAAGTATATTTTTCTTGTAAATGGATATGGGTGGAAACTTCTCATCTTGGAAAGGAAAGATAGGTCCTTATTAAATAGAGAACCGTTGTTTATTGCACCAAACATCGTAACCATGGAATGAAAGAGGTCAATGGATTAGATGACCTTGGGAACATGCCTACACATGAAATTTATCTAACCTTAGACTTTGTGACAAGTCCAAAATAGGTTTGAGATATGATTATTTGGGATATTAGACCTAATGTCTTTGATAGGTCTCACTCTTCAATATGATCTTGAGAAAACACGTACCACTTTCTTAATCTCCTCCCAAACCTTTTTAGGTCTTGAAGGCTTAATTAATTTTTTTTAAATGGGATCTTGAGTTAAATCTCCTCCAAATAGGAGGTCATATTGACTTGTTCAAATTCTCCCATTTTGATAGGGATAGACTCGTTGTAGATTTGAGTCTGAGAATCGACTAGAGGAATGATTAGTGCTCTTTCATTTTTGTGATGTGAGCTCATTGGATGTTTTACATGTTGCCTTAGACAACTTTTAAGTTGTAGAGTTTGTAATAAACCAAGTGGTATAATCCTCTCGGATCCATTCTTATGACCATTTATTCTCCTCAATTTGTTGACCTTGGTGATCATGGAGACAAGCTGGGTCGAATGTTTCACAACCTTCCATTATCTTGATGACTTGGAAGGTGGGTTTGAGAGGATCTCCAATGAGGGCTTTGGTGCCACTAATACTTGGGATCATCATACCACGAACCCGTATGTTATACGAGCTGTTACCTAGGGAATTCAGTCCATATTTGTCAAGAACATTTTACCCCCTGGGTATGGACCCATGATGAGCATCTCTTACACATTGAGAGATAATCTCCTCTATTAAAGCATTGATATCTCCATAGGAGTTCTTACACGGGTCTCTATTGAAAGAGAGTCCCTAATGAAGTGAAAGAACACTTTAGCGATCTCCTCTTAATCCACAAACATCCCTATAGGACGTAAGTTGTAAGGAGCTCGCCTAAGAAGGATGTTGCATTCAAAATCATTTTCATGCAACAACCTATTAAGTTTAAAGTATCGACATTACTTAAAGATGAAAAGAAAGAAAGGGTCCCACCGAGCGTGCCAAAAATATGTTGAGCAAAAATGTACACAAAATTGCAAAACACATTTAAATTATTTTTGTTTTAGTTCGACCCTCTCTTTTGACTCTTTTGATTAAAAGCAATACCGATACAAAATATTAAGTGGTTTTTGTGATTTAGGCTGCACCCAATTTTGGTGGGTTGCCTACGTATCTCTTTAAAGAGAATCAAGCCTTACGTAGTTCAAAGTGTTTTAATTTGGGTTTGGTTTGATTTTCATGCATCAGTGGAACAAGCCCGAACCCACCTTCTAGGAAGGGTTGCTCGGATTCAAACCAACTATCATTTGTGTGATGCGAATAAGATTAAACCCACCTTCTAGGAAGGGTTGATTAATCTTTTCGCTATCAAACATGTTTTTAAAGTTTTATATATTTTATTTGATTTATCTTAATTTAATATGCGACTGAAAATGACATGTATATATTATGTCAAATGTCCTACGTATCCACTTGTATGATGTGGAATCAAGTCAAACGTAGTTCTAGAAATCAAATAATATGGATTCAATTTTGACTTTATCTTTATATTTAAAAGTCAACTTAATATTTATGATTGGACTCAACCTTTAGATGTCGAGTCTCCTACACGACTCTCTTGAAAGAGATATCAAGTCAAATGTAGGTCTCAATGAACCATAGGTTTGATTAAATATGATTTTATTTTTTGATCGTGACCGAACTCAATGAGCTTTTTGCTTTATTTTGAGCTTCCTACGTATCTGACGAATCAGAATCAAGTCATCGTAGTTCAAACTTAAGATTTTGGTATTAAATTTGTTTATTTTTATTTCATGCATCATAGGATTGAATTCAGACCCACCTTCTAGGAAGAGTTGCTCGGATTCAAACCAACTATCATTTGCATGTAAATTATTTTTCTTTTAATCTTGTCTTCAGTGCGTCAAAGGATAGAAATAAACCCACCTTCTTCGAAAGGTTGTCTAAATCCTCCATATTATCATATGCAAAACAAAAGACAAGTTCATTTCATATTTTGATTTTATTTTAAAATAATTGTTAAACCCAATATGCATATATTTTATATTGGGCGCCCAACATACTCTTTTAAGAGGATCAAGTCGAGCATAGATCTCAAAAGAGGTGCTTTAATTTTATTATCGACTTTACTTTATGTTTGAAAGTCAACTTAAATTTTATATGTCAACTCGATATTATGTATTAATCAAGTTTTCCACACAGTCCATAAAGGACATCAAATTATACATGGTTCTAAAAATATAACAAGTATTTTAAATTAATTTCATTTGTGTGTGCGACTGTACTTAGTATATATTATATTTAATACCAAATTCCTACGTAGCCTATGGAGGCGTCAAGTCATTACGTAGTTCTCAATAAAAGACCAATTAAATATGATATATGGTCTTAATTTAATTTTAATTAAGGTCATGATTGAACTCAACGAGCATTTGCGTGCTTTATGTCAAATTTCCTACGTACCTTTTTAAAAGGGATCAAATCATACGAAGTTCTTTATAAAAAAATTAATTCTATTTTGACCTTGAATTTGTGATCATCTATATGAGCCAAAAATGGCCTAAAATTATAAATTTATCCCCTTGTTGGGTCGCTCTTGCCATCTCATTGGTTTAATGAGCGATTTGTTGATTAAAATATAATTATTCCCCATGCTACGAAAGTAAAGACCTTTTATGTGTCTCAGCATGGAAGCATGTTTAAATTAAAACCATATATATATATATGTAAGCTTTGGCTTTAATTTATTCAGATTGAGTCTTATCTTTTTGTCATATTTAAGGGGAACTGGACTTGTGATCACATAAACTTTCCCCTTAATTAGTCACCTTCACACGATATATATCATTGTGGGTGACTTACTTAAGTAATCAAGTCAAATTTGAGACCCATACATTACGTACATGAACCGGCCCATACATATATAAACATATATGGAATTGTGTTTAAATTAAGGTATTCCAAACCTGGACACCCTTAATTATAACTATATTATATTATATGATCACTTAGTTAATTAAACATAATTTACCACCTAAACATCTACGTATCTAAAGCCAATGTACAAGTTTGACACATGAATTAGATCAAGCTTTCTTTTTAACTTAGGCTTAGCTTTAATTTAGCCCCTCCCACAAAAAATGGTCCTGTTTGATTAATTTGCACCACCGAACTAGAAGGAAACAGTGGGAACAATTATTTAACCTTGTTGACGTCAGTTATTTAGTAAAAACCTAATCAAACAAGATTTCAAATCTTAAATGGGTTTATTTCCATAAGGAAATCTGTTCCATATTTCCACATATCGTCCAAAATGAACACAAAATCTTTTCATATTGGAAATATCTGAGATATTTTTGGTTAACTGGTATGATCAATAAAGCCGGTGAAATCCACCGTTAGAATTTGATCTGAAAAAATCCTAAAAATGAAAATGCATCCATATTAATTAAGTGAAGCAAAACCCTTACTAGAATTTTTCATAAATATAACACGGATTAATATTCTTCGAATTTTTGTTTTGGTATTTCATGAAACCACCCTTCACCAAACAGGATGTCATATGGCCCGATCACACGTTAATAAACAATCTTTTGAGTTTATCACATCCTGAAATTATTTGGGCATTATAACGGCTTGGAAAAAGGCTTAATTGATGTGGTGTTCGGATCCACTCGGTTCCTCCCAGGCCACAAATAATTAATTTATGTAGTGTTCGGATCCACTCGGTTCCTCCCAGACTATAAAATTAACCAATGTTTCAAAATATATATATTTAAAATTTAAAACGAAATCAAAACATTTTATGGGGGTGTGGTGTTCGGATCCACTCAGTTCCTCCCAGACCACAAAATTAATGTAGAGAAGAATAATAAAATGGCGGAAATTAAAGAGATAAATCGCTCCATCATCAAATAATGATTAACGATTATAAACTTAAAGCCCTCTGCATGCTCGTACGTATGATGTTTGTTTTGTTTGCCTTCAACATACATACTTTCCTTTGCTTTTTACCATTTGATATGGTGGAGAGCAAGAACAAAAGTTCCCCTTCAATCTACGCCAATTGTTGGCCTTCACAGAGAGAGGGCCCTTGCCTCTTAATTTTCATTTTGTTTTAAACTTCCCCCAGATCAAGTGGAAGGTCTTTTGTATTTTTTTTTACGTAATGACCAACCCCTTCTCTCCGTTCCAAATTCCCTTTATATAGGATAATTAGAGAAAATGGTTGTCGAGAGTTAATTAGTATTTTTTTTTTAACCGAGTAACTACTTTTGAGAGCAGTTGCAAGATCTGATAACTCTCTTTTATTTTCTTTTTCCTTTTATTTAGGCTATATAAAAGGTCTTTTGGAGAAGTTAACAAGCAACTACCCCCAAACGGAATTAATTATTTATTTTTAAATTCCTCTTTTATTTCCCATCTTATGTGTAAGACACATGTACAAATTGGTGGATGGTTAAATTGATTTTCATTATTTTTTTATTTTTATTTGGGCTAATTTTAACCGACAAAAACAATCTTAAGTTGGGCCCAAAATGAATTTTAAAAGCCCATTTTTAAATAAGGGATTTATGGTAAATTTTCAAGATAAATTAATTGAATAAATTATCTCAATTAATTTTTACCACCTTATATAAATTCATGAATGATTCTTAATTCATGAAAATTTCCTCGTCAACAGTTGGTTGAAACGTTTTGCCCATCCCAGATATCTCGCCCTTGCCGTTAATGGAATAGCCGTTAGTGTTGATCATGGGTCCGAGATCTTCGCCCCACATTGACTGCTCCATCATCGTCTCCTTCTATCGATTTGCTCGGATCAATTATTCTGGGCTTATGACATCCTTTCTTGGGCCAAGTTTCGGAGGGCTCAACAATACCCCCTTAAAAACCCGGGACAACTCCCTCCGCCGCTTTTCTAGGGTTTTTGATTTTTGCTTCTCGGAAGTTGTAGTGCGTAATGGCATGTCCCATCAACCCGTATTTATAGCAGTCATGATGGCCTCTAAGACTTCAATTGTGCTTCTCGGTGTCCAGGTACGCTTCCTTCTACTTTGCTTCTTCGTCTTCAACCTCTCTTCTTCCCTTTACTATGGAAACTTCTAGTTCCTCCTCTCTTTATTGTCTTGAAGCCGCCATTCATCCTTCCCTAACCTCTTCCTGACTCCTCACTTCCTATCACCGGAGGGACAGTACTTCGAAATACCCCATATCTTCGCCTTCTCTGCAGGTTTCCCTCTGCATGCATAGGTATTCTTTCCTCCTCCTGGTGTCTATGCTGACTTCTATGCTGACGATTAGGTGTGCTTGTACGAGTACCCTTTTCGTATCGGCCATCGTTTTCCATTTTCTCCTTTAGTCATCGACTTCTTGTCTACTCTCAATGTTTCCCCGGGGCAACTGCTTCCCCAAGTTTGGAGACTTCTACTTTTCGTCGATCGATTGTGCTCTTCTCAGGGTCTTCCCTTTAAAGCTGCCGACTTTTTCTTGAATTATTGCCTTTCTAAAGGTGGTCCTGGCCGCTTAACTTTGAAAACCTTCACAAATAAATCTGACCTAGTCTTCAACATATAGAAATCTGACCGGGGTTGGGCCGATAAGTTCTTCTTCGTGAGGTTATCTTCTTTGGGAATTGATACGTCTTTCTTGAAAAGTCATTGGCGTTCAACAAGTAGTGTTTCCCTCTTGTACTCGTTGGTCTTTATTCAAATCTAACCACTGGTCGTTTTTTGTGCAGAGAATCTTGCTACTCCTCAACCCCGCAAGGTGTCATCCCAAGTTATCTCCCACATCGAGGCTCTTCCGTTGAAAGATAGATCATACCCCGAGTTAGTAAAAGCGTGTCTCGCAGAATCCGAAGATACCGAGATGTCGAGTAAGCTTTTCTTTCTTCTTCTTCCTTGTTTCAGCATCTTGATCTTCCGCTAATCCCGTTACTCCCATGTTGTCATGTTCAAGAACCACCAGATCAACTGTTGTGTTATCAACCATGGAAAGAGTCGAAGCTAGGAAGAAGAGGATAGCGGAAACGGCTTCCACTGCAGATACGTCTTTGGCGGTAGCTTTGCCACCGAAGGTTGCAAGCGACTCTCCTAAGGCCTCCTTCCTAGCACTATGATGTCCCTGGACATGGACGCGGGAAAATGCTTGAAATCTCTGATGCCGCTTCAAGTAAACTGTCTTCGGGATTCAGGACACTGGTCCACTTTACTTGACTTCTTCGGCGAGATACTGGCGGCTCAGTGGCAGGTATTCACTAACTTCCTTCATCTTTATTGTTAATATTCTTGGTTTATGATGGTTCTGTACTTGTTATCCAGGGTCTACAACTTGCTCTTGCGGCTTTCGACACCTTCAAGGACTATCCCGAGCAATTGGCTCAGAGTAAGATCAGTACGCAGCTCGAGAAGGATAGGTCGGTCATCTTAGGGCATGAAAAGAACGCTTTGGAGAAGAAAGTTGTTGATCTGCAGAGTGCCCTCGAGAAAGCTCTTGGGGAATCCAAGGCACGGGAGGACAAGTTTAAGGAAGCATCAAAGAAAAGTGCTTCTCTTGCTCAAGAGGTTGAAGATACGGTTGTGACTGGATGAAAATCGTTGATGCCAAATCAAAAATAATTCCCTAATTACTAAACTAGTATAGTCAGTAAGTCGGGGTCAAACCCAAGAGACACTTGTATTCTAAGTAGTAGTATTATCAACTCAGAAAGGTAATAAAGGGGGGATTTTGGAATTAAAACTAGAAACTAAGAATTGAAACAAACAAAGCAAGTAATCAAACAAGGCAAAGATTGGATTTTTATCAAGTTAAAGGAAAACAATCCTATTCAAGTATCCACTTTTCTTCCTCAAGTTATTGATCCTAGATTCAAACAAGTTATTTCTTTCAGTTATTCCTATCCTGATCAGAATTATAACATGGCAACGAGACATGCAACTTAACATCCAAACAATTCATGAAACGATCATAAATAATAAGGATATTAGCATTAAGAACAAGGATAAACAGGATACATGCAATTGAATTCCAACGAGTCAAACAATCAACATGCATTCAAATCTCTTCTCAATTGTTCTAGTCCAACGAGTCCTAAACCAATTGAGTTGCTACAAAGATCAGGCTTTGCTACGAGAAAACCTAGATCTAGCAATAGATAATATTAATTCCAACAAGTTAGCTAGGCCTGAAGAGATCAACACATTCAATATAAATTACGCACAAGAGAATTGAAATAACCTGTAGAAATAAACCTGAATAGACGAATCTCACAACAACTTGAGTCTGAAAAGCTTCAACTTGAATAGAATTTAGGAGTTTAGTTCTCCATAAGAGAGAAAAACACAAAAGTCTAAATAATAGAAAACTAGGTCTAAGAGAATATAGCCAAAACAAAGTGTGAAAAAT
The DNA here is from genome assembly GCA_964016875.1 of Fallopia convolvulus. Classification (NCBI taxonomy): domain Eukaryota; kingdom Viridiplantae; phylum Streptophyta; class Magnoliopsida; order Caryophyllales; family Polygonaceae; genus Fallopia; species Fallopia convolvulus. The sequence goes on along the minus strand of OZ024724.1, from coordinate 36,768,431 downwards.
AACCTAATATAGTCTCGAACAAGTCGGAATTAAAAAGATATAAAATATAAAATATTAAACTAAGCGGATAAATATGAACGCGTCCGATCCAGCTAGGCCGTGATCGCCACCTCTTCCTAGCCGCGATCGCGCCTAAGTGCAAACCGCGACCCATCGGCGACTTCTGCCAACCGCGATCGCCACCCACACATGGCCGCGATCGCGGCCTTCAATGTCTCGTGGTCCTCAAAAACGGCGACCTTGTCCTCCTCGACGACGTCCACCGCGACCGCCCTCAGCATCGGCCGCGATCGCGGCCTTCAGCATCCTCCGACGTCTCCAAATGTCGCTAACTCTAAACTTCAGCCTTCAACTCTGATGCTCCATAATGCTCACAATAGGCCTAAAACACTACATAAATATGTACTAAAAAGTCCTAGTTACGCTGTACAAAACACAGCGTATCAGGCTGACTACTGGTCACTCAGAGCTCGTGTTGAGATAATAGAGGAGTTCACTGCTGGGAAACACTCCTCTTGGGACGCTGCGAAGGAAAGGGAGCAGTTCGAGAACTTGTTCCCTGATGAAGTCAACGCATCCAAGAAATCTTCTCTTATCGACGAGATTTCACAAGTCGCCAAAGAAGTGGCCCAGGTGGAAATGGACAATCAGAAGCCATCCGAAGAGATTTCCAAGGAATGATTTCCTTTTGCTTCTTTTATTCTTCAGACTTTATCCTACCCCCAATATGTTGGGGCTTTCTAAAACTCTGTGTTTTGTTTGGTCGCTTTTTGTAGGGCCTGGATGTGGACAACTTATACCCCCTGTTGGTTTTTTGGGGTTTATGTTTATTTCAGTAATGTTCTAGTATTTTCTATGGCCTTGGATCTGTTTTTTTTCTTTTTTGCAGGTTGAACAGGTTTAGTGCTGGAGAATGAAGATCAATGCGTTTGTGATAGATCGACTTGTTTGTAAAAATATGTACTTGTAGTTTAACGATAAACCCTTCGTTGTATAGCGCTTTTTATGTAAGATGCATAAGGAGAGAGAGAATGATGTATTTGTCTAAAGGTGAATACTTGTAATAAAATTGTGAATCGTATTACAAATATTTGGTGAAACTCCTCTTGCTCTAGAGTTTACGTTATACGTTATTGTCTCTTTCATCTTTTTGACTAGTCGTTGTGTGCACAATGTCGCCTGATCATAAGGCAAGGGCCTATGTTTTGGCTTGTAACGTCACAAGGCGTCCCTTGTTAGTTTTCTCAAAACCGTTGTTGTCTTATGTATGTATGAAGACTTAATAATATAATGTGAAAAGAAAAATTATATGGAGTATAACCTATTGTGACACGCGCGTTCTAGAAGTGATACAACTTTAAATTAATCACGTTCCAACTCCTGGGGACTATCTTCCCATCTCGTGACTTCAACTCGTAGGCTCTTTGTCCTACGATCTTCGTGATCTGATAAGGTCCTTCCCAATTTGCTCCCAACTTGCCAGCATTCACTTCCTGCGTGTTTTGAAAGACTTTCCTTAATAAACAATCTCCCACTTGGAACGCCTTTGCATTAACGTGTTTGTTGTAACTCCGAGCTACCCCTTGTTTGTATGCCGCCATACGAACTTATGGCTCATCTCGTAACTCGTCTACCGTGTCTAAATGGTGCAAAAAGTTAGGTAAATTTGATTCCTCGGTAGTAAGTCCATATCGAACTGTGGGCAAAGTTATTTCTACTGGGAACACGGCTTCTCATCCATAGACCAAGGAGAAAGGTGTATGGCCTGTAGCAGTCTTAGGAGTTGTTCGATCTGACCACAAAATAAGGGGTAACTCATTTGCCCATTTCCCCTTTGCCTCTTTGAGTCGCTTCTTCAAGTTGTTGATGATCACTCTGTTGCTTGCTTCTGCCTGACCATTGGCTTGAGGATAACGTGGTGTTGATATCACCAACTGAATGTTGTATTGCTGACAAAATGATCTCGTCTTGTCGCTGATGAATTGGGATCCGTTGTCGCATACTATGGTGGATTGTATTCCAAACCTACTCAGGATGTTTCTTTTTATGGAAGAGATGATCTGGGTGTCTTTGACTTCTTTGAAGGCTTCAGCTTCGATCCATTTAGAGAAGTAGTCAGTCATTGCTAAGATGTAGACACGTTATCCTGAAGCTGGAGGAAGCTTTCTCACGATATCCATTCCCCATTTCATGAATGGCCAAGGGGAAGTTATGGGATGTAACAACTCCGAAGGTTGATGTGGTATAGGTCCATGACGCTGGCATGCGTCACACTTGCGGGCGAACTCCACTGCGTCTTTGTTCATGGTGGGCCACTAATAACTCATCATGCTTGCCTTCCTCGCCAAGTTGCGACCCCCAGTATGATTTTTCGCATTCTCCATCGTGTATGTCTTGTAACACCTTCTGTACCTCTTCCTCCTTTACGCATCGGGCGTATATTCCTGACGACATCCACTTAAACAAAATGTTATTCTTAATGGTGAAAGTGGAAGCTTTTACCTTAAGTCGTCGGGCTTCTTCCTTGTCGTTCGGTAAGACTCCATCTCGTAACCATTTTAAGTAAGGAGTTACCCACGAATCGTCTTTGTCATGATGTCGAATCTGAAACGTATTTTCTTCTTTGATTATGGATGGCGCATCAAGGTACACGAAAGGTATCTTGTTGTACTCTCTTGGGTCGATTGCGGATCCGAGGTTGGCTAAGGCGTCTGCTAGCGTGTTAGCATCCCGGGGTACTTTCTTTATCTCAAAATGTTTGAAATGTTTAATGATCTCTTGAACTTTTTCTAAGTACACCTTCATCTTTGAATCCCTGGCAACATATGAGTTCGTAACTTGATTTACAATAAGTAACGAATCACAAATTATCTCAATTTCTTGTACATTCAAGTCTTTAGCAACGAGTAACCCTGCTATAAGCGCCTCATATTCTGCTTCATTGTTGGTAGCCTTGAATGTACATCGAATAGCTTGGGCTATCCTATCCCCCTGTGGTGACTTCAGGACTACCCCTAATCCTATGCCAATCTGATTCGATGCTCCGTCTGTATGCATCAACCGCTTACCACTTCTTATTACATGTAGCACATCTTGGTCTTCTTGTTCTGAAGTGGTAGGAGTGAAGTCAACCATAAAATCTGCCAACGCTTGAGACTTCATTGCTGTTCTTGGCTCGTACGTGATGTCGTAACCATTTAAGTGGATCAACTATCTTGTTAGTCGACGTGACAATTCTGGCTTTGACATGATACTCTTCATTGGATAATTAGTCCTTACGATGATAGAATGACTTTCAAAATAAGGACGTAACTTTATTGCAGCCATTACCAAAGATAATACTAGTTTTTCCATGGGGGAATACCTGGTTTCCGCATCGAGCAAGGTTTTACTTACGTAATAAATGGCCAACTGGTCTCCATTCTCTTCTCGGATCAAGACGGCACTCACCTCTACTTCGGTCACGACCAATTACACATATAACTTCTCCTCTAGCTTGGGTTTGGAAAGCACCTGTGGGTTAGATAAATAATTTTTCAACTCTCCAAAGGCTTTTTTATGCGCTTCTGTCCACTCAAATGACTTGTTCTTCTTCAGGATGTCATAGAATAACTTGTTTCTGTCCAAGGATCGCGATATGAATCGGTTCAACGCAGCTACTCGTCGTGTCAACTTCTGGATGTCTTTGACGCACTTTGGTGATTGCAGCTCCATTATGGCTTTGATCTGTTCCGGACTCGCCTCGATTCCTCTCTACGTTACTATGTATCCAAGGAATTTCCCCGACGTCACTCCGAAAGAGCACTTGGTTGGATTCAATTTCATCTTGTAGCTCCGCAGGATTTGGAACGCGTCTTTCAGGTGAGTAATATGGTCCTCCGCCTTCAATGACTTCACTAGCATGTCATCGATGCACACCTCCATTGTATCCCCAGTTTTTCCTGAAACATCTTATTAACCAATCTCTGATAAGTAGCACCTGCGTTCTTTAACCCGAAAGGCATAACTTTGTAACAATAAGTTCCCTGATTGGTTACGAATGCGGTTTTTTCCTGATCGTCAGGGTGCATCATTATCTAATAATATCCACTAAATGCATCCATGAAAGTCAAAAGCTCATGCCCTGCCGTCGCATCCACCATTGCATCAATATGAGGCAATGGAAACGAGTCTTTGGGGCATGCTTTGTTTAAATCGGTAAAGTCTACGCAAACGCGCCATTTACCGTTTTTCTTTTTTACGACAACCATGTTCGCAAGCCAATCAGGATATTTTACTTCTCTAAGTTTTCCAGATTAAATTAAGGATTTTACCTCATCGTTGATTACCTGATTTCGTTCGGGTGCGAACTTGCGCCTCTTCTGCTTCACTGGTTCTTATTGACATTTAAGGCGTGAGTAATCACGTCGGGATCAATGCCCACCATATCCTCGTTTGACCAGACAAAACAGTCATTGTTGGACCGTAGAAATTCCACCATTTGCTCACGTAAAGTTGGCTCCAAATCTGCTCCTATTTTGATTTTCTTGGATGGTTCTAGTGGATCAAGAGCCACATCTTCAAGCTATGGCGTCTCCGGCTTTACGTAGTAGGTGGTTGTTCTACAGTCCTTTAATTGCTAATCTGACGACTTCTTCCCTGCTTCAAGCTGTAAGTTCTTGGAGGTCGTTGCTTTCATTGTTATGGAATAGCACTCCCTTGCTAATTTCTATTCTCCCTTAATTTCTTGAACTTCCTTTTGGGAACTTCACGCATTGATGATAGGTAGAAGGGATAGCCCTCATCCTGTGTATCCATGGCCTGCCCAAAATGACATTAAAGGGTGAACGTCAATCAAGTACTTGGAATTTTACCTGGTAGTTAATTCCTCCTGCAACGATGGGCAAGGATATCTCCCCTAACGTGTTGCGTGATTCCTCACTGAAGCCTACTAGAGTCGTAGACTTTTTCACAAAACAATCCATCCCAAAGCCTAAGTTGTACAAGGCATCCAACATGAGTAAATTAGTGGAGCTTCCATTATCAACTAATATTCTTTTGACAAGAAAATTGCTATGGTTAAAGAAATTATTAAGCAATCATGGTGAACTTCCTCTTCTTCGACATCGTCGAAGGTGATCGGCATCACAACAAGACTTGTTCGTGAAGGAGCCTTAGGGCATTCTCTTCTTGTATCCATCGCGACCCTTTTGGTTGTGGAGTATGTTATACCACAAATCTCTGACCCCCCTGTGATAACGTTGATTACTCCAGTGTGCTTCGGGGGTGGCGGCGGACTAGCTTTTTCTTTGTTGCGCTCCAACTGCTCCTTTGCTCTTTCTGATATTAATTCTCTGAGGTGCCCCCTTCGTAATAACTCGCTCACCTCCTTTCGCAACGCGATGCACTCATCGGTTCGGTGCCCATGATCAAAGTGGAAATCGCACCATCTAGACTTATCTTTCTGATGTGAAGGCATGTTGATGTTCACATTTTTACTATAGTTTTTGAAGGTTTTCTTAGTTTATTAGGACTAGTTTTGATAAGATTAGGATTAGTTTTATGTGTTTTTGGATAGTTTTGCATATTTTGTAGAAAGTATAGAAGCTACTCCGTTTTGTGTATTTTTGTAGGTTTTAGCAAGGAAAAGGTGCTGTTTGGAGCTGAATTTGGAGCGCTACGGTGAAAGATGGAGGATTACAAGATAAGAAGTCGAAGTCTGAGTTTTTGGAGATGAACTATTGAAGAAAGCGAAACCCAGGCTCGTTAACGAGGCTGTAAGGGCTCGTTAACGAGGCAACGTAGAGTATTCGAGAAGCTTGATTCTGTGACTCACCGATCCTGTGCAGGAATTTATTTCCGTGTCGGTAGAGTATCTTTTTATGATTTTAGGGTTATTATATTGTATTTTAGGTCTTGTTACCTTTCTAGATTTTATTTCTATCTTTTTAGGGTTTTATTTCTATCTTTTTAGGAAAGTTTTTATCTTTTAGCATTTTCGTTTTCTAGCCTTATTAGTATAAATAGCCCTCTTATTTAGCTTTAGAGGGGGGGATCGGTCATTGAAGAGAGGAGGAAGAGCCGAGAGAGGCGAGAGAAGAGTCGGAGTCAAGATTGTGAGCTCGGTGGACGAGAGTTACCGGGGTTGTTAGTCGTGATTTTGGTTTGTTGTTTTGTTTTTTCTCGGGTTTTCTTCTGAATTTCTGTAAGACGATATTTTGTTATTAATTTGAGTAGTGATTTGTTTTCAATGATTCTTTTGTTGATTTTGTTAGTTTCTTAGTTATGAGTAGTGAGTAGTCTTCTTTTCTAGGGTCGGGGTTAAACCCGGCATAGTTATGCATGGTTGATTAGTAAGATTATGTGTTGAAAGCCTTTTTATTTATTCTTGAAATTGTTTGTTGTGCTTAAGCCTGGATGAAAGTCAAGGTGATATGGGTTTTTAACTTAATTGAAAGAGAAAGTTATAGACTTGAAGGTTGATATGGTTTGAATACGAAAGTTTCAAGCTTTAGATCCAAAACAAGCAATTGAGTGGATTAGTTTATGAAATTAGATTAATTTACTTGCTAGTCAATGAAAGTTGATGAATCTATCTATTTAAAAGGCATGATCTTATCTTCTTACGAGTTTATATGCATGACTATGTTGTGGTATCCCTTATCCTAGATCTTTGTTTTTATTTGAATTTTCTCCTAAGTGATATTCGTTATTGAGTTTGTAGACTCGGTACCGAACCTGTTTAGGTCGTTAGTTTTGGTAATTTGTTTACGGTGATTCGTTAACGACCTTGACAACGTCGTTAACGAGGCTGCTTGTAAGTGTTTGCTTGTTTTTGTTTGATTTTTGTTATTAGGAGTCGATAAACAAACAACCTTGCTTCTCGTGGAACGATCCTGACTCTGCTATACTCAACGGGGTCTTGACTTATAAATTTATTTGTTGTCAAGAAACCCTCTCAACAAATTGGCGCCGTTGCCGGGGAAGCAACGAGTTTGCTTGTTTATTTGTGGGTTTGGGAATAGCCCGACCCCGTTTTTGTTTTTAATTTTTGTTTTCTTTGTCTGTTTTCTCAGTCTATGCCGGTAGGACGTTGAAGGCTCGAATTTGACAACTCTAGTTATTATTCAGAGCCTGAACGTTCCCTGCACCGTAGACGCCGAGAAAACAGAGCCATGGCCACACCTGAAGAGATTGCTCATCAGTTGGAAGTCCTCCGAAATCAGATGGAGGCATTAAAAACCAAGAAGGAAGGAGTTGTCGCCGAGGCTGAGTGTCAACGAGCTAACAATGCTCGTCTACAAGAGGAGTTGAATGTCTATCCGAGGAATGCCAAACAGTATATGCATCCAGAACTGAGGGTGCCAGAGTCCCCAATCGTGCTTTCGGAGATAGAGAAACCCTTTGAGATCAAGTCTCAATTTATATCCTTAATTAAACGGGCTCAGTTTGAAGGGAAACCTACTGAGTGCCCTATGGAGCATATTAGAAATTTTCTTGATTTATGTCACACCACAGCTGCTGAAGGTGTCTCACTCGAATATGATCTATTAAAAGCTTTCAGGTGGTCTCTTGCTGGAAAGGCCTTGAGCTGGTTGGAGAGCCTACCTCCTAAGTCTATCAGGACTTGGAAGAACTTGTATGATCAATTTCTTACAAAATTCTTCCCTCCTGCCAAGACAACAGAGTTGAGGAAACACATCACCTCCTATCACCAGCTGCCTAATGAGACTTTTGTTGAAACATGGGAAAGATTCAAAGAGATGCTCAGACAGTGTCGCACTCATGGGCAACCATTATATATTTTGCAAGAAATCTTTTTCCAGGGTATCAACGCAGAACCAAGAACCGCATCAACACACATACAACATGTGGTTTTATAGAGATGGACCCTACAGCTGCATGGGAATTACTGTATAAGCTATCCAATTATGATGCCATGTATGGAACCCAGCAAGCGCCACAGCCCTGGAAACGTCTCTACGTGCCTAACCGAGAAGAAGTTGACCCGGATGTTAAAAATCAGTTTCTACAAGACGAGGTCAACCGCCTGAAGAAACAGGTATGTTTTCTGAAATCCTCTTAATCTTGTCAAGAGTGTGGTTCTTCCACCCATAGTACTTCTGCTTGCACTAACATAGAGCAGGTAAGAGTCGTTGAGACAATAGCTGAGATGAATTACATGAGAGGCCCATACAGGAACCAGCCTAGTAATTATGACAGGTCAAACAACTGTCAGACGTGGGGCAATCAAAATCCAAATCCAAGCTATGCAGCACCTCCACTAGATAGACGACCTGCGCCTTATCGACCTCCAGGCCATCAGGAGCCACCATCTTGGGTACAAGGTTTACAGGAGAGTATCAATGGAGTCCACAACAAGGTTAACGAAGTTCAAGCTAACCTTGACCACCAGAACAAAAGAGGCGGAGAGTTTGACGTATGGAAGAAGAATGTCGATTCCCAACTAGGGAACCTTGCTGCACAGATTCCACGGCCACAAGGGCAACTTACGGGTCGTCCTGAAGTGAACCCTAAAGGACAAATAGCATCGGTGCACCTTAGAAGCGGGAAGACATTGCCGGAGCGAGTCCAAACTGAGGACAAGAAGGAAGAGGATGCCACGGTTCAGCTCGGTAACGAGCCAGCGAGGGCAACTACCGAACCAGCGTACCATGGTGATGAGGCTCCGAGGGTATCTAACGACCCTAATCCAGGTAAGTTTTTTAATCCGAGCCTTCCTCTCAATTCCAGGGTAGTTAACGACCCCATCAGGGTCGGTAACGACCCGTCGAGCATACCTAACAACCTTAGTGTCGACCCGGTAGCATCACCCCTCGAGCCTAACTTGGTTCCGAGAATGGTGAAATCTCTTCCATTCCCCACTAAGAAATCTATGGACTCTACTAAGAGTAGTTCAAGCATTTCGTAAAGATTCTTCAGGGCATTAATATTTCCATCCCATTTGCTGAGGCCCTAAGCGAAATGTCGGCTTACACAAACTTTTTGAAAGATATTCTTAGCAGGAAGAGATCTATTACAGAGCTGCAGGATGAAGTCAGATCTATAGCTCTACCAGAAAAGCTGGGAGATCCATAGAGATTTGCAATAACGATCGGCATAGGCGACCACAAGTTTAAAGTTTTATGCGATCTGAGAGCTAGTGCTAGTTTACTCCCACTCTCGATCTGGTCCAAGGCGAATATGGGACCATTAGAGCCGGTAGATATGAATCTCTACATGGCAGACGGATCATGTGTTAAAGCCACATGAGTCGTGGATGACTATCCTATTCAAGTCGGGAAATTCTTCATACCGAATGATTTCATAGTCCTCGATATGCCTGAAGATCCCCATGTCCCCATAATTCTAGGCCGACCATATTTGGCAACAGCAGGTGCACGGGTTGATGTGCAGAAAGGACTTCTTACTTTTGATATTGGAGAGGAACGCGTGGAATTCAGCTTGGATCAAAATGCCAACGACCCAATTGCGGTCACACAAATCGAGTTGACCCAACCAGAACTCGACGCAGCTGATCCTAACGAGCCTCCCTTAGATACCAAAACAGAAGAGAATTTCACACAAGTCCTTGCCGAACCTCATAGCCCCACCATCGAGTCCCACATGCACGCGTGTAATCCAGCGGAGTCCAAACCACCTTGGTTTTCGGATTTCACTAATCATCATAGAGGAATACCGGGCATATTGGTAGAAGAAAAGGGACCTAATTTAATGCCTTAAGAAAATAAAGGCTACAAAGGTAAGTATGGGGCACCTAAAGACCCCAACATAGTTGCAAGAGAGCCACCTTGAGCAAGGGAAGTACGTCGGGCTAACGACGTTAAACATAGCGCTTACGGGAGGCAACCCGCTTTTAGTATAGATTAGATTTTTCTTTTCTTTTTAGATTCTTTTTCTGAGTTTTCTTTTGAGTTTCTTTTAGTAATTTTTTAGGATAGAAATTAGGATGCATGCTTAATTCAACGCTTGATTTTAAAAAGTTGATAAACATCGGAATTCTGTGAACCGGCTCTCGGCAGCGCGTTAACGACCCACCCAGGCTCGTTAACGACCCTGCGAAGCCTCAACGATCAATAACCAGTCCAGATTCGTAAACGACCCAATTGGGTAGTTAATGAACAATTCCAAGGTCTATTTTGAGACCAAGTATGGGGTCTCTTGTCTATCTACTTGAGTGGATCTTATCTTGGAACATCATGATTGTTTTGTAGATCAAATGGCAAGTTCCAGCAGACCCGCTACCCGAGCTTAGAAGAAGAGAAGGAACCAGAGGTCCCCATCTCCACCACGCATGGATAATGTGATCCTGCGTACCCAGGTGCAAGCGAATCGTTACCATGACATCTTAGACAAGGACCACAACACTCGGTGGTTCTCGAAGTCAAGTGTCGTACACACAGGGATTTACACGGATGTCAAGGAGGCCTTCATTATTCTCGGTGCCGCTCATTTGCTAAAGAAGGAAAATCTACCACACTATCCAGCCCTCACATCCGAGTTTCTGGCCACTCTGGAGACTAGTTTCCCGTCAAAGAATTCGGCGGGGCGCATCCGGTTTAGGCTCGTTAATATGAGCCGAGAGTACACCATGGCGGAGTTCAACGCAATACTGGAGCTCCCAAATCCGTCTAGAGATTATAGTTTGAAAGACTACAAGGTGACTCGAACTTGGAGCTACATAACCGGGGAGGTCCAGTCCTCCACAGCGGTATTATCTGGGGCAAGCATCATCAACCCCATTTTCAGGATCATTCTCCGAGTCCTAGCCGCCACATTCTGGCTGAAGAGAGAGCTAAATAGACCAACAAGGACGGATGTTGCTTGTCTCCGCACGATCCTTTTCGAGGAGCCCGATCCTTTGAATTTGGGGTATGAATGGCTCTACTACATAGAAAAATCAACCAAGTCCAAGGAAGTGTGGTGTGGTAACTTGGTTAGTCTTTTGGCGACAAACCTTGGAGTCGACCTCTCTCGCTATACACTTGCTCATGCTCAGCTGCTCAACCAAAACTATTGGCTTAGTGCCGGAATTTTTACTCGAGTCTGGGAGGGGCTCGTTACAAAAGTTCAAGGCCGAGATGTACCGCCCACCTTATTGAAAATGGAGTTACTTTACATACCAAATTGGTACGAGTCGTGGACGGGGCATGCTTTCCCGTTAGAGCCCAAGCCGGAAGATGATTTATCACTTCGGCCGTGTGTGTCCCGGTTTGACAGAGAGGAAGATGTGATGGATGAAGATGAAGATGAAGATTAGGATACGGAGTTAGTTGGAGAAGACACCGAGGAGGCCGACACAGAAGGTGGCACAGAGGAGTTCAACCTCGAGGAAGAAGACCTCGACGCTGAAGTTTTGGGCACCAACGTCCTCGTTGACAAGCCTACCAGGCTCGTTAACGACCATTTCCAGACTTCCAACGAGGCACCCAGCTTCGTTAACGAGGGCCCGCACGTAGATACCGAGGCTCCGCCAGCTCCTACTGACCCTCACTCTTATGGACTTGTGCCATACAACCCGGTGATGTATCAAGACCACTTTCAGCCACTCTACCCACCACCACCTCAGCCCGAGTACACAGGATCGAGTATGCCACCACCATGGGCCGAGGATCTTTCTGCACAGATGCAGCAGCTTCACCTCCAGCAGGACCACATTCATAGGAGGATGGATAGATGGGAGACTGTCTATTCCGCTCGCATGTCGATGGAGGATGAGAGGCATCGTCAGAGAGAGGCGGAAGATGTTGAGCGCTGGAGGACGATGTACGACTTCATGGGTAACTTTGAGCACTACTTTCCTCCACTGAACCGTTGATTCAGCCTAAAGAAGACGTTTTCCTTGTTTTCCACTCTTGGGACTTTGTAAGTTTTATTTTTTCTTTTTCTTATTTTCTTTTTATTGTTTTCTTTTCTTTTCTATTTCTTTTCTTCTTCTTATTTTCATTACAGTGGGGACACTGTAATTTTAAGTATGGGGTGGGAGAAAGTAGAGAAACTTATGTGTTTTGTTGTTCCTTGAAAAATTTGAAAAAAAAAATTGAAAAATTTCTAAATAAATAAAAAAAAGAGTTTTAGAATTGATAGATACCCCTTTCTTAGGTCCTATGATGGTAGTTGCTAGCATAATTATATAATTCCTTGCAAACATGTCTTTGATAGCATAGCCGGATTCTTATTATAAAATTGTTTTTTAGGACGGAATAGCATTTGATGAAATTGAGCACATATTCTTTATAGCATAAGTGATGCAATCCAACAAAAAAATAGACCTTGTGAGTTATTTTTGGCCTTATAGGGAGAACATTAAAAATCTCTCTTCTTTTTTGTGTGATTTACTCTCTATATGCATATTATCTCTTGGCGTTGTGATGGTTATCTATTTCTTGAGACCCGTATAAGATTTATAGTTCATTACTTGTGAGAATCAGATGATAGAGAGCTTATTTTATAAGCCCTATTAATCCTTATCCACCTTTACATGATCCTTCTTTTGACAGCCAATTTTAGCCTGAAGCCTTTTATTTTTTAGCTCCACAAAATTATTCCCTAGCTGAGATAAGATTGACCCTATCCGGGGATTAGGACTTAGTTTGGAGAGGTATACTTGTTGAGTGTAATAAAAAAAGGGGGAGTGAAGTATAATGTTTGCTTTGATTGAGGGATTATAGGGAAGGGTAGATTGGAAGTCTCTTGTTTTTAATTGTTATAAAAGAAAGATCTCTTGGTACAAAAAATGCACAAAATAAGGTTGATGGTTGAAAGAAAGTTGTTTAAAGGGAAGAGGAGTACACGATGAAGCGCATTAACGACCCTGAAGTGGTTCGTTAACAAGGCAGCGAAAGAAAGAAAGAAAAAAAAAGAGAAGTTGGATAAATAAAAATATGAAGAAAGAAGGAAGTTTGAAGTGCATTCAAGTTCATATAGATAATATCAGAGATTCTTTTTATTTGTTTTATGAGACTTTCTAGGATATATTGGGTGAGTGAAATTAAGTGCGGAGAGTGAGTTTGGTTTGTTGTTCTTATGAGAGTTTTTGGTGAGATATGTGAGTTTTTAGGAGTCTTTGATTCCCGGATATTATTAGCAACACATAACCAAAATATTTTCCACGCCTTATTGTTTTTACCAAGCCCCATTACAACCCGGCCGAATGGAAACTTCTATGAAGTTTTTCATTGAGCCCCCTAAGTTCTCTTGATGATTTTTGCTTGTTTTGACAAATCTTGGGTGGAGAGTATTGGTGATATAAGTTCCAATTTCTATGAGTTTTTGTATATAAGATGAGTTGAGAGATTGAATTTATGCACCCATACACTTGAGAGTTGAGTGAAACACATTACTATCCCTTGTGAGGTTGGATTGTGTTTTCTTATGACTATTTGGTGCATATATGTGTGATGACGTTGATAATCATTTGTTATTTTTCTTCTATGTGTTTTTGTTGCTTTTTAGAAGATGGCTATAGTCTGATGAGTTTGTTTGTTTTGGTTTTGGTTATTGGTTAGTGATTGCTTGAGGACAAGCAAGTCTAAGTATGGGGTATTTTGATGTTCGCATTTTTAGTATAGTTTTTGATAGGTTTACTTAGTTTATTAGGACTACTTTTGATAAGATTAGGATTAGTTTTATGTGTTTTTGGATAGTTTTGCATATTTTGTAAAAAGTATAAAAGCTACTCCGTTTTGTGTATTTTTGTAGGTTTTAGCAAGGAAAAGGTGATGTTTGGAGCTGAATTTGGAGCGCTACGATGAAAGACGGAGGATTACAAGATGAGAAGTCGAAGTCTGAGTTTTTGGATATGAAGTATTGAAGAAAGCCAAAACCAGGCTCGTTAACGAGGTTGTAAGGGCTCGTTAATGAGGCTACGTGATAGAGTATTCGAGAAGCTTGATTCTGTGACTCACCGATCCTGTACGGGAATTTATTTCGTGTCGGTAGAGTATCTTTTTATGATTTTAGGGTTATTATATTGTATTTTTGGTCTTGTTATCCTTCAAGATTTTATTTCTATCTTTTTAGGGTTTTATTTCTATCTTTTTAGGAAAGTTTTTATCTTTTAGCCTTTTTGTTTTCTAGCCTTATTAGTATTAATAGCCCTCTTATTTAGCTTTAGAGAGGGGGATCGGTCATTGAAGAGAGGAGGAAGAGCCGAGAGAGGCGAGAGAAGAGTCGGAGTCGAGATTGTGAGCTCGGTGGACGAGAGTTACCGGGGTCATTAGTCGTGATTTTGGTTCGTTGTTTTGTGTTTTCTCGGGTTTTCTTCTGAATTTCTATAAGACGATATTTTGTTATTAATTTGAATAGTGATTTGTTTTCAATGATTTCTTTTGTTGATTTTGTTAGTTTCTTAGTTATGAGTAGTGAGTAGTCTTCTTTTCTAGGGTCGGGGTTAAACCCGGCATAGTTATGCATGGTTGATTAGTAAGATTATGTGTTGAAAGCCTTTTTATTTATTCTTGAAATTGTTTATTGTGCTTAAGCCTGGATGAAAGTCAAGGTGATTTGGGTTTTTAACTTAATTGAAAGAGAAAGTTATAGAATTGAAGGTTGGTATGGTTTGAATACAAAAGTTTCAAGCTTTAGATCCAAAACAAGCAATTGAGTGGATTAGTTTATGAAAGTAGATTAATTTACTTGCTAGTCAATGAAAGTTGATGAATCTATCTATTTAAAAGGCATGATCTTATCTTCTTACGAGTTTATATCCATGACTATGTTGTGGTATCCCTTATCCTAGATCTTTGTTTTTATTTGAATTTTCTCCTAAGTGATATTCGTTATTGAGTTCGTAGACTCGGTACCGAACCTGTTTAGGTCGTTAGTTTTGGTAATTTGTTTACGGTGATCCGTTAACGACCCTGACAATATTGTTAACGAGGCTGCTTGTGAGTGTTTGCTTGTTTTTGTTTGATTTTTGTTATTAGGAGTCGATAAACAAACAACCTTACTTCTCGTGGAACGATCCTGACTCTGCTATACTCAGCGAGGTCTTGACGTATAGATTTATTTGTTGTCAAGAAACCCTCTCAACACATGTTACTCTTTCTAGGCCATTTAACAGTATCCCCCATGGTGTTGAGGGTTCAGACTACCTCGGTTGCATCCACGCAGAAGTTGTAGTGGGAGAGTTTCGGAGTTAGTCTGGGGTTTTGATATCTTTCACCCTGTCTGGCTATCGTCGCATTGACGGTTGTCTTGGTATGGGGTGTAGTAGGGTATGGAGCGTATCTTGGTTCTCGTCTTCCCTATTTCCGGTCCAGCCGGTGAGGGCTGACTGCTTTTCCAACAAAGAGGTCAACTTCCTCTAATCGAACATGGGCTAACGCCTTTACCTACACTTCATCAAAATTCGAACAAGGATATTTAGTTAACTCACGATATAACTCGGGATTACAAACCGATATGCCCCTTCAGAATGCCTCCACAGCTATAGCGACATCACATCCTTCAATAGTCACCAATTCCTCGTTATAGCGGTTGAGGAAAGCTTTCAAAGATTCACCTAGTTTCTGGATCAAGCGGTACAAATCACTTGATCGTTTCTTAGCATGTCGGTTGCTTGCAAATCTGATCCTGAACATGTCAATTAACTTGAGAAAAAAGAAAAAATACTCCCAAGAGGTAAGTGCGAATGCCAATTGAGTGCGGGACCGGATAACGTGTTCCCGAACCATCGATACATAACAATCTCCTTCATGTCAAAAGGGACTGTGCTAATATTCATAGCTTGTTTGAATGTGGCTATATGCTGATCGGATCTGTTACCCCTTCGTACTTAGGTGCATCAGGAACGTGATACTATCGGGAGATATCAACTCTCGCAATAGCGGGTACAAAGGGAGAATCGGTATAACCATCTCTCCTTTCCATCGCTATCGGTTGAAGTGCCCATGGAACCTGAGTAATTCAATCCTCCAGGGCTCTAAGGCGTTCCCGCAATTGGGAAACCTCAGTATCTTCACGTACCGCCCTCAAGGAATTACCATTTACCTGATACCCGGTTACTGGTCGGATGACATCAGGTGTCACAAGACTTGGATCGTCCATATCTAATCGTCTAGCGACTCCTTCCACCACATCGGTTCCTCGGGGACGGGTTGGGGCCGATTGTAACTGAGATTGAAGCAAACTGTGCTCATTAGTTAAAGTTTCAATTTGCTTCTCGTATACCTCAGTGAACTTGGCATTGGTCTCTTTCTGGCTTTCTAGGTCCTTCTGAAGAGCAATCATTGTTGCTCAAAGTTCCCTGATGACGTCGACATCGCCTCCTCCAACTCCTCGTTGCTCGGAAGTACCTGGGTCGCCATTGGTGTTTCTAGAACCTTGCTCAACTCCGTCCACATTCCCGACACCGTTGATGTTCCCGACACCGTCAACATTCCCGGCGTCGTGGCTGTTGGTTTCCTCATTGCCCTCCTGATTGTCGAGATCCCCTACGTGGTTGTAAGTAGTTTGGATTCTGTCCATTTGACAGATTCTGTAGCTGTTTTAGCGTGACTTCTTTTTGGCTAGGGCCCCACGGTGGGCGCCAATTGTTTTGGACAGGATAATCGCACTAACCCGTTACTTGCTATAATGTGGGAAGTCTTAACCAAACAGAACTTGTAACGCGTTATAATTAACAATCAAGTAATAGAGCAAGATAAAAGGCAAGAAAAGCTAATAAGTTCAATATGATAATTGAGATTGAGGATCTTCTATCAATACAAATGGATGCTCAGAACAAAGTAGAATGACTAGAAAAAGACTATAAAAGGCCCTCTTGTCTTCTAAGAAAGGGTTCCCTCTCATACACAAAAAAGGGGGGAAAGGGTTCCCACACTTGAAAAAGGAACCAAGAGGATACTTGGAGAGCAAGGAGGAAGGAGAGGAGGAGGAAGAGAGAGAGAATCGGCCAAGAGAGGAAGACTTGATAGGTTTTGTTGGTAGATTTGCTTTGATTTGCTTTGTTCTTGTGGATTTGAAAACCCTTGATTGGAATTTGTGGATTGCTTTGGATTTGAATGAAACTTTGCTTTGTTTTGAGATTGATTATGATGATTGCTTTCCCTTTTGATTTGATTGCTTTCTTTGCTTATCACATGGAGTAGATCTCCTTGATCGTGGGTTATGGGGGAAAACCCTAGCTAGGTTTAGGCTAGAAACCCCAATTCCATAGCCTTGAGTGTTTGATCTAAGGAACCCACTCTACATAGAGCTACAATTCCTTGCGAAAGTTGGGAATCAAGGCTTGAGATTGGCAAAGTAGCGAAAGTGAACATGTGTCAATCTCAAGACCTTGCTTCGAAGGGGATTTACCCAATGATCGAGGTGTAGAAGTGGTTGGAACGAGGGCAAAAGCACTCGATCCTAGTCCGATCATCACTCATTGCTTGAATTGGGGTAGAAAAGCCTTAATCTACTAGGGAAGGAACCCAATAGCCCAAGATCCACTTTTAAATCTTTGAAGTTCGACATCCCCAGCTACCTCGGGCCCGACTTACCCAGTGTCGGTCCCGACTTCCTCTTGTCGCCAACCTCGGGCCCGACGTGACCTCAGTGTCGGTCCCGACTGTTTTCTTTATTTTCCTTTGTTTTATGCTCTCCTTTCTATCTTCCTAGTATCTAGGCACATCGATCGAGTAGACTTCCCGAGTGTTCGACACCCACCACGTGCTACAACGGGGTCGGGTTATAAATTTTATCTCTAGACCCTCGCAATCCGAGGTGATCAAAAGATTGGCGCCGTTGCCGGGGAAGTCTAAGTGCATTGAGTGCCAATTTGGTGAGTTTCTTGTGTTTTGGTAGTGATTTGGGTGAGGGAATAGCCCGAACCCTTTGTTTGTTTTTGATTTGTTTTGGTTTGTGTCTTTGTTTCATAGGTGTATGCTAGCTCGTTCCTCCTGAGGAACACTTGAGCTTGAGTTTGTGAGTGATCCGGAAAGTATTCTGAAAGAAGCCCGAAGAAGGAAAAGGATGGCGAATCAAGCTCTCCATGTTGATGAGGAGTTGGCTCAACTTAGGGCCGAAATGGCTAGATTGAATCTTGAGAGGGACAATCAAGAGGAGGTGGCAAGAAGAGAACGGGAGCAACGGATGAGAGCCGAGGCTAAACTCAACGCTCTACCCCGGAATGCATGCCAAAACATGCATCCGGAGTTGAGGGTACCCGAGCCGGCTATTGTGCTTCCCGAGGTTGCCAAGAATTTTGAGATCGACGCAATTCATCACCCTCATCAAGCGTGATCAATTCGAGGGCCGTCCACATGAGTGTCCCATAGAGCACGTCAAACGCTTTGTGGACATGTGTGAGACGATCTCTACCGATGAGGAGACATTGGAGTATGTGCTTCTAAAGGCGTTCAAATTGTCACTTGGGGGCAAGGCCACACATTGGCTCGAGAGCCAAGCTCCTAGGTCAATCACAACTTGGAAGACACTCTATGATGCTTTCTTGATGAAGTTCTTCCCTCCCTCAAAGACAACCGAGCTAAGAAGGAAGATTGCAAGCTTTCAACAAGGTCCGAATGAGCCTCTCTTCGAAGCATGGGACCGTTTCAAGGAGATGTTGCGCCAATGTCCTACTCATGGCCAACAACCATATGTGCTTCAAGATATCTTTTTCCAAGGCATCAATCCGGTAACGAAGGACAAGCTCAATCTCCACACCGATTGTGGGTTCATAGACTTGACACCGGATCAAGCTTGGGAGCTACTTGACAAGCTATCCGATTATGAGGCTATGTATGGGGTGAGTCAAACTAGCAAAGAGGTGAAAGTCCAAGGTGAAGGTGCAAGGAAGTTATATGATCCAAACGGAGAAGACATTGATAGGGATGTGAAGCTCCAATTCCTTGAAGGTGAAGTGAGCAAGCTTAAGAGGCAAGTCCACTACTACAAGCAAAATGCTAGAGCTTGTGAGGAGTGTGGTTCCTTTGCACATGCTACACAAGTTTGTCCGAATGAGAGCCAAGTGCGCTTGGCCGAGCGAATTGAGGAGGCAAACTATGTCCGAGGAAATTTCGGTGGAAGAGGCAATTTCAACAATGGTGGCAATGGCCGGTGGAACAACGGTCAAGCTCAAGGTTACAACAACAACTTCAACCAAAACGAGCCAAGGGCGCCACCACCACCATATAGACCACCGGGATTCAATGAGCTACAATCATTTGCTCAAGAGATGAGAGACGGGTTCAAGGAGATGAGGACCCAATTCAATGAGTTTGGAGCATGGAGGAGGCAAGTCGACAATCAATTTGCCCAAATCGCGACTCGGGCCCCGAGAGAGAATGGGAGACTTCCGGGCCGACCCGAGGAGAATCCTCGAGCTCAAAACAATCAAAATGAAGTCCGGGCAATTGGAATGAGAAGTGGCCGAAACCTACCCGAGCCACACATGCCTAAGAAGAATGAAGAGAGTCGGACCAATTTACCCAGCAAGTCGGGTCCGACGTCCCCCGAAGTCGATCTAGCAAGAAGATCGACTTCCTTACCACGGACCGAGGTCGAGAGCAACTCGGGACCGACGTACACAGACCTCGAGCCGACTCCTCTGCCCAGGACCGAGATTCACAACATCGGGCCCGACATGGTGCCCAAGTCGATCCAACCACGAAATGTTGCAAGTGAAGTGGGGAAGTCCAAAGAGGTTGATCCAAGCATGATTCAAAGTGCAACAATTCTTCCATATCCCTCGAAGAAGCCGAAAGATGTTGTTGAGAACAAGTTCAAGAGGTTTCTCAAACTCTTGCAAGGCTTGAACATCTCCATCCCATTCACCGATGCATTGAGCGAGATGCCATCTTATGCCAAGTTTTTAAAGGAGATTTTGAGCAAGAAGAGGTCCATAGTTGAAATGCAAGATGAGGTCAAGACCTTGGAGTTACCGCAAAAGCTAGGAGATCCCGGTCGCTTTGCTATAACCATTGGTGTGGGGTCTCAAAACTTTCAAGCCTTATGTGACCTTGGGGCAAGTGTTTCGGTGATGCCCGCTAGCATTTGGAGAAGAGAAAATTTGGGTGAAATGGAGCCGGCCGATATGTCCCTAACTATGGCCGACGGTTCCATCATCAAGGCTAAGGGAATATTGGATGACGTTCCGGTGCGAGTTGGAAAGTACTTTGTCCCCGATGATTTCGTGATCTTGGACATGCATGAGGATCCCTTGGTCCCAATAATCTTAGGAAGACCATTCTTAGCTACGGCGGGGGCAAGGTTTGATGTCAAGAACGGCAAGGTTTCCTTTGAGATTGGGGAAGAAAAGGTCGATTTTCACTTCAACAAAGCTTTGAATGAGCCGGACGCCTTGGCCATCCTTAAACTTGAAGAGAGTGCCAAGAGAAAAAGTGAAGAAGTGGAAGTTGCTAGAGAGGTCGTTGTGTTGAGAAGTGATGAAAGCTTCAATGAACAAATACAAGTAAGGGAGTTGTTGGAGCAACTTAAGGATCAAGATGAGTCAAGGATCAATGCTAGCCCAAGGAGAAATGAAGAGTATCCTTACTTATATCCTTTTGATGTTGGTGATGACCATAATTCTTTCCAAACTTTTGATTCCTACATTTGTTTAAGTGATTTGAACGATGACTTAGGAGACTCCTACATTTGCCTTAGTGATTTGAAAGATGAATTGGTAGAATCTCCTAGGAATTCTTTGGATAACTTTGGTGTAGGAAAAGAAAAACATGATGGAGCAAGTAAGGAGGAGAAATCTCATTCGTTGGAGGAGTATGATGAGATAGGCCCGAGATCGGAGAGCCATGCCTATATAGACCATCGTTGGTGGTTTTATGGGTATGAAGGCAATGGGAATGGGCATAACAATGGCGAGCAATTCACCGTGTTTCACCCGCCATAAGGTTGAGGTTAGGAAGTCAAGCTAGTGACTCTAAACGAGCGCTTCTCGGGAGGCAACCCGAGCTAGTAGCTTTCTTTTCGTAATCTTAGTTTGATTTTTTTTAGTTTAGCTTAGCTTTTCTCTAATCGATCTCTATCTAGTGTTTTGTGGATTTATGGTGTCGTGCATCCTTCAAAGTTGTGTAGGATTTGAGGTGAATAATATTTAAATGGAAATATGGGAAAGAAGTTGCAAGAGGATGGAGTAAAATTGGTGACCCGAATACTCCCACATCGAGCCCAGGTAAGTCGGGCCCGACATAGGGACGTCGGTCCATGAAGTCGGTCCAACTCGATTTGACTAGTTGGAATGCCAATTTTGCCCTTGACCTAATTTGTCCCTTTCCCCCATTAAATACTATCCCCCACCTACCTATCATCTTCATATCAACCACCATTCCCAAAATACAACCCCTCTCCCTCAAAAATTCTCAAAGTCGGCCGCCTCCTCCCCTTCCATACTCGATCCACACACTCCCTACTTCATCTAGTTACAACCACAAAAAGGCCTCCCAAACCCGAATCCAAGTAGAAATCTCGAGTTCAATATAGTCCTTCGTTCGTCCCCCATCTAGATCTAGATTGAGGAAATTTGAGTTCTAAGTGCTTATTTTTTGTTTAAAAGTTCAATACTCTTCGAATCCGGTATGTGTTACTCGATCTCTACTTATTTCTTTGAAAATTTTGTGCTTTCATTGCATAGATTGAGTAATGCCATGCTTGATTGAGAGCTTGAGCTTGAGCATCAATGGTGGATTTGCATGATTTGTGAAATTGAGCTTTAAAGTTGTTTATGCATGCTTAGATCCATTTAGAACTTCGATTAGGGATGTTTGATGGTTGAATTTGAAATTTAAGTGCATGATAGAGTAATTTGGGTTGATTTGAGGCTAGAAGTCGAAGCATGAACTAGGTCGAGATCGACGTGCCCAGGAGAGTCGGGCCCGAGTTGTGGAAGTCGGTCCAACAATTCGGACCGAGGTTGAATACGTCGGGCTCGACATAGGTTGGAAGTCGATCCATGTTGTTTTTGCTTTCTTCTTGTGATATCATGTGGATTCATGTGTTTCATTGTTGGCTATAGCCTAATTATGATGTAGAATGATCATTTACTTAGCCAATGTTAGAAGATGTCCATGAAGATTTATGTTGGATTGAGATGCATGTGTGTCTAGAGACTAAGTATGGGGTTCCCTTTGTGTTGAAGTGTTGTTGTGTGTTGATGAGTGCTTTTTTTGAGTTGTATGGAGTTTATCTTGGACCCTTTTGTTTGGTTGGATGTGTGTAGGTACCATGGAGACAAGAGCTTCATCATCTCATGTGGAAAGGCCAAGGAAGAAGTCCAAGAAGTCAAGGAAAGAGCCGAAGTTGGATGATGTCTATTTGGAGGAGGATGAGCAAGTGGAGAGTTATGAAAGATATATGGCGCTTGAGCATCGCACGAGGTGGCTTGATTGGGAAGCCGTGAGGAAGATGGACATGGATCAAGCTCTTCCAAGATTCTACTCCCACATCGGTCTCAATGGGATGCTAAGGTGGGACAACACTCACTACGCCGCCCTCACCTCGGAATTCATGGCCACATTCGAGTGCACTTATGATAATGTGGAGGATGAGGAAGGGGCGATCACTTTCCGATTGGGCAATGAGGACCACAATCTCACTCTTAGGGATTTGGCTACCTACTTCGGGTTTCCATGCCCAAGAGAAGAGACCGGCGTCAACAATGAGAAGGTGAACCAAGTGTGGCGTCATGTGGCCGGGAAGAGTGAGATGAGAAAGGGCGCCTCCACAACCGAGATTGCTAGCCCTCTTTTTCGGGTCATGGTGCGAGTCTTGGGGTGTGCAATCTATGCTCGTCATGAGTTGAGCAAGCCGATGAAGGAGGAGATCATGTTGCTCCATGAGATGCTCTTCAACACCGAGAAGCCCATGAACCTTGCATGGGAGTGGGTCAAGATGGTGCGAGACTTCCAAAGCTCCTCTTGGATCTACTTCGGCGGGATGATAGCAAGGCTCGCCATGCGTCTAGGAGTTGATCTTGACAAGTATTCTCCGGCTCCGAATGGTGTTGAGTTCATGAACATGAAGTATTTCAAGAAGGCCAACATCATCAAGGAGAAGCTCTACATGATTTCCTTGGCCCCTCACTCAAACTATGATGGTGTGTCGATCCGGTTAGTGCACAACCTTTATGATCTTTCTCGGTATCAAAATTGGTACCAAGTGTGGGCCGGCAAGCCACACCCATTTGGTGATCCCGAAGGTGCAAGAGAGGGGCGGCGACAACAATCTCAACACATTCGGTTTACCTCCCCTCCATCTACACCGGATTCCGACCAAGACAACTTCGTGTTTGCACCTCGTGGGGAGGACATGGATGTCGATCAAGGGCAAAGTGAAGAAGATGAGCGCCTCCAAAGCTTGATGGCCGACCTCCGAGCCACGCACCAAGCTCCAACACTGGCGGACCGAGGTACATACCAAGTCGGGCCCGACTTCCCTTAACGTCGGTCCAGTTCATTCCATGGTGGTGAGGTCCCGAGGCATTATGAACGTGGAGAAGGGAGCGGTGCAAGGCGAGAGCAAGCTCAAGGTGGCGGTTATGAAGGCTATGCCCAATGGTACGGTTCGGGAATGGTGTTTCCCGAGCAACAACAACCGGTGGACATGTCCTTCTTGGCCAACCAAATGGCCCATCTCCAACTTCAACAAGAAAATGTTCTCCAAGAAGTCCATCAAGTGAATCTCCAACAACAACAAATGTACCAACAACAACAACAAGTGTACCAACAACAAAAACAAATGCTTCAACAACAAAGTTCTTTCCAAGCTAGCCAACAAGAGATGAACCGAGCCCTCGGCTACACTAGACGAGAGGTAGAGGAGCTTAGGGAGGTGGAAGACCAAAGGTGGCGGGTCCAAGATAGCTTCAACACGTGGATGAGCGGGAACTTCCCTTCCCGTGAGGACCAATGGACACGCCCGGAGCCTCAACTCCAACCACCACCACAAGACTTCTACCAAGAGCAAGTGTACGAGAGGGAGCGGCAAGCAAGGCTCCAAAGAGGATGTAGACGTGACAACCCCTTCGAGTGATCCTATACATGCCATTAAAGAATAAGAAATTGTGAGCTTTTCATACTCTTCTCTCTTGCTTTTAAGTTTTGGTTTCCTTGTTTGATGGGGACATCAAAATTTTAAGTATGGGGTGGGGGTAAGTTTGTTCATGATTTCACTTGCTTATGTTTGTTTGTTATTTTGAGGATATTTAGTTTGTGTTTCTAGTTTGTATTTGGGATGTTTGTTTCTTGGTTTGTGGTTGATGAAAAACATATGATTGATTTGGTCTTGAATGGATGAGTTTTTGGTTTTAGAAAACTTTTTGCAAAAATCCATAAAAAATTGAAAAAATTGTGTTAAAAACAACAAAAAGATTTTGTGTTTTGTAGGTTTTGGACTAGAAATTCCCATCTTAGATTGCCAAAATAAAAGCTAATGATGATGTGAGCATGTAAATTCCTTTGCATATTTTTGGATAGTTTAGCCTCTAAAATGATGTTGCTTTTGATGTGATCATGATATCTTGCTTGTTTTATTGAACATGTGAGTTCTAGGATGAGTTCTTATGCAACTAGGTATGAGTGACCCTTGTGAGATTGATTTTTGGCCATTTTAGGGATGCTTGTTCATATTTGCATATCCCTCATGTTTCTTGTGTGATTAGCTCATTCATGCTTAGTAAAACTTGCTATTGCGGTGTTTATCTATTTTCCAAGACCGTCATGAGAATTGTCCTAGCATGGTCACATTGATTTTGAACTTTATTCTTCTAGTCACATAAATGTTCCATATCCTACCATGAAGTTAATCCTTTGTTTGTAGCCCCGTTCTAGCCTAAGCCTTTGTTTGAAACTCCTCAAAAATATTATTCCTAGCCTTATATGACTTGACCCTTATGGGATTGGACTTTAGAAGAGAGGTTGGGATTGTATTTGAAGAGTTGAGATTCTCTTGGGTTTAAGGGCAAAGAATGGTGTTATGAATCATGTGGGTAGTGCATCTTTGTTGTACAAAAATGAAAAAAAAGAAAGAAAAGAAAGAAAGAAATTGTTGGAAATGTAAAGTGGAATAAAGCAAAGAGCTTAAGTGAAGAAAATGGTCCGACCGAGTTACAAGCAACATCGGGCCCGATGTCATAAGAAATTCGGTCCAAATGTAGAAAGTGTGGAAAATCCAACAAAAAGCCTAAGAGCAAAGATGAAGTGGAATGTTAAGTGAAGTTTTGGGTTGGAGGAAAAATGTTAAGTCTTTTGGGTGAGTGTGAAAGTAATTGTGGAATTTTGGTGAAGTTGGTGAGAGTTTAGGTTGTTCAATCCCCATTGTAAGCACCACAAGACCAAATAATTCCCACCTTGAGAAATACCAAAAGCCCCATTACAACCCGGCCGAATGGAACCTCTTTGAGGACCTCCATTGAGCCAAGTTCGAAATTCTTTGTGTACTTTGCATTAGGCATCTCTAGGTGGAGGAATTGGTGATATTAGCTTCAATAGTAAAGTCCTTACTTGCATGATTTTTGAGCTTGAGTGTTCATTGCTAAACCCAAACACATGATGAGTGATACACATTCACATATCCCTAAAGTGAGGCTTAGTTGCATTGACTTTATTCCTTGGAACACTTAATCATATGTGATGATGTAATCTTGCTTGAATATCAATCACTTGTGCTTAAAATGTGTTTTCATACGAGGCTTTACTTGAAGATTATGTTTCGGTCTTGCTTACATTGTTATTGCTTGAGGACAAGCAAGTTTAAGTATGGGGTATTTTGATGTCTCTCTATTTGGTGGTGTTTTCATATGTGATTTCCTTTGTAAATATGTTTCTTTTTCCCCTTTTCTTGTGCGTTTTGTTCCTTTTTAGCTTAGTTCCCGTATTTCTGTGAGATTCGGAGACTATGCGCATTTTATGTGTTTTGTAGGTAATTTGGCATGAATCGAGGATCGATTTGAAGAAGGGTCGAGACATGGAGCAAAGGCCGAGCTAAAGGAGGAAAGAGAGGAGCAAGCCATGAAGAAGAAACAAGAGAAGCCAACAAAGAAGAAGGTGGAACGAGGTCCGGACCGAGTTGCAACCACGTCTGGCCCGACTTTGAAGTTTCCAACCTCGGACCGAGATGCACAGTAACTCGGGCCCGAGGTCCTCCGTGTCGGTCCGAGTCGGTCACCGAACTACTTGGGCTCCAAGGCACGAATTTGTGGACTTCCACTTTTGCCCCTCATCTAATCTATAAAAGGCCCTCTTGTCTTCTAAGAAAGGGTTCCCTCTCATACACAAAAAAGGGGGGAAAGGGTTCCCACACTTGAAAAAGGAACCAAGAGGATACTTGGAGAGCAAGGAGGAAGGAGAGGAGGAGGAAGAAAGAGAGAATTGGCCAAGAGAGGAAGACTTGATAGGTTTTGTTGGTAGATTTGCTTTGATTTGCTTTGTTCTTGTGGATTTGAAAACCCTTGATTGGAATTTGTGGATTGCTGTGGATTTGAATGAAACTTTGCTTTGTTTTGAGATTGATTATGATGATTGCTTTCCCTTTTGATTTGATTGCTTTCTTTGCTTGTCACATGGAGTAGATCTCCTTGATCGTGGGTTATGGGGGAAAACCCTAGCTAGGTTTAGGCTAGAAACCCCAATTTCATAGCCTTGAGTGTTTGATCTAAGGAACCCACTCTACATAGAGCTACAATTCCTTGCGAAAGTTGGGAATCAAGGCTTAAGATTGGCAAAGTAGCGAAAGTGAACATGTGTCAATCTCAAGACCTTGCTTCGAAGGGGAATTACCCAATGATCGAGGTGTAGAAGTGGTTGGAACGAGGGCAAAAGCACTCGATCCTAGTCCGATCATCACTCATTGCTTGAATTGGGGTAGAAAAGCCTTAATCTACTAGGGAAGGAACCCAAAAGCCCAATATCTACTTTTAAATCTTTGAAGTTCGACATCCCCAGTGTCGGTCTCGACTTCCTCTTGTCGCCAACCTCGGGCCCGACGTGACCTCAGTGTCGGTCCCGGCTGTTTTCTTTGTTTTCCTTTGTTTTATGCTCTCCTTTCTATCTTCCTAGTATCTAGGCACATCGATCGAGTAGACTTCCCGAGTGTTCGACACCCACCACGTGCTACAACGGGGTCGGGTTATAAATTGTATCTCTAGACCCTCGCAATCCGAGGCGATCAATGCGCCGACTCGAGAGGCTCTTAAAACTCCTTTTTAGCTTTCATTGGCTGAAACAATATTTCAATTCAAGCTTTCCTTCTTTCTAATAGGAGACTTAAATAAAATTTCTTCTTGTAATGACAAAATGGGTGGTGCAATTCCTCTACCTAGTAGATTTAACCGGATCCTTAATTTTTCCAATCAGTTTGGGTTACTTGAAACTAAAACTTCGGGCTTTCCTTTTACTTGGCGAAAAAGTTTCGTGGCTCGGGATAATGTTTTTGAAATATTAGACAGAGTTCTCTATCAACAATCTATAACCCATTTTTTTCCGTCTCTTGAAATTCGACATCATCCTTTTTCCTCCTCGGATCATTGCCTCATTACTTTCTCTTTAGGGAAATACAATCCTACTCGAAAAACCCCTTTTAGATTTGAAAATGCTTTGATGACAAGCCCTTCGTTCCATCCCTTGGTTTCTAAGGTATGGAGGTATCATATGTTAGGCTATTATGTCCCATCTTTCAATGAATTTACATCTTCCAAAAAAAATACTCCAAAGTTTGGGCTAAACATCATGTCAATAATAATTTTGAATAACTTAAAATCTTAGAACAACAACTTCTGACGCTCCAATCAGATCTATTAATTGATCCGCATAATTCCAATACATTGTCTAAACTCTAGGCTCATTTAAATAAATATAATGCATTATTAGACTTTCTGCATAATTTCTGGAAAAAAAGAGCTAAAATTACCCATTTACAAAATGTGGATCGAAATACAAAATACTTTCAATCCGTTTCAAAAATATGTGCTCATAAACAACGTCTTATGTCTTTTTAAACTCAGGAAGGTGTTGTCTTGTTTGATCATGACTTAATTTCACAAAAAGTTACTGATGAACTTGCTCATCGGTTCATCCTTAATCCCTCGTGTTTTGTAAGTAATTTTGACTTAGATATTATCCCTAAAGTAGTTTCTAATATAGATAATGTTATGTTGTGTAAATCTCTTTCTTTGGCTGAAATTAAAATTGTTGTCTTTGATCTTGCTCCTAATAAATCTTTGGGGCCCGACGGCTTCACAACTGATTTCTTCAAACATTATTGGCATATTGTTGGAAACTCTGTTGTTTTAGCAGTTTAGGCCTTTTTCCATTCAGGACATATGCTTCGCTCTATCAATAAATCTATTGTAGCTCTTATTCCTAAAGTTGACTCTCCCTTAACAATTAATAACTTTAGACCTATTAGTCTTTGTAATACGATTTATAAAGTCATGATCAAAATTTTAGCTAATCGTATTGCTTCCATTCTACCTTTTATTATTCATCCTCTTCAGAGGGCTTTTGTCCAAGGTAGACTAATTCAGGATAATATTCTAATTGCTCATGAGATTTTTCATTCATTTCATAAAAACAAAAAAGGTAAAAAGGGTTGGATGGCATTGAAAATTGATATGGAAAAGGCTTATGATAAATTAGATTGGAATTTTATGAAACTTATGCTTCTTAAGTTTGAATTCCATGCCAATTGGGTTAATCTTGTTATGGAATGTATTACTACTTCTTCTTCCTCGGTTCTTGTTAATAATGAGCCTGGGAGTGCGTTCTCCCCTAAATGTGGTATTCGATCAGGGTGATCCGATGGCTCCTTTTATTTTTATTATTTGT
Organism: Fallopia convolvulus; assembly: GCA_964016875.1. Lineage (NCBI taxonomy): Eukaryota > Viridiplantae > Streptophyta > Magnoliopsida > Caryophyllales > Polygonaceae > Fallopia > Fallopia convolvulus. The sequence continues at coordinate 36,739,668 of OZ024724.1, read as the reverse complement.
ATGGAATATCTTGCCAGATCCCTTCAATTACAATCTACTTTGGACTCTAAACTTGTTGGTATTCAATTAGTTAAAAATGGGATTTGTTTGCCTTTCCTATGTTTTGTCGATGATACTATTATTTTTGTTAATGCATCACATTACAATATTAATTATATCAAAGGATTTTTAGAAAAATTATCGAGGGTCAATGGCCTTTCTATTAATTATCATAAAAGTAGATTCCAGGTCTCGAAAAATATTTCTCGCCAGTCCGCTATTTCTCTTGCGAGTGTTCTTAATATTCAAATTACTACGTCTATGGAGAAATATCTTGGTATTCCTATTCATAAAGGAAGATTTCAAAACTTTTATAGATCCCATAACTAAGCTGAAAAAAAAGCTCTCACAATGGAAAGCAAACTCGATATCTCAAGCAGATCGGGTTGTGTTAATTCAATCAAACCTGCTAGGCCATGTCAATTATTTAATGCAGAGTTTTCAACTTCCTAAAGGCATTCTTGTTGAAATAGATAAAGTAAACAAATCTTTCTTTTGGAATAAATTTACACCTAATCATCATCCTCTTATTAGTTGGGATAAGGTTTGTTCTCCAAAAGAGTCCGGTGGAATGGGCCTCTGTACAGGGGAAACTGCTGATATTTCTCTACAAATGAAACTTCTATGGAAATTATAACTGCTCCGAAAAATTATTGGGTGAGTATTATTTCTGATAAATATTTAGGATCTGATGAAACCCGAAATAACGACTCGCTAGAAGACAAGGAACGAGGTTATTATATTCGAAAGTGCAAACGCTTGCTACTTTATTTATGATTTTCTTTACAGCGAGGTTACAAGCCGACGAAGCTAACAAGCAATTGAGAATTACACCTTATACCTCCTACGACTTTTCGAAATCTCGAGCTAACAATATTCGAGATCTCCTATTTGCTAAGAGATTCTATCACCTAAGTGTAGTGTGATTGATCTTGAGACGAGGTGGACTCTACTGCGAGTGTGGTGTAGAGTCTTGTGAGATTATGTAGCAAGGTCTTTAGTGCGAACGGGATCTTTGTGTGACTTGAAGTCTTTTTGTGGACTCTACTTGTCTGTAGCGTGGTCTTTTGATGATGTTTCTATCCCGTCGATCTTCAACGAGCAAGATAGTTCTTGAGTTCAAGATGTTTTTCGACCCCCTCTTCTTACGAGGTTCTCCTCTATTTATAGAGGATTGGGGAGTCGAGTTTTGGCCAAGGTTCGATGTGGGATGCCCGAGATGGGGGCTCTTGATTGGTCCGGAGGTGAGGCAGATGGTGATTGGTTCGGGGACGCGGCATCCTTGAGTGGTCCATGTGGGCGGGGCTGTCAGTAGAGTCGGTGGCGAGGTTTAGACCTCGCTCCGAGGTATCGGATGACCTCGTGAGGGAAAGAACTTTGTTTTAATAAATGGGGGTGTGGGAGTGGGACCCCTAATCATCCTTGGAAACACCGTCGTATCTATTTGTTTTTTGGTACCTGGGCCCACCTGTTATTTTACTATTTTGGACATCATCACAACCCCATGGCCTGGGGGCCTCGCTCGGAGGGCCGCAGGGCATAAGTTCCCTGGGACCGTGAGATGCAGGGTGCTTTAGAGGTTGGGAAGTTCTGTGCGAGGTGTAAAGTTCTCGTGGTTGGGAAGGCACTTTGCGAGGTGTATGGTTCTCGAGGTTGGGAAGGCACTTTGCGAGGTGTATGGTTCCCGAGGTTGGGAGTGCACTTTGCGAGGTGTATGGTTCTGTACTTAGGCGTTCTTCCTGTTCTGCACGGATGAAGCTTCCTGGGGCTGCTCGCCATACCTTGCTTAATGAGCCGCCCAGGTGAGATAGGCCCAATAAGCCTTTCGGGAGCGGGGGAGGCCCAAATCCGCTCTTTATAGGGGCGAATGTCACACGCCTCCCCCTGATCTTCTCTTTCCAACATTTTCGCTCCTTCTCTCTCTTCGTCTCTTTGGTTTCCTGCGAGCAGTTTCTCCAGACGGTTTCCGATGAGCTTTTCGCCACTTTCCAGTTGCACTACCGCCCTTCCTTTGCCGACTCTAAACAAGTAAGTTCTCGACCCTCTTCTTCCTGCCTTTCGGTGTTTTTTGCTTTCGATTTTTCCTTGTTCGCTTTTTGCTCTGTGTTTTGTAAAGGCGACGGTGTGTCGCCTAGTGTTCTGCGCCGGTGTCACGTTGGCGAAGCGGCGGTGGTGGTGTTGCGTTTGTTTTTGGGCGTCGCCCTTGTCATTTTTCTTTGTTCTCTCCTTGTTTCGTTTTGTACTTGGGTGGGTGACGGTGATTTCTGAGTGTTTCTTGTGGGCGGTGAGACGGTGGTGTTGAGGGTGGTTTTTGCCCTGGTGTGGTGTCCTTGTTTCCTCTTTGCTTTTCTTCTCCTCCGTTTTCTTTTCGCTTTGCCTTTCTTTTTCGCGTTGCGCTTCGGGGGGAGGGCGGTGGTTGTTTCCTGGTGTGTTTTGCTAGTGTTGGGGTGGTGGGACGGTGGTGACAAACAGTCACCACCGTCGGACCGACGCCACGCCCCTGAAGCCTTTGCCCGTTAGGTGACGGTTGAGTTCCTGCCTTTTTGTCTGCCATTTTTCGAAACTTGAGGTCCTTGGAAACCCAAACGTCATGATGTCCGACTGACGGGACGTTTGGGTTTCCGCCGCTGGCTTCCACCGCTGGCTAGCATTCTTCTTTCACTTTCTTCCTTTTGGCGCTTCAAATTCTCCTCCGCCGTCCTATCCTGTCAGAGTAGCTTCTAGGGTGCCACGTGGCCTTCTTCCCCCATGGCCTCGCGTTGTCTTTCCTTTCGGAGTTATGGCCTCGTGCTTTTCTTCCCTTTGTTGTGACCTCGTGTTGTTTTTTTACTTCGGGGGCATGGCCTCACGCTTTTCTTTCCTTTGTTGTTGTGACTCTGTGTCGCTTTTTTCTTTGGGGTTATGGCCTCGCGCTTGACATCGCACTTTTCTTTCCTTTGTTGTTGTGACTCTGTGTTGCTTTTTGCTTCGGGGTTATGACCTCGCACTTTTCTTTCCTTTGTTGTTGTGACTCCGTGTCGCTTTTTGCTTCGGGGTTATGACCTCGCGTTTTTCTTCCCTTTGGTTATCTTGTCCGATGTCTCATCGTTTATCTCTTTTCCAGGTGCTAGCCTCCCGCGGCCTGGACGTCGTTTTTTCATGCCTAGGAGAGCTTCTGTGAGCTTCCCACCTAGTTTCGTGTTCAAAGTTCAAGAGCGCTTTTACGAGGAGGTCTCCGAGTCCGTGGGAAGCGTAGAGCCTAGTGACTCCCAGAACCCAAGGTCGCCTTCGCTTATTTTTAGCGACCCTTCTTCTAGCAACTCTGAGGTCTCCATTAACTCCCAATTTTCCTGACTTTGCGCGTCGTTGGGTGTTGAAATGGCCTCGCCTTCCGTCTCTGATGAGGCCGTTGTTGGGGTTGAGGCAACGTCGTTTGACCATTACGAGCCCGCGCACTTCGATGCGGCGTACATTACCGATGCAGTGTCCCGCGTCCCACCTATCCTTGAGGAAAGGATCCCCATGTCCTCGGATACACGCGAGGCTTTTTTGTCCGGGGGAATGCATACCCTGTTGGAGCCCAAACATCTTGCGGACATTGCCAAGAACTTTGCCTGGCCCGAGGGGATTGAGCAAGCACTTCCTGAAGAGGAGGGCAATTCCTTGGCGTCTTATGAGAGGTGCGTGGTTGTGCACCTATTCAGCCTTCAAGCGGGCTTCAGGTTGCCCCTGGCCCAACACATCGTCGACTTCCTGTGGCCCATGCAAATTTGCCCTGCTCAGTTGTTTCCTAATGCTTGGAGGCTGCTGTGCACTTACACGGTTCTCAGTCGCGAGATTGGGGACGGGCCGAACGTCGATAATATGTCGACTCTGTTTCTAGAGAGGAAGGAGAAAAAGTCTTGTCTCGTCAACCTTAGCTTGTCGGGTATCAAGATTACCACCAACGTTTCGAACGTCGGGCCATGGAAGAAGAATTGGTTCCTAGTTCGGGATGTCACCGGGAGGTATCTTAATTTCCCCACGGTGCTAGGCAACTTTGTTCAGCAAGTAGGTCCGCACACGGTCCCCGAACTCAAAGTGATTAAGGCACGATATGCTCCGTTGAGTCAGGCTCCGCATTGGAAGTATTTAGCATAGGACCGGCTTGAGCGGGCCGGCCTGAGCCTCGCCCTTCCGCCACGTGAGGGTAGCGAGGGTACTTAATTCTTCTTTCTTTGTTACATATGTATTTTTGTTTGTCCTCCTTTGTCAGATAGCGAGGTCAATAGCCTCGCAATACTAGTTTACTTCAACGTCGTTTTTTTAGAAGCCTCACTAATCTCACCTCGTTTCTTTGTTCTTTTTAACTTACTTTCATGTTTTCCTTTGGCAGTGGATCTTTTGCGCGCTCTTACCTCGAAGTCACAGGGAAAGAAACCTATGACTTCCAGTTCTACAGCCCCGGTTCCCCGAGCTCAAACGGGGATAGTTATCAACGACCCGACTCCACCAGCGAAGCCGCCCCCTCAACAGTCGAAGCCGCCGAAGACGTCCGGGGAGAAGATCGTTGGGGAGGTCCCACCGAAGGGGGATGTCGCGAAGACGTCCTCCCAAGCCTCTCGAGGCTTTGGTGATGGAGTCGGGCACAAGAGAAAGGGCGTGGAGTCCCCCCGTAAGGAGAGGGGGAAAAAACACCGGACGGATGAGCAACGAGGCTCGTCGGGGAAGGACCAACGAGGTCCCTCAGGGAAGGACCAGCGAGGTCCGTCGGTGAAGGGGGTTATTCCCCCCTTTAACTTTGAAGGACGAGCCATCGACGCCGCTGGTCCTTCGCCCGCCAAGTTTCATTGCCCCGGGCCGGTTAGGGGTGCCCCGGTGAAGTGGGGTAAGGAGGAGTGGAAGGAGGAGGTCGCGTGGGCCAACAACCTCACCGAGGCGGCGCTTGACGACGAGTCCGCCCCATACTCGGCCATGGTAAGTTTCGTGTTTTATGAATCTCACTTCTATTTAGGACTTCGCGCCTTTTTATTTCTTTTCTCACACTTTTGCGAACCTACATCACACCTTTTTTGACAACTACAACCGTAGCCGCATCAGCCTCGCTCGTGCAAGGATGGACAAGATGGAGGCGGCGCTTAAAGCCCGCACCGAGGAGTGCGAGAAGCATGCAAAGGAGCTTGGCGTGGCTAAGAAGCGGGTTGAAGCTGCGGAGGGTGCAGCAAGGGACGAGGCTAAGGCGGTGGCGTGGGCGAAGGAGGGAGAGGCACGGACCAAGGAGGGAGAGGCCCGGGCTAAGGAGCGGGAGGGCAAGGCGAGGGAAGTGGCTGAGGTTCTGCAGGGCGAGAATGAGGAGCTTCGGGGTAAGCTTTATACTGAGCATAAATTTTTCAAGGAGAAAGAGGTTGAGCTTTTGAGGGAGGAGGAGGAGGTTACCCGCCTCAGACGACGTATCGTCGACCTTAACAAAGAGGTTGAGGTCGCGGGTCCCAAGTACGTGGCTTCGGAGGAGTACCAGGCGAAGTTGGTGGAAAGCGTAAGGAAGATGTTCCATCAGGCCGTCTGTGTGGGCGTTAAGCAAGCGGTGGCCAAGTACGGGCACATCGATCCTCGCATTGTCTTCTTCAACCCCAATTACGACGAGACTATTGGGGAGTTGGACGGGGAGGAACACGAGGGAGAACGTGAGTTCTTTCTCAACGCGGATTGGACGGTAGCAAGTGAGGCACCTCCCGTGGTGGAGCTCATTCAAGAAAGCCCGGAGGCCGTCGTTATGAGCTCTCAGCCCGCGGCAGACGTGCCAAGTTCCCAGCCGTTGATCGCCCCTGATCCTGCCCTAGAGACCCCGAAAAGACCCGACGCCGAAACCCTAGAAGCTCTCAAGGAAACCGCCAACCCCGCCGCCGAAGCCTCGAAGATCTGAATGGTGTCGTTGGTTTTTGTGATGTTATAATTTTTTTTGTTGGTGGCCCTTCGGGGTCTATAATTCGAATATCTCGGCCCTTGTGGCCTTTATTTTGGTGGCCTTGCGGGGTTTGTTACTTAAACATCTCGGCCCTTGTGGCCTTTATTTTGGTGGCCCTTTGGGGTCTGTAATTAAACATCTTGGCCCTTGTGGCCTTTCTTTTATGTCATTTTTCTTTTCTCGTGATTGTTTGTTTGTCTTAGCCCATTTGTACATGTTCATCCATATCCATCCAACCCCATGGTTCGAGTGTCACAACTATTGTGGCACTCGAGCCACATCGGATGTTGTAATTCCACCCCGAGATCATGAGCCTTGCTCGGATCTTTATGAGATTATGTCGAGGCCACGAGCTTCGCTCGAATCTCGCCTGGAGATATTTTAAGTCATAATTTACCCGCCCTTCTCTAAATTCAACTCCGTTGCTCAAGGAGTTTGTACAAATCTAAACAGGTGCTAGTTAGAAATAAATAATATGGAGACAACTTATTACACGCATCTTGATGAAAACTTGCCCGTTTATGATGATGATTTCGATGTTAGTGAGACTTGGATGGGGCATTATAGCAACTCCCAAAAGATCCTGCTTGTCGATGAAGGTGATTTCTCGTTCTCATCGTGCCTAGCCACCGGCTTTGGCTTTGCTTCCAATTGTTATGCGAAGATCGCGAGCCTTGCTCGGATCTCGCATGATGACATTTAGTTGTCTCCGACCCCATCGGGAAGTGAGTGGTGGACTTAACGAGATTCTCCAACCCTAAGCAAGAAGCGAGGGGTGGACTTTAACGAGATTCTCGAACCCCAAGTGGGAAGCGAGGGGTGGACTTAACGATATTCTCCAACCCCAAGCGGGAAGCGAGGGGTGGATTTTAACGAGATTCTCCAACCCCAAGCGGGAAGCGAGGGGTGGACTTAATGAGATTCTCCAACCCCAAGCGGGAAGCGAGGGGTGGACTTAACGAGATTCTCCAACCCCAAGCGGGAAGCGAGGGGTGGACTTAACGAGATTCTCCAACCCCAAGCGGGAAGCGAGGGGTGGACTTAATGAGATTCTCCTACCCCAAGCGGGAAGCGAGGGGTGGACTTAACGAGATTCTCCAACCCCAAGCGGAAAGCGAGGGGTGGACTTTAACGAGATTCTCCAACCCGAAGAGGGAAGCGAGGGGTGGACTTAACGAGATTCTCCAACCCTAAGCGGGAAGCGAGGGGTGGACTTAACGAGATTCTCCAACCCGAAGTGGGAAGCGAGGGGTGGACTTAACGAGATTCTCCAACCTCAAGCGGGAAGGGAGTGGTGGACTTTAACGAGATTCTCCAACCCCAAGCGGGAAGCGAGGGAGATTCTCCAACCCCAAGCGGGAAGCGAGGGGTGGACTTAACGAGATTCTCCAACCCCAAGCGGGAAGCGAGGGGTGGAGTTAACGAGATTTTCCAACCCCAAGCGGGAAGAGAGGGGTGGAATTTTCTTTCAAACAAGATTTTCATTTTCCGGAAGAGTTTTCGAAAAGCCTGCAATCCTTTATTCACAAAAAACTTGTAAGGAACAACGGGATTTAGGGGGTTTACACATAATACTTCTTAAGCCGCGCGACGTTCCATGTTTTGCTTAGGGTACGTCCCTCACTGTCCTTGAGTTTAAAGGCTCCGGGCGCGACCTCCTCCCCGAGGAGATATGGGCCCTCCTAGTTGGGATCCAGTTCGCCACCTTCGGTACGTCTCAGAACGAGGTTTCCCGTGACCAAAAGACGAGGTCTGACCTTCTTGTCGTGATACACAGTCACACGACGTATGTACTCTCTGGAGCGTAGGTTTGCCACCTCGCACAGCTCGTCTCGGAATTATGGCTCGACCTTGAGGTTGGATTCGTTCTCTTTCTTGTCGTAGTTGAATACTCTCGCCGATGGGACCAAAGTTTCTACAGGGACCAGTGCCTCTGCCCCGTAAGTTAGAGCGAAGGGTGTTTCGCCTGTTGCGCGACGCGTGGTTGTGCGATACGTCCAGAGGACGAGTGGAAGTAGTTCTGCCCAGCGGCCTTGCGCCAGGCCTAGGCGCTTCTTTAGGTCGGTTAGGATGCGGGCGTTGATATTTTCTACCTAGCCGTTGGACTGGGGGTGGGCCACAGAGGAGAATTTGAGGGATATGCCTAGTTCGGAATAGAATGTTCGAGTCTCTTCGCAGTCGAACTGGGGGCCGTGATCGGTCATGATGGTCATAAGAACGCCGAAACGACAAACGAGGTTCTTCCATAGGAAGTCGCAGACCTTTGCCCCGATTATTTTCGCCATAGCTTGTGCCTCGATCCACTTCGTGAAGTAATCGACAATGACCAAGATGTACTGCACTTGGCCAGCCGCTTTGGGCAAGGGGCCGAGGATGTCCATCCCCCACATCGTGAATGGGCAAGGTGTGTGGATGGAGTGGAGGCGGGAGGTTGGGGTATGCTGGAGGTTACCATGTTTTTGGCACCCATCGCACCTCTGGACGTAGGCCTTTGCATCTTGTCGGAGAGTGGGCCAAAAGTACCCGAGATGGATGATCTTATATGCCAAGGCCCGCAACCCCGGGTGGCCACCGCAGACTCCCTCATGTGCCTCGTAGAGGATGTGATCTGTGACCTCGGGCGGTACACATAACAGATTGGGCTCAGCATATCCTCGGCGGTAGAACTGGTCACCGATGACGCAGTAGCGGGCCGCCTGCATTTTTAGCTTCCTGGCCAACGCGGGGTCTTCTGGGAGGACACCGCTCTGTACATACCGCGTTATTAGGAACCTCCAATCCTCGGTCCTTACGGATAGGACCTCGCCGTCTACACTTCGTGAGAGCTTTCTCACTACCATCACGTGGTTCCCTACTTCCAAGGGAAGGGCAGATCCCAATCTCGCGAGCGCATCTGCCTTTGTGTTCGAGGCTCGCAGAATTGATTCTACCGCAAAGGTCTCTAGGAATGACACCAAGGCCTTCACCTTCTCTCGGTAGGCAGGCAGGAATCCTGTCCTAGTGTCGTATTGGCCGTTGAGTTAATGCGCCACCAACTCGGAATCTGTGTAGACCCTGATTTTGAGGGCTCCACTAAGGAGCGCCATCTCGATCCAGGCGATCATGGCCTCGTATTCGGCATCATTGTTGGTGGCCTCGAAGGCGAAGTTGAGGGCGTACTCCATCTCGATTGAGAGACCAGCGAGGAATACGCTGGCCCCGCCATCAGCATCACACCGTGAGCCATCAACAAACACTTTTCACTCCTCCGAGCTTGCGTCGGTCTCGGTGAAGGTGACCTCCACCATGAAGTTGGCGAGGGCCTGCCCATTCATCGCGGTTCTTGGCAGGTAGCTGATATCGAACTGGAAGAGCTCGACCGCCCACTTCGTCATGTGCCCGGAAAGGGCAGGCTGATGGAGGATTTGTCGGAGAGGGAAGTAAGGGCATGGAAGTAAGGGCGTAGTCGCCTCACAGCGGTCATGATGGCCAGTGCCATCTTCTCCGCCGGGGAGTATCGCTGCTCCGCAGGTTGGAGCACGCGACTTACGAAGTATACTGGGTGCACGACCTCTCTAGTCAGCACCGCGCTTATTGTCTCCGGGCTTACGCGACGTATAGCTGCAGATCCTCGCCCGCTAATGGAGGTGACAAAGTGGGGAGCTTTGACAGGAAGGTTTTTAATTCGGAGAAGGCGACCTCAAGCCCCTCGTCCCAGACGAACTTGTCATTCTTTTTTAGGGCGGCAAAGAAAGGAAGGGATTTGTCCGCCAAACGGGAGCAAAACCTTCCCAGACGAACTTGATATTTAAGTTAGTTTCGAGTTTCACTTTAGGATTACACAATTCAGAGCATACTTTTACTTTTAGGTTTTTATTTCACTATTATGGAGAACTAATTTCCCTTTGGAGTTTGTTTAATCAAGGAAGCCTTTTTATATAATTCGTGAAATTCTGGTAACTTTTCTATCCCTTGGTTAATATCAAAACTCTTGTGCTTAATTTCATGATTATCAATTTATTTCTCTTGGCGCGCGACTTGTTGAATTTGATTGATATTCTACTGTTGGATTTGTTTGATTGTTGTTTGTGCAATCTTATTTATCCTTGAAACAACTCTTTTCTAGGACCGTGGACTAGAATTGAGAAGAGTGTTTGATTGTTATTTTATGCATGAGACTCGTAGCTTGATTGCATGAATTAATATCGTTCTTTCCTTACAATTTTGTATGATTTGAATTAAGTGTTCTTGTTCATAACATCTTTTTGTTTGGACCATGGACAAGCGGAAATCTTTTATAAGGATTGGAATTAACTAGGGAATTAATAAAAAAGTGGATGAATTGATGATTGAATGATTAAAAAGGTAGAATTGATTGAATAAACTCTGTTTTCCTTCCATTGATTTAATCCCGAATAATATTTGCTTGTTTATTTGTTTACCTAATCTTCCAAAAAACCCTGTCTTTGTTCTTTGCTGATTGATCAGAATCCTGATTCTCTTGGGTTCGACCCCTTGCTTGCTTGCTATATTAGTTAGTAGTTTAGGGTTATTTATCTTTCATCTGGCAACAACGACTTTAGCCGATTCAAATTTTGGCACCGTTGCCGGGGAATCGGTATTTAATTTTCTGTTTAATCGGCATTTCTGACGAAACCGCGCCCTCAGAATTTTTCCGCGTCGGCGGCAGATCCGCACCTTCGGAATTTTTCCGTTTGATCAAGAAATTAACAAGACTCTGAGACAGTTGAGACGTCAAGTTCAGGCTCAAGTTCTGGGCATACAGTTTGATCCGGTTTCTTCTTCTTCGTCATTTGATTCAGAGGTTGAAGAGCAGCTAGTAACCATGGCAAATCGCACTATTAGGCAACTTACTGCGCCTAATTTAGAGCAGCAACAGCTTGGTCTTTAGTTTCCCGCCCGGGGAGAAGGAGTGAAGTTTGAGATTAAATCTGGTCTTCTCCACTATTTGCCTAAGTTCCATGGGCTGAGTGGGGAAGATCCAAATAAACACCTTGCAGAGTTCCATTCTTTCTGCTTGGGAATGAAGCCAGCTGATGTGACTGAAGATCAGCTTATACTGAGGGCTTTTCACTTTTCTTTGGTTGATTCAGTTAAGGAATGGTATCTTTACATAAAACCTGAGACGATCACTACTTGGGCTCAAATGAAGGGTGCCTTTTTAGAGAAATATTTTCCTGCTACCAAGCAAACGTCCATTAAAAAGCAGTTGAGTAGTTTGGAGCAGGGAGATGATGAGAACTTGAATGAGTACTATGAGCGTTACAAGAGACTCACAGTCAGTTGTCCCTACCATGGCTATTTTGATAAAGACCTGATTTGCTATATTATTGAAGGTCTATGTGATGTTGATAGGCACCTGCTGAATGCTTCATGTGGTGGTTCTTAAGAAAATCTCACTCCTAGGCAGGCGTTTGAGAAGTTGGAGACTCTAGCAGAGCAATGCAGAAATCAGAGAAAGAGATCCAACAGTAGGTCTGTCCATTCTATTAATGACTCCCTGAATGCTGAAGTAAGGGAGTTGAAAGCTATGATGAAGCAACTGTTGGCGGGCAATGGAGCTTCAAGTTCAAGGGATTGTGGAATATGTGGTGAATCTAGCCATCCTTCTGATGCATGCCCTATCATGCACGAGCCATCAACTGATGTGAATGCTATAGGGAATTATGAACAGAGGCCCCGAAATGACCCATATTCGAATACCTTTAATCCGAGGTGGGCAAACCATCCTAACTTTAGGTGGAATCAACAACCTCAACAACCTTTTCCACCATAGGGAGGTCAGCCCAACTATGTTCCCAGGCCTAATTATGTGCCAAGGCCCCAGGCTCCTCAGGAAAATCCAGCCATTATCAATCAGCTTATGAAGGAAAACCAAGAGACTAAGGCTACGATTAATAGTTTGGAAATTCAGTTAAGTCAAATTGCAACCACTCTGAATCGTCTAGAAGCTAAGGACTCGGGAAAACTGCCATCTCAACCCATTAACCCGAGAGAGAATGTGAGTGCAATGACATTAAGGCGTGGGAAATAGCCGGATATTGAAATTTCAGCCAGCGGAAACCAGCCGAGTTCGTCGGAGGACAGTTCCAATCGCGGCGCAGAAATCGAGGCAGACGCAGAATCCGCGCCTCACAGAAAATTTCCGCGCCCGTGAATCATCCGCGTCTGCGGGTCCCATTCCACGCTCGCGGATCGCCCCTCTGATAGAATCTAACGGGTATGTCAGGCCTTCGTTTCCCCCCATGGCTTCACAAAAGCCCGCTCCACCATTTCCTGAGGCACTGAAGGACACCAGGAGGCCAACCAATGACAAGGAAATTTTCGAAACCTTCTCCAAGTGTGAGGTAAATGTTCCTTTGCTTAAACTTGTTCAAAGTATTCCTCGTTTTGCTAAATTTCTGAAAGAATTATGTACAATCAAGAGGAAGCAAAAAGAAAAGGGGCAGGTTAAGAAAATTAATCTTGTTGAGAATACAGAAAATGTATCTTCCATGCTTCAAAGGCAATTGCCTAAGAGGTATGGAGATCCAGGGAGGTTTACTCTTCCCGTTACAATTAGGGAGGCCAAAATTGAGCATTATATGCTTGATCTGGGTGCTTCTATTAATGTCATGCCACTTAGCATCTATGTGAGGTTAGGTCTAGGGCCATTACAGGATTCTAATATTACTATTGAACTAGTTGACCACTCTAAAGCGCATCCGAAAGGACTTTTAGAAGAAGTCTTAGTGCAGGTGGATGGCTTAATATTTCCAACGCACTTTTATGTCCTAGAGATCAGTAAGGGAGATACGACCCAGTTTTGTTGTTGGGTCGTCCATTTATGAAGACGGCGAGCGCCGTAATTGATATTTCAAAGGGCCTATTATCTATGGCACATGAAGGGAAAAAGGTCCAGTTTCAGATAGACGGTGATCCATTCTGAGCATAAAGGACGTCGAGCCAAACGACGTTAAAGAAAGGCGCTGCTCGGGAGGTAACCCGAGGTAAGTTTTTCTTTTTCTTTTCTTTTTCTTTTTTTTATTTTTTTTAGTTTAGTTTTTGTCGGGCTAACTTGCAGGTACAATTTTCCCATCAAAAGAAGCCAGTCCGAGGTGAGTCCGAGCCCGCGACCGATCTGCGTCCCCGGATTTTTTCCATGCCCGCGGCAGATCCGCGCCCACGGAATTTTTCCGCACCCGCGGATCGGCGTGACAAAATTAATTTTCTTTTTATTCAGAAAAAGTAAAAAAAATTAAAAAAATAAAAATAAAAGGTTTTCATGTGAAACCCCTGAAATAAAAGGCTTTCAGGTGAAACCCCTGAAATAAAAGGTTTTCGGGTGAAACCCCCAAGATAAGTTAGGAAAAAAAGAAGAGAGAAAAAAAGAGTGTTCTTCCATATTCTATCATCACCCACCAATCCATTTTTCTAATTCTTTCCATGTCTAGTTCCTTGGAATTCCTGAAGTATGGGGGAATATTCATCTTCAAGGCTCGTACTACATTAATGCTTAAAGCGAGATTCAGAGTTCGTTTGTGAGTTCGTGTTCAGTTTGTTGATCGTGTTCTCTAACCATTTTTTTCACGATCGGAGCACCACCCGCGCCCGCGGCCTGGCTACCGCGCCCGCGGTTTTTCCTAACGACGGATCATCTAGAGATTTCCGAGCTATTCATCCAAGCCTTTGAGAGTTCTTCCATCTCTTCTTTCGTATGTGATTCTTCCGATTTTCCTCTTCTATGCTTAATTTCATTCTTTTTACTTCATTGAGGACAATGAAGGATTTAAGTATGGGGGAGGAAGTACTCACTATGCTTATCTTAGATATTTGCTTTTCAATTTATTTTTCATTATTTTTATGGGATTTTTGTTCCATGTTTTGTATAGAGAAATTTAAAAAAATGAAAAAAGCCATAAAAATATAAAAAAGGCATAAAAATCCTGGGATGAGTTGAAAACCCGAAAGGGCGACTCAGGTAATAAGCAAGTAACCCGGACCAGCATTAGGCTGGGGTAATAAGAGATTTATGAGAGATGTGAGTATTTGTGAGCACACCTAAGAAAAATGAAAAGAGTGATTAGGTGAAAATCCGAAAGGGCGCCTAAGTAGAATGAGTGGTAAAATCAGAGTGTTTAGGATCATATTCTACTTTGGGGTCTGGGGATTACACTTTAGATGTTGGGTAGATCCTAGGTTCCTCTACACTTTTTAGAGCTCGAGTGTTATATCTTGTATTGGTGAGGTGTGTGCTTGAGCTATCATGTTTTTGCTCATTATTTCTCTATTTTAGGTTCGGGTTGGTGAGCTGAGTGATTTTTGTGTTCCCTTGTACTATGCTGTAAACCTTGATAGGATTTCTTGTTAGATTTATTTTGAGCATACTGGAGGACGAGCAAGGTTTAAGTATGGGGGAATTTGATACGCTCTATTTAGTATAGGTTAACTCTTGTATTTTAGGTATGATTTGAGTGTGTTTAGGTTAGTTTTGAGCATAATTGTCATTTGAAGACCGAAGACACGATTTGAAGAATTGCAAGAGTTTTGAAGACAAATGTTGATTTGGAGTTGTTTTGACGCCATTTTCTTGTGACGCATCGTTCGGGAGATGCGGTGATCGGATGAAGCTGAATTTGGTATCATTGGAAAGCTCACTCGAAGAGCTACAATTCATGTTTGTACGGCGAGTTCAAATTCCAACTCTAAGTGGGTCAAAACCACCTCCGAAGTTGACACTAGTAAGATGTCAAAAGATCCGCGCCCGAGGAAAATTTCCGCGCTCGCGGATCGAGGAGTATCCGCGGCCTCAGACATAAAGTGGATCCGCGGACGCGGAAATATTCCGCGCTCGTGGATCGAGGGTTTCAGCATCGCCGCCTTTGTCTCGTTTTATTCTATCTCTTGTATTATTATATCTTTATATATTTCGGACTTATTTCTACTATTTAAGTTAGTTTCGAGTTTCACTTTAGGGTTACACAATTCAGAGTATACTTTTACTTTTAGGTTTTTATTTCACTATTATGGAGAACTAATTTCCCTTTGGAGTTTGTTTAATCTAGGAAGCCTTTTTATGTAATTCGTGAGATTCTGCTAACTTTTCTATCCCTTGGTTAATATCAAAACTCTTGTGCTTAATTTCATGATTGTCAATTGATTTCTCTTGGAGCGCGACTTGTTGAATTTGATTGATATTCTACTGTTGGATTTGTTTGATTCTTGTTTGTGCAATCTTATTTATCCTTGAAACAACTCTTTTCTAGGACCGTGGACTAGAACTGAGAAGAGTGTTTGATTGTTATTTTATGCATGAGACTCGTAGCTTGATTGCATGAATTAATATGCTTCTATCCTTACTATTTTGTATGATTTGAATTAAGCGTTCCTGTTCATATCATCGTTTCGTTTGGACCGTGGACAAGCGGAAATCTTTTATAAGGATTGGAATTAACTAGGAAATTAATAGAAAAGTGGATGAATTGATGACTGAATGATTAAAAAGGTGGAATTGATTTAATAAACTCTGCTTTCCTTCCATTGATTTAATCCTCAATAATATTTGCTTGTTTATTTGTTTGCCTAATCTTCCAAAAACCCCTGTCTTTGTTCTTTGCTGATTGATCAAAATCTTGATTCTCTAGGGTTCGACCCCTTGCTTGCTTGCTATACTAGTTAGTAGTTTAGGGTTATTTATCTTTGATCTTGGAAACAACGACTTTAGCCGAGTCAGTGACTTGAAGTCTTTTTGTGAACTTCACTTGTCTGTAGCGAGGTCTTTGACGATGATTCAACTCGTCGATCTTCAATGAGCAAGATAGTTTTTGAGTTCAAGATGTTTTTCGACCCTTTGCCACCTACGAGGTTCTCCTCTATTTATAGTGTTTTGAGAGGATAGGTTTTGGTGTGTGTTCGATGTAGGACGCCCGAGATCAAGCCTTTTGATTGGACGAACATGAGGCAGTAGCCCATTGGGTGATGAAGCGTTGATCGTTGACTGGTCTAGATAGGGAGGGGTGTCGGTTTTTGAGCAACAAGGTATAGACCTCGTTGCTGAGGTCTCGGGACCTCGCGGAGGTAGGGTTTTGTTTAATTTTGAGATGGGTAAGGTAATGGGTCTCGTAATCCACCTTGGGAGTACCGTCGGATCCGTTTGTTCCTCGTACCCCGGGCCCACTTCTCATTCTACTGTTTTGAGCACCATCAACATTAAAGAAGAATTAAACTTACAAGAGATCGATTTCTCTTCAATATTGCAAACTAGGATTTAGTCTCCCAAAACTTCTCTCAAATTGAATTCTAACGTAAAACAAAAGCATATCATAGCATAAAAACCCTAAAAGAGTATTTATATGATATCCGAAAACATCCAAAAATACTAATAAAGTCGGTCCAAAGACAACACGGAGGCCCGAAGTCAGCAATGTACAAATGCGCCGAAGCGCGGTCAATTCCACGAGGAGTGCGGTCACGCTCCACCTGGTTCTCCCCGCGCCCCAGCCGCCGAAGCTCCATCCTCTCGGCGCTGGTGATGTCTTCCGAGCGCGGCTTATCCCTTCATCTTGAGTTATACTTTCCCTCTTGTTTCTTTACTTCAATTTTCTCCGCTCGTTCCTAGCTTCTGTCTTAGCTTTATATCCACCATGCTTCACCTTCCAACCTGAAGGAAAACACAAAGACATGTAGATTCCGAACTAAAACCGAAACAAAACTAAACTACAACTTAAAGCAAAATTCTAGCTATAAATGCATAAAACGGGAATAAAACATGCTCCAGAAACCTATATCTATATGCTCTATCAAATTCCCCCATGCTTGAACCTTTCTTGTCCTCAAGCAAGACACAAAATCAATCATACCACAAACAAGCAAGCCATGACTTCCATTCATATTCAAGAAACTCAAACTTAACTATGAAATCGTCGCATACATTCAATGAAAGCTTCAAACCAAGCTATTAATCCATTCTAACCCTCACCAAGGTATATGTGTTTGCACTCAACGCTCAAGTATTTAAAAAGGTAAGTGTTTTCGCTCAAAAATCATCTTTGAATGCCAACTACCATATGCTTGCATCAGTGCACTAAATATCCACCACGGATGTTTAATTGCAAAACGTAAATCATGAGGTCATTTTTCAAGGTTGTAATGGGGCCAAGGTATAACAAGTAGGTGGGGATCATTATTTGTCCATGTGGTGCTAAATCCGGGAACTAGAATCAACTAAAACCCAAATTACAACATCACTCACTCTCGAAGCTCCTTACCAACTTACTTTTCCTTTCTTCCATTACTTACTTTCAACACTTCTTTCTTTTTGCTCATCTTTTGTTTTTCTTTCCACAAGTTCCCATTTGAGATTCATTCTTTTCTCACAAGAACAACTTTGCAATTTTTTTATGCAAAACTCATCTCAATCAACCATTCATACCAAACTCTCTCTCAAGAGATTTTCAATGACAATTCCCAACATCCTTAACTTTCTTGTCAACTTGCACATTCTCCTCAATTACACCTTTTCCAACTTCCTTACAAACCCCAAAGTACATCATATAACCCACAAAATTTCCCTAGTCAAATCCTAATTGGCGGATAAGGGTCAAGCTTATTCAGCTAGGAATTATTTTTGAGGAGCTAATAATCAAGGCTAAGGCTCAAAACAATGGGGCTACACAAACAAAGGTATAACGTAGGGTAGATAAGGATATAAATGAGCTTAAGAAAATTTGCCTCAATCACTTTTACATCATGCATTCAAATCATATAATGTGGCCTCAAAAAAGAATCTAAACGCAAGTTCTAGAGTTTAAGCAATCAAAGAGATACACTCAAGAATTCTCATGCAAAAATAGCATGTAAAGGCTCAAAAGATCTCACAAGGCATCAATTGGTTAGAACTTTATAAATAACTCAAAATTTCACTTTCATGCATACTCCTTCATAGTCAAGCAATTCTTTTTTAGAACTTTCATCAATAACTAACAAGTCATGGGATATGAAAATCATGCTCATTCAAAATTCAAGTGGTTCCAAGGGGAAAAATGAATCCTAAAAATGCAAACAAAACTTTTTCTTGTAAATTTTCTGAAATTTTGAATTTTTTTCGGATTTTTCAAACTTTTTAAGCAATGCATAACAATAAAGTAAACATGCACATGCAACTACCTGAACTAACTAGAACTAATCACTTATGACAAAATAATGAATCCCCTTCCCCCATGCTTAAACTTTACTTTGTCCCGAATGTAACAGAAAAGTTAAGAGAAAAAGAAACTAACCTCGTCATAAGAGCTAACACACTCTAGAATCTACTCCTTTGGTGGTGGTGGTGGTGGATATCCCGGTATGGATATGTCGGGTCTAAGAATCTAGGATATGGCTGATAAACATAAGGAAGAAAGCCTTGTGATGCAGTGTGCATGTCCATCCTCTGATGAAGGAAACGTGTCTGCTAATCAACATAGTCAAATTGACTCGCCGCATAACCCTTGAAGTGGTTGAAGTCAGCCGCTAAACCATCCATATGAGTAGACAAGCCACTCACTTGAGTGAAAAGGCCACCCATCAACTCTACCAAGTGGTTGTGATGGGTTGTCGACATGTAACTTCGTTGTGCTTGTTGATTAAAGCCATGCTCATGAATCGTTTCTTCTTTTGTGGCTTCATTAACACCCTCTTCATCATCTTCATCATCATCATCCACAGCCTTTAAATCTACCTCAGCTGCATACTCCTCATCCCCCTCTTCTTCATCATCCACATCCATGGAAGTGCTAGTTTCCTCAACTTGCCTCTTTGATTGTTTCCTCTTCTTTGTCCCTCCCAACACTTCCTTAACCAAAACATCCTCATCTTTTGGATGAATAAGCCAAGTGCTAGTATTCTCCAAACCAAACTTCAACTCCACTCTTGAAGGATTAGGCAATCTCATGGCATAAGGGGTACTACCGCGCACCCAATAAAACTGGCTATTCTTCACATACAGAACCTTCATCTTGTTGAAGAACGGGAAGTTCATTGGGAGAGCGTCTATCTTACCCACATATTGATCCACATCAATCCCGAAATACTAGCCAAGCCTAGTTTTCACACAACCCACGGTAATCTTTCCTGTATTCTTCTTAGCCATTCGAGCCATGTTGTGCATCATGGCTCCACCAATATCTATCTCACGTCCCTCCAAGATACTCTGAAGCAAAAAGATATCCTTCTTAGGACAATTATTCTCACCCTCTCCTCTCCCAATGATAGAATGAGCAAAGAATTTTTGAAGTATGCTAATCACCGGGTGCGATATCCCAGAGGCTTTTGTCCTTGATGCCAAGTAGATATCATTCCCTGAATGTCGGGCCCACTACTCATTGTTCATCCAAGTGGCCCTAGACTCCCACCTTTCAACATTATGATGATATCTTGGGAACTTGAAAACCGTGTTGATCTAAGTCAAAGTCATAGACCGTTGCACCCCTCCCAACTGGAAAGTGCATCTACCTTCATTCATGAACCGTCCCTCCAATATATGAGCACCCAAAGTGCTCATGAACTCCAAAATCAAGCTACTATAGGCAGGCAATCTCATGCTTAGTAATCCTAGAAAGCCCTTGTTATGCTCAATTTTCCTCAATTCACTAGCCAATTCCAAATCCTCCATCAAATTCCAATCAATATACCTAGGAGGTTGGATTTCACGTTTCTTCAACTCATTAAAACGGTTTAAGTGCTTCATATCCCTAAACTGAATGCCCAAAGATTCCAATGGAATATTTCTTCCCGTTGAAGCAGATTGAGGCAAAGCTTGAGAACGAGATGAAGATGGCACAACAGTTTGAGCTATAGATGGAGTTGCTCAGGTCACTCTTTGTGTGCGTCTTCGTCCCGTAGGAGAAGTAGATTGAGCTTTAGTACGACCCATAGCCTAATTCACCTACACAATCCACAAACACCAAAAACAAGCACAATTCAATTGCCTCGGCAAGAGCAATCCACCAAACAAGAAATAATACACAATAATTTCACTCAAAACACTCTTCTTCCCCCACTAACCTAGAATTATTTAGCATAAAATAAGCTTAATTTCTAAAGTTGTAAATTGAGTCAATCTAACCATGAAACTAATTCATAATCATGCTAATAATCAAGAATATGAAGTCAAATTGAGGAATCTCGACCTAAAAAGCCCTTAAATTGAGGTTTTTATGCAAAACCTAACTTGAAGGATTTAGGATGAAAAACACAATTTAAGGCTAGAAATTGAAAGAAAAAGTGAAGAATCTTACTTGTTTGATGAAGAGGAGTGTGAATCCGGTCTTCATTTGAAGAATTTGGATCCAATGGAAGCTTGAAAGTTTGAGCTTCAATGGAGGAAAGGGGCGAAGAAGGAGAGTGGCGCGGGTGGAGGAAGAAGAATGAATGAAAGCCCGAAATTTTTAGGTTGTTAATTGTTGAACGCACTGTGGGGCGCGATCTGGTCCAAAGGGAGCACGGTCGCGCTCTCGTCACTTTTGTCCGCGCTAACGCCCCAGAAAATCAGCCTCTCGAAGTGTGGTCGCGCTCCTACTGATTTCGCCCGCGCTCAGCCTCATCGACATTCTGTTGGCTATACGCGGGCACGAGCCCATGACCGCGGGGGCACCTTGGCTTTCTCGAACCGTTTGTACCTATATCTCGACTTTACCTAAAACATAGAACAAAAATGAACCAAAACATAACAAAAACAAAACAAAAGCAACCCGAAAGCAAAACTTATTCTTGAAAGTAACGAAAACTACACTTAAAGCTTGGGTTGCCTCCCAAGAAGCGCTTGTTACACGTCGTTAGCTTGACGCATTACCGCTCATATATTAGGCTCGTCCAAAACCGTCTCTTCAAGAATAGCATTGCTAAATTCTTCAAAATACTGTTTCAAGCGATGTCCATTCACTTTTTGCATTGAATGAGTGGATCCATCATAGATGTCCACCGCTCCATGAGGATACGTTTTAGCTACTATGAACGGCCCCGTCCATCTAACCTTAGCTTTCTTGGAAAACGTTTTAAGTCTAGATTGATATAATAAAACCTTGTCACCTACCTTAAAAAAATTTCTCCATATTCAGTTGTCATGCCAAGCTTTAGTCTTCTCCTTGTATGTGACCGCATTGTCATAAGCTTCTAACCGTAATTCCTCAAGCTCTTGCAATTGAAGCTTCCTCAATTTTCCGGCCTCATCCATCTTCAAGCTACAATTCTTCATGGCCCAATAAGCTCGGTGTTGGATCTCCACTGAAAGATGACAAGCTTTACCAAACACCAACCGGAAAGGTGACATTCCAATTGGTTTTTTGTAAGTCGTCTTATAGGCCCATAAAGCATCATCTAAGCGAGTTCTCCAATCCTTTCGGTTTGGCTACACCGTCTTCTCAAGTATGGCCTTAATCTCCCGGTTAGATACCTCCACTTGCCCATTCGTTTGTGGGTGATAGGCCATAGAAATCCTATGAGTGACATGGTATTTCTTCAAGAGTGCACTCACCGTTTTGTTGCAAAAATGGGATCCCTTGTCACAAATCAAAGCTCTAAGAATCCCAAACCTTGAGAATATGTGCACCTTCAAATAATCTGCCACAACTTTGGAATCATCAGTACGGGTGGCCTTCGCTTCCACCTTTTTGGAAACGTAGTCCACCACTAATAAAATATAAACATTCCCATAAGAGCTAGGAAATGGTCCCATGAAGTCTATACCCGAGACATCAAATACCTCACAAAAGATAATTGATGTTTGAGGCATTTCATCCCTTCAGGATATATTCCCAACTCTTTGGCATTGGTCACAGGATCTGCAAAAAGCATACGCATCCCGAAAGATGGTAGGCCAAAAGAATCCTACATCCAACACTTTCCTAGCGGTCTTTCTAGCACTAAAGTGCCCCCCACATGCATAATAGTGACAAAACGACAAAACCGAAGTTACCTCATTATCCGGAAGACAACGATGGATTACTTGATCAGAACAATGCTTCCAAAGATATGGATCGTCCCACACATAGTACCGCGCTTAACTCTTTAGCTTATCACATTGAGCCTTGCTAGAGCTGGGAGGAAACACACTCGAAACAAGAAAATTAACCAATTGAGCATACCAAGGTTGTAGTACACGTACCGAAAGTATCATCTGGAAACTCCTCTCGAATAGGTGTGACTTGTGAACATCTTTTCTCCTCATGGACCAAGCGAATAAGATGATCGACCACCACGTTTTCCGCCCCTTCTTGTCCTTGATCTCAATGTTGATTTCACTTAACAACAAGATCCATCTAATCAACCGGAGCTTTGCTATTTTCTTCGTCAACAAGTAACGAAGGGTTTCATGATCCGTGTAGACAATTACCTTTGTACCTAGCAAATAAGACCAAAACTTTTCCAAAGCAAAAACCACTGCCAACAGCTCCTTCTCGGTGGTGTTGTAATTTTTTTGTGCTTCATTTAAAGTCATAGAGGCATAATGGATTACATGAGAAGCCTTACCAATCTTTTTACCCAAGACTGCTCCTACCACTTTGTCACTTGCATCGCACATTAGCTCAAAGGATAGAGACCAATTCGGGGGTTGAATTATTGGTGCAATGGTGAGGCGGGACTTCAACACATCAAAAGCTCTTTTACAAGCTTCATTAAAGTCAAAGGTAACATCCTTCTTGAGCAACTCACAAAGGGGTGAAGCAATCTTTGAGAATTCCTTAATGAACCTGCGGTAAAAACTTACATGACTAAGAAAAGAGCGCACTTCTCGAACATTAGAAGGATAAGGCAGGGATTGTATAACTTCAACCTTTGCCTTATCAACCTCAATCCCTTTTGAAGACACTATATGACCTAACACTATGCCTTGCTCTACCATAAAATGGCATTTTTCAGAATTTAGACAAAGGTTAGTATCCTTGCATCATTTTAGCAGAAGTGTCAAGTGAGTCAAACAAGAATCAAAATCGTTCCCATGAACGCTAAAATCATCCATAAAAACTTCAAGGAAGTTCTCAATGTACTCGGGGAATATACTGACCATACACCTTTGAAAGGTTGCGGGCGCATTACATAGACCAAATGGCATTCTTTGGTACGCGAATGTTCCAAATGGGCAAGTAAATGTCGTCTTCTCTTGATTCTCAGGCGCAATTGCTATTCTGAAATAACCTGAATACCCATCCAAGAAACAATAGAAGGAACAACCCGCAAGTAGCTCAAGCATTTGATCAATAAAAGGTAAAGGAAAGTGATCTTTACAAGTTACCGTGTTAAGCTTTCGGTAATCGATGCAAACACGCCACCCGGTTTGAATTCTTGTTGGAATGAGCTCACCTTCTTGATTCTCTTTTACCATGATTCCACCTTTCTTGGGAACGACCTGAGTAGGACTAACCCATTTGCTATCGGAAATTGGAAAAATCATACCTGCTTGAAGAAGTTTGAGGACCTCCTTTTTCATAACTTCCATCATGGGCGGGTTCAACCTCCTTTGTGGTTGTCTTGAGGGTTTTGCATCATCCTCCAATAGGATTCTATGCATACATGTAGAGGGGCTTATTCCTCTAATGTCGACAATAGTCCATCCAATAGCGGATTTATGCTCCCTTAACACATCCAACAATCGGTGTTCTTGATCTTCCGTCATCTTGTTTGAGATTATCATTGGTAAGGTTTCTCCATCAACTAGAAAGGCGTACTTGAGGTGGTCTGGCAGTTGCTTGATCTCCACCTTTGGGGCCTGCACAATACAAGGAACAAGCTTCTCATTTGGCAATGTTAGTGGAACGGGCTTAGAGCCCGGTAGCAAGAGTGGTCATTCATAGTGAGCGTTCAACGCGGATACCATTTCTTGCATATCATTGTTCAGCATAAAATTCACTTCATCATTATTAACCACAGAGTTTTCAAGAGTAGATTTCAATTCATCATGATCATTAATGTCAAAGAAATCGTGTACAAGAGTATCTAAAACATCAATAGAGCATAAAGAATTGTCATCATAGGGAAATTTCATGGCATCATAAATATTATAATCAGTCTTTCCCCATCAAACTCCATGGTTAACTAGCCACTACACACATCAATTTTTGTTTTGGCCGTTTTTAAGAATGGTCTACCTAAGAGAATTGGGGTCGCATGCTTGTCATGTTCCATTTCAAGTACATAAAAATCAGCAGGAAAGATTAACTTATCAACCATAACAAGCATGTGTTCTATAATTCCCTTGGGGTAAACATTAGACCAAGCTCAAGAGATCCATATATGGAATAAGGCAAGACATTTATAGAAGCACCCAAGTCTAGCATAGCCTTATCAAATTTAGTTTCACCTATAATGCAAGGGATAGTGAACATACCTGGGTCTCCGCACTTCTTTGGCATTCATCTTTGGAAGACCGTTGAGATTTGCTCGCTAACCTTGATCTTTTGCTTCCCTTTAAGCTTTTGATTCCGCTTGACCGTGCATAGTTCCTTCAAGAATTTAGCATAGCGAGGAATGCTCTTGATAAGCTTGAGAAGTGGAATGTTCACCTCGCATTTGCTAAATGTCTCGAAGATCTCTTTTTCATTCTCGATCTTACGGGTTTCCTTTAATGCATCGGGAAATAGTGGAAGAGGTTTGAGAGCCGAGGTCGAAGGCTTAGATGAGTCCTCGTACAAGGCCTTAGGCGCGGTTTGGACCACCGGGGGCGCAGTCGTGTACCCATTATCGTTGCCCGCGCTCAGCATGCCCGAGTTTCTGGTGCCTGGGCGCGGGTTTGGGGTCGAGGGCGCGGTCACGCTCTCATTGCTTTGACCGCGTTTAGGCACTTGTACAAATTCCGAAATTTTGTCCTCCTTGTCTTCTTCTTCATGCAAAGTTGGTTGCTTTTCGGCTTTGTTTTCCAACACTTTACCACTCCAGAGCGAGATTGCATTTAGATTCTGTTTAGGATTGAGTTCCGTTTGAGAAGGTAATCTGTTGGAATCTTTAGCTTCAAGTTTTCTCATCACCTTTGCAAGTTGGCTCATTTGATTATCCAAGTTGGTGATGCTTGACTTGGTTTCTTGCTGAAATTGCCCCATGGATTGTTGCGTAGTAGTCATGCTTTGGGCAAGAGTGCGGATCATTTCATCCGTGGACAAAGATGGGCCTTGATTTGGTGCTTGAGGCCGAGGTTGAAGGGGAGGTCTAAAACCTTAAGGGCCGTTTGGAGGTGCATATTGTTGACTCTGATTTCCACACCTCAAATTATGATGATCCTTCCCCCTCAGATTGTATGTGTTCGAATAAGGATCATATATTGGCCTTTTTGGCCCATAACCTCCAAGAGCATTCACTTCTTCCTCTTGAGTATGAAGAGTAGGACAAGCATTTGTCTTGTGAGTAATGTCAGAGCAGAAACCGCAAGCTTTAACTTGTTGTTGTCCTCCTAATATGAATTGCCTGAACATTGTCTTCAACTCACTTACTTCCTCATGTAAAGCTATAGCATCAATAGAATGGGCAACCCTCATTGTAGCTCATTTGTTGAATTGACGAGAGACTTCAGATAGTTCATGGAAAAGCTCAAAAGCTTCAGCATGAGTCTTATTCAGGATGTTTCCTCCACAAGTAGCATTGACATGTCGGCGTTTGTAACATCCCCGACCAAAGTGCATACATCATTTTGCATTCATATAATATTAGAAGCATATGCATTGGATATTGGTATGATATATAGTGAATTTTTAAAAGTAATATTTATTTTCTAACTAAGTTTTTTTATTTTAAAAAGATTTTAAGTATAAGTTAATTAATAATTATTTAAGGGTAAAGTTTGTAGTAAAGGAAATTTGAGGGTGGAAAACGAAATTATCCAAAATCTAGTTGAAATCCTTCCGTATTCAAATTTCAATTTGTGTTGGAGATTGTTTTTGACTTTTTGATGTTGGAATTTGGAGCTTATGTTGGAGCCTATGGGTCATACATGAGGCCTAAGATGCCTAAGAGATGATATATGAGCAAATGAGGTCTAAGATGCCTAAGAGTCGGTAATGGAAACGAAAAAAAAAGTTGGTATATGGAAAAGAGTCGGTTATGGAAACCCGGGGCAGATTCAGGCTTGAACAGTTCACAGAATAATGAAATGGATACATCGGCATTTGCATTTGCATAGTAAATTCCTATATGATATACATATATATAATATGTATGTATATGTACATGGACTAAATGATTGGTTTTGTGTGAAATTATTGATGATGGTTTATATTCACTGAGTATGCGACTCAAGCAAATCGCAAAATAATTTTTCAGGTTCAGCTAGTTCTTACTGACGTGTGTCCTTTTAGAGGTCACATTCATACAGGTCGACCGGCTGAAGCGCAATGCAACCTTCTCCTCCTCATTTTGCATCTTAGACTTATGTGTTGTAACAAAGTTAGAGTAATAGACGTATTAGCATAAGTAACGACATGAAATTTCGTGTTTGTGGGTGTATGCAACCTTATATGGTTGTTAGTTTTGTTATATGTTTGCGTGGATAGTTGTTATATGTAAATTATTTGTTATATGTGAAATAAGTTTTTACTAAGTATATGTCATAGGGTATAAGGGCGTCACAGATAGTTTTTGGTATCAGAGCAGGGATATGATTCTTTAAGGGCATTCTGCATTCATGAGCATATGTAATTGACATTAGAGTTGCTTTTACTTGAATAGGAACATGGAATTGCATGAGCATGATGCACCAAGGAGAGAAGTTTCAGCCGTGCTACATCAATATATAGGAGCATATATCTCATACACATGGACCAATAGAATAGGAAGTATAGGGACCAAGTATGGGGTCTAGAGGCGGGAATTTTAAAGAGCTTCGTAAGTTAGGAGCAGTTGATTTCTATGGAACTATAGATCCTGCAGAGGCTGAGACATGGCTCAAGAGAACAGAGAGAGTATTTGGTATGATGAGATGCACAAAAGAGGAAAGGTTTGATTTCTCAATATCACTTCTACAAGGGGATGCTTTTGATTAGTGGGAAACTGTTTCACATGGTACAGTACAGTATCCAGTTCTTACATGGGAAGATTTTCTCACTGTTTTCAAAGATAAGTATATGCCAGAGGTATATCGAGATGCAAAGCAGAATGGGTTTTTTTCTCTTAAGCAAGGAAATATGTATGTGGTTGAGTATGAAGTTAAATTTACCCAACTATCACATTATGCAACTACCAATGTGGCTACAGAGAGAGATAGATGGAGGCGTTTTGAGGAGGGGATGTCTTATAATATTCGGAATATGATTACGCCATGGGATCTTCTTACTTTTACAAATTTACGTAGTGCAGCAATCAGAGGAGAGACATTGTTAAAGGAAAGACAAACGTTCTTCCAAAAGCAAAAGAGGGAATCATCGGTTCATATAGGTGAGTCGAGTGGAAGGCCATCTAAGCGTCAGAGTTTTTCCTCTCAAACACCAACATTTGGAAGAGGTGGATCAAATAGTCAAAGAGGTGGACACACCTCGACTTTTGGACGTGGTAGTGATAGAGGACCAGGGATGATGGTATAGACACGACCTATGTACTTATTGTGGTCGATCTCATGCCGGAGAATGTCGAGTACGTACTGGAGCATGTTATCATTGTGGACAACAAGGGCACTTTTATAAAGATTGTCCAGCTAGATTCGATAGATCGAATATTGGAAGAGCAGTATCTGAAACAACTGTACAAAATGTTCAATCAGAAGCACCAGTATGAAGTTTTGGTAGGGGGCGTGGAAGAGGTCAGAACCTGAGTAACACTGCTAGTAGAGGAAGACCACAAACACATGAATCTCGACCACAAGGTCAGGCTCGAGTTTTTGCTATGTCACAACAAGAAGCATCCAAAGCACCTGAGGTTATTACTGGTAAACTTTATTTACATGATCTTGAAATACATGCATTAATAGATTCAGGATCTACTCATTCATTCATATCATCTCAAGTGCATAAGAAACTTGAACCCTTAGATTATAGTTTAGGAGTACAGACTCCCTTGGGGGAAATGGTAAAGGTACACACAGTATATCGAGATAGTATACTACGAGTGGATACAGTAGAGTTACCAGCTGATCTGATTTTGCTATTCTTGTATGAGTTTGATGTTATTTTGGACACGGACTGGTTGTCAAGACATCATGCTAAGGTAGATTGTTATACCAAAGAAGTAGTGATCGAATCGCCTGGGAAGTCTAGAGTGATTTTCTATGGTGATAGACAAATGGTACCCACTTGCCTAATATCTACAACAACGGCTTTTCACATGATCAGAGAGGGATGTGAGGCATATCTGGCACATGTTATAGATCGTACAGTTGAATTTGATGAGGTTGGAGATATTCCAATTGTAAAAGATTTTCCTGATGTGTTTCCAAAAGATCTTTCTGGATTGCCACCTGATAGAGAGATAGAGTTTACTGTGGAATTAATGTCAGGTACTGCACCTATTTCTATTCCTCCATACCGCATGGCTCCACTAGAGTTACAAGAACTAAAGAAGCAGTTACAGGAATTGTTAGACAAAGGATTCATTAGAGCTAGTGTATCATCTTGGGGTGCACCAGTTTTATTTGTTAAAAAGAAAGATGGTACCTTACGATTGTCCATAGATTACAGAAAGTTGAACCAGGTAACAATGAAGAACAAGTATCCATTTCCAAGGATAGATGATTTGTTTGATCAACTTCAGGGTGCAAAGGTATTTTCAAAGATAGACCTTCGATCAGGATACCATCAATTGAAGATAGCTAAAGATGACATTTCCAAGACAACATTCAGGACCCGATACGGGCATTATGAGTTTCTGCTAATGCCATTTGGTTTGACTAATGCACCAGCAGCATTCATGGCTTTGATGAACAAGGTATTTCAACCTTTTCTGGACAGATTTGTGATCATCTTTATTGATGGTATATTGGTGTATTCACGAACTACAGAGGATCATGTTGATCATTTGTGTACCGTGCTACAAGTCTTGAGGGAAAAACAATTGTATGCTAAATTGAGTAAGTGTGAATTCTGGTTGGATCATGTGGTATTTTTAGGACACATAGTATCTGGAAAACGTATAGAGGTTGATCCTAAGAAGGTTGAAGCAGTGGTAAATTGGAAAGCACCAACTATAATTACAGAAGTTCGTAGTTTTATTGGGATGGCTGGATACTACAAACGCTTCGTTGAAGGATTCTCTATTATAGCTTCACCACTCACTAAATTGTTACGGAAGAATGCTCCATTTCATTGGAATTCTGCGTGCCAACAAAGCTTTGATGTGTTAAAGCACCGTTTGACTACAGCGCCAATATTGACAATTCCTACAGGTACTGGAGGATTTGTTGTTTACACTGATGCTTCATATCAAGGTCTTGGTTGTGTTTTGATGTTGAATGGAAAAGTAATTGCTTATGCATCACGACAATTACAACCACATGAGGTTTCTTATCCTGTACATGATTTAGAGCTGGCAACAGTAGTTTTTGCCCTAAAGATTTGGCGACATTATCTATATGGAGAAACATTCCAAATCTTTATAGATCATAAGAGTTTGAAGTATTTGATGAGCCAAAAGGAATTGAACATGCGAACAGAGGTGCTGGATGGAACTATTGAAAGATTATGATTGTACAATCGAGTATCATCCGGGAAAGGCCAATGTTGTAGCAGATTCTTTGAGTCGAAAGTCAAGTGGTATGATGGCCAACATGCACATGACTTCATTGTCAGATTTGATTGCTTTGCGAGGTCTAAATGCTAGACTACAGTTTGAAACTGATGGAGTATTGATTGCTACTTTGGAGATTCGGCCAGTGCTGAGACAAAAAATTAAAGATGCACAAGTAAGAGATGAAAAGTTGGCAGAAATTACAGAACAAGTTGAACAAGGTAAAGATACGCCGTTTGTTATTCAGGATGGCACATTGATGTATGGTACCAGATTATGTGTACCTGATGTTGATGATCTAAGACGAGAAATTTTAGATGAGGCACATAATGCACCATATGCTATGCATCCTGGTACAACAAAGATGTATCATACTCTAAGACATCATTACTGGTGGCCAAGGATGAAGAAGGAGGTTGCTGAATTTGTTTCCAAATGTCTTACTTGTCAACAGGTTAAAGTAGAACACCAAGCACCTACAGGTATGTTGAAACCTTTATCTATTCCGGTTTGGAAATGGGAACGGATTACGATGGATTTTGTTGTGGGACTACCCCGAACACAAAAGGGAAATGATGCCATCTGGGTAATTATTGATAGATTGACTAAGTCAGCACATTTCTTGCCAATACGATGGGGTTGTTCATTAGATCAATTGGCAAAGATATACATGAAGGAAATTGTCCGACTTCATGGAATACCAGTGTCTATTGTATTAGATAGAGATCCTAGATTTACATCTCATTTTTCGGAAAGTTTTCAAACAGTTATGGGGACTAAATTGCATTTCAGTACAGCTTATCATCCTCAAACAAATGGACAGTCAGAGAGGACTATACAGACCTTAGAAGAAATGCTTTGTGCTTGTGTTATTGAGTTTCAGGGTTCATGGGATAGGTATATTCCATTGATGGAATTTACTTACAATAATCAATTTCACAGTAGCATTGGGATGGCACCATATGAGGCATTGTATGGAAGAAAATGTCGAAGTCCTTTATATTGGGATAAAGAGGGTGCAGAAATTTTAGAAGGGCCAGAGATTTTACAAGACATAGTTGATAAGATTGATATTGTTAAGAGCAAAATGAAGGCGGCACAAGATAGACAAAAGAGCTATTTTGATCAGCATCGTAAGGAGATGGAATATCAGGTTGGAGATAAAGTAGTCTTACGAGTTTCTCCATGGAAAGGTGTAATGAGATTTGGTAACAAAGGAAAACTGAGTCCTCGATATATTGGGCCATATGATATCATAGAGAAGGTGGGACCGTTGGCATACAGATTAGCATTGCCTTTAGAATTGGCTCAGATTCATAATGTTTTCCATGTTAGTATGTTACGACGGTATCGATCTGATCCATCACATGTGCTAAAGGATTCAGAAGTACAGATTGTAGAGAATCTAAGCTATATAGAGGAACCAGTTATGATAGTTGATTACAGAATCAAACAGTTGCGGGATAGAGAGATTCCGATGGTTAAAGTAATTTGGAAGAATCATGGTATAGAGGAAACGACTTGGGAAACCGAGGATAAGATGAAAAAGTCATATCCGAATTAGTTTAATGGTAATTGATTCCCTATCATACTGCATCATATGAAGAGAGAGCGAATTTTGAGGACAAAATTCTTATAGAGGGGGAGGATTGTAACATCCCCAACCAAAGTGCATACATCATTTTGCATTCATATAATATTAGAAGCACATGCATAGGATATTGGTATGATATATAGTGAATTTTTTAAAGTGGTATTTATTTTCTAACTAAGTTTTTATATTTTAAAAAGTTTTTAAGTAAAAGTTAATTAATAATTATTTAAGGGTAAAATTTGTAGTAAAGGAAATTTGAGGGTGAAAAACGAAATTATCCAAAACCTAGCCGAAATTCTTCCGTATTCAAATTTCAATTTGTGTTGGAGATTGTTTTTGACTTTTTGATGTTGGAATTTGGAGCTTATGTTGGAATTTGAATTTTTGTATTTTTATGTGTTGGATATTGGTTTTTGTCTTTTTATATCCTTAAAATAGAATTTGTCTTTTATCTTTGTATATATATTGTTCTATTCTCATTTGCAACTACGAAAGGAGCAAAATAAATACAAAGGGAGAGTTTAGAGAAAGACGAAAGAAGAAGAAGAAACAAAGAAGAGGAAAATCTTTGATTTTGATTTTTTGGTTGATTTTGATACAAGATCAGTTTATCAGGTTTTGATCCTGAAGTATAGCGTGCTTTGGTAAGCTTTTAATTAGTTAATGATTTATTTAGTTTTCTCTAATTTTCCAGATCTAGATCTACAGTTGGTTTTGATTTGAAAATTAGTCGATTTATTGTTCTCAGAGGATATTTTTGATATTAGATATATATATTCGGTAAAAGATTTTAGAGTAATTTTAGGCTATTGCCTTGTAAGAATATTATGGGGACTTTTTATCAAGTTTTTCATAAAGGTTTGAACTAGAAAAATGTTCTTCTATATATATGGTTTATTATTGTGAATTTTAAAGGATTTGGAATTATGCACAAAAGGTTATAAGGCATACTGGCATTTTATTGCATTTAGGGTTAGAATTTATAAGAATAAATAGCCTAATTTGCATTGGGTTACATATAGGAGCACCAGTCATAGAACGAGGTCAGAGACAAGGGGAGAATATAGTAATTGTCTTGAACAGGTGAGTATAGACTGGAGATTCAACCCTATGTGTTATATGAATATATGGATATATGGATATATGTTTTATACAGTCTATATGAATATATGTGCTATACAAATATATGTGTTTTATGTGCTATATGCATATATGCGGTATATGAGCTATGGATATATGTGATATATGTGTTATATGAATATATGTGATAGCTCTGAAATTTCCAGAGTTGTTTGCACAGAAAGTGTGTTAACAAATGGCATATGATATATGGTTAAATGGTGCACTTGATTGCATAACATATTGCAATGAGATTAAAAGGACATGTGACTGTCTTGCCCTGAATTTGTATACAGAAGAGACCTATGGGTCATACATGAGGCCTAAGATGCCTAAGAGATGATATATGAGCAAATGAGGCCTAAGATGCCTAAAAGTCGATAATGGAAAAGAAAAAAAAAGTTGGTATATGGAAAAGAGTCGGTAATGGAAACCTGGGGCAGATTCAGGCTTGAACAGTTCACATAATAATGAAATGCATACATCGGCATTTACATTTGCATAGTAAATTCCTATATGATATACATATATATAATATGTATGTATATGTACATGGACTAAATGATTGGTTAAGTGTGAAATTATTGATGATGGTTTATATTCAATGAGTATGCGACTCACGCAAATCGCAAAATAATTTTTCACGTTCAGCTAGTTCTTACTGACGTGTGTCCTTTTAGAGGTCACATTCATACAGGTCGGCCGGCTAAAGTGCAATGCAACCTTCTCCTCCTCATTTTGCATCTTAGACTTATGTGTTGTAACAAAGTTAGAGTAATAGACGTATTAGCATAAGTAACGACATAGAATTTCGTGTATGTGGGTGTATGCAACCTTATATGGTTGTTAGTTTTGTTATATGTTTGTGTGGATAGTTGTTATATGTAAATTATTTGTTATATGTGAAATAAGTTTTTACTAAGTATATGTGATAGGGTATAAGGGCGTCACAGCGTTCTTATTCCAATAAGCCTTCATGGAGGTACATAACAAGATCCAGCTGAGAATAACCATGATAAGGGCAACTTGAGATTAACTTCTTGAACCTCTCATAATACTCATACAGTGACTCATTCAGGAGTTGTTCAATGTTGCTAATACTCTTCTTCAGACTTGAAAGCATTATGGCAGGAAAATATTCCTCAAGAAAAGCCTTCTTCAATTTCTCCCAAGTCTCAATACTGTCAGGAGCCAAGTAATAGAGCCAGTCACTAGCTCCCTCTTTCAAAGAAAAAGAGAAAGCTCTCAACCTGATTTGATCATCAGTGACGCCCTTCGGTTTCATGCTAGGGCAGACAGCATGAAATTCAGCCAAATATTTATTGGGATCCTCACCCACCTTTCCCATGGAATTGAGGAAGGAGGTGATCAAATCAACCCAGATTTAAGTTCAAATTGGACACCGTCAGGGAGCTCAGGTAGCTTCACCGCCAATGGTTGGTGGGCCAAATCAGGTGCAGTCAACTATCTCAGTGTCTGTTGAGCCATCTCCACAATTTCAGGAATGCCTTCAAATGCGGAAGAATCCATGTTTGATGGTAATTCAAGAGAAGAATCATGAACTTCCCTGCGCAACCTAGAAATCGTCCTTTCAATTTCTGAATCAAAAGCAACAAGAGATGGATTAGTAGCGTGGGTATGAACCATTCAAGTGGTTCACACCCCAAAAAAACAAAACGTAACACTAAATAAACATAAATAATTAGCCGAGTCCCCGACAACGGCGCCAAATTTGATGAGCACTTTTATGTCGCAGTAAAAGCGCTATCAAAGAAATATCCTAACTTCCGAACCTAGGTATAGTGGAATCAAGGGTTGAACCCATGAGGACTCAGATTACTCGTGTTTAAATAATATTACTAAGTAAAAAGGGGGTTCTTATGATTCAAATTATTAATCTAATTAAACAAAACAAAGCAAGAAAATAATGGAGTTTTCAAATATAGAGAAAGCATCCAACTAATTTCGTATCCATTGCATACATGAGTTTTGATCCTTGATTATTCTTAATTCAATTTCCCTTGACTAGTCTATTGTGAATTCATGAAATTCAAGCTTAAAGTGGTTATTAATATACACCGTCTTAAACAACCTTTTAACCAATTAACCTAGAAAACCTTCTATGTCAAATTGATCATGCAAATTAGTTCAAATCATTCAATAGAAACATAGTTCATGAATTCCACCGTCTATTCATGAAGTTTTGTGATTGAATTCTCCTCCTTTGATTAATCTTATTCCACCGTCTATAAGTTTAATCAAAGGATTCATCAATGAATAACCAAATTCTACCGTCTATTTAGTTATTCTAGTTATAATTCAACTTAGAAATAGAATAGGTGATCAAGCTATTATAATCCTAAGCAAATCTAATCAATTAAGCATGGATTAATTCAATCTAGTCAAGGCAAATAGAAATAATTTAAATCTCACAAACAATCATGCATACAATTTCAACTAACTAGTTAGACATGGGAAAATTAGCTAGTATATGACATTAAAGAAGAATTAAACTTACAAGAGTTGGATTTCTCTTCAATATTGCAAACTAGGGTTTAGTCTCCCAATACTTCTCTCAAATTGATATCTAACGTAAAACACAAAAGCATAGCATAGCATAAAACCCTAAAAGATTATTTATATGATATCCAAAAACATCCAAAAATACTAATAAAGTTAGCCCAAAGATAACACGGAGGCCCAAAGTCAGTATCGTACAAACGCATCGAAGCGCGGTCAAGTCCACCCGGAGCACGGTCGCGCTCCACCAGGTTCTCCTCGCGCCCCGACCGCAGAAGCTCCATCCTCTCGGCGTTGGTGATGTCTTCCAAGTGTGGCTTAGCCCTTCGTCTTGAGTTGTGCTTTCCCTCTTATTTCTTTACTTCAATGTTCTCCGCTCGTTCCTAGCTTCGGTCTTCGCTTCATATCCACCATGCTTCACCTTCCAACCTGAAATAAAACACAAAGACGCATAGATTCCGAACTAAAACCGAAACAAAATTAAACTACAACATAAAGCAAAATTCTAGCTAGAAATGCATAAAATGGGAATAAAACATGCTCTAAAAACCTATATCTATATGCTCTATCATCATGCTCGCCTTCTTTGCCAAGTTGCGACCCCCAGTGTGGTTTCCGCTTTCCCCATCATGTATGTCATGTAACACCTTCTCTACTTCTTCTTCTTTCACGCAATGTGCATACAATCTTGAAGACATCCACTTGAACAAGATGTTATCCATAATAGAGAAAGTAGAAGCTTTTACCTTAAGCCGTCGAGCTTCCTCTTTATCATCAGGTAGAATTCCATCTTGTAACCACCTTAAATAAGGTGTTACCCATGAAGTAGTTGCATCAGAATCCCAAACCTCGAACATGTTGGCCTCTTTTGTTATGGAAGGTGAATCTAGGTGTATAAATGGTATCCTGTTGTACTCTCTTGGGTCAATTACAGATCCGAGATTTGCTAAGGTGTCGGCTTGCGCGTTAGCATCTGTAGGTACTTACTTTATCTCGAAGTTCTTAAAGCCTTTGATAATTTCTTGAACTCTCTCCAAGTACGCCTTCATTTTTGAATCTCTAGCAACATACGAATTCGTGACTTGATTGGCAATAAGTAACGAATCACATATTACCTCGATTTCTTGCACATTCAAATCATTGGCGATAAGTAATCCTGCGATGAGTGCTTCATATTTTGCTTCATTATTGGTAGCCTTGAGCGTGCATCGAATAGCTTGGGCTATCCTATCCCCCTGTGGCAACTTCATGACTACCCCCAGCCCTACACCTACTTGATTCAACGCTCCATCGGTGTGCATCATCCACTTGCCATTGCTCAATGATCTTTCTACCTGTAATATTTCTTGATTTTCTCCTTTTGGTAGGGTAGGAGTGAAGTCAGCCACAATATCCGCCAAAGCTTGAGACTTCATTGTTGTCTATGGCTCGTAAGTGATATCATACCTATTGAGCTGAATTAAGCACCTCATCAAGCGACTTGATAGTTTCGGTTTTGACATAACACTCTTCATTGGAAAGTTAGTCCTCACGGTAATAGAATGACTTTCAAAATAAGGACGTAATTTGATAGAAGCCATTACCAAAGATAATA
Source organism: Fallopia convolvulus (assembly GCA_964016875.1). NCBI lineage: Eukaryota > Viridiplantae > Streptophyta > Magnoliopsida > Caryophyllales > Polygonaceae > Fallopia > Fallopia convolvulus. The sequence goes on along the minus strand of OZ024724.1, from coordinate 36,703,227 downwards.
CGAGTTTTTCAACGGGTGAGTAACTGGTCTCCGCATCAAGTAGAGTCTTACTTACATAGTAGATGGGTAACTGGTTTCCATCTTCTTCTCGAATCAAGATGGCACTTACAGCTGCTTTTGTGACTATCAGGTAGACGTACATCATTTCTCCTTGCTTGGGCTTGGAAAGTATTTGTGGCTGAGATAGATCCTTCTTCAATTCTTTGAAAACTTCTTCATGTGCCTCTGTTCACTCGAATAACATATTTTTCTTCAAGATGTTGTAAAATAACTTGTTTCTGTCTAATGACCTGGATATGAACCAGTTAGTGCTGCTACTCGTCCTGTCAACTTCTGGACGTCTTTGACGCATCTTGGTGATTGCAACTCCATTATCGCCTTGATGTGGTCCGAACTTTCTTCAATTCCTCTCTGCGCCACTATGTAACCCAAGCATTTGCCCGGCGTAACTCCAACGAAGCACTTAGTCGGGTTCAGCTTCATTCAATAACTCCATAGAATTTGGAATGCATCCTCCAAATGCCGAATCTGATCTTTCTCCTGCAAGACTTGACTACCATGTCGTCGATGTATACTTCCATCGTATCCCCCAGTTTTTCCTGAAACATCTTATTAACCAACCTCTGATAAGTAGCACCTGCGTTTTTTAATCAGAAAGGCAGAACCCTGTAACATAGGTCCCTTGATTTGTTACAAATGCGGTTTTTTCTTGGTCGTCAAGGTGCATCATTATGTGATGGTATCCACTGAATGCGTCCATGAAAGTTAAAAGCTCAAGTCTCACCGTCGCATCCACCACTGCGTCAATATGGGGCAATGAGAATGAATCTTTGGGACATGCTTTATTTAAATCAGTGAAGTCGAAGCAAACGCGCCACTTCCCATTTTTCTTTTTGACGACAACCCCATTTTCTAACCAATAGGGATATTTTACTTCCCTAATTTTTCTAGATTCAAGTAAGGATTTTACCTCATCATTTATTACTTGATTTCGTTCGGATGAGAACTTACGCCTTTTCTATTACTGGGGGAATTTTAACGTTGAGCGCTTGTGTGATCACGTTGGGATCAATTCCCACGATATCTTCATTCGACCAGGCGAAGCAATCACTATGGGACCGTAAGAACTCCACTAATTGCTCTTGTAAAGTTGGCTCTAGATCTGTTCCTATCTTGATTTTCCTAGATGGATCAAGTGGATCAAGAGCTACCTCTTCGAGCTCTGGTGTCTCTGGCTTCACGTAATAAGTTGGAGTCTTACAGTTCTTTAACTGTTATTCCGACGACTTAGTTTCTACCTAAATCTGTGGAGTTTTCGAATTTGTTGCCCTCATGGTTAGGGAATAACACTCCCTTGGTATCTTTTGTTCTCCCTTGATTTCGTGTATACCCCAAGGTGACGGGAACTTCACACATTCATGATAGGTCGAAGGAATGGCCTTCATCCCGTGGATCCAGGGCCTACCTAAGATAACATTGAAAGGTGATGGACAATCAAGTACTTGGAACTTTACCTGGTAATTTACCCCACACACGATGGTGGGTAATGATATTTCCCTCAACGTGTTACGTGATTCGCCGCTAAACCCCACCAAAGTCGTAGACTTCTTGATGATGTCGTCCAAACCCAGGCCTAAGCTGTACAAGGCATCCAGCATAAGCAAATTAGTAGAACTTCCATTATCAAACAAAATCGTTTAATAGAAAGTTTGCTATTATTAAGGAAATGATTAAACAATCATGATGAACTTCCTCTTCTTCTATATCATCAAAGGTAATGGGCATCACGTCATGACTCCTTCGAACAGAGATTTTGCGCTCTTCTCACAGGGTACTCGTTGCAATCCTCTTTGTTGTGGAATAGGTCACACCACAGATCTCGGAACCCCCAGTGATGACATTGATCACTCCCGTGTGTTTGGGAGGTGGTGGTGGACTGGTCTTCCCTTTGTTGCGTTCTAGTTGCTCCCTCGCTCATTGTGATATTAGATCCTTGAAGTACCCCCTGCATAGTAACTCACTTACCTCTTTCCTTTATGTGATACATTCGTCCGTCCTGTGGCCGTGATCAAAATGGAAATCACACCATCTGGATTTATCTTTTTGGTGTGAGGGTGTGCTGCTCTTTCTTGGCCATTTGACGGTATCCCCCATGTCATTAAGAGTTCGTACAACCTCCATCGCGTCTACCCAAAAGTTGTAGTAAGATAACTTTGGAGACAATATTGGGTCTTCGTACCGCTCGTTTGACCTAGCGAACGTTGTGTTTATCGTTGGTTTAGCAAGGGACGGATTAGGGTATGGAATATATCTGGTTTTCCGTCGCCCTTGTCGGTGAGAACTAGTAGTTTTGATGGTGAAGAGGACATCTTCTTCTAATCGCATGTGTGCCAACGCTTTTACCTGCACCTCGTCGAAATTCGAACAAGGATATTTAGTCAACTCATGATAGAGATCAGGGTTACCAACCGAAATGCCTCTTTGGAACGCTTCCACGGCTGTAGCAGCATCGCATCCTTCTATGGTGGCCAACTCCTCACTGTTCCTGTTTAGAAAAGCTTTCAAGGATTCACCAGTCTTTTGGACCATGCAGTATAAGTCACTAGAGCGCTTCTTAGCGTGTCGACTACTTGTGAATCTTATCCTGAACTTGTCAACTAACTTCGCAAAAGATGAAATACTCCCAAGGGGTAAATGAGAATGCCAGTTAAGTGAGGGCCTGATAACGTGTTACCGAACCAGCAACACATGACAATTTCCTTCATGTCGAAGGGAATTGTACTAATATTCATAGCTTGTTTAAATGTGGCTATGTGTTGGTTCGGATCCGTAACCCCTTCGTACTTGGGTACATCAGATGTCTACCCTCGTGATAGCGGGTACGAAGGGAGAATCAGTGTATCCATCCCGTCTTTCCACCGCTATTTGTTGTGGGGTCACAAGGACCTTTGTAATTCGGTCCTCCAAGGCTTTGAGGCATTCCCGTAATTGGGTAACCTCGACATCCTCTCTAACGGCTCTCAAAGAATTACCGTTTACCTGATAACCAGTTACCGGCCTAGTGTCATCGGGGGTTGTCAGATTTTGATCGTCCATGTCCAATCGTCGGGCAACGCCATCCATTGCTCCATTGACGCGTTGTCGATTCGTTGCTGATTGCACCTGAGATTGAAGCAAATTACGTTCATTAGTTAAAGTCTCAATTTGCTTTTCGTATACCTCGGTGAATTTGGCATGAGTGTTCTTTTGATTTTCCAAATCCCTTCGTAGACTGAGCATAGTTGCGCGGATTTCAGCAATGGTGTCGGAGTCGACCGCTCCTCCTTGTTCTTTTGTTGTAGAAGTGGTATGATTGCCATTTCCATATCCAGAGTTGTGCTCACCCCATTCTGTCACATTTCCGGTCTGCTGGTCGTCAATCCCTTGATTGATCTCATTGTTCTCAACGTCATCGACTTGGTTGTAAGTAGTATGAATTCCTTCCATTTTGCGCGGATAGAGCTTACGGTTCTTGACAACTTTTCTTTGGCTAAGGCCCCACGGTGATCGAGCGCAAACTGTTTTGTGCAGAATAATAAGTAACGTATTATCTGCTAAAATTAAGGGATCTTAACCAACAAGAAGTCAAAACACGTTAGGCTATAATTACAAGATAAACAGAAAGAAAAGATGTGACTATGAATAGTAAAGCAAGAGAATAAGTGGTAGCTTGAGCACACTAAAATAACGATGATACAAGAATACAACTTGAACAAAATGGATCGAAGAATTGATGTGAATATGGATTGCGGTAGATGTGCTTGATAGTGAACAAGGATTACAAGACTATTTTTCCTTAGTGTTCAAATGTGCTCTCTTCCTCATCGACCTAAGCTTTTATAGCCATTATCCCTCTCTTGACCGTTGATCAATTATCCTCTCTCATTCCAAACTCGCATATATCGCCCTCTTCCATTAATGTGGTAGTCGTTTGCCTCCGAAGATCTCGATCGCCCGTTTTATCTTCATGATCGGTCTTGCCTTTGCCATTTAATCCGAGGACCTCGCTAAATCTCCGTTTCTCTTCATTGAATCTAGGCTTTGTCTTATTTGGGCTCGGTTATGGGCGGCCCAAAAAGGATTTGTACCTATTTGGTAATGCATTTTCCACTGATTTGAAGTGCAAATTTCGCATTTTGTAATACACTTTTCATACATTGTAGTGCACTTTTATAAATTTGGAATGCATTTTTCCTTATTTGAATTAGCATCTTTGTACTGCACTTTTCGGAGCTTGTAAGCACTTTTATATATTTGTAATGTACTTTTTCTTTATACTACACTTTTATATCTTTTTGTAATTGACTGGCTGATAATTGTTGATGCCAAATCAAAAATAAATCCCTAGATACAGACTAGTATAGTTGTTAAGTCGGGACGAACCAAAGAGACACTTGTATCCCAAGTAATTATTATTATCAACTCAGTAGTACCAAAGGGGGGGTTTGGAATTGTAATTATAAAACTATGAAATTCAAGCTAACAAAGCAAGCAAACAAAGATGAGTTTGTATTCAATTAGGAAAACAATCCTATTCAAGCATCCACTTTCATCATCAAGTTATTGATCATTGATTCAAACAAGTTATTTCCTTTACTTATTCCTATCGTGATCATATATAGAACATGGCAACGAGAGACATGCAAACTTAATATTCAAATAACACATGAAATGATCATGAATCACAGAGACATTAGCAATGAGAACAAGGATAAACAAGACACATGTAACTGAATTCCAACGAGTTAAACAATTAACATGCATTTAAATCTCTTTCTCAATTATTTTAGTCCAACGAGTCCTAAACCAATTGAGTTGCTACAAAGATTAGGTTTTGCTATGAGAAAACCTAGATCCAGCAATAGAGAGTATTAATTCCAACAAGTTGGCCAAACAAGGATGAAATCAACACAATCAATATAGATTAAACACAAAAGAATTCAAATAACCTGTAAGGAATAGACTTGAATAGAAGAATCTCACAATAAACTTGAATCTGAAAGCTTCAACTTGAATAAAATCAAAAGAGTTTAGTTCTCTATAAAGAGAGAATACAAAACCAACGTAGAATAATGGAAATTAGGTCTAAGAGAGATCCAAAACAAAGTCTGACAAAAAGGCTTAAGTAACCAACTAGAAAAAACACGAACTAGAAATAAAAAAAGAAACTAATATAATAAGATAGGTAGATAGAATAAAACGCTGCATCGGATCAATGTTGACGTGGAATTCCGCGAGCGCGAAGTAGGACTTGCGATCACGGAGCTGTAAAATCCATAATCCGAGTCAGCGTCGTTCCGCATTCGCGGACTTGCTTCTCCGCAGTCGCGAAACTGCTTGTCGTCGAACATTCCATGGACTGCACGCTCTAAACTGTGGTCTTTTTGCTCCAATCTTGTCTTCAACTCTTTTTTTTGGCTAAATGTTCAAACTTTGATCTTCTACTAAATTGTCATTAACACTCTAAAAAGACCTAATCCTATACATAAAATGTACTATCAAATCCTAGTTATGCTATATAAAATACAGCATATTAGTAATGCACTTTCACTGATTTGAATTAGAAGTTTTGTAATGCACTTTTCGTAGTTTGGATTGCACTTTAATACATTTTTACTGTACCTTTTGTTATTTCAACTAACATCTTTTGATTTTCCTTTATGTTGTAGTGGGGGCATCAAGGTCTTCTTCAACTATTGATTCTGTTTTGCCTACTAATTTTACTATTGATGTCTAGATAAGGAATCACTTAAAATAGTGTTGAATATTCCATTGAGCTATCTCAAGGGCAAACGACATATTATTTTTCCCATGTGTCCATCTGAGTTAAAAACCATATAGAGGTCAAATTTTCAACACTTTGGAGGAAGTTATTGATTTATACAAAAGATATGCATTTGATACTATTGTGTGCAGATTTTTTAGCGCAAGTAGTCTATTAGCTCAAATGGGAGAGCGGAGTGCTTTGTACACAAAGAAGTAGTTTCGATTCCTAACTAGCTAGGTACTAGAAGAAATTATATTTTATTATTGTGTGACAAATAACTAATTAACCACTATTTTTCAAAGAAGGTCATGATCAAATTATCTTATATGGGATTCGAACCCACATCTCTGTGCATAAGCACATTGCTCTTCCATTTGAACTAATAATCCTTCTTAAGTTATGCCTTTAAACATGCACTATAAATCCATTTAAGAAGTGAAACTCAAACATAGTCTGAAAACCGTTTTAAGACTTTTCAATGTACTTTTTATATTTAAGAATGCACTTTTTACATTTAAGGATGCACTTTTTTTGAACTTATCATAAAGGAAAAAATACTAGCAAATGAGAATGCACTTTTCATACTTTACAATGCACTTTTCATACTTTAGAATGCACTTTTTATACTATACAATGCACTTTTGTTAGTTTGCACTTTATAGCATTAAACATACACTATAAACAATTAAGTATGGATTTTTTTATTGGAATCTAATTCAGGAAGTAAAACTCAACATGCATGTTTAGTACTTTCCAATGCACTTTTGTAACACTTTCAAAATGCAACTTTTTACTAGTCAAGCATTCTCATTTTTTTACTTTTCAATGCACTTTTGTTAATTTACAATGCACTTCTAATAATTAATACTACACTTCATTTGTTTATTACTTTGAATGAATTTTATAAAGGAAGCAACTCATGTTTATGCCAATTTGTGACTTTTCCATAATGTCAATTCCTATGAATCAAATCATGAATGCCATTGAATTAGATAACAAGCAATCCACTAAAGAGCATATCATACAAAGCCTAATCTCAAAGTCAAATCTGATATCGAACAAATTTGATGTCGAAGAACCACATCAGGTGTAGAAGCATGAAAATAATCATGTATGATCTCTATTTTTCTAAGACCATCACCTATGAAGAAACTTCCCTCTTGAAAATTGCAACAGCAAACAAGTCTAATAAAGTACATAGGAAAAATAATTTGACTAAGGAAACCTTCTATTTGGACTATTCACAATCCCCAGCTTCAATGTAAGTAGATAAGTGTAAAACAATCAATAGAAATAGCATAGAAAAGGAAGTTGTTGTAAATGTAAATAAAACCATAACAAAAATAAGTTCATGATCTCTCAAACAACCCCCTCCCCTTTCATTATGTGTAATTATGCCGAAGGACGGCTTTAAAAAATCGAGATCCTTGTGTGCAATCAACATAGGTAGATCTCAAAGACGATAAAGGATGGCAAAACGAAGGCTCGATTTTAGGGTTTCGAACTTTGATATCCTTTCCTTTTGTTTTAGGAGGTATTTTGAATCTTTAATTGGTAGATTTCCTCAACAATTATTAAAAGATGGATGAGCAATGGATCGAAGAGAGTGAGATTTGAGGTTGATGGAAGGAGATCGAATAAGAGAGGCGAAAGAGAGCATGAGTTGGATCAAGTTTCACAGAGAATGAGATGGATATTTTTTAGTTATAAGAGGGGTATGTATTTTGAGTTTTACAGTTTGCCACCATCCCTTATTTCTTCCTTATTTTCATTAGAGCCCAACTTCTAATCTCAACCCTTCATTTTCTCCATCCAATGACTCATATTACTCCTTATTTTGACTCATATTACTCCTTATTTTTTCGATTAAGACCCCTCCTTACTAGAAACTTACTCTATAAAAATGAGAGATATTACAATAGTACCCCCTGAAAAAGAGTTTCGTACGCGAAACTAGATCAAGGTAAGGCATTGCCCATAAAAATATTCCTCAGAATAATTATTAGCAGTGAAAAATGCGGCTGATTACAATAGTACCCCCTTAAAAATAGTTTCGTTTGCAAAACTAAGTCGAGAAAAACTCCGGAAAACAAGTCTGCCTATCCTTTTCAATTTCCCACGTCTCCCAAGTAATTCCATCACCTTCGTTGCGAGACCATAGAATTCGTACAAATAGTACGTGCTTATTACGTAAAGCCTTCACTCGTCGTTCTATCACACGAGCAAATTTCTTCTCATATGTTCCATTAATCTGGACCTGGAATGGCTCACAGGTGGAACCACACTATAGCCCTTAATTTATCCATACAAACTTTAGGTATAAACGAGTGCATAACGTGCGTTTGGTCCCTTAGTCCTTCTCATCTCGTACAACCTTTAACCTTGCCCCGAAGTTATTGGAGCCTTTCCCCTGTTCTAGGTTGACACCCAACTTGCTTAAGTCTTCCCAGTGTTAAGCCTTCCTTCATTTCCAGGAGCAACGAACCCTTGCTCTGATCTGACTGGCTCACTGCCTTTCTAGCAGCAATAGATTAGCATATGACCCTTATTGCCACAACTAAATCAAGTCTTCCTCTACTTTGTACAGTCGCAGTTCAAATGGCCTTTCTCCCCACAGTTGTGGAAGGTTATAGATCCTTTTGAAACACTCCTAGAAGTAAAGCGTGTAGGAGCGGACGAGGCCTTTGACTGTTTGGAGCGATCTGAGTGCGTCGGCGAAGAAAGCCTCTTAAAACCGCTGAAGTGGGAGAGCAGTCAGTTAGGTTGACCACCGACCCCCTTCATCTTCTTGGCGGACTCCTCCAGAGTAACTTTCACCTTATGTGCGGCGTCCACGTACGCGTCTAGAGTTGTGCAAGAGTGATACACCATGTGGGGGTTTACCCACAAGTTCATCCTCTCGTGGAAGTGTTCGATCTTTTGTGCCTCGGCTGGCCTCGGCACCCGCATACTAAAGTAAGTTGATAAACTTCAAAGCAAGTATCGACACCTTTATCCCTTTGTTGTTCGAGTGGAGAAACTCCTTCAGCTTTTCCTTTCTCATCGTGGGCGAGAAGAATCACGCATACATCTTTTCTTTGAACATGGCCCACCTCAATCAGGGTTAGTCGACCATGTCGGTGCCTTCCCACCATTCACTAGCACCTTCCTTGAGTTGGAGTGAAGCTATGTACACTTTCTCAAGCTCAACAACATTGATGTTTCTCATGAGTCTCTCCACGTGGGAGAACCAATAAGTAAACTTATATGGCTCCCCAATGTCGTCATAACTATCGGGCTTCATTACTAGGAAGGTCTTGAGCGCCTTCCCGAAGTCCTTAGATTCATCAAGCAAGTCAACCAATTTCCTCACACGCCCCTTGGGTTGGGTTTGTTCTACCTCCACGCCCTGGACTTGTCATATATGCCACCTCATTCACATTGTTCTGAGCATTTTGGGCTAAGAATAACCTGAATGCCTCTGCAGTTGTGGCATCCATCATGACTTAGACATTTTCCACGGGTGGTTGTTCACGTAGGTTTCCTGCACTGGGAACCTCCTCGTTTTTTCCTACTTGACTCATCTAAAAGATTGGTAAAGCATTGGGTTAATCACCCACTCACTTTTAGCGAAATAGACCATACTTTATTTATATCATAAAACATAGTTTTGGGGCAAAATCCGACAAACCTGGGGTACATACCCCCTACGTAGTTCAAAAACAAAAACAACATTCAAAGCAAGTAATTATCACTCCCATTTGAGCTTCCTTGAACTCCTCTTGAGCTTGACTCAGCATTGAGGGCAATCGATTTCCCACAAATGGATAAGGTAGGGATTTGAGGATTAGGACACAAAAGGATCGTCTTAATGTTTTGCATAAAAAGCTTTGGCTCTGATACCATAATTATAACACCCCCTTTTTTTATCGAAGGGGTGCTTCTGCCAGTGATGTCGAAATGTGAATCCCAACACCACCCAAGGCGTATAGATACAAACAAACCATAACTTAATAATACGGAATAAAGTTTTATACAGAAGTTGAGTAAACTCAAACGATCACAAAGTTGAAATGGAAGGGTCCCACAAGTCGAAACCTCGACCCTTAAAAATTCATTCTAAATTTTTTTTCCAAACTAACCACCTTCTTTCCAGCCACTACTCCAGCTTTTCTTCCTCTTCAAGCTTGTTCCTCGTGATCCTCGTCAACGAAATCCACTTCTGATGTGTCGCAACAGAAAATGCGACGCACACTAGCTGACCATGCAAGGAAAATAAACGGTCGGTTAGTCTTGTGACAGACTAAGCAAATGGGATTTTGGAAGGTGGTTCGGATTTTAGGAAGGGATGAGTTGGGATGTCGGGTACCGAATGAAACTCGGTCCCATGGTGAGTGTCGGTTTGTAGAAAAGAATGAGAACGTCACCCAAAGGTGAGTCTCGGTTTCGAAAGAAAGGTTTACTTATGTTTTGTTACTTATAGTTATCGTCTAATAATTTTAGATAATAAATAAAACTTATATTATTCATGGTTATATTTTTTCATATTTTAAAAAAACATAAAACCATAATTCTTGTGTTTCATAATTAATATTTATAATATGAGAAAATAATTTTTGGAACCTGTTTAATATGATCTTATACTTATAAACAACTTTATAACATTCAAAATGTTATAACAGTATAACTTTAAGAAATAAAATATATAAATATTTTATTTTAAAGGAAAATGTAAAATTATATTTTTAGTTTTTACCCTTCATAAAAATGAGGGATATTACAATAAGTGTAAAATTATGCGTACTTTAACACCCCAATAATTTATAAGGGATTGAGATGTTCCCTATGTTTACAAGAGCTCTTCCTTTTCTGAGTTCGAGAGAGGACAAAGAACTCGGAAGTTAAGCGTGCAGGGGTGAGAGCAGTACCAAGATGGGTGACCTCTTGGGAAGTCCTCGGGTTGGCATAGGATAGCGCTTCTAAGACCTAGGGCTTTACGAATGGTGTCAAAGGCTTGGAGGGCGGTGACTCGAGCTAGAGGGCAGTGCTTGGGCCTTGACGAGGACGTCAAGTGTTTAATTGGGGGAGATTGTAATACCCCGAAAATTTATAAGGGATTGAGGTTCTCTCTATGTCAACAAGAGCTCTTCATTTTATGAGTTCGAGTGAGGACAAAGAACTTAGAAGTTAAGCGTGCAGGGGCGAGAGTAGTACCAAGATGGGTGACCTCCTGGGAAGTCCTCGGGTTGGCATGAGATATCGCTTATAAGGCCTAGGGGTATTACACATACAATGAATTTGATGAAGACAATCATCTAAATCTAGATCGTTGGTTCGAATCTCCCCTTAATTAACCTCTTTGGATATAAACTAATAAGAGAAAAATAGGTAATGGGGTCTTGGTCCCTAGTATTAGGAAACAAAAATATTTCATATCTTTTTATTTTTTATAGTTAATATTTTTTAAACGTGGCGATTGAATTAAGGAAAAATAAAAGGAAACTGGAAAATCGGTAACAAAATATAATCGACCAAACCAAGGTTCACATTTATAATAAAAAAAAATACATCTCCCAAAATGAATCCAAACAATGATCCTATAATTCCTCATCCTTGAGAAATACCTAGAGAAGGAAACGGGTTTGGTTACGGTGGAGTTTAACAAAAACTCTATCGGTGGATTTGGCTAAATCTCAACCATCCAAATATAATTCAACGGTTTTTGTTCTCTCTCCACGTCTATTAATGATTTTTTTTTCTTTTTTTTCCCTATGGTTCACTACTTTACAATAGGTTTTAGAACTCTACCCCACCGAAATAAGACCGGAAAGAAACTATAACAAATAAAGCATCTAGCGACAACTAACATCTCCTAAAAAAGTGCAAAATGAGAATCCTACCAGTGTAACAACTAACATCTTACATCTGTATTGTTGCCGGAGCTCGAGCAGGCTAACAACCCTAGTATTTACTTCTCTTATTTCCTATAAAACCTTTTTCTTCTTATGTACACACGCATTAAGTTGGAAAATTTAATGACAAATTAAAGGTGAAGTTGTTAGAAGATGTAATGGTGTTTAATAGCGTAGGAGTTAAGAAAGTATAAATTGGTACATAATGCTTATAAAAGATATAGACAAATTAAATCATACACATTAAAAATGTTACATACCACAAGTAATTATCTAGTTTCAATGTATGTCAAAAACAGAAAAAAAAAATACTTTACAAACAATAAAGATAATTTATTTTATTTTTTTGAAAATGAGCTACCTGCTCATTATAAGGCAAAAAGGCCGCCCCTAAATTACAAGACCAATGTAAATCATCACTGCGGATGATCTTGAAAAACGAAAAAGCTAAAGGTTGAAGACAAAACAATAGTCTTAACCTTTCTAAGGAAACCTCTTGAGAACACATATCCCGGCACGAGGAAGCAATGGTGAGACGAAGATGAAGAATATTGACATGCCTTCTAGCTAAGAAGTCAGGAGCCGAATTAGCCTCCCAAAAACAATGAAAATAAACCACCTCGGGAAACCCCCACACCAAATTTCGGATATCTTGAATAATTGAGTATATCTCCCATGGCACGTTCCAATTATTTTTTACAGAATTAATAAGTACCAAATTATCCCCTTTAATGATTAATTTAGTAATAGATAAGTTTCTTGCGAATTTTAAACCTTCGAGAAGCGCGAGTGCCTCTGCTTTTAAGACTGTCATTGATTGTAGAGGAATTCTATCACAACCAAGAATAGAGCTTGCATGATTCCTAAGAATAAAGCTTGCAAAAGTAGACAAATTTTTCTGTTTGGTAGCATCAAACTTAAGCTTGACCCATAAAGGAGGCGGTTTAATCCAAGAAACACCATTTTTCCTTTTTGGCCTATTAACACACTTTTGTCTGGTTTTATAATTAGTCGATCGCTATTCCCATTGAAGAAACTGAGGAAAAGCCAAATCACACGGCATTCGATTAGGGATTATCCTAGAAGGGTTAAAAATAAGAGAATATCTATGACTCCACATGAGCCACCATAAGAAACATAGAGTTTCTTTATTTTTATTAAGATTCAAGGTTGAGATGAGATTATCATTAAAACTTCCTGAGGAAATGAGATCAAAAGAACAACGTATATTTTTTTCCAAGCCTGCAATCATTTTATTAGTAAATGCACAATGAAAGAAAATATGATTTAAATTCTTAGTTTTAGTATCACACAGAGAACAATAATTAGGAACACAATTATAAAAACGATTTAATCTATCAGTAGTAGGAAGACAAAGCTTGAAGTAGAACGCTAAACTAGACAAATAAAAATAGGGATGTAATCTTCACTTTACAAGAAAAGTATGAAGCTAAAACGAATCTCTTATTTGAAGGGGCACAAGTGCACAAAATCTTTGAACACTTCACATGTAATAACAGGGTACAAGTGTACAACAACACATCACATGTGTATAAATAATTTCGGAGGACAATCTTGCAAAAGGTAAAGGTAAATACTAGGGTTGTTAAAATTTAACTGGACCCGAGAAACCAAGCCGATCCATCTGACCCGACATTTAAAAAAAAACTAAAAATGGTCGGAGGAGAAATTGCCAAACATTTTGCATTCCCTAACACTTGGCTTTGGAGCCAAAGAGTTTTTTTATTTGAGAAAAAAAGACTCGAAAATAAAAAAAAAACTTCCTTATTTCGGATCAAAAAGAAACTTTGGGATTGGTTTGACCCAAATTGATATGACTTTAACTGGTAAAAAGTCCAAATTCAAGATTAATCTGAAGCTGATTATATCCGAATGGACTAGTCCGATTTAACTCGATACTACCCGATTCGAAAGCATCTGATAAACCGCAGTTACTGGACTCGAAATCATCCAAAAATCCAAATTTACCCAACCCGAACTCATTCGAGAATCCGAAGTTACATGACCTAAAATCATCCGGAAGTTATACTATGTTTTTAAAAAATTAATAATAGTAAATACTTATTATAATTATGTTTTTGAATTTAAATTTTACATTAAACATTTAGACCCTAAAGTAATTCAACTACAAAAATCATCATTTGATATATGATCGTAATCAAAACTTGGCTCATCCAAAATCTGATTAACTCAAAATCCAACTCACCTAAAATCCGACTAAACCCAAAATTCGACTAAATCCGAAACCTGACTTATCTGATATCTAGTTGGATCGAAAATTGAATAACATGATCGAAATTGACCCGAAAATCCCACTTTGCCTAATTAATTGAGCAATCGACCTTGAATTCGATAGAATTGTTCCTCCGTTGGAAGAATTTAGATAGCTCGCAGAGAAGAGACGAGGGTACATATTATTCTAATAAAAATTTCTTCTTATTTGTTCTTCTATCATTTCATATCAAAAAGTTTGCCTCTCTCCCCGACCCCCTCGCCAAACCCCTCTTATCGAAACCCTAGTTTTGAAAATCGACCTCCAAATTCAAGAAACCTTGCCTCAATTGAACAAATTTGCACCCGAAATCTGTTGTTTATGCTTCTCTTGAAAGCTTTTTGTGGGATTTGGGCTAATCTTCAATGCTTTGTCAACAAAAAATCCTCGAATCTCCGCACATCAGAAAACAAATCGAGAGACGGATGTTATGGATTTCGGCTAAAGGAATGATGAGGAAGAAGCCATCCCCTCGGTGGGTGATGGCTAGACTGATGCTATGGATTTAGGCTATAATAAAGTTGTATCTATTCTACCCTCTCTCTTTGAAATTTGGTGAGTCCTTCTATTGCAAGACCAGGTTCTCTGGCTGTATATATCTTGCCCAATGTGTGAGAGATAATTGCTATTCTCTCTCTGAAATCGCAAAATATTACTCCTTCCCTACTGGTCTCTGGAACAACACTCTCTTGGATAACAATTTCAAGTGTCCTCTTATGGAGAAAAAGAAGAAAAACAAATCGTTCAAGCAGGTTTTATGCTTTGACCCCTCCTTTTCTAAAGAATAAGACCGGATTGATCATGAGGTTGTTCAATCTGGTCCTATGCTGACCTTGGTCCATGAGACCTTTAAGGGTGGCAATTTTCCTCCTAAGCCTAATGAGGCTGGTCCCTCGGGATCTACGAAAAATAAAGGTAGATCAAAAAAGAAAATCGATATGAATGCCTCTCTTGACCAACTCTTGGGTGTTAGAGAAAACATAAACCATCTTAAAGAAACCACGCTATTTGCGTTTGTCTTGGGTGGTGCTATAGAAGTGGTCAGGCTAGTATTTTGCTACTTCTACCCTTATGAGGGCATGGATATTTACTTATGTCTGTCCATGTTTATCAACTTTTGTGTTAATTACTTAACTATGGATGTATTGAGGATTGATTGTTGCCTTTGTAGGAGGTTTATGATGTTTACTAATGTGGTAGATGTGTACTGCAGATTGACTAAATATAAAAGTATGGTGTTGTTGATGTATGATTATAATAGCAATGGTGTTGTTATCCATATTTTCAAAAAACCTGTTTCCAAGGATGATTTTCGTACCTCTTGTGGGGTGATGGATTTGAGGAGTGTCATAAAAGACATTAAACTGAACTTTATAAAAAGATTACATGTATATATCTATGAAATTGAACCTGATTATAAGGAAAATTGGGTGAATAGGAAGACCAAAAGATGGTTGACTACTGAATGTGGTCTTGGGAAATTGAAGTTAACTAATATTATAGACACTAATGGAATTGACGTTTCTGGTCATGCAGGTTTCTGGCCTGATTGCTGCACTGGTGAATTTCGAACAAATGTGCAGTACAAGATCTGGAAACAAGATGGAAAAACTCATAAGACTGACCTAGTAATGAGATTTGTTAAAGATATCAGGTGGCATGAGTTCGAGTTACTATTATATTGCTGGAAGATATTTACAAAAAAGGCTAATGATTATAAACACTTTGCAATGATTCCTAGAACTTTCTACCTTTTGTGGTGTAATAAGATTATATACAAAAATTATTATTTTAGCAGGTTCTTGGAAACTACTAAGATTAAGAAAAAGTTTGGAGAAGTATTGTCGTGGTGTACTAATATTATATATAAAGTGTATGATTACATTAGGTATATAGTTGTTGCCAAACTTAAGGAAAAGTTGAGTAAGGATTTGATGCATTGGTTTTATAAGTCAGTTGGTAGTAGTTTTCTTATATACAATAATAGATATAAACTCATGCAGGTTGTTTGGTGGAATGGTATCATTTATATACAAAAACAGGTTTTACGAGGCCAATATAAAAGTCGAGTAGGATATGTGTGCAAGTATTTCAGTGCGCGAAAGAGACATGCCTTATGCAGGCCATTATGCTATAGTTGGTTAGTGCAAATTATTATGGATGTGAAGAACCATGCTTATACCAAAAATGAAACAGATGGGATCAAAGGAGCGGGGGGGGGGGGGGGGGGGGGGCTATAAAATAGTGTGTCATGAAGATAGGATTTTGGAATAGCAGAGGTATTGGGAGAAAATCATTTTGGCCAGAACTAGATTCCTTCTGCAAAATTCAGAAAATTCAAATTATGGCAATCGCAGAAACAAAAACGGACACCCTTCCTAGCGATCAGGTTTGGCGTAGAGCTGGATTCGATAATATCTTATGGTCTCCTGCAACGGGTCGGGCTGGCGGTCTGGGTGTGTTTTGGAAAGCACATCAATTAATTAATAAAGAAATCACAGTGATCGCCCAAACACCAAGGTACATTATCCTAAAATGTTTCATGTCATTACAAAAAACAAACTTATATTATGCTTTGCTTATGCCCCTCCTAATGTTGGGGATAAAGAAGCTTTCTGGAATGAACTAAGTATAAATATACATAATATAAATCTCCCAACCATTGTGATCGGCGATCTACATGAAATTCATTAATATAGTAAAAAAAAGAGGAGGAGCTCACCCGGATCCACATAGGTTCGAAAGACTAACAAATTTCAAAAACGACTTTCTCTTGGAAGATATTCCATCCTTGGGAAACCATTATACGTGGAGGAAAAATAGGACAGAGATTGATAATATTTATGAAAAAACTAGACAGAGTACTGGTTAGCAACAACATCATCCAATGGTTCCCAAATATAAGCACTACAAAACATGCCTTTACTAGCTCGGATCACTGTAAAATATCCGTGGAATTATGTAATGAGGAAATGGCTAAAGCTCAACCTTTTAAGCTAGAAAAGATGTGGTTGTATAGGAAAGACTTTCGAAACGTAGTGAAACAAGCATGGCATGTCCAAGTCCAGGGTTCCAACATGTTCCAATTAATTAAGAAAATATATCTATTTAAGCTACAAGCGAATAAGTGGAATAAGCATACACTAGGAAACATATTCGAACAATTAAAGGAACTTGAGGAACAACTACTTGAAATTCAGCAGAATATCTTAACTTCACCGCAACCAAACATGATTCAGAAGCAATCTCGGTTATTGAAAAAGAAGGAATGCATACTGAACTACCATAAAACTTATTGGAAACAAAGGGTCAAGACAAAGCATATCAAGTTGGCTGATGCGAATTCAGGATACTTTCATAAGGTAGCTAGTGGGAGACGAACTCGAAAAATACTGAAACAAATTAGAACTATGGATGGTACGCAAATTGTTGGGATTGAGAGTATCCGAAATGAAATACGACAAGATTTTAAGAGACGCTATACGAGAGAACCAACAAGTTTGAGGAATTCAAGTGAAAATATGAACCTAATAACTAATGCAATAACGGAGCAACATAACAGGATGCTAGTAAAGCCGATAACAAATGAAGAAATCAAAACTGTGGTAATGAGCATGGGGTCGGATAAATCACTTAGACCAGATGGAATTACGGCAGAATTCTATAAGAGGTATTGGGATATTGTAGGTCCATCAGTTATTAAAGCAGTGAAAAGCTTCTTCCACTCAGGAAAAATGCTAAAACAAATAAACCATACGTTTATAACCCTTATACCGAAAATATAAAACACAGAGTCAACAAACCATTATCGGCCAATTAGTCTTTGCTCTACTATATATAAAATTATATCTAAAATCATAACGGAACGGCTAAAGAAAGTAATGGACAAAATTACTCACCCACTCCAAGGAGCCTTTGTTGCAAACAGGGCCATACAAGATAATGTCCTTATAGCTCATGAAATACTCCACTCTTTTAGAAACATGAAAGCTAAAGAAGGGTGGGTTGTAATTAAACTTGACATGGAAAAAGCATACGATAGAGTTGAATGGGACTACCTCCTGGAGGTCCTATACAAGTTTGGATTCGATAAGAAATTTGTGGGATGGATCAAAGAATGCATAACTATTGTTTCGCTATCAGTGCTTGTGAACAATGGGCCAACAGACCCATTTACACCTGAAAGAGGCCTCAGACAGGGCGATCCATTATCACCCTTCCTATTCGTCCTTGCGACTGAAAGCCTTGCAAGAAAGTTGCAATTAACAAGTGAAATGGACAGGAATTCTATTGGGTTTCCTATTTCTAGAGGTGGTACTAGAATTCCCTTTCTTGCCTTTGCAGATGATATCATAATTTTTGCTAAAGCAACTCAAGGCTCGTGCACCACGGTTAAGGAAATAATTGATGAATTTTGTAAGATTTCGGGTCAAAAAGTCAACTACACTAAATCCGCATTTCAAGCCTCTAAAAATATGAATGCTCAACAAAAAAGCATTGTTCACCAAACACTAGGAATCCCAACAATGACAAATATTGAAAAATATCTTAGATGCCCAATGATTTGTGGAAGAGTTAATAAAGACACATTTCAAGAATCTGTAGGCAAAGCACAACAACAACTTACGAAGTGGAAAGCCAACTCGTTGTCCCAAGAAGGAAGAACAACCTTAATTCGAACTAACCTAGCGACAAAACCAAATTACATAATGCAAAGTTTCATGCTCCCCACTTCCATTCACAATGAAATGGACAGGATTAATCGAGGATTCTTCT
Source organism: Fallopia convolvulus (assembly GCA_964016875.1). Lineage (NCBI taxonomy): Eukaryota > Viridiplantae > Streptophyta > Magnoliopsida > Caryophyllales > Polygonaceae > Fallopia > Fallopia convolvulus. The sequence continues at coordinate 36,684,461 of OZ024724.1, read as the reverse complement.
GGAACAAAGACAGGCAGTATACACCATTGGTAGGGTGGGACAAAATATGTAAGCCAAAGGAAATAAGTGGACTTGGTATAAGAAAGATGGAGTATATGAACAAAGCGCTGTAAATGAAACTGTTATGGAAAATTTTAGCAGAACCAAATAACATATGGGTAAAAATTGTTAGGGAGAAATATCTCAGAAATGACAATCTTCTCACATATAAGCCAAAGTAAAACACTTCATGGCAATGGAAAAAAACTAATCCAATTTAGAAAAGACTTCAGCAAAGGTTTAATATGGCAAATAGGGGATGGAAAAACAGTGAACTTTTGGTTTGACAATTGGACCATTAAGGGCCCATTATATCCCCATGCAAAAAACCCATCAATGATTACTGAAACATCAAAAGTTGCAGAATGGATATCAAATGACAACGTATGGAAGGAAGAAGAACTAAAACAAGTCCTACCAGAAGAGATTGTCGACCAAATTCTAACAACCCCGATCTCGGATAACTATATACAAGATCGGCTCTACTGGGCACCGAGTAAGAATGGGTGGTTTTCCACAGCCTTGCAAGAAACTTGTTGTTGGCTACGGTGCTAGGATACGGGAACGACACCAAGACGAGACATCTTGTGTTGTTGTTTAAGTGTCTTGAAATTTTTTGTTGAATAATCAGAAAAACCTTGCCGGCGGCGAAAGCTAATAAGGGGCCAGGCATAGAAAGAAAGATTAAAGACTAGAAAAACCTTGCCCGGCGGCGTAAAGCTAATAAGGGGCCGGGCACGGAAAGAGTAGTGATCTTGTAGTGCCTAGCAAAGGCCTACAAAAAGTAGTCGTCTAGTAGTGCCTAGCAAAGGCCTGCTCGAAACAAAAAAAAAAATTAATTAATTTGTAATACTTGGTGTTGAGTCTTGGTGGTTTAGTAGCTTCCTAGCATTGTTTTCCTAAGCAAGTGTGTGATGAATTCTCTCTTTGTTGTCTTTGTTGTTTTTGCCTACTTGCAACTTGTCGGATTTTCATCTCGGGCAAGTCTTGGTGATTAATTCGTGTGACCTCTATACCTTGATCTTTGCCTTGTTTTTACAATGACAAGTGTAGGTGATGACAAGAATAAGGAACAAGTTGAGGAGACGTCCACTAGTTCGGTGGCTGCCATGTTGCAAACCATGCAACAATCCTTGCAACAATCCATTGAGGCTTTGGGAACTAGGTTGACTGATTTGGAGAGCCAAGTGCGCAACCGAGATGATAGAGCACGAGTGCCTCAAACAGGGGCTCTACCAAGTGTGCTACAAAGCTCTAACCAAGTGTTGTCGTTGGACGAGAGGACAAAAGTACCTCAAGAGGGGGAGCTCAAGAAGACACGAGAGGATGGAGAGTGCTTGGTGGTCCCACGAACACTTTTCATGACGGAGAATACCACCAGGCCTAGTCAACGGGAAGTTATCTTTCACACTCGATGCAAGATCGTGGATAAGGTATGTAGTGTGATTATTGATAGCGGTTCATGTTGCAATGTTATTAGTCAAGAGGTGGTGGATAGGTTTTCTTTGAGTACTACTCCTCAACCTTTACCTTACCCTTTGTGTTGGTTGAACTCTAACGCCCCTATCCAAGTCAAGGAGAGGGCTCGTGTTTCTTTTTCTATAGGACCATACAAGGATGAGGTGGAGTGTGACATTGTCCCGATTACCTCTTGTCATCTACTATTGGGACGCCCTTGGCAATTTGACAAGAAAGCGATCCATGATGGAATATCCAACGAATACCACTTCCAAATGGAGGGAAAGAAGGTGATTTTGCACCCGATGTCTTCCCGTGAGATAATGTTGGATTACGCAGCCAAGGAGCAAAGGAAGAAGCTTGCTCAACGAGAGGAAAATAAGGACAAGAATATAGCCAAAGGGGGGCCCTCTACTCCCCTATTTTTGGTCAACCCGAAAGAGGAAAGTGAAACTTCCTTCTCGGATAAATCTGCACCACCTTGGAAAAAATGGTGTAACTTACAACTCAGTGGTCGAATGATGCTCAAATTTGGAGGAAATGAAGTAGACGCCTTAAGCTCAATCTGGAACTTGGAATCTCTCAATTTGGAGCTCGGAGGTAAGAGAACGACCTTGAACAGTTTAGAGTTGAAAACTGTCCCAAGCTACGATGTGCATGCCATTCGGGGAAGTAACACTTCTTCCTTACTTTTATCTCAAAACTTGACATCTTGGCTGAATTACTCTCATATTTTGGATAGCTTTGTCATGTACCATACCAATAGGATTGCAAAGAAAAGTGGCATAGCTTGTGCTTATATTTTGTCATATCATGTTGTGCTTGGAAAGGAGGTTTGTGTGTTGATCTTTTTTGTAGGTCAGCTGGGTTCGTGGACGCACCCTTTTGAAGGGGATAAGACTTCCTTCCAACAAAGATTGATGAGTGACATAGAACAACCAAAAAGAGAGATTCTTTTCCATGAATTGGAACAACTCATCACCGTCAAGTGTCCGATAAAACTGATGCACATATTGCAAGAAGAGGAGGAAGTTGTGGAATCATCTCCTAAAATCAAGTGTCGTCCTACCATCACTCCTAGCTCCATGAACTCGTTGGCTAAACCATGTATGGATGTGTTTCCTATGATTCCTTCAAGTTTTCCCTTCTTTCTCCATGAGGAGGACGAGGCTGTTTTAGTCACTCCAAGCGGTGATTACATTCCTTTTCTTGTGGAGGCCAAGAAAGATGTCTTTGTCATGGAGAATGCCACACCAAGGGAGATAGAAGCCCTACCTCCATTGTTGAGCTCACAGGGTGATATGAGTGCACTTCTCAGGGAAGTTTCTTGCACTCCTCTATTCTATATTTATGACTACGTGTTGGTTGTGTCACATGCATTTGATCAAATAATTTCAGTTTTCTTTCATGCATTTGTGACATCTAGTACTAAGTACTCTTGCTTCCATTTTAGTTCTCTTGCCCAATACATGTCATCTAGGATGCATATAGGTTATAGAATTCCATTGATGCCTACTTACACTCAATCTCTTTATTGCTTTATTATGAGATGTACCCGTAAGAATAGGAAGAGAAGTGGTGTAGCTAGTGCATACTTTCTGGCCTATCATATTGAGATTGGAAATGTTATTCTTAACTTGACTTCTATAGAGTGTACTTGCTTGTGCTTCCCTCGATGTGTCCTTTGTTTTACAGGCTTGATAGATTCGAGGACGAATCCTTTTAAAGGGGAGGAGGAGGATGTGATTCCATCTATCGAGTCATGGCCCCACAGTACCGTGCATATTGGGGCGCCGTTGCACACGCTGATTTCCGACCTTGGCGCGCCTTGGCCTTTGATGAATGGTACCACCTCTTCGGGCACTTTTAAAGGGACTATGCTCCATGATTTGAGTGAAGATCTCAGCCCTAAAGACAAGTTCAATTTACACGACAAAGGAGGGTCTTCACTTGGACAAATATCCAAGGCCGGTGTCCGAGGCGCTAAGAAGCCAAGTCAAGGTACCACGCCCTATCTTCGGCGCATCACTCGAGCACATGCTAGGGAAATGCTTGACAAGATCAAGAAGGAGCTCATGGCTCATAAGTTGGACTTTGGTTAGCAAAGGTTAAAGTTGGAGTCTTATGATACATCATGGTTCGATAAGTGACAACTTAACGGTTAAGGACGATTAATGTGCTCTCGGTTTTTATGGGTTGTTTTTGTAATTTTCTTTAAATGAGGGGGCTGATTTTGTGAGGCTTGTTATCTAGGTTATATGGTCGTCCATCCCCCTCCTCCCTTGGTAGACTTGGACGAAATTTGCTTCTCTTTTCCTTGCATTTTCAATTCAAAGTTCTTGTTTTGTTTCGTTCAATTCTCGTTGTTCAATTGTTGGTGAGTCATATCCGACAATTCGAGCATCATAGTTTGTTTGAGAGCTTGGTGAGTCATATCCAAGTTATCAAGCATCCATATCCCCTTGTTCTCTCCATTTTCGAACCATCATCCATCTCGGAGAGTTCGGAGGAGGAAGATCCATCCAGTTGAAGACGGGTCAGTTGCGTGGTGTTTGTTGTCGGAATTCCTTGGATTCTCGTGGCGATCTCTTTGCACCATCATTCCCTCCATCGATCCTTTCATCACAAGTCCTACCAGAAGAGATTGTCGACCAAATTCTAACAACCCCGATCTCGGATAACTATATACAAGATCGGCTCTACTGGGCACCGAGTAAGAATGGGTGGTTTTCCACAGCCTCGGCGATTGAACTAATAACGAATAGAGGGGAACAAACTCCAAGCCTAAACAATTGGATATGGAAAATGGATATCTACCCAAAAGTTAAGAATTTCTTATGGAAGATAGAGAATAATGGTCTCCCTACTAAAGAGAGATTACGCGAAAAGAACGTGATAACGCCAGGAGGATGTATACTATGTGATTGTACAACTGAAGATACTACTCATATACTTACTTAGTGCCCGTACATGACATACATTGCAAATAAAGTAAACCCAATATTGCTCAGGTAATTAGAGGAGTAGATGCCTTCAACAAAACACCTAGAATCCTTATCAATGAGCTTAAACAAATTCTAGGTAGTAAAGAGTTCACAAAGACAGCAGTAATCTGGTGGTGTGTATGACACCAACGAAACAAGCTAATGTTTCAACAAAGCCAATGCGATGATATTCCGGATTTAGCAAGATATATCCGAACCCAAATTACAAACTGGGAAAAGGCTAAATTATGGTCGGAAGATGAGGAAAATATAAGAGTGAATAAAACTAGAAAAACAAATAAACGAAATATAGCAAATAGGAGATGGAAAAGGCTGGCAGAGGGTTATGTGAAAATTAACTTTGATGCATCAAGACTAACAAATAATCAAACAACGGGAGGTTTAATAATCAGGAACCACCTTGGCTAGGTAATTGACATAAGAAAGTATAGCTTTGGCAAAATCTCGGCGATTAAAGCAGAAGCCCTGACATTTCGAGAAGCAATCCGGGAAATAAAGAACAGGAACGTCCTAGAAAATGTTGAAATTGAAGGTGACAACCTGCAAGTCATAAATGCAGCTAAAGGGTTTTCTAAATGCCCGTGGGAGGTTGAGATTATAATCTCTGACATCCTCGTCTCCATTTATGGAGCCCATGATATTTATATTAACCACATTCCTAGGGAGTGTAATGTTGTGGCCGATAAAATTGCTAAATTGGGCCATAGTCTCCCCACCGAGTTTATTAAGACTCACCCAGAACTTTTAGTTTTCATCCGAAAGGATGCTCTAGGACGCCCTTCATAGTGAGTGCCTCCTAATTCTCACCTAATCAAAAAAAAAAATATCAAAAAGTTTGCATAAGAGAGTCATTTCTAAATGTAGTGAAAGGGTTATAGAGAAAAGGCATGTGACCTAAAGTCTCTAAACAATAAGCCAATGTTTTCAACTAGCTGTCACATACTCACATTTAATTAAGAAAACAAAGATGACTTAGATAAGAAAGGGATTGTCTTGGTTCAATCTAATTTAACATGAATCCAAACTTATTCGAACTTAATCTGAATCCAAACTTATCCGAAACTGAAATAACCAGATCGGATCCACCAATTGACACCACTAAAAAAATAATACGTACAAATAGATACTTTTAAATAAAAGTTTGAATTTTTTTAAAAAAAATAAAGGGGGTCGAAAGTTTGAAAATTATATGAGAATTAGAAAAATTATTTGAGAATCAGAAAATAAGGATCCACCAAATAGTTTGAAAACCACCCCCACACCAACTGATGAAAAAAATCCAGCTAACGCTCACTTTCTCCTTCCGCCATATCCTTCCTTCCTTAACTCCCCTCGTTACTTCAATTTCTTTCATTGCAATCTGTCTCTCTCTGGCTCTCTCTTTGCGTTCGGAATGCGATTAAATTTGTGACGACAACGTTTCACGAGGAACGAAGATGTTCAGATTGAACAAGCATAAATCTGTCCGATCAAGCGATCGTTTGTCCTTTAGTTTCTCGAGCTTCCAGGCTGTTCAGGTTGGATTTCTCGAAACCATTTTGGATCTCATTTTTAATCGCAATTGAATGTGTACTACTCAGTTCAACGATCTCGCGAATTTGTTTCGATCCCCGACTTTAGAGCCCATCTGCCTGCATTCCCGATCGGAATTCTTTAGTCTGCTTAATTTGAGCTCGACGTTGTTTGATTTTCTTTTCTTATAACTTAATTTTGTGGAACTTAGGTAGGTTTATTGGTTGTTGGAAAATCATGAATTTCCAGAGTGACTATGTTGTTAGGGAACTTTATGGAACATGAAAATGAATAAATGTGAAAGAAAAAGGGAAATAGGACAGACGTGCGAGGAAATCAGAGTGATCAACTACCTGATCATCATTAGGCAATGTCTAATTTATGATTCCATATAGCTTATCTTTTATGATTATGCTTTTCTTCTTTTCACAAACAACTCACGGTTTTTAGTGTTTATATTCATAATGATGTTTAGTCAACACTGATGCCTTTTGGATCTTCTTTAGACCACGAAATTCTATTGTGGTTACCCGAGCTCTTTCACTGGATGTATAGTACTAAATGTCCACACTTCTAGAAGTTCATACTTCATTTGTAATATAGTGATCTTGAGCACTGATATCTGAAACGTCCAATTAATGGTGAAGATATCCAAGCTATGATAAATGTTTGTTACTTTCTATCTAATTTGTGTTAGATCCAAAGATTCTTAAAAGCTGAAATTGGTCTTTAGAACTTTCACTGCTGTAATATACCTGTATGAACAATAGCCCCTCTTAAACCTCCCACTCTCTCTTGATTTCCAGTTGCAGTAACATGCCAAAAATGGCAGTCTGGGGTTTGCTAAGCAAGGTGGCGTTTGACATAAAAAAAAAAAAAACCTTGTCTTTTGCATGGTTTGTTAATTTCATCTTTGATAAAAAGTAAAAATTTTATGATTTTTCTCGTGTATGTTGGTGGCTTCAAATATTCCCTTTTAGGGATATTTGTATACACTTTACACAACATCATCGCCTAGTATAGTGCCGCACAAGCATGATCTGGGGGGTCAAGATGGGGGCACCCATACCATGATCAGGAGGATGTGCCTGATAGATCCAAGTAAAACTGAAATTCAGTTATGTGACTATAATAATGAATTTAGTTAAATTGCACCAAATTGATATAGGGGCTATAGCCATCTCAAAGGCATTGTATCAGCCAATGAGCAAGAGGATACCTGAATTATTGAAATTCATAAAATTTACCCTCCTTTGTATACACTTTAGTGGAGATGTAATTTTCTTTGCACTTTAGTGCTGGCATAATAAGTTGTTACTACATTACTGTGTCACATGAATCAGGTGTTTATTTGGATGGCTTGGTTCTCTCAAAGCCAGAAGGATGCTAGGAACAAATTTCTCAGACTCTGCAACTTTAGATTTCAGAACCATCTCTATTTACTGAGTTTGATTTCTACACTTCTATGGATTTCATTCATGTTCCAACCTTAATGTTCAACTGATAACCGCTAATTCCAGTATCTCCTCTTTTGCTTTTGGTTCATATCACCTACTTGTTATCCAGAATGGATAAGGTCCACCTTTTTGCAACCTTCCACTATTGTTGCTATTATACTGTATGTTGTTTTCTTAATGACTTTACAGTCTAGACCCAAAATTGAACTTTTTAAGTTCAGTTTCATCATAAAGTCATCTTTTTCTGTTGTATCATAAAAACTCCATTAATTTACTTTCTGTCTGCCCAAGATGGTCAAACCTCTGTTCTTCAAAGACAATAGCTATAATAACAATATTATTGCATGCACTATTACCATTAGCTTGGACTTAGGAGTTTCACATTGATCTTTATAGATTGCAATTTTGTTGGCAGGTACCCAAAGGATGGGATAAGCTCTTCGTGTCTGTAGTTTCTATGCAAACAGGAAAGACCATTGCAAAGTTGACAAAGGCATCAGTACGAAACGGAAATTGTAGATGGGCCGAGACTTTAACAGAATCTTTACCAGTTTCACAAGTTGAAGGCAACCCGAAAGACCTTGAAGAGTGTTCCGTGAAGTTTGTCATTGCCATGGTTTGCTCTAAAACTAGACGAGAGTATCATTATCTGTTCAATTGGAAAATTTCATTTCTAACTGTTACTTTAATCAATGTGTCTGTTATAGGGTACATCTAGATCTAGCATCCTGGGGGAGGCTAATCTTAATCTTACTCGCTACTCAAGTTCAAAAGCATCAGTACCTCTTTCATTGCCATTATCAAAATGCGATCATGGAACAATTTTACAAGTAAGATATCACAACTACTTCAGTTTTCAGTTCAATTCAATGGTATTGATCAGAGGTGCTAGGAATTTGAGAAGATAATGCATGTTAATTATGGATACTTTTGAGCTGTACATCTGACAATGAAAATGTAAAAGTATGCATACTTACATCTGGTTCTTACTTTTGATTCGATGAATCCTACTGAACCTGAAAGGGCTCCATGATGCTGGACTGTAATTTACACCGTACTGGATGTCTTAAAACCACATCCATTAAAAGAAAAAAAAAACTGCTTATTGTATTTAGAAATTGTTGATCATGCATTCGATTGGAATTAATTTATTGAAGGTACATATGAAAAAATACCATGTATCAGTCATGCAATTTTATACTTCAGTGATCGGGGGTGATATGAGGTTTTAATATAAGGTCAGATTCACCTTCTAACTTAAAAGCTTAAGTTAATGGATAAGGGCTTCACTCACTCTAATATACTATTTATTTATTTTTTACCACTTGATCGATGTGGGACAACCTCCCCACACTTACCAATTTTCTCTGAGTTGTCTTATGAAATCATAAATAACTCGTACTGCCTGCCATTTTGAGTTTGAGTAATCTTTGTTGACATGTAGGTCAAAATTCAGTGCTCAACTCCAAGACCAAGACTCAGGTTAGAATCACAATATAGAAACAGAATTTCATGGTTTTAAAAATCAATTTTAACATGCAATTTACAGGGAGGAGCAAAGATCAAATTCAGATTTGCAAGGGGAATGTCCAGAAGAGTATGATGAGATGGAGACAAAGTCAGACTTGTCCAGAAGTGTCAGATCCTCTTCAAGCAACCATGAGGAAATCATAACTCAAACTGATGCTATTAGTAGAGTATGTGCTCCCTCCCTCCTTCCCTCCCTCCCTATGACTAATCTGATTTTATTGGAAGGAAACCAGTTTACAATTTTTGTGATAAGTTCTCATTGTTGATAATATTTAAGCCCCACTCTGCTCATTCCCATATGTTGGTTAAGAAGATCTCTTCGTCACAGAGTTCTGCTCACTTCTAGATTTTTTCCCCCTTTTAACCTCTATGATAAAAAAAAAAAAAACATTTAACATGAGGCTGAAGATTTGACCCTTGTGTTGAAACTTCACTTGTTATTTCTCTTCCTCATACTTCTGGTCAACAGGTTTCTGCTTTGCTTTTCCTGATGTCTCTTGCCAAATCAAACCATCTCCTCTTTATCGAGTTCATTCCCGGGGAGATCTTATCACTATACACTATTGCATCATCTTAATTATTTCACTCATATGCTAATGCCACACTAGTTTTTTATGCTACTATAATGAGTACTTCATATTTCACCACTCTCACATTATGCATCATCATCTGCTCCACTTCAGTTGGGATTTAGATTTTTTTCACCTAGTTTTGTTGTGTACCTGAATCATTTTATGGATACTATAGGAGCCAAGTTTTTCAGGGTCAGGTTCACGGCATAGCTTTGATTCAGTTGAAGGCTCATCAGGAAAGGACAGCTTTTCACCTATGCATAAATTCAGTGGAATTGTGAACAATCACGTTGGGAGGCAAGATTCAACAGGCTCACAGAACAGCACAGCATCACTCAGTTTCAATTCCTTAGATGATGGTAGCAGATCAAACAGTTTGTCCTTCAATTCAAAAGCCCCAGCCTCTGCAAGCCCTCATAAGAATCAAAGAGAACAGTTTGGGCAAACTTCTGATGGTGTATCTTCATTGTTCCGTGATGGTGGGCCATCTAAGGAACTAATGCAAGCTGCTGAAGTTAAAATTGAGGAACTTCGGTTGGAGTCACAAATCTGGGAACGCAATGCTAAGAAATCAATGCTTGATATGGAAGCTTTAAAACAGGAACTGTCTGAACATTCTGGAAATGGGGAAAATTTGGCAATGGAGCTTTCAGCATCACGAAGAGAGTGTGGCAGCTTGAAGCAGGAAATTGCACAATTAAAATCGTTGCTGGAAGAGGTAAAAATAAAGGCGAAAGCTTCTGATGACAGGAAGCTTCAGGATAAGGATGCATATAAGATACATAAAGAATTGGAAGATGAAATAAGGTTCCAAAAACAATCAAATGCTGACTTGGCCGAACAGCTACAGAAAACTCAAGACTCTAATGTAGAACTTCTTTCCATTCTGCAAGAACTGGAGGGGATCGTTGAATCACAAAAGGCAGAGATAGACAGCCTTTCTACTGAGAAACTGAAGCTGGAAGAGAAATGTGTTGACAGCAATTCTGATTTGCAAACCAGATTGCAGGAAACACAAGAGAAACTTGAAAGAAAGATCCAAGCTCTTGAATCAACATTGGAGGACAAAAATCGTGAGATAGAGATGGAACAGGGTCTTAAAGATCAAGCTGTTATTGATTCTGAATCAAAATGGAAAGCTGTATTGGCTGCAAAAGAAGAAGAACTTGTCAAACTAGAAGCAAAGCTATCTCAATCTATTGATATAAAGGAAAGCAAGGAATCAGACTCTGGCAGTGGCCATAATTCTGATTCTGCAGAAGAAGTTGAGGTGCTGAAATTGAAGTTGGTAGAGCTGGAGAATGACTGCAATGAACTTGTCGAAGAGAACTTGCAGCTAGCGCTTAAGCTGAAGGAGGCAAGAAATTATTCAGTGACATCTGATGATCATGATTATCAGGATGAAGAGTTGCAAAGGAACGAGTCCTTGATTGACCAAGTGACTTCTGGCAGTCAAAAGGCTCACACCAGAGAGTTAGAGACTAAATGTAGTGAACTGGAGATTCAGTTACAGATGTACAAAGATAAAGCCCTTCATCTTGCAGATGAACTCCATGAATATCAGGTGCAAGTGGAAGAGCAGGTCAAGATTCAATACCTGCAACAGTCTGTTCAGAGAACAATATCTGAAGATAATTCTTCATTATCATCTGAAGATCTATCATCTGCTTTTTCTATATTCCGTGAACAGCTGCATCACTATCTAGCTTCAGTAAAGAAGAACTGGCATACTCCTACTTCTGTGGATAACCTGGAGATCATTGGTTTCTATGATGATCTTGATTTAACTTATACAGAGGCAGCTACTGAAAAAGTGCAGATTGAGGAGATTTTGAAGTACTTGCACCTGGGTGGTGAACTATTTAAAGCACTTGGAGGTGCACTGGAGAATGATGGGACAAAGAAAAGTGAGGATTGCATTTCTCGACAAGTATCAGACAGTTCCAGTACAGACCATGAAAGCAGAGATTCTGAGCTGACTGAGGAAGTTTCATCAAAAGTATCTGAGATAAAAGTGCTTAGAACTGAATGTAGACTGAAGGAAGAAGAGATCCAGAAACTACTGAACAAGCAGACAGAACTTGAAAATCAAATATCCGGACTTCAAATGAGGCAATTGGAAGAAAACAAGGAAACTGCTGAAACAGAAAGAGCTATTGCTTTTCAAAAATTAGATGTAAGTTCAAATGAATTGATGCTGCTAAACACCGATATGGATTCGCATGTAGCTGCCAACAAGTTGCTTGAAAGGAAATCGTCAGAACTGGAAAAAGGAAAGGAAGACCTAGAGCTTCATCTATCTGAACTTGAAGAGGAAAACATGCAGTTGTCTGAAAGAATATCAGCTCTGGAAGCTCAACTGAGATATTTAACAGATGAGAAGGAATCATGCCGTCTCCAACTACAGCATTCAGATTGTGAAGTTGTAAGTCTTCATGATGTGATAAAAAGATTGGAAAGTGAGATGGAGATCCAAAGGGTCGAAATGAAACAGAAGATGCAGGGCATACAAAGACGGTGGTTCAATACTCAAGAAGAGTGTGAATATCTACAGAAAGCCAATCCAAAGCTGCAACTTACGGTTGAAAATCTCATTGAAGAATGCAACTCACTTCAAAAATTAAATACAGATCTGAAAATGCAAAACATGGATTTGCATACATGGAATGTTAAGCTGGAAGCTCAAGTAAAGAAGTCACACGAAAGGTTTTCAAAATGTTCCTTCAAGATTGAATCTTTAGAAGCTGAATTTTCCTCGATGCTGGAGGAAATTGCCTTGAAGGAGAAAATCCTAAATTCTGAAATTGAGTCTCTTATTCATGAAAGCATAGCCCAAAAAGAGCAACTTATTGCAGAAGAGAGGTTATTGAATCAAATGTACTCAGAAAAGGCACTTGAAGCTGAAAATCTTCAGAAAGAACTTATCCACTTTATTGACCAAATATCTTCAACTGACGGTGAAAATGAGACATTGGCATCTGAAGCAATACATGAACTATCTTCTTTGCGTGCTGAGAAATCCAAATTGGAAAGCGCTCTTGAAGAACTCAGAGGAAATTTTGCATCATCCCAGAAAAGGCTGAATGAATTTCAGATAGAGTCTGAAGCTAAAATGCAGGAGCTTAAAACAGAGATCAATCTTTCCAGGCAAAAGCAAGAAGTACTTTTGTCTGACCATGAAAAGCTGTCAGCTATGTTAGAAAGTGTCAAGTGTAGTGAAGACAAATGCAAGAGCATCATGCATGACCTTGAAGTCAAGCTTAAAGCTTCGGAATATGAAAAGTTGCAGCTGTCAGAAGAAATTTCTGTCCTCGGAGAACAACTGCATAAGACAGCACAGCTCCAAGATGAAGTTGTGATCCTGAAGAATTCTCTTAATGAAGCTAAATTTGAAAATGAAAAGCTGAATGCTTCATTTGACTTGATGTTTGGAGATCATGCTCAGCTGAAGTCTGAGAAATTTTCACTTGCTCAGAAGATCTGTAATGCAGATAAGGCTATCTCAGAACTCGAGGAGTGCAGGCGGGGTAAAATTGCCCTGGAGGAAAAGATTTTGCGGCTAGAAGGGGATCTCAATGCTAGAGAAGCATTATGTGCGCAGGATGCTGAGCTAAAACTTGAGCTTATTAGGGTTAAGAGGAGCAATAATGAATTGCAGAGGAAATTAAAACACCTTAAAGAGGACAGAGACGAGTACCTAAAGACAGCTAATTTATCACCGTCTCTTAACAACGATGTGGTACGTGTGAATTAGAATAGTGCATTGTATTACACTCCTATTTATAAGCTTCGAATTAAAATAGTAATGTCTTTATTTGTTCCCCACAATTTTTTTTGAAGTCAAAACAATAGTTTCTCACTTTGAAAAAAAAAATCGTGCAGTTAGCTTGGGCATGACAAAGAAAAAATCAGATTTTAAATTTCTTAGTAGGTCAGGTCTACTTTCCTTGTCAATGGTGTGATAATTGATAAATTTGTGTTTCAGCTGCAGATTTCTGATCAAAAGTCTGAACCTAAGATGGCTGATTTTGAATCAAGAATCCAGTCTCTTGAAAATGAGCTTGCTGAAGCGTTGGAAGCCAATGACATGTACAAGTCTCAGCTAAAAAGGTATTGCTAAAAGAAAAAAAGGAATTCTTTGTCATCTCAACTCATGTTCCCTTGAAGTGATTATTTTCTTAGTTTACCTGTCACAAATCCTGTATTCACAAGTAAATCTACCTCAAAGATGATAAAAGTTTGCATTGGCCTATGTGCTTCTTATGAAGATAATTTTTGATAAAAACTGAATTTTAAGTAACTTTTGTATACTTATCAGCTTACATCTTACTAGCACCGTTTCTTCTGCTACAGTCTTTTGTCTGACCCGGGGATCACTCCTTCAGCTACTCCCAAGTCAGTAAATGCACAAAATGGTGCAATTGCAATAGAATATGAAAATGCGGACCAGAGCATTCAAACGGAGTTGAAAGATCTTCGTGAACGATACTTCCAAATGAGTCTCAAGTACGCTGAAGTCGAAGCTCAGCGTGAGGAGCTTGTAATCAAACTCAAATCCACAAGTAATAGAAGAAGCTGGTTCTCTTGAACCTCATGCTTCTTATTACACTTACTATAATTGTTTTATCCTCTCACCCCCTATTATAGTTGTTTGTCACGGAAGCAAAGGGAAGTTGTAACTTGGCAATGTTGGGAGAATGTGCAAAGAAGCCAGTATAGGGAATATTGCTCCGTATTGGTTTTAACTAATTAGGTTTCTGATGGATTTATGTCATCCATCAGAAAAACCCAGCCTATTTTTCTCCCTTGGACTAAGGCCTAAGGGAATTGGGATAAAAAAGAAAAAAGAAAAAAAAAACCTTCAGAACAGAGTGTGAGGGCATGAGGAAGTGTAATTAGTATATTCGGCAAATTGTAAGACAAGAAACCCATTGAAGGGGACATTTGGTAAATAGTATAGGAAGTGATTTCTCACATATACATGTTCTACTAGGTTTCCTTCAATTCCTCTGTTTAAATCCATATTTGAAAGTATTAGCATCTAGTCTTTTTCTGGTAGAATCTAGTTAATTAAAAGCTGTTTTATGTAGAGGGCAAGAGATTTTCTAAAAATCCTTCTTCGGAAATGATATCTTCTTCATTTGCTGAGAAATGTCAAACTAGACTACATTGAAATTCTACATCAATGAAAAATTCAAGTGAAATTCTGGTTGATACCCTCAAGTTTTTGTCCTTTCCGAATGGTGCCCTGAAAAAAAAAACTTATTCCGAGTGGTACCCCTGACTTTTGCCCAAGTCCGGCCGGTACCCTTACTTGGAAATTTTCGTTATTTTATAACTATGTAGCATGTTTTCTAATGGAAAAATATATTTTTCGTATTTAATTGAAGACCCTTGGGTGTAGGAGCTTCTTCAAAAAGCTCGAAAGTCCGCTACCGCTAGCGGAAGACGCTCCTATTTCCGCTACGTCCGAACGGACGCTTAAGGTACACACACCAGATATTCCAGTTTAGGTTCTGCCACCATTACCATTAGAGAGACATATATTATATATATCTCCTTTTCCTATCAAGACACAAGAGATTCTTAGAAATTTTTTTAAAGCGCTCTTACCTCTTATATCACATTCAAACCACTTACAAATTCTACAAACTAAGAAAATGAAACTCAAATCCAAAACAAGCACAGCACCATGAATCCGAACAGAATCCACAAAATTACATCGGATAGATACCCATCAGAGTAAGAGGGTTCTTCATGTCGGATCCTCTCATCGCCCTTGATTGTGGACACCGTTGCTTCGCCGAATCAATCAGCACTAACTTGCATTACAGACTTCTAGACTTCAACCATAATTCGAAATATACCTTCATGAATTCTCTAGCCTTGCTTAACAACCATTATGCAGGACCAAGAGTGCCCACAAACGTCAACTTGCTGATGCATTTATTCTTGTAATTAAGATTGACCCAAAAGCTTAAGGAAAAGAATAATTAACATTTTATTTGATTAAGAATGATTAATATTGAGATTCGACATATGTTATCCCGGTTATACACTACGTATTTCTACATCTGCACACAATCAAGGATGACAAAAGGGCTCAATAAAAATCAAATCATTCTCACCCTATTTGGTTATAAACAGCAGCCAACATCTACCATTCTATTCAGCTTGGCTATTTTCCTCTTCTCCTGTCACCCCTGCCATGTCATTTACAATATGGAATAGGCCCGTATGACCTCAACAATTGGTGCCCGACAAAGCGGGCACTTTCCACCACTACGTATCAGCTCGTTTGCACACTTTAAACAGGCACACATGTGCCCGCATCTGCATAAGGCACAAAAAGATGACAGAAAACATAGAAATCAAGATTAGCAATTGGCAGCAAGAGCTTGGCTCTGTTTTTCTCTTTTTTCTTTTTTCATTTGGGTGTGCACACGGAAAAGAACTATACAGTAACTAGATCTTACCGGTACAATAGAGAATCAATATGGCTGTCACAGCAAACACAGCAAGTTCCTTTTCTGACATGCCCCCATTTGGGTCCATCCTCTGATGTCTCAGCACTCAGACCTGAAATATGATTTTCAAATGTCATATGACAGAAACTTGACAAATGTAAGAAATTTAACTCAAAATAGTAAGATCGTAGACTTTTTATGGACAGTATCAATAATTGTGTATGCCAATAACTACCAACTTATGCTTAGGTAGTGCTTGACTAACCATGTAGACCGGATGACCGATTCAAAGCTGCAGATACCTCCTGCCGAACTGAACGCTGCAACTCTAGTTGCATATCCATGCAAGCCTCCAGCATCCTCTGCATGTGGGTCATACCCTGTTGAAGCCTTGCTACATCTGCTCGGAGATCATTAATCATATCCCACTCCTGACCAAGACCAAAAATCAAGATCGTTACATGAAGCGAATTGCAAATTTACTCACTGCAATACTAAAAATGTGGCAGTGATTTGTCTCAAAATTTTCTGTACTACCAAATTTTAATAAAAAAAACTTTGCAAGTGTTAATGTTTCTGGCAACAAAGATTACAGTAGCATTTTTTTATAGTTTCACAAAAGTACGACTCCATGTGATACAATTATAGCTACCCTGTGGATAGTGGATACTGCACTTGAACAGTGTTTATATCAAAATATGAGAAAGTTCATGAAATATAACAGCTTACTAGATCTGGGCGGTGTAAGCCATGACGAGGCCAGTTTGTATGAGTAAGATCCTGGTGCCAGAGAGGCTGCGGAGGAGGTACTGGAGGAGATGAAAGAACCTGGGAGGGTCTGGCAACTGTATCTGTCTCACTTCGTTCATCCCTTTCTGCACCTTGATCCTGTGCTGATGATGGAGGAGCAGGCAAGTTGCTACTTATATCCCAGTCAACTGGAGTCTGGCCTTGCCTTTCCACATAAGACTGTATTAGATGATCTAAGCTTTCACGGAAACCACTACGAAGAAGAGTAGAGACACTTCTCCTGCACCAAGGAAAATATTGGATTAGATCTCTAGAAAAAAACAAAACTTCAATAAAAAAAAAAAAAGAAAAACTATGCAAGCAGTATAAAAAATACCTGCTAAGGAGTTCACGAAGCTCCATACTGTAAACATTATCGTCTTCAGGGAGATGAAATCTATTGAGCCTTCTTGTAGGTATAGGCCAGTGTGTTCTTGAAGAATCAGAAGGTCCTCCTTGGAACCGGTTTTCTGTAGTTCCTTGAGAAGTCTCCTCATCCCATGTCTGATGAGCTTCTAGTGGAGGACTCCGACCTCCTCCACCAGTATTTCCTGGAGCTTCTAGGAGCCAATTACCCGGTGCGTTTCCATGCCAGGTTTCTCTTGCATTTTCTATAGCATCGCTTCTTTGGCGGTCAAGCTCACCAAATGTAGATAGTTGCCCACTTGTCTCGTCTTCAGCAACTTGTTCCTGATCAATTTGACTAATTTCTTGCCTACTGATGCTTTCAATAGCAGTACTGCTTTGAGCATTTCTAACAAATTCCGATTGTAAGGAGCTAACAATTTCCTGATTTCTAGATTGTGCTTGCTCAAAATTCTGAAGTTGGCCACCAAAAGAAGAGGGTGTCTGAGATTGCTCACTTCTAGAGTCAGTTGTGTGGTTGGATTCATCAGTACTGTTGTTTGCTTGACCACGAACAATACTTTCTAATCTGGTGCGGAATCCGTCCCTGATTTTAATATATTAGATGAAGTATCACTAAAAAGATATCTTTGTACAAGACAATAAATGGACAATAACATAGGACAAAAGGAAAGGATTTGCTTATTCAAGCTCTCTGAGAAGGATATACTTGTCAAAAGGGATTGAGAAAAGCTCTATCTAGAGAAATCATATGAAACAGTAGACTATGCTAGAGTAGATGTATAGCAGATTAGGGGAACCACATAGATCAAACAAAATACAAACATAATCGAGCCAGATTTACAAAACAAAATATGAACCACATAGTTCAATAAAACATCTTTTCCAAGAGCCAGAGAACCCATTACAGTATAGTATTAATGTAAATACTAACAATAATACTGATTTACAAAGCAGTATGATAATTGGTACACATGAAACAAAACAATTCGAAACAGTACGGAGAGGATTCCAAATATTTGAGATAATATCACAATTAGATCTTCATCGTCATCGCCCAGTATAGTCCCGCTCAAGCGGGATCTGGGGGGTCAAGATGGGGGCCACCCATAACCTGAACATGTTAGGACAGAGGATGGGCCCGATAGACCCAAGAAAAACTAGAATTCAGCTATGTGACAATAACAACTGAATTTAGTTAGAATGGACCAAAATTGATATAGGGGCTAAATCCATATGAAAGGCATAGTATAAAAGCCAATGAGCATGGGGATGCGCCCCAATAATATCACAATTAGATGTCAATTTAATTCAAATGGTACGCTAATATTTTTTTCCTATTAATGTATACATGGATATTCACAGTTCTCAAAAAGATAGCCGATACCATTTATACACTTAAAAGTTCTTGCTTGAATTTTTCTGCTAATTATATATTTATTTGCTAAATCAACAAACTGCCCTCGTTAATAAATCATCAAAGATTTCTGTCACCCTACACTCCTTACATATGCATTCTCTGTCACCTAGTTCTTCCTATTCGTGAAATTGGAACAAGTGGCATGGGAGGAAAACTATCTCTTCACTTGTCAGAATAAACAAAATAAGGATATAGAGGAAGCATAATCAACGAAATAATGTCTCAATACTCTTTGTATTCCATTTCCATGGACCATAGCAAGCTAATGAAACTGACCGAGTGAAAATCTTTACTCCACAAGCGGGTTCCTTAATTTCTCATCTTTGTTATTGAAAAATTAGACAAAGTTGATCTCTTTAAATGTTTCTAAATTTTCAGTAAAAGTTTTTACTCTATGGAGTTAGCTTTGAATTCCTCTTATTCCTTTAGTAACTTCCAAATGTATCCAACATATCAGACTGCCATCAAAATATTGTCACACTATGATATCACATTTCGTCAATTCACTATATATATATATATATCCACATTAGAGAGACATTGCAATCGACGTTAAAAGTCAAGTCAATTTATACATCGAATTCCACATAGCATAAACTGCTACGATGAGTCCAAAAAAAAAAAGGAATCATGTATGATTTTAATAACATGCTTCAATAGTTGGATGTGAACCAAGAAATCATTTTTAAAATTCTTTCTTTGGCCCAATTATCGATTAGAAGATTTAGACGATTAATGTAAAAAGAAAGAATTTTATATGAATGTTTCAATTAAAGTAGCTCATCAAACTATTGTTTTCTAGTCTATTCCATTTATCAAATGACTTCATGACATGATATACAGATGAAAAAAACATATATCATTTTTTTTATATTTTTAGTCCTTCAGATTAATTGTTTTCATTCATTCACTTGAACTAAAAAGTCTAGTCTTTTTTAGGAGTGTGTTTTATTTAGAAGTCAGTTCCTTACATATGTTTGTTATGAAGCAAAGTCAGAAATACCAAATGAAGTAGGACCCATCAACTATCAGTACTGATTTCAGCTTTAGACACGGCATCCAGAAATGCTACTGTGAAAGATAACCTAATGATTCATATACCTGAGGCCAGAAACAGTGTGTCGTTGTCTTAACTGCAGCAATTCAGTTCCTGCCCCTGATGTGGGTCTTTCTTCCTCAGGGGGTCTTTCACTTCGCAAAAATCTGCCTCGGAGTAAAGACTGAAACATTAAGAATATAGATGTGTTGATATCTTACTTTGAACTCGCCAAAAACAATAAGAGGGGAAAAAAAGATAACAACAATTAACAAGAACGAGCAAAATCACCAATAAGTCCTTTTAATGACATTCCATCACACACGTGACCCCCCCCCCCCAACCCCTGCTACGGGCCATGTGAAGAAGGTTATTCTATTGCCAAAAAAAAGAGAGAGAAATAGGAAAATTTTCTAAGTCATCCAGCATTTCGAATGCAAAGTTGAATTGTATCTCAAGGCAAGTTGAAAGTTGCATTAGAGTGTTGGACCCAAAATTTCATAGTCGCATACATGCAAATATCATTTCAACAATGAAAAAACAGGCAATTTTAACCAAATTAAAAAAGGATTATGACAGTACTCATCTAGTAAAGATTAGATGTAGTTGGCATATTGAAAAAAATGCAAGCATCTCAAAATATTGAATACTCCCTCCATTCAGAAATATTTGTCATTTTAGCAAGTTTTTTTTTGTTCAACAATACTTGTCATTCTACATATTTTGTCAAGTTTTTTCCAATTTTGAAAAAAATACTCAAAAAGGCAAAAACTTTTCTCCTCAAAAAGAAAAATTAAGCAAACTAATTATAGAAGGATATTTAGGTAAAATCAAGCAATTTCTTAAATCCATAGAATGACATGTATTTCTGAACGGAGGTAGTAGTATCTTAAGCGTCTTTTAATTTGTCAATTTTTCCACTGAAGATGGGACTTCAATGAATTATGTAACAATTACAAATGGAAATTAATTGGAAATTTCAACATCACTGAAATAGAGTAGGCCTTATAAACTACTAAAAATAATTAGATGGTCACAATACTGTCAAGTTCAACATATTGTAGATCACAAATGCACTATCTTATTAGCTAAACAAGATAACCTTCTAATGCTAAAAGCAAATATATCAGAACTTCAACACACACCCAATAGGGAATATGACAGCTCTATAGCATTACAACTCTAACTTCATGGAAAGATATTTTTCATGGCTAGTAAAGGAACTAAAGGAAACAGGCAAAATGGCGCATATGAGAGGAAAGGTGCCTTCATCAAAAAAGTTATCAATGCAATGTAAATTTAACTTTCATGCGAAAATTAGATCCATCAATAGCATAGCATGAAACTTGGGTAGATGTGAATTAGTTTACAATCGAGCTATTCCCAAGCCTCATCTGCCAATTGAAAGAAAACAAAATTCCAATTTGTTCGCTATTTCTTTAGTGTCTCATAACAATGGAAAAATATTTCTTGATTATGGCTTTGTTCGTTTGCAGCACATTATCCAAAATAAGCCATTATAATCCCTTTTTTTTTTCTTGTTCTAGATTTTTCTATCTCTCACAAAACCTTGGCCCATTATTTAAAATAATCTCTTCTATACAATAATATGTGTGCACTGAACAGACCCTATCTCTTTCAAAGAAGATGTGCACTAGCAATCTTCCTTCCATTTTCTAGGCACCTAAAACTGGATGCTTGCATGTGTCACCTCCACATGCTGTGAGCATATACATTTAATTGGAAAAAAACATATTCCATAATGAAACAGAAAATAAGCAAATAATCAAACACACATCCACAAAAGATAATTGGATAATATAAACTAATGTATAACATAGGGTAGCTCTTTTACTTAGTAGCTACATCTTAGCCCAACTGCGGAGATTAATATCTTTCATAACAGTCTTTGGAAGGAGATAGGTTGATATAGGACAAAATCTGAACATTTAGATAAACACACAGGAAAGGAAAGAATAAGAAACAACAAACCTGAATACGATTCCGATGAGCAAAATCTGAAACAGCCCGATGCTCCAATAAACCCTGAAGCTCACTCTGCCTTTCACTTTCTAGCCTCACAAGCAAATCAATAAGAGCTTGTCTTCCTCTCAATCTCAGCATATCCCTTCGGATATGCTCCGGTGGCCCATCTCCATGGTCAACAGCCAGGGCATCATGTGTTTGACCAACAGGAGAACTATTCAGTCCAGGAAGTTGATCTTCCCTTCTTCCTTGATTTCCTCTCTGTTCACTTGCCATTTGAACCCACTCTCTCACATTTCTCACCCGTTCCCTTTCTGTTTCCCCCAACCATTCTCCTCTTGAATTACTCCTCTGTGTTACACCAGATGGGTGATCATTATTCCCACTCTCCATCCATCCACGTGCAATCTCCCTCACTCGCTCCCTCTCAGCTTCACCAAGATCAGGAGATTGTTCTCTGCTAGAATTATTTTGATCATCACGAATATGCATTTGGCGAGGAGACCAGGTTCCAAAATCGGCCTCACTCTCATTTGCATCCTGTGAGTTCCTATGAATTTCACCTTCTCTACTGTTAGACATAGTTATGGTAGACACGTCAGTGTTAGTGTCTACACTCCTCTCATGCCTTAACCTTTCCCTTACTCTTTCCCTTGCACCATTCAACAAGTGCTCGTCCTCCAATTCACGCCACATTTGCAAGATAGCAGAAGCCCGTGTACTCGGCCTCTCAACATTTCCCTGCCTCATTGAAGTTGGAGACTGAGACTCACTCAAAAAAGAAGAATCCAACATAGAAACAGCATGTAATCCTGCAAGAGCCATCAGTTCAGACTCCCTGTTCCTCCTCTCAATGGTAGTGATCATCTCCTCTGCTTGTCTAGCAGCCCATCTACTCAAAATCCTAGAATGCCTTCTCCTTGCAGCAGAAGACTCAGCAAGATCATCGCCCTCAAGATCCGACCTACGCCTCCTTCGAACGAGTTGATCAGCCTCTTCAGCTTCACCCTCAGTACTACGAGGAGTGCTGCACGACGCAAATGACATACAATCATCTAAATGGCCACACATTAGTTCCTGCAGACCACGCTCGAGTTCTGCCCTAGCATGTGCAGCACTTTCAGGTTTCTGCTGCATTTGTTGAACATCTGCCATTTTCACCGACTACCCCCTCTATCAACAGAAACCACGCAACGTTAAGAACCTAATTAAATCACATGACCTTCAATCCTCGCACAAAATAAAGCGGAGCCAACCAACAATCTTGAGAAAACAGAAAACAGAAACTGACCACGCACGCTAATTTCAATCATAATTTTGAAGCGAAATGGCGCTATCGGGAATTAAGAAGATATAACTGAATCAAATTACACAAACAATGACCTAAATTGACTATAATCGATCATTTAAAACAATAAACCTGATCAAATTCGAGGACAGATCAAAATCGTTATGCGAACAACATCCCAAATTATGAAATCACGAATTTCCTACGACAATAACGAAAATTTTAAAATATAACAAATGAAATGGAACAATCGTGATCAAATTTACAAACTAGTCCAAGCGAAAAACTGAACGGAGATAAAAACTGAGATGATGAAACCGACATACCTCACAAGTTCCTTCCTTTCTGTCTGCCCGTTTAAATTTCGTTTGTGGGGTTGAAACCGAAAAAACCCTAACAATGGCTTAATTATACTAAAAAGGGGGGAAGCATTCCAAACCAAATTCCGATCAACATATGATGAGAGAGATCCAAGAAACGGTCTCGTGAGAATTTATAAATGATGGATAAGCGTTAAGACAGAGAGAGATGGACAAAGACATTGGATTGGAGGGAGGAAGAGGGGGAGAGAGAAAGGAGAGAAGAAGGGAGTGTGTAATTTTCGGATTTTTTTTCATACCCTTTTCTTCCTTCTTCTTATAAAATAAAATTTGTTGTATAAAATAAATAATTAATTAATTACACTTATTATTATTTCAACCAACAAGTTTGCCTTTAAATTCAGACCGATATATTTTGCCTTATTTCGAGTGGTAACATTGTAGCATTATAAAATATAAAAAAGTGTTTGAAAATTAGCCCTATTTTTTACATAATTATATAAAATTACTATATTTTTTAGGTATTTAACAAAATCTAATACTGAAATGTATTTAGCATTCTTAAAATGGTAGTAATTGTATTTAGTTATGACATTTTTGGACAATTTTTGCAGTAAGTTTTTGAATTTCCACTTTCCATCCAATACTTTTCACTATTCAATTTTTAACAATTATTTTACCTATGACCAAAAAATAAAACAATATTTTTTTACCTTTGGACTTTGTGTTATGGAGATTACTCTCTTAATCAATATTCTTGATGTTGTTGTTTATTTAGAATATTTATTTCTTTATATAAAGATACAAATATTAATAATGTCATATCAACTTTCAATCTTTTCAATTAGAAATAAAATATTAAAAAAAATTATTAAAAAATCGACAACATCAGTTAAGATGTAAATGGGCAATTTTTTAACATAAGGGCATGATATTTTCTAAAAAAAATTAACATAAGGTCATAATTTGGTGGGAAGGAATCAAGAGTTTCTAAAATTTAGCATACTAACCTCGAGATTTTACAAATTTCGAGTGGTAACATTGTAGTATTATAAAATATAAAAAAATGTTTGAAAATTAGCCCTATTTTTTACATAATTATATAAGTTACCATTTTTTAGGTATTTAAAAAACCTAATATATCCTTTTTAAGAAAATTACCTAATTTTATTACTTGTAGAAAAATATTGGGATCACCTTAATAATCTTTCCTTTTTTGAATTTTCTTAATTCGATGAAAGATGTTTAAAATTTATTTTTTAAAATTTCTATATTAAAAATGGATTCAAAAAATTATTTTGTTCACATAAAAAATTATACAAAATATTAGTATCTTTCACTTGTTGTGACCTACAAAACATATGGATCAGCCGCGAGTATAATTGATAAATCACTTACCTTTAGTATTTTTTAAATAGGCAACCTTTTATTTGTCAAACACCAACGTGTACTTTACTTTGTAGCGTCACACTTAATTCTTATCTAGTTGGTAGTTGATGGCGTTCGTAATCATTAATTAGGTCGTGAGTTGGAATCTCCATTCCTATTATAGTGACCTAATTGTCTTCTATTGATAAAAAAAATTGTGGCAAGTTCAAAATAAAGCAAAAAAAATTACCATAAAAAATAAAGCTTAAATTAAAACTTTAATTAAATATATAGCTTTACATATGCATTAGTTTGTGATGTCCGCCTTTTTAGTCATGTTTTTAGGGTGTGTTTTTGTGTGTTTGAGTCTTTTTCTTTAGTTTTGTGTTTTGTTTTGAGTCGTTTGTGTAGGTTTTCGTATTTTCATGAGATATGGAGTGTACATAAGCTTTGGTGGTGTTTTGTAGGTTTTTTTGAAGCTATTTGGAGCATTGCAAGAGAGGGTGGACAAGCTATGAGGAATATTTTAGGGCCAAGAAGAGTGAAATCATGAAGAAAGGTGAAGAAATCGACCCAAGATCGAGCTAGGGAGGGGTCGTGCACGAACCAAGATGAGGAAGTTAGAAGAATGCTCTCAGGACCAATCCTATGAGGGTCGTGCACGACCCATTTGGGACGTGCGTGGCGCCGACTTTCTCTCTATCCCGAGATCTTAAGGATTTATTCTATCTTTATATTTTAGGAAGGTTATTTTATCTTGTTTCCTAGTTGAATTAGGACTCCTTTTCTTCTATAAAAGGAGGTTAAACCCTTTGTTTCGGGGAACCATTTGTTCAAGAAAAGTAGAATTGAAACCCTTTGTTCAAGAAACCCTTCAACAATTGTGACCTCAAAAAAAAGATATGAATTAGTTTTTTCGATTTTTGAAGCATGTGAATCTACTATATACATATAAAAGCAATAAGGATTGGAGCCATTTTATTGCGCCACCTGATAGCATGCATTTAGGTGTTAGTTTTAGGGCATATTTATGTTTAAATCTTAGGTAGTTGCATGTGTTTTGCTTATTTTTTGTAGTTTTTGCATTTCATTGTCTACTCTTGTGCTTTCGTGTTTTTAGGTCGTTTTGAGGAGTAAGGATTGGTTAAGTTGAAGGATTCAAAATTGAAAGTATTCAAGTGTCTCTTCCAATGGTATTCAAGCTATTTTTGATAATCATTAAGGCCCAAGAAGTTGTGGAAAAGAACGCTTAAAAGCGAGGGGCTGTCTATTGAAGTTGTTGTTTCGACGCCACTTTCTTGTGACGCTTCGTTCAGGAGCTACAGTGGTCGGATGAAGCTGAATTTGGTATCATTGGAAAGCTAACTCGAAGAGATACAATTTATATTTTACTTCGAGTTCAAATTCCAACTTTAAGTGGGTCAAAACAGCCTCCAAAAGTACCGTCAAAATGTTGTCAAGACAAGAACCGGATCGCGGCCAACCTCTACGGCGATCGCGGCTATGGCGGTCGCGGCCCTAATGATTTTACACGCGAGAAGATCTTCCGCCTATCTTTATTGCCTTTTTATTACCAAGATTTTATTTGGCGCCCGGTCTAGGGGGTAGGCTGGCAGGCCTACGCGGCGCCCCTAGAGTCGTTACGGCCATATGTTTAAAAAAATTTAAAAAACTTGCATTTATCATCAACGCCCTACCTAACCATATTTATTGCCCGCTCTTTTTAACCTTATACACATTAAACTCGAACTAAAACCCTTCAACACTCCCCTCTCTTCTCTTCTATCCTCTCTTCTCTCCAAAAACAATCAACAACCATGTCTAATGAAGATTTGCATAACTATAATTTGACGGAGAACTCGCTTCGAATAGAGCACAACGAGGTAATTACTTCATACCAAACTCATTTTAGTTTTGTGATTTTAATGTTTTATCTAGTAGGTCCTCGTTTTAGGTAACAATATACAACGCAACAATTGTTTGTGCCTTTTTTATTCAATTTGGTAAGGAAACGGGACGCGGCCGTTATGGCCATGAGGCTTCTGGCCGTCACAGCCATAACACATTCAGCCGTAACGGCTGGGTGTGCTATGGCCGTGACGGCCAGAAGCCTCGTGGCCATAACGGCCCCTTGTCCTTTAGCCTTAACGACCACAACCCTTTTAGCCTTAATGGCCTCTTCTGACAGCTTTGTTCCCCAACATTACAGGAGGAAAATGAGGTATACATTGGGCTAAATGATCTTCAAATAAACGATGAGAGTACGTATCAAAATGTGTCGGACACGTCAACCATGTTTGGATTTCCGAATTATGTCCAGAGTACACCGGTTGTCCACACCGGCATGTTCAGATTCCCGGGGTTTATACAAGTACAGTCGTGGCAAGTATAGTCTACACCGGCCATGTTCGGTTTTCCACCTCATGCAGCACCACCGATTGAGCACGTACAGTCTACACCGGCCATGTTCGGTTTTCCATCTCATGCACCAGCACCGACTGACCACGTATAGTCTACACCGGCCATGTTCGGTTTTCCTCCTCTGAGTAGTCATCCGCAGTTTGCAAATCACACAGATGAGGTTGTAGAGGAGGTGTCGGAAGATTATTCGCATTTGTTTACCACTGATACAGCATTTGAATCCCGAGAGGAGGCCATTTCTTGGGTTAAACAAGTCGGTATCGAAAATAACACGTGCATAATAATAGGTCGGGATAGAAAGTCAGATATGACTCATCTTGGAAAGACATGGCTACTTTGTGAGAGAGAGGGCAAGCACACCCCATCGAAAAGCAAAAATAAGTCAGCTCGCAAGAGGTGCCAGAACAAGAAATGTGGATGTCCTTTTAGAATAAAGTGTCAAGAGAAGCCTAGAGGAGCATGGAAGATTTCTGTTGTTCATGCTATTCACAACCACAAGATTGGTTCCAGTTTGTATGGCCACCCACTAGCCGGAAGGCTCACACCAGAGAAGAAAGATGTGCTGAAGATGATGACACGTAGCAATTGTACAGCAAACCTAGTTGCATGTGCATTGAATGAATTCCCGTTGAACTACACCAGCAAGAGGCAAGTATACAATGAACGGTAAGTGTACGAGCTGAACTAATGGAAGGTAGAACAACGGTCCAAGAATTCTTCCATAAAGCTAGGGAGGCAAGGTACTTTGTGAGACACTTGGAAGATGAGAAGACGAAATGGATTACGAATCTGTTCTTTGCCAGCCCTGATTCAATATCTCTCCTCCAAGAATTTCCCTATGTTTTACTGTTGGACTCCACATACAACACAAACAAGTAAGTAATGTGAAAATTCGACAAGTGCATTTACTTTTTTAGTCTAAGGGCTAACAAGTGCATTTCATACAGGTACAACATGCCTTTGTCGGCTTCACGTCCACATGGAAGAACTATACAGTGGCAGGTGCATTCTTATCCAACGAGCGTGAGGTAGACTACACTTGGGTTGCACAACAACTTCTAGAGCTTTGTGAAAGTGTGAAGAGGACGCCCACTTGTATGGTGACAGACAGAGAGAAGGCTTTGATAAATGCATTGGATGCCTTATTTCCACGTTCGAAACACCTCCTTTGTAGGTTTCACATTCTAAAGAACATCGAAGGAAGAGCAAAGAGCATCACCAAGAATGCCACAATTGCAACATCCTTCACACATGATTACCGAGCATTGTTTAGGGTAACAAGTGTGGAGCGCTACAATAGAGAGTTGGATAGAATAGAGGCAAAGTGGGATGCTCGGAAAAATCTCGTTCGATATGTCAGAAGCGAGTGGCTTGAGCCATATAAGACAAGAATTGTGTCAACTTGGTAAATGAACTCCTTTTGGAAAAAATAGCCTCAAATACAACTTGTAAAGAGTATACTCACATCTGTCACTGTCATAGCATGAAGCTCTGCTCTGTAGTTGTACCCAACCTGCACTGTACCACCATCTCCCCAGATCTAAGACCATGTCGCTCCCTCCGATAATGGTAATGGCATCCTGGCAGGACGAAGTAATGGAAAGTACATGAAGATCCAAGACTAGATAAAAAAAACATAAGACTAGTCAAGTGTGATTGATAATATTAGCCGAACTAAAAAAAAATAGTTTCGATCAATTACCTGTAATAGCGTGTAACACATAGAAGCTCCTCTAGCCTCGAACCTCGAGCACTCACCAAGGCTCCTATACAGATGATCCAGTGCAGCAGAAGCCCAAGACGTACTCTGTACATCCTCGTGATCCTGTACCATGTCCAAGTATGTGATAGGGATCCGATGTTGAGACTTGTCAGGACAAATAGTCGACGCTATCAAGTATAGTAGAAAACCAGAAGCGACAGTCTCAAAAGAAAGGTTGTTGTTCGCGTCCATGCAATACTCCTTCAGACATACATGTGAAACACCACCCTTATCAAAATTTGGGCGGCTCATCCAATCCTCATCCATATCGAAGAACTCTGCGAATCGGGATCTCTGAGAGCCTTCAGCATCATCTGGCAGAATTGCCTCCCCGTCAATCGGAAGGCCGAGGATGAGCGCAACATCATGAAGCGTGATCGTCATCTCGCCCCATGGCATATGGAAAGAACTGGTCTCTGGATGCCATCGCTCAATAAATGCATCTATAAGGCCAATATGAACCTGCTGATGCATAATACTCTGCAGATGGGCAAGACCGCTGACCCACACAATATCAATCCAGTCACCATCTCTCTCATGTGGCCAGTCTGTCAGCTGTGTGCGTCGGAACTGATACTTCAAAGGACCTCGAGGACGCTCCTGTAATACATTAAAGTACAAAACATATTTTAATTTCAAATTCGAACATAAGTATCAAACATTATTATCAAACATTTTAAGTAGTTTACTTACATTGCTAGCGTATTTGTGGTGGGCCACATGCTCCTCGAAGCCCAATAGTAACTCCGGGATCTCCGGGCCTCCCGGTGCAGAATGTGTGAGCAACGCCTCGATCCGACGTCGCTGACCAGGTCGGGTCTGTCTCCTCTGTCTAGACCCTCCCGTCGGAGCTGGGACAGGGTCTACGCCTTTCCTACCAGCCCCTCGTCCCCCAGCCCCTCGTCCCTGCCGAGAATGTGGTGTCGGTGCAGTAGGAGCATGGACGACTGTCTGATCCTCAACAGAATGTGAGCTACTCCCCGTCTCGTGCTGTGAGGAGTCGAACAAGGTCCGACGCTGCCCTCGTGTGAAGTGGTAGGGTAACACTGGAAAGGGCTGAACCTCGGGGGCCACAGGGACCTCCGAAACCTCCGGGGCCACGGAAATCGGTGCCATCTGCTCGATCCGCGCTCCATGACGTCGATAACGAGCAGACCGGGTCTCTAAACCCGTCTCTAAGCACCTCGATGTTTGAAAATATGATCCAACTTATTCAAATTATTCAGCAAACACAAATGTTGCAGTTTGAAAGGCCGTCACGGCTGTGCGACGACAGGTCGTGACGGCCATTCTTCATGTGGCCGTCACGGCCTTTTGAACTTTAGCTGTCACGACCTTTCTAGCATAGGCCGTCACGGCCATGGCTGTCTTGGCCGTCACGGCCGAAGACGACATGGCCGTTACGGCCGTGTCGTCTTCAACCTCCAGCCGCGCGATAGGCACGTTCGGGCCTCGCCGTTTTTTACCCGATTTTAACCTCCAATCACCCTAATCGCTTCCTAATAGGTTTTAATCTTACAAAATGGGTTCCACTCTTTAGTATAAAGCCTAATTTGCATAATTTTTGAGCAAAACATGAAAAACTTTCAAACCTAGATCTACAAATTCAATGGAATTAAAATGGATGAATTTGTACAAAACTTACCATGATTTGAGTGAATGTAGTGGAGAAGTGCACTAAAAGCTTGATTTTGAGTCTTGAAATACCTTGAAATGGAGTGTATTATCTAAGAGAGGAAGAAGGCTTTGGTGTGCTAATAGCCTAATAGGGAGGAGGAAGAAGATGGGTAAAATGAGAGGGGTATGTTGTGTAAATTGTAATAAATTTTAATTTATATGTAATAGGGGGTAGGGTGGGTGCCAAATAGCCTTTGTAGAGTGGGTGCCAAATAGAAAGGGCCTTTTATTATATCTTTCCTTTCTTTTAAGATCATGTTTTTGAGTTGGCTACTTAAACCTAGTTTTCAGCCTTTGTTGGGGGATCTCAATCTCTCTTAGACCTAGTTTCCAATATTTTCAGACTTTTGTATTTTCTTTCTTATGGAGAACTAAACTCTTAGATCTTATTCAAGTTGTTGTGAGATTCTACTTTTCAGGTTTATTTCTACAGGTTATTTCAATTCTCTTGGGCTTAATTAATATTGATTGTATTGATTTCTGCTTGTTTGGCCAACTAGTTGGAATTGATATTCTCTATTGCTAGATCTAGGTTTTCTCGTAGTAAAACCTAATCTTAGTAGCAACTCAATGTTTTAGGACTCGTTGGACTAAAACCATTGAGAAAGAGATTTCAGTGCATGTTTATTGTTTGACTCGTTGGAACTCAATTTGCATGTATCCAGCATATCCTTGCTCTCATTGCTAGTATCATTATTATTCATGATTGTTTCATGTTTGTTTTGATATTAAGTATTTACATGAACCGTTGGCTTGTTTATTATATCTGATCAGGATAGGAATAACCATAGGAAATAACTTGTTTGAGTCAATGATTAATAACTTGATGATGAAAGTGGATGCTTGAATAAGATTGTTTTTTCTCAATTGATAAAAACTCAATCTTTGCTTTGTTTACTTGGTTTGTCTGCTTTAATTTTCCTAGTTTTAGATTAATATTTCACAATCCCCACTTTTTTTACTTAATTGAGTTGATAATAATATAACTTAGGATACAAGTGTCTCTTGGGTTCGACCCCGACTTACCGGCTATACTAGTTTAGTAACTAGGGATTTATTTTTGCGTTGGCACGACGACTTTTAGCTAGTCACCACTTCAACTTCTTCCATTACGAGAATCTGTCACCTCAGATTTTGCCACGTGGCATCTTTTCCTTAAGTCATGTCACAATATTTTTACACGTCATATTATATTTCGCCTCATCAATTACATGTCATATTTAACTATAATTATAAGTAATAATAAATAATCTATATACTCTTACTAAACTCGAATCTCTCTATCATATTTATCACCCATCTAACTATGCCACATAAGCATCTTAATTTTTAAATTTACATCTTTACCCTTTGTTCTGTTTAGTATTTACAATCATTAAAAATATATAATATAATATATTACTATTACTATTAATATAAAATGATCTACTACTTTTTTTATGGACAAAATTTAAATATTATATAATTGTACATCATCATCTTTAATATGTATCGTTATTTTTTTTCAATGGCAAGTATGAAACTACGGAAATCGGTTCAGCTCGTCCTACTAATGAAATAAAACTAACTAAAAGTTTATTTTAACACACACAAAGGCCCAACTTACTGACGATGAATTTGGAATTCCATCGTTCATCCCAATCAAAGGTTTGCCCCAGTTGAAGGTTTTAATGTCGATGGAAGAACGATCTGAATTGAGAGAGAAACGACGACCTAGATGGGTTAAAGAGATGCATGTGACTCACACGTGAATTTTTAACATTCATGAGCCCTTTATGGTCAGTTTACACAATTTATTAAGCCCTTTATGATAATTTCACACAATTTATTTTATTATTTAGTTCGTCCTACATAACACTCATTAGCAACTTCTAATTGTAGTTCCAGTTCCAGCTCCAACCATAATTCTAGCTCCAGTTCTAACTGTACAAAACTCAATTTTAGCTCCAACTCGACCAACCGAACGGAGCCGGCCTAAAGCAAGAGATCGAGTTTCGATTTTTAATAGTTTCAAGTTTGAGGCCATTTAGACTTTTGGTTGAAGTTTGTTGCCAGAGTTTAGTTAACTCTTTAATTTAATCCATACTTGGTTTTTGGGTCCCTTGAAAAATTACATTTTTAGTAAATGTGTTGGATCCTGACGCGTTAGTAACAATACAGGGAACTAGTAAGGTTCCCTGGGCAGCGGAAATAAACAGTAAGAACACAGAATTTACAGAGGAAACCTTCTGTCCGACCAACCAGTCGTAGAAAGAAAAACCTCTACCCCTGAGACTCCTTCTCAGAGGATTTTCAATAGAATACTTTTATTAAGTTTCAACGATTACAAGGCAAGTCTAGTAACTAAGGCTCCTACCAAAGTTCCCTTGGTAACTACGGCTCCGACCGAAGTTCAACCAACTAGACTTCTACAACCCTAAGCGTAAACCTAAATCGAAAGTAAACTACTGACTTACTTGTGGATTCTTCACCGAAAAAGCCACACACTCATACACTTGAAAAGCTCTCTTCTCAAGTTCTTCGTCTTCAACCACTCGAAAACCACACCTTTAACCCTAGCTAACCCTAGCTATTTATAAGATAAATCAAGTCTGATCTCACACGTAATTCTTGCCTAATTACGCTGATATTCCACTTAACAAATCCCACACAATAAAGAAAAAGATTGTTTGTGATTTCGGATCCTCAACCATGTCGATTCTTCCCAAAACCGAATGATCTCGGATCTCCCAAGATAAGATCGTGTGAAGATTGATCTTATCCTCTCTTTTATCTCCTTAAGTAACCGCCTACAGCTGTAGAATCTTCGTAGAAGATCGCTCGCAGAAGATAAGGTAACTTGCCATTTATAGAAAGCCGCGTTCCTTCTCAGACGCACTTCCTAAATCTGTCACTCGTTTCCTTCCATCGTTCCTCAAGATGTTCCTTCACTCGTGATCATGTACCTGTTTTCCTGAAGCACTTACATGTAGAAACAAGTTATATTTACTAAGTTTGTTATCATCAAAACTAAGAGAAACCATGGAACAACCATTGTTCCAACAAAATGGAAATGGGAATTTGCAGTAATCATTCACACGCATATAATTATGTGCATGTGTCCAATTAGATAGAGGCATTGATGAATAATTTATTAAGTATGTCCAAGAACATTCGGACAATAACATGGAGAAAAATGAAGGCCATAATTTTAGAGGTGAGAGGGTTACTTGTCATTCACACTTCCCCTTTTCCTCCATCTCCATGCAACTCTGTCCCCTCCAAACTCCAAAACCATCGACCGACTATACATTTACGCTTTTTGGGAGGTACACACCAAAACCCACCATTTACCAAATACTCCATTAAACTACAAATCCGCTAGTTCCTATGCACGCTTACAACTCGATCTTGTGGTAGATAAGATAGATAAAAATACACAAATTATATAATCTTTCTATAGTTTCACACTTGTAGTGCTTGTTTTTCTTAATCCTTTGATTACTTATATCACCCCACTCCATCAAAATTTCACTTCTCGTATGGTATTAAAATTACTCAAAACTCGTATCAAACTCAAGTAATACCATCACTAAGTAGTATTGTAGTAAGTACTCATATCAATATATATATATATATATATATTTCCTACCAAAATATATATATATATATATATATATTTTATATATTATATCCGTATTCTATCTATTACTAATAACTAAAGCTGGAGCAATTTCTGCGGCAGAATACATTAACAGACACCTCAACTTGTACATTTTTTTCAACCAGCCCCTTGTACTTTGAAATTTTCAAATAAACACTTAAACTTGACAAATTTTGTTCTATTAAACACTCCATACTGAAGTGGCACCGCGCGTGCATACCAATCAACATTATTGCGAGTGATATTCACTTAAATGTCATTTTTTACTTAATTTTCTAATTTTTAAGTTCTTTTTCCATTTTATTACTTTCTCCATTTTTATTTTTATTTTTATCTTTTTTCTTGTTTTAGATCTGAGGCCAAATCAGATCTGAGGCCAAATCCTATCTCCAAGCATGCCATTTCAATTCTCCTTCTCGATTCTCTATCTGGTTCTTCACTAGGGTTGTTTATTAGTGGAACAAATTTGTAGACTTCGACGAGGCAGATTCATAGACTCCAAGCATGCCGGCGGTGAAGAATTCCGAACAGAACCCCGGAGATGGACATCTGAATCGGCGGGTGCGAGCGATTCCGAACGGTAAGTACCCGTACCCATACCCGTCATGTTCCTTTAATTTGTCTCCGGCGAGAGTTATCAGCGAACTTGCCGTCCTGATTCTCTCTGATTTAGTTTTGATAACCCAGATTTGAGAATTTGGAATCTGAGAATTTGGAGTTTGTACCTGATTCAGACCTAATTCTCTTCTGGCTGTCTTGATTCATACCTGATTATCAGCGAAATTGCCTGGCTGTCCTGATTCTCTCTAATTCAGACCTGATTCTTTCTGGTTCAGATTTGAGAATTTGGATTTTGTAGATTTTGAGGAGGCAGAGAAGATATGGCGGTGATGAAGAATCCTAACTCCCAATTCCATGGTTGCAGAGAGGTAGAGAAGATATTATGCCGATGGTGAAGAATTCTTACTCCCGAGTCCGTCGTTCCTTCCTCAGGCCGACGATGAAGAAGAATTAATTTGTTCCTTCCTCATAATAAAGAGGAGGTAGAAGACATAAAAAGAAAAAAAAAGTATTTATATTTTTTTCTTCTTAAAATTCAATAAAATTAATAAAAATATTTAGTTGGGGCTTATTTGGCGCTTATGTGTAATAAAATAGGATTATGTGGTGCTTAGGTGGCAAATTTTAGGGCCATATAAACGCGCGTCAATTTCACGAAAATAATGTGTGTCAAATTGAACAAAATCTGTCAAGTTTAAGTGTTTATTTAAAAATTTCAAAGCACAGGGGGCTGGTTGAAAAAAACGTACAAGTTGAGGTGTCTGTTGATGTATTCACCATATTGCACCACATCACCCCTTTATTAAAATAATAGTTTTTTATAGTTAATTATCCAAAAAAGTTATCTCCAAATAAACATATTTGTAAAAATTTATCTCCAAATAAACATAAAGATAAAATAATATTAGTATATTTTACCAATATAGATAAAAAAGGATATTATATTTATTATATTTGTAAAAGATAAATTAAAAAGATATAAGAAAAAATATGTACATATGATTACATATATATCTTTGAAATAAAAATAGACATATAAATGATAATATCTATGAAATATCCATCTATCTATAACTATATATTAAACATGAACCTTTTCGAGCAACCAGAACAATTGTGGCCCCATCTTACATTTAAAAAATATTTTTGTGTTATTATTATTTATAATTTTTTCTTTTAAATTTTTTAATATCTATCTAATTTTTATAAAAACTAACGTTCTAATATATTTAATAAAAAATAAAAGAAAGGAAAAATAAAACAGAAGATTTTTTTAATATATAATGATAGATTGTTATCATAATAAGGTAGGAAAATATTTTTACTATACTTTATCTATCTAAAAATATTATTACACTATATTTTATATTTGGAAAAAAAAATTATTCGAATTTTAATTAAAAATAAAAAAAATAATTGTATCTTTATCCTTTTATCTATTTATGTAAAAGGTTCATGTAAGAGATCGAAAGTTTATCTAAAAACAAATTTAGATAAAAAAAATTAAAATTTTTAAATATGTATATAATTACTTGCCTAAATTAAATTTTGGTTAAAAAAAGTATATTATCTTTTCCTTAATTTTTTTTTTGGATTATTTATGTTGATATAAAAGATTTTTCATCTTAAAAAAAAATTCTATATTCATTCATATTTTTGTAATCTTTACTTATTAATTATATTTTTAAATTTTTATTAAAAAGATTTTTAAAGAATTGAATTTGATTAAAAAAATTATCAGAATTTACATAATTTTTGGCTTTTTAATTGTTTTTGTAAAATATTTATAAAATTTAATGATTCTAATTATATAATTTTTATTTATAGTTTGTCATAAATAAATTATCATTAAGCTATCAAAATTATATTGGATTCACCTTAACAACTTTGGATATACCTCAAAGTATTTATATTGGCTCAACTTAATGATTTTTCTAATAAATACGTTATTTTTTTGATATTAAATTAAAATGTTATTTACTAAAAAAATTAAGTATTAAATCCATATAGTCGTGCATAGAACAAAGAGTATAACGAGTTAAACCTGGTTATGTAATATTGTGAAGGAAAAAGAACAATGCAGATTATTTTATCTTAATAATCTATGTTTATCTTCAATTTTAAACTTAATAATCTAGATTTAATTTGTTTTATTTTATTTTAAAATAAATTAGTTTTTTATACATATTATAGGCAATAAATTACTTAAATTCAAATTTATATTATATTTTTCTTTATTAATATTTTTGTTATAAAATATCTAAAAAAACTAAGTCATAGTCGTGCAGGGCACGACGCGTATAACTAGTTTCCTACGAATTTGATACTACGTAATTTGATAGGAGCTACCATATATATAACGTATCATTGGGACCAGTGGAGAATTTAAGCTCGTATGTTCATAATCTTATGTCACGAAAATTGGTATCAAGTTATTAGTTAGAATGGATTGGGAATGCTTTGAGGAAAATAAAGAGATCTAGAGTTCATACCAAACAAGTCACATTGCTCTAGTTATTGATGCTTACAAGTTACATTGGATTCCTAAATAAATTTTCTGCATTATTTGATAAGTTTGTATTATTGGTGTGCAATGCATGATCCAAGAAGAAAATTTTAAATTTTGTGTTGAATGCTTTATTCAATCTGTGTCATTTTAGATAAGTTTTGACATTACTTTTGTTCTCTTCTTCTTAATTTTAATGATGCTCACCATGTGGTACTAATATAATTGAAGATAAAAGCATGCATGTGGCAATTCGTAAACTTTATAACAATAAATTAATTAAATGGAAATGTAATATTGTTACTTTTTTTTATTGAGTTTGTGATCATGTAATTAATTATGTGTTAAATTTAAATAATTAAACAAATCATAACTATTTACTATCCAATAAGAGTCGTGTGTACGTACATATTGCTTATGGTGTAAAATGAGAGCAATTTGGAGTCGTTAGATAAGAGACGTGGATGGCCCATATTTACACAAATATGATTCCAAAAAAATTAAACAAGGAGGTAGTTTAATTCTAATGGCACGAAAGATAAATTGTGTTAAATTTTATGGGCATGATAAAAATATTCTTCTCGTCACCCTACCCCTCTTCTCTCTTGTTCATTCTCTCGCGAATCCCTCTTGCCTCCTCATCGATCGTCTCGATCCTCACTCCGAAAACATTGAGTAT
This sequence comes from Fallopia convolvulus, assembly GCA_964016875.1. Lineage (NCBI taxonomy): Eukaryota > Viridiplantae > Streptophyta > Magnoliopsida > Caryophyllales > Polygonaceae > Fallopia > Fallopia convolvulus. Next base: position 36,646,599 of record OZ024724.1, on the reverse strand, counting down.
CCACCAAATTTGAAGAGATTATTGAAAAGCATGAATGTTGAGATATCCCACATCTGAAATTGGGAATTACAAAGGCTAGTATATAAACCTAATGAGCTACTCCACCCATTGCCATATGGTTTTGGGTTGGAACCTCATTGGGTTTGTATGCTAGGCCCGTTACACGCACGAACCCCAGATTGTCGGCCCACCGGACTTTAATATGGTATCAGAGCAGGTTTCGGTGTGGGTTCGTTTCCCGGAGTCTTCCGGTTCGCGAACCTTGAGGGATTTATTCGGACTTGTCGGCCATGTGAGCACATTCAAGCAGTCCGCCCAATATAGGAGCGGCCGATCCAATTGTGACGGTTCGCTAATGCCTTGAGGGATGGCCAGGGCAGTTGCACTTGAGGGGGCGTGTTGAGATATCCCACATCTGAAATTGGGAATTACAAAGGCTAGTATATAAACCTAATGAGCTACTCCACCCATTGCCATATGGTTTTGGGTTGGAACCTCATTGAGTTTGTATGCTAGGCCCGTTACACGCACGACCCCCAGTTTGTCGGCCCACCGGACTTTAATAATGAACTATTTGTCTTTGTCGTTGTACCAATTTGGATTGAACAATTCGGTGCCTGCGAAAATCGGGTGCGAGTTCTTGTGAACCCTAAATAGCTAACGAATTGGTTCAAATGCGATTATGCTCATGTTACATCCCATTCCATTGATTTTGAAGGAACCGAAACAAGTAGTGAAACGTTGGCGACAAGGATATCAATTTCGGAAGAAGAATCAATGATTTCTTGAACATCTTGTCTAGTGTTTCACAAATCACTTCGTCCAACTCTTCGATATTGTTGAACAGAGTTGCAAACTACTTATAAGTGAAACATGAATTTCTGATACTTTAACCTCCTTAATTAGTTTGATGATATTCATTTGGTTTTTCATTTTGTGGTTTGGTTAACCTATGTTAGGGTATCTTCTGCTCTTTCTTAGTACATTGTGTATTGTGAACTGTGTGTTGTGGAGGTTTAAAAAGTATGAATTCTCTATTGCTTTTGGAGAATGTTTTAGTTTTATCATATATGTGATTACTATTGAAAAGGTTGGCTAGCTAATATTTCAGGCATAACTTTCATTTTAGATCTAATGCAGATTTTGAAACCTAATGTTTGAATTATTTTAGTTTTCAACTTCTTTTACCCATAATATTGAATTTACTTTATAACATTGCAAAGGATCTTAGGCCGGAGATGTTTTCATGTGCATTTGTGTTGATCAGTGTATTCAAAATAGGGTGAGTAAGATATGAACTTTATCACGTCTCAATAGCATGTTTCATGGCTATGCATATATATGTGTATGGGTCATCTTTGAATGTTTTTGTTTACAGGCTATCTTATTCTTGATTGAGTTATTTGATAATCTGTCGAAACTATCAAGTAGTTATGAGCTTTTCCACCTTAACTTTTGCCTTTATTTCCGTTTATAGAGTTTTGATTGTAGGTGAATTTTATTAGGTAAGTTAGAGTTCTTATGTTCTTGGATATTATACTTAATAGTAGTTAATTAGTCTAATGACTAGCTGGTTTATAATAGTTTTTTTATTGGTTCATGATTGTGTATGTTTTGGTTCATAATAGGTGTCAATATCATTTGGTATTCTATTAGCTCAAATAGTAGAGCAAAATATGTATGTGCACATAGATGTGGGTTTAAATTCCATATAAGCTAATACTTCATAAGGTTGGTTCATTATACCTCTTCTTTTGGTTCATATTTTGTAAGTTCAGGTTCACTGTAGTTTATCTTACAGTTCATGTTTTTAAAGTATAGTAGTTTAGTAGTTATTTTGGTTCATGACATTTATTCTTTCATTTCATATATTTACAAGTATTGGATTATGCGTGTCATGTAATATAGTTCATAAATAGCATTATATTGGTTCATGTTTTTATATGATTAAGTTCATATGCAAAATACTCATTGTTTGTGTCATGTATCGTATTTCATAAATGGTATTTTATGGGTTCATGTCTTTATACTGTTAGGTTCATAACAATTGTCATAAAAGTTCATGAAATTTAATTCACAATACTTGTTATTTGTGGCATGTATCGTATTTCATAAATGATATTTACTATTTTATGGGTTCATGTCTTTATGTAGTTAGGTTCATAACAATTTTCATAAAGGTTAATGAAATTTAATTCACCATACTTGTTGTTTGTAATATGTAAGCTAGTTCATAAATGATATTTTTTCGGTTCATACATTTGAATGTTAGGGTTCATAATAAGTGTTCTTACTATTCAAGAACTTTTTGCTCGTAGTAGTTAGTGTCATGACATTAATTGTAATTTTTACACATAAAATATCAATATGATCCATATCATTTTATCAAAGATGAAGCAATAAAACTAGAGCAAAATTAAGAACATAAAAAAGAGGACAATAGTCTAAAGTTATATCATTTGGGCATTTTATCAAACACATGGTGGACGATTAGATGAACATTCACCATTAACCTATATTTTCAATCAAACATTTCAAATTGGAATGTAAAACATAAACAATCTTTATAGGTTTGAGTAAATTCAACAAAAAACATACCAAAGAATACAAAACATGATGGGCCGGTCCAGGGGCGGATCTACATGGTGACCAGCGGGGGTTGTAGCCCCCATTGGAATTTTCAAAAAAATTTTTTTTTTTTTAAAAATATAGTAAAAAATTAGGTTGTTTTGTTCAAAACTAGCTTATTTGGTTAGAAAAAGCAGATAAATTTTTTTTTTATGTACATATAATATTTTAAAATGGTTTTTTTATATAGAAAAATACAATTTTTTTTCAATATTTTAAAAAAAATACAAAAAATTTTTTTTCCTGACTTCGCCAGGAATTTTTATACAACCACAAAAATTAGCCGAAGGAATTTAGCACCCACTGGCCATAATTCCTGGCTACGCCACTGGGCCGGTCTAGAGCTAACAAGCATGCTAGGCCAAACGTCCAAAGCCCATAATACTACTATTAGTTAATGCTAGAAAGGGAAAGGTGCAACAAATCCTATTGGGCCTTATTCTACCATAATGGACCGATCTCTTAAACATAAGAGAGCACACACCTAAAAAGTAAAGACATAATATAAATGAAGAAAATATAAATAACAATATAATAAATACATAAATGAAACTAAAACAAACCCTAATTTGCATCTTAGATTAGAGAATAATTCACAAAAATATAAATGTTTGCACCAATGTCCAAAGCGCATAATACTACTATTAGTAAATGTTTGCACCTTTCCCTAATAAGCCTTATAAATAACCATAATGGGTCGGTCTATTAAGCATAAGAAAACACACGCCTAAATAATAAAGAGGAATATAAATGACGAAAATATAAATAATAATACAATAAATATATAAATGAAACTATATCCTAAGTCAAGGGGTCTCCAAAATCTAGGCGACTAGGCTGTCTCGGGATAGTAGAAGCCGGATCCGAACCTAGGCAGAATCGCATCATATTCCAACCGTGTGTTTTAATGCAAACAAGAATGAACAACAAGTCAACTAACTCGGAAAAATATATCATTCCATTGCCACCCAAAAAATCAAGTAAATTGTCTTGGTACGAATTTGGCAACTGGGCACGTTAGCGAACGTCGGGATCTGAGATATATGAATTTCAACGTACGTCCAAGCCTCTTCACAACTTGTAGTCTTGTACTGAGTTTGGAATAATGTTTGTGTTCATTATATAATATATATGTATAGATGCATACAGTAAAATTTGACATACATATATATTTATGTTTCCATGTCCCCCAGTTTGATTTCTATCAATTTAAAGAATCCAAGGCGGTTGAAAGGAGTGGAGGGAGATCCAAGTAATCTCGATCTACAAGAATGCACATGCTTGCTTCTCCTTCACAATTAATATGCCTATTGTGTCTATATGTTATTCCTACATGACAAAAAAATCAGTATGAATTAATAGTAGTAATAGTAGTAAATAGCTATGACTAATGCCCAACCCAATTACCCTAAGCCTAATATTTTATAAAGTAACGGTCTGAACCGGGAATTCCCGGTCCAGTCCCAGTTTTAGAACGGGATCGAAAATCTCAAATTTCTTAATTGAGGACCGGGCCGACTAGGTCACGGTCTTAGACCGGACCGTAAAATTCCGGTCCGATCCAATCCGTTCTACCGTTCTGATCCTAGTTTGCACAGCCCTACGTGCTACTACTATGTGTCCTACCTTTCTAACATGAGATGTAGAATACAAACTGAAAGAGGAAAGTAACCATAAAACATCCTGATAAATAACATAAAAATAGGACGACACATAAGTTGATGAAGACTTAAGTCGTTTGAAATGAGAAATCATCTGTCATATCCTAGTAGAGGTTTTATAAAACTTTATGGGTAGATCTCTTAATTCTATTATTTTTTAAAGTAAAATTCATTAATTAATTAATTGAAAGTCATACAATAATTATAATAGATTTCAAAATCTAAAAAATACAAATCAAATTGGATCAAATAAAACTCGCTTTTAAAAATACTACGATCGATGTAAATATGATCTGACGCTTCTATATACATTCTTTCACATTGTTGTCTCTTACAAACTTTTACGAAGGGGTCTATCGATTGGTGGTAGTTTGAAGGCTGGTCTTGATATGATTCAATTGATTGAAGACGTAGACTTGAAATATGTAAGATATATATTGAATCTGGACAGGAAAAGTTGACTGTATCACACCCCAATTAACGTCGAAAATAACTATACGAGACAAATAACCGTAATGGTAACTGCCATCGTCGACAAAACCGGTTAGAGACTAAATAGTGCCCTAGATATTGTAGGGATGAGAGAGAATGGAAAAACCGATTGAGAGAAATATTGTTAGGGAGACGCAAAAAATGAGATAACACATATGGGGCTTGTTCGACACACCCATATTATACACTATAATGTATTATTTTTTAAAAGATATTTTCCATACCAAACAAGGCACATAAAACCATGTAATAATTAGAGAAAAAGTGGACCCCTTTTCTCCTAATTTATTGGTTGGTGTTTGGTCTAGACCCTTCTTTTAAAAAATAATACCTTTTTGTGTATAATCTATCTTGCAACGAATATACCCATGGTGTAATTGTGTAAACGTACGGGAGTTCATGGTGTAATTGTGTAAATATACCCAGGGCAATGAAACTATTTACCAAGACTCGAAAAATGGGATATAACACATCTTCTTAAGCTATATCAAACAACAAATTAAAAATTGGAAGAGTATCAGACAAGTTAACGAGGAGCTCGGAAAAATAAGAAACATAAGAATTGCACATATATAGAAGACAAAATCTAAGCATAAGGATATGACCAGTGCTTGATATGGGCTTCGCTTTTGGGCTGAATAGAACTTGGGCTTCGCTTTTGGGCCTATAACGTGAGTTTTAAATTTATGACGTTCTTTGGCCCAAGGCAAATCCTTTTGAGTTTTGAGGCTTGTCGATCATTTCAGTAAGTAATCTTTGATATGATTTTTTTTCCTTATATCCTATTATTTTTATTGGTTAGATTGATTTTTTATTATTTTTTTGAATTGAATTTAGAAATGAAATCCGCTAATCATGAACTAAATGGAGGAGATTAATTTGAGGGATGCAATTTAATTTAGTTTTTGAATTGAATTTGGAAATGAAATCCGCTAATCATGAACTATATATATGTTGGATACATAAATCATTGTTTGACTAATGCAATTGAATTTACAAGATTGTAATTAATTAGTGCGCATAGCTTAACCATGGAGTCTTGAATCTTGATGGATGACAGATCATTTCAAATAAATTCAACCACCCCGCAAAATCAATAGTAAAAGGATATGCAAGTAGCTAATATGTAAGCACGTGTCGCCCGAATAAGAGGAAAAAAAATAGTTTTAAAGGCATCATGTCACATGTTCACGTACGTGTTTGTGGTGGATTAATCAATGGTAGCGTAAAATATATTGTAATATAATATAATCTATGATATAGGGTACGTTTCTGGTCCAAATGCGTGGAAGTGTATATGACTTTCGAAGAACAGCAGGCTTTTAAAAATAATAGTAGTGCGTGTAGAGATTCCTCCTAGCTAGTGTTTGCACGTACGTACAAATCGATATGATGACAACGTAAATCGTGGTTGGAGAGGAGAAAAAGGAAGAGACACTTGGACATCTCTCGAGCGAGGTTGGAAGAAAGAAGATAAAACCATGCACCTCGCCGCTCTCGCTCTCGCTCTCGCTCTGACTCTTCCACTTTGCTTTTGAGATAGCATTTCCAGTTAGTGGCTTCTTGTGGTCACGGTTCCTCTACACCCACACCTATATATTTTATTCATTTTCTCTTCCAATACTGCCAATCAGGTTAATCAATTACACTCGAATTAGGGTAGTTGGAATATTATTCCTACTGATTTTGATGTAGGTCATCTGTTTTGGGCAGATTTAATACGTAAACGCGTTATCTGCTATAATGAGGAAACTCTAGTAAAAAACCAGTTTAAACACGTTAGTTCGTAAATAATAAGGGATTCACGAAGAGAAATAGCAAATGAACTAGTAAACAAGTAAAGAAAGAGATATGAGTCCAGAAGAGTGTGATAAGATTGCAATTACTCTACTGCAAGTTACTCCTTACGATTCTAGATACCAAAGATAAGTCGTAGACACGTTAATTGATAAAACAATAGATATCAAAATAAATAGATAAAAACATAAGATAACGCCAGAGAGAAGATGAAGAGCAAAATAGCTTTTGAGATCGTGGATGAATAATCAAAGAATAAAAGTACAATTGTAGATTTTTTTTTTGTAGAGAGATCGTATGAGAATGAATCTGAGAGGATGTGAGTGAATGAGTCCCCTTTGCTGATGTTCTTCCTCCCCTTTTATAGGCTCATATTCTGGTCATTTATGAGTCAATCCCGAGAATCTCGCCTTTTATTAATGTCTCCAACGGCTAGTTTTGACCAATGACCACTTCTGCTAAACCATCAACGCGTTAGCATTTAAGGCGTCCGTGATTTTCGCCATGTAGTTAATGCGTTCCAACAACTCCTTTATTCGCTCCTTGATTTCCTCCATGCAATTTAATGCCTTATTGATGGTGGATAACATCTTTAATTGCTTCCGATCTCCTCATATCAATGTGGCCCCACCTCATAATTTAGCCCGATATTTTAGGGCCCAACAATACCCCCCAAACCCCCTCAAAATTTCTGGCGTATATTTTGGTGCGGGTTTGCACTTGTGGTGGGAGCTATTGCCTGAAGTTGTCAAACTAATGATCCTCTCATGTTGCTTTTGTTGGTTCGTGAAGCTTGATGTTAGACTTTTAAACGTCTTGTGATACTCTGTTGTGTATGATTCGTTTGAACGAAGGCTTTCACAGGACAAGTTGCTAATGACACGTTGGTCAGAACGTGTATGCTTCGTTTGAACGAAGGCTTTCGCAGGACAAGTTGCTAATGACGCGTTGGTCAGAACGTGTACCCGGGGTTTAGTGTTGGCTACAGAGGCCGATGATGTAAGTACTGGCGACAGAGGCCGATGTTGTAAATGTGGGCTACAGAGGTCGATGTTGTAAGTGTTGGCTACAGAGGCCGATATTGTAAGTATTGGCGACAAAGGCCGATGTTGTAAGTGTTGGCTACATAGGCAGATATTGTAAGTACTGGCGATAGAGGCCGACGTTGTAATTGTTGTAGCGCGCGTGTGTAAGACTGTACTAAAGGAGTTTTCTGTATATGTAGTGTGATGACACAAATGACAAATGTAATATGCACGTACATTGTTACATGTCATCTGCGCTTAAGGGCTCCCCTTGCTCTAGAGCGCCTTAAGTGTGTACTCCACCTTAGCATCTTTGACCGGTCATGTGTGCACAGCGTTCGCCTGATTATAAGGCGGGGGCCCATGTTTTGGCATGTAACATCACAAGGCGTCCCTTGCTAGTTTTTGTTTGATGTATACTGGCGACTAAGGCCGATGTTTCGTGTGCTGGCGACTTAGGCCAGTGTTGGCTACAGAGGCCGATGTTTCGTGTGCTGGCGACTAAAACTAGTGTTGGCTACAAAGGCCGATGTGTAGTATGTAAAGAATGTATTTGACATATGTAAAGAGGATGGTAAAGTACCTTTGACCTAAATTTTATGTTGCTAGCACTTCACGTGTTCATGACGATTTAGAAGCGATGAATCTTTGTACGTTACATCTTGACTTTGCTGAAAAAAGTGACTCGTGTTCCACTTTCGTTTGTTTCATTTGAAAGTACGTCGCATGACTTGGGCTACCCCCAGTGGTGAGCTCAATGCCACCCCTAGTCCTTTGCCTCCTTGATTTGATGCGCCATTTGTATGTAGTAACCATTTTCCTTTGTAACTAGTTGTCTACTTGCATTGTTTCAAATTTTTGATAGAAGAATACCTAGCTCCATAATCCATTGCTCCTGAAACCCTTGGTCGACTTGGACCTGATTGTTCCTGTGATTGAACCTGAGATCGCAGAAAATATCTTTCATGAGTTAGAGATTCAATTCGTCTTTCATAAACTTCTGTAAATCGGTTGTGTGCCTCCTTTTGCTCTTCCAAATCCTTTTGCATGGCAAGCATAGAGGCCCTGAGTTCGGCTATGACAACCGAGTCGGATGCGACCCCCAATTCCGATAACACGTTAGGGTCATTTGGCTTGAGAGTTTGGTCGGTGGATGTGTCGGTATGAATATTGGTGGGAATAGTAGGAGGTATAATTTGTGGCTGATTGAGAGTACGAGGTTAGCTTCTCGGTTTCCAAGTTCACTAGTGGGACTAATGTTGGAAGTTTGGTCATTGGCCATTTTGGTAGCGGGTGATGGTAACGTGTTTAGCAAGGTAACGTGTTTGATGGGATTTTTGGCTAAAGGCCGCACGGTGGGCGCCAATTGTTTTGGGCAGATTTAACACGTAAAAGCGTTATCTGCTATAATGAGGGAACTCTAGTAAAAAACCAGTTTAAACACGTTAGTTCGCAAATAATAAGGGATTCACGAAGAGAAATAGCAAATGAACTAGTAAACAAGTAAAGAAAGAGATATGAGTCCAGAATAGTGTAATAAGATTGCAATTACTCTACTGCAAGTTATTCCTTACGATTCTAGATACCAATGATAAGTCGTAGACACGTTAATTGATAAAACAATAGACATCAAAATAAATAGATAAAAACACAAGATAACGATGATAAACTTCACTATGATTCCATTCAAATGTAGAAGAACAATTGATGAGTACGCCAGAGAGAAGATGAAGAGCAAAATAGCTTTTGAGATCGTGGATGAATAATCAAAGAATAAAAGTACAATTGTAGATTGTTTTCTTGTAGAGAGAGCGTATGAGAATGAATCCGAGAGGATGTGAGTGAATGAGTCCCCTTTGCTGATGTTCTTCCTCCCCTTTTATAGGCTCATATTCTGGTAATTTATGAGTCAATCCCGAGAATCTCACCTTTTATTAATATCTCCAACAACTAGTTTTGACCAGTGACCACTTCTGCTAAACCATCAACGCGTTAGCATTTAAGGCATCCGTGATTTTCGCCATGTAGTTAATGCGTTCCAACAGCTCCTTTATTCGCTCCTTGATTTCCTCCACGCAATTTAATGCCTTATTGATGGTGTATAATGTCTTTAATTGCTTACGATCTCCTCATATCAATGTGGCCCCACCTCATAATTTAGCCGGATATTTTAGGGCCCAACTTCACCATAATAATTTATGTTTATGCTTCACGGAGCCAATAAGTGCATATATATCTGAAACACATTGTGAAAATATAGGTCCGAGTCCACAAAACTTCGACTTTAATGTGCTGATTGAATATTCTTCTTTACTCTTCTTTTCATCTTCCGCTTCAAACTTCTCTTCAACCTTGAACCTGCAAAACAATGGACACAAGGGGCGGGGACTCCTGATCCACCTCTGATGTCTAAGTCAAAAGAATAGTTTATCGATCGAACGTCGAGGTAAGGATAAGACTTGCTAGTGAGCTCAGCGAATATGAACATGCTTACCATACATGGCGAAGACAAGTATTTATAATGGAGAAGAGGGAGAGAGGAGATAAAAAATCTATCCTCTTAGGACCGGCCGATAATGCGCTGGGCCCAACAAGCGATTTCTTGTACCCCAATCCATTCGGAAATTCTATCTTTGGACTAAGATAGTATCCTCCATTATAACAAATAACTACCATATTTAATTTTATAACAAAATATATATCTTACCACAATTAAAAATCTTATTTAAAGCAAAAGATAGCATACTAAATGCCCCACTTGAATGTTAGTTACGTTAGAACGCAACTAATACTCGAGTACTCTAGTACCTATTCGAAGTGGCTATGCGGATTAGTCGATGGGTTCCCCTAGTATGTGTGTTCGTATATTCGTATATTCGTACATCCATGAGCGAGTATCATGCGATCCTTTCCTCCTCTACATACACCCATATGTAGAAGTCAATTAATGCGATGAATTAACGTTGCACTTTTTTTTTGTGCAAGACTCAAACTAATGAAAAAACCGACTTTTATTAAAAATAATTGTGAATGACATGAACTAAGGACAGAACTAATGAATGGAAAAGAAAAATCTAAGGGCCTCATCAAAACCATGTGGGAAAAAGAGTGCCCTATTTACATGCATTTTCTAATCCCGAGATCCCTGCGCAGGGGAATACGGGTAAAGTGATCGCGCCCGCGCTAGCCACGGTTCTTCTCCTGAGAAGAAGGGTCGCCTTCAGCGTTGAGGTCGTGGTCATGACTTAGGGACCCACATTCTGCAGGCCCACAGTCACGGTTTTGCCTTAGAGAAGGAGCAAAGCTCTTTGGATCAGACCCGTGGTCGCGGCTATCGAGCCCGCGATCACGATTTCGCTCTAGCCCTCACTTGTTGGCTTGTCTTCAACTCTTTGTAGAAACTCTGTCTTAGGGGAATTTCCCTTAGAGCACATGCACGCTTCTAGCTGATTAGCCCACACTCGAACGATGGCGTCTTCATCTCTAAATTTGATCATTATGGAGGGTTGATGGTACCACTCTCATCCCATGAATCCATGGCCTACCCGTTAGGCCCAAAAACCACTAAGCCCATTCGACATAAACGGCCCAAAAGATAAGCAAAGAGCCATGAGGGAACGGGATGAAAGAAAGATAAAAGGAGACAGACGAAGTCATCCGTCACGAATGAAGGAAGAAAGCTACGGTCATAAGAGTAAGGCACGCACCCGAGATTCAACAGTTTAAGGTGGTTATTTGTTCCGATGAACGTGGAAGATGTCTAGAAAATAAAGATAAGCCCTAGAAACGTGGGCATCATGGGGGGGGGGGGGGAGGTAAAGAAATAACTGTCAATTTGATGAGAATATAGGTTAGAGCAATAGAGAAAACCGATTCATTCCATTGTACGCATAGTGATACCACAACAAAATTGTCCAAGCGAGAACACTTGTATCTAGATTTTCATCAATCCGATTATTTCTTAAATATTCCCTTGTCTTTCGATTCGATCGTGCCCCAATATAGGGTAAGAGTTTGATCGTCAAATTTTTGTCCAAAACAATTTGGCGCCCACCATGGGGCCCTACGATCGAAAAGGGTTCACCTTTCCAGATCGGAAAAAATCAAATAGGTCACCATGAACAACTCCAACGAAGGTAACCAAGAGCAAGATGTAGGGGGTGAGGAGGTGCACGATAAGATGCATCAGCAGCGCTCCGCCTCGAGTTATTTGAGTTCATCCAGAGGCTTCAAGCTCTTGAAAAGGAACTAACGGACCAACGTGCTTGCAACGAGAAGCACAAGACTAGCATCGAGCAATTAACCACCGATAATGAAGGTTTGCGCTCTCAACTCCGATCTATTTCTTCCCTTGGCCCGCGCGCCCGAAAGACGGATCGAGTCCGAAACAGGGGGGAGAAGGCTCCTCTGGAAACCCTACCGGCCGGCACGAGAGATCCTCTGGCACGGAGTTCGTTACCCCACCAGCAACTGTCCCTGGGGTACCGAATTTCACCCCTGCGCAAGGCAACCCTACCGGCGAAGAGGTAAGAGCACCCATTCGCCTTCGATCAGCGCGAGAGGTTAGCCCTCGACACTTTCAAGACGACATCATGGATGACGATGAGGATTGGGACCGTCTTCGTCCCTGAGACCTAGAAAACATCGTCCGAAACCAATTCAAGATGTTCACCGAGCAATTACGAAGATACCTAGGTTCCCTCGACCCATAGAGAAAGAAGCGGTTGACGGTTACGATGAGTCACCCTTCACTCCTCATATCGCCCATGTCGAGATACCGAAGAAGTTCTCGGTACCCAACATGAGCCCCTATGACGACATGGGAGACCCAGACGAGCATGTAGCTATAATCAAGCAGAAGATAATGACCAATGTCGTCCCATATCACTCTCACGAAGCACTGATGTGTAAGGGCTTCGAAGCGGCCCTCGCAGGGCCGGGTTTGGAGTGGTTCGTCAATCTTCCACGAGGAAGTATCCGTTCCTTTGCTGAGTTAATGGATTCCTTCAGGGTCCAATTCGCTAGCAGTCGAAGGGTCGAGAAACAGTCTAGCGATTTGTACCGGGTTATCCAGAAGCCGGAAGAATCAACCCGTGAATACTTAGATAGGTTCAACCGGGAGAAGATCTCCATCCCACACTATGACGTGCTGACTGCTATGGAAGCTTTCCGTCAGGGGGTTAGCCCAGATGGAGATCTCTACAAAGAGCTCACCAGGCATCCTTGCCATAGTTTTGAAGATGTTCAAACCAAGGCTCTAGCTCAAATCAGACTTGAAGAAGATCTGAAGATGAGGAAGCCCGTAAGCGTCTGGGAAAGGGTGGAAAGAAAGCAGCAACAGATCACCATCGGGAACGCCGCGATCAACCATATCGGCGCCCTCACCCCGATACGGTGAAGGTAAACATCACCGAGGCTAGACATGCCAAGCCATTACCACCGAAGTACGACAAGTTCAACCTGGGTATATCCCCTGAGGAACTCGTGAAGAATATAGCTTTGACGATACGAGGCATTAGGTGGCCAAAGAGAAACGAAAAGCCCTACCCGAACAAAGATATGAGAAAATGGTGCGATTTCCATGAGGATTACGGTCATATAACCAAAGAATGCGTAGCGCTGAGAAGAGAGATTGCCTACCTCGTATCTCGAGGAAGGATCACAGAAGTCCAACGCATAGGTTTCCCCGGATGTGGTAGAAGCCTCACGCGCGGGAAGGCCTGCGTCGCCGGTACCCGCCAAGGTTGTGAACGTGATCACCGAGGGATCAAGTGTGGCCTCACGTGTTTGGCAACCAAGAGGAACGCACGAGAAAATGCTTTCCATCGCCCCATGCAGATGAAGAAAGACGTCATCAATCTCGTGATACACTTTGATGAGGATGACGTCAACGGTCTTGAAGGACCTCACCATGATGGTCTTGTGGTTTCTCTCTCGATAGGGAATGTCTTGGTGAAACGGTTCCTCATTGATACCGGAAGTTCGACAAACCTCATGACGCTAGGAGCACTGAAATAAATGGGATTGATCAAGAAAGACGTAGAGAAGAACCCGACCGCGCTCGTGGGATTCAGCAGAGAAGTGAAGCACACAGTAGGAGACATCATCCTTCCCACATATGCGAAGGGCGTGAATATCTAGGTTAGATACTCCGTCATGGATTGTCCTTCTTGTTATAATGTGATAATGGGGAGGCCATGGCTCCATGACATGAGGGTTGTTTTCTCCACCTACCACCAGACAATAAAGTTCCCAACGCCTTGTGGGGTTCAAGAGATTCGAGGATAACAAATAATATCCAGAGAGTGTTACAAGTCGACATTAAAACCGACCGCCAGTCAGAAGTTGGCATAGCAATTAAAGGAAGCCAATGATTCTACCATTCCAAAAGAAAAAGAAAAGAAAGATGGAACAGGTAGAAGAAGTGGTCATAGACCAATCAGACCTTAGTCGTTCCGTAAAGATTGGAAGAGATTTGGAGTTACCCATGAGAAATGAGTTGGTAGACTTCTTAAGTAAAAACGCAGAATGCTTTGCATGGTCCCACGAGGACATGGTGGGAATCGATCCGGAGATCATCATACACATGTTGAACATGGACCTCAGTCACCCACCGGTGAAACAAAATTGAAGGAAATTCGCCGCTGAAAGAAACAAGATAGTAGATGAAGAAGTAGGAAAGCTGATGCAGATTGGGAAGATTAAAGAAGTCAAGTATCCAGAATGGTTAGCTAATGTAGTCGTTGTACCCAAGAAAAATGGAAAATGGAGGATGTGTGTAGACTTCACGGATTTGAACAAGGCTTATCCCAAGGATTCATTTCCGTTGCCTCACATAAATTCCTTGGTAGATGCTACGACGGGCCATGAATTGTTGACCTTCATGGACGCCTTCAGTGGTTACAACCAGATCCAGATGGAAGAAACCGACCAGGAGAAGACATCTTTCATGACTAACAAAGGAACCTACTGTTACAAAGTGATGCCTTCTGGACTACGGAACGCCGGATCCACGTACCAAAGACTAGTGAATAAAATGTTCCAAAGCCAAATTGGGGAGACTATGGAGATATACATAGATGACATGCTCGTCAAATCAAAGAAAGTTGTAGACCACCGACGTCACCTAGAAGAGGCTTTCGAGATCCTGAAGCGATATAACATGAAGCTGAATCCGCAGAAGTGTACCTTCGGCGTAAAGTATGGGAAATTCCAACGGGTATTTGGTCATCCAGAGAGGGATAGAAGCAAGCCCAGAACAAGTTCGCGCCATAGTATCGCTGAAATCTACGAGATGCGTGAAAGTTGTTCAAAAGCTCACCGGGAAAATTGCTGCTTTGAATAGATTCATCTCCAACAGCCGTCTATTCTACGAAGTACTTAGAAAGAACAAGTGCTTCCAATGGACCGCCAGAAATGAGGAAGCTTTTCAAGATTTGAAGAGGCACTTCTCTGATCCTCTAATTTTAGCGAAGCCGGAAGAAGGAGAAACTTTACCCTTGTACATGGCTGTCACCAAGCAAGCCATCAGTGGAGTGCTAGTCCGCGAACAGGACGGGCAGCAGCAACCAGTATACTACGTAAGTAGAACTCTCTTGTGAACTTGAGCAAGGAAGAGGACGACACAAGCATCACCGAGCCTTTGTCCGAAGAAATGGAAGCTAGTGTCGGAAATCAAGAAGAAGAATTAAGAGTGGCCACCAAGCGTGGCAATGACGAGGAGGAAAAGGGCCGTAGAGCCGAAAAAGAAGACAAGGTTGTGAGCTTTGAAGAGGCACCCCCGGTTCAGATTTTTCATATGACGACGAGGGGGAAGACTAGGAGGACGTCGGGCAGCCCGGTCACGGTGCTCGGCCTCAAGGCAAAGATCAAGTGGCCCGTTGGAACTCATGGAAGAACCACACGTAGCTCGGTTAGATCCGCCAAAGTCTAGTCTAGGGTAACTTGTTTGCTTGTTTGTTGTTCATGTTTGGTCTTGTTTGTTGTTTCATGCTTGTTTTAGGCATTGGTTGTTAGTTGTTATGTTTTGCGCTTTGACTACTCGAGGCATAGTATGGGAGGCCTACGCGCTTACCCATGTATGCCCTGATTAGGACTCACTCGCTTGTACTACCCTTCGGGGTCATATTTCACACATTTATCTGAATTTACCTTACACCAAAAAAAAGTAGAACTCTCTTGCCAGCTGAAACCTGTTATTCTTTCCTGGAAAAATTGGTGTTAGCATTGGTCATGTGCTCCAATAAACTCCGCCCATACTTTGAGGCACACACGATCGTGGTGAGAACCACACACCCCTTGAAGACGGTCATGCACAAACCCGAATTTACGGGAAGAATGGCCAAGTGGGCGATCCATTTGAGTGGATTCGACATCCAGTATGAGCCTAGAACCGCACTAAAATCCCAAGCACTGGCTGACTTTGTGGTTGATTTTAGCCCTACCACGGAAGAAAGAACGGAACCAACAGAATTGATGATGCCCGAAGCTAAGTCTCCAGTCAAATGGACGCTTCATATAGATGGCACCTCCAACACTAGGGGAACAGGGATAGGAGTAGTCCTAAAATAAACACAAGGGGATAGGGTGGTACAATCTGTGAGATGCACTTTCGAAGCCACGAATAATGAAGTTGAATACGAGGCTCTAATCTTCGTTCTGACTCTTGCCAGAGACTTAGCCATACAACAAGTTGAGGTCAATTGTGATTCATTGTTGATAATCAACCAGATTTTGGGGTTGTATGAAGCCAGGGACGAAAGAATGGTGGCTTATCTAGACGTGGTGAAAGGTCTAACCCCTTAGTTTGAGAAGATATCCTTCACGCAGATCCCGAGAGAGCAGAATGCTCAAGCGGATTTCCTCGCTCGCCTAGCTTCGGCCATCGATCTTGATGAATATCCTGTAATCCCAATGATTCATATAATGGTTTCCGCCATTGGAAGAACCCGTGCCAATGGAGTTGAGAAGTCTCTTAGCCTGACCGAAAACGTCTCCCCTCTCAGGTCCATGCCCTGCGAAGACATCTTCATGAGATGTGATGATATTGACGCTAGGAGCTTGCGAAATGACCCTGACCCATACCTATCTCTGAACGGTCCGGGTCATGAAGAAAATTCCTCGTCCCCTTCGAAGTTAGTGAAGAACCCTGGAACTAGTCGTACCTTGATTGGTTGGTCGAAGGGAAGCTTTTGAAAGATAAAACTGAGGCTAAGTTGCTGAAGATGAAAGGTACGCGATTCACAATTGAGAACGACATGCTTTTCCACCGATGAGCAGTGGGTACACTCCAGCGTCGCTTAACCAAGGGAGGCGTTCAAAAACTTCTCGAGGAGCTTCATGAAGGAGATTGTGGGAACCATACAGGAGGAAGAAGTCTATCCGACAAGGCTCTTCGTCAGGGGTGGTACTGGCCTACCATGAGAAAAGATGTTGTAGACTTCTGTCGTTAATGCGACGCCTGCCAAAGACACGCACCAACGGCTCGCCAACCTCCCGAACCACTCTACCCCACACTCACGCCATGGTCATTCATGCGTTAGATAATGTACATAGTCGGGAAGCTACCCCTTTCGTCCGGACAAAGAGTGTTTTTCCTCGCCATGACTGATTACTTCTCCAAGTGGATTGAAGCAGAGGCTTATCGAGAGATCAAGGATAAACAGGTGATTTCCTTTTTCATTAGAAACATCCTTTGTCGTTTCAGAGTGTGATATGCTCTATTTAGTATAGGTTAACTCTTGTATTTTAGGTATGATTTGAGTGTGTTTAGGTTAGTTTTGAGCATAATTGTCATATGAAGACCGAAGACACGATTTGAAGAATTGCAAGAGTTTTGAAGACAAGTGTTGATTTGAGTGTGTTGGTACCCGCCGGAAAGCCATGGTTTCCGACGATTCTTAGCCTTGGACAGTCGTGTAACATGGGAAACATGGGCAACAGTCGTGTAGCTCGAGAAATGAGATGATATGAAGTCCAGGTCGACTATCTTAGCCTTGGACAAGGTGTAGAGAGTTTGAAACGACTGAAATGGAAGAAGACGAAGAGACATAAAAGAGAGGTAGATGAAAACAGTGGAAAACGCCTATCTTCGAGAATCCACACTCGGAGTAAAATTAGCCAGTGATGTGACCCTTCCTTTCCCTCGAGGATAATTGAACGGACGGGGTGAAATCACGTGGGACACCCCCGTTGTAGATGACGCGGAAAATCTGATCTGAACCCCGTCAAAAGATTCGGATCAAGATTTGGGGGTATTGTTAGGCCCAAAAAACCACCAAGCCCATTCGACATAAATGACCCAAAATATAAGCAAAGAGCCATGAGGGAACGAGATGAAATAAAGATCAAAGGAGACAGAGGAAGTCATCCGTCACGAATGAAGGAAGAAAGCTACGGTAATAAGAGAAAGGCACGCGCCCGAGATTCAGCAGTTTAAGGTGGTTATTCATTCTGAGGAACGTGGAAGATCTCTAGAACATAAAGATAAGCCCTAGAAACGTGGGCATCGTGGGGGGGGGTGTAAAGAAATAATTGTCAATCTGATGAGAATATAGGTTAGAGCGATAGAGAAAACCGATTCATTCCATTGTACGCACAGTGATACCACAACAAAACTGTCCAAGAGAGAACACTTGTATCTAGATTTTCATCAATCCGATTATTTCTTAAATATTCCCTTGTCTTTCGATTCAATCGTGCCCTAATCTAGGGCAAGAGTTTGATCATTAAATTTTTGTCCAAGACACTACCCAAGATCAAGTTGTATGGGGCAGACACATCAACGATTATGAACTCGATTGCCAACTTCTTTTTTGTCAAACTAACCTGGGCTTGAACATTCCAAGCGGGAACGTCGGATATCCTCCAAGTCTAGTAGCGACTGCCGACTCCTTTTTTGCCAAAGTACTCTTTATTTCTCAAGATGGCGTATGTAGTAGCGTTGTCCACTAGACATTGATTCTTTCTACTTGATATATCTTTAATCGTTTCCATATCTTCAAAATAGAGAAGAATTAGAATTAAAAACATAAATAATATATTTATTTATCATACATAGAATGTTTTACATGGATGCTGATAAAGGAAAACATACTGCAATATTTTACATAATATTACATGGATAGGAAATCAGAGACGTCTAATGATGAAATCAAAGACGTCCAGGCTTGGTGTAGATTTAGTGTCATCAACAAAATAAGTCTCCACATTCTTCCTCTAATTTTTTTTGGAAAACTTGGTACAAGTCAACCAAGTGTTTGGCTATGCGACACACCTTTGCCCAGTGACATATCATGCCACATCTATAGTATATAGATTTGGGCTTTTGGTTGGCTCCTGGACTATTTGCTTATCATTCCCCTTGGAAGTGGATGCATCAGGAGAGTTATGCTTCTAATAATCACCAAAATCCTTACCATGGCCACGTCCTCGACCACGGCCACGACCACGATTACCATCGTGTACACGGTGATCTTGATGCCTACCATCATTTCTTTGAGAGGCATATGCTGCTTTTGTCTCAGGGTATGGTGCAATACTTGTAGGCCTTAGGGTGTGGTTTTTCATGAGCAGTTCATTATTCTACTCGGCTACAAGTAGTTTTTGTATCAAATTTGAATACTTCTTAAACTCTCTATCTCTATATTGTAGATGTAACAACACATTAGTAGCATGATGGTTGAATATGTTTTTATCAATCATTAATTCTGTAGAGATTTTCTGCCCACATAAACGTGATTGAGAGATATACGGAACAAAGCAGAATTGTAATCACTAACGGATTTAAAGTCTTGAAACCTTAAATTAGTCAAGTCATAATTTGCTTTAGGGAACAAAATTTGTTGCCGGTGCCCATATTTTTGTTCTAGGCTTTCCAATAATACCTGAGTATTACAAAACTTCTTATTGCCAAAAATTAATTCTTTGGGATTTTTTATCAGCAGAATGAAGAACTTCGTATTACAAAACACTCTTATCTTTTTCAAAACACTTCTCTTAAAATTTCTTCTATAAGAAAAGAAGCATTTACATGAAGAAATAGAAGAAGGTTGTATTTTCAAGATGCATGAAAGGAAGAAATCCAAGTTTATATGCAATCAAAGGAGAATGTTCTTAATAAACACCCTACAAATCCTTATAGGTATTTTAACCTTTTATCTATATCTCCCATTCTTTTGATCCCTTACCCCATAATCACTCTTTTTCTTCTTTATATTTCCTCCATATATTTTTGTTTACTCTCTTCTTATCCTCTCGACTCCCTCTATTCATATATCTTCTTCCTCGTTCTCGTTTTCTACTCCGATCAACATGTCTCACTCCGACTGATTTTTCCTTGAAGCTATTATATGTATTATATTTATCTATATAATCCTATGGATTATGATCTAGATCAACATGTCTTAGATTTAAAGGGTTTTACAGATCTGGAAAATAGGTATGTAAAATCATTTTTTAGTTTAGTTTAGATCTGATGTAAACTAAGAGTTTATATTTTGATCTTGAATGTAAAATCCGATCTTGTTGTAATAGCCTTTCGGATCTAATAAATTATCGAGGTTAATGTTAAACAATCTTTTGTTTCATATGAGAAAATAAATTTTTGATGCAAGTTTTCATATCATTGAGTCGTTAAAACGATGATACATAAAACTATGGTTTGGAAAATTGAAAGTTGTATGAAATAAGTACTACCTTCAAGATCCACTCAGTTGGTATTTTGTTTTGTGAAAACTCTCATGCTAATAACGTGTTGTGATATTTGGGAGAAAACTTATGAGATCTGATCTAATTTTCTTTATTCAATTACACTGAAATGTACAAGGTATTTACAGACTAAAATTTGGCTTGATCTTGCCGTATAGAGCTGAGAAAAATAGAAGGTCGTAAGGACCGTCATCATCGTATGGGCCAAAGTCTATCAAATACAAAACAAATATAATATAAAATGAATAAATAATTTACACGTAATTATCTATTAAAAAAGATCGTTTGTAGATACTAAAATGAAAAGATCAAAAGAGTTGAAGGATGAAAAAAAATTACCCTAAATGTAATGTGGGTCATCTGATTATTTGAAGGAATAAGCATGCGGGACTATGATACAATCACACTAAGTGTAGGGCAATAATCTTACACTTAAAGCCACGTGGAAGGAATTTTTTTAAAATTCAAATTATAGGCCCCATACGATTTGTTCTTACGTTTTAATCCCTCACTAAATTATTTTATTTTTTGTTTTTAATTTCCTTCTCCCTCATTAAAGTCTTCCATTTTTTGCTTGACTTTTCAGCTACCCATTATACTACAGCAGTAGATATATCCAAAATATCCATGGATGTAAGCCTTTTCAACCCATCAATCTTTGATAACACCACTTGAAACCCTAGATCTGAAAGCACCATTGTCGGCTTCTTATCCAAAATAACCTGAAGCAATGTAGTTGTATAAGGAGCCAGCGATTGAATACATGCACTCGCCGGGATTGATCAAGAACTTGGCTAATCCGAAATCTGCCATATGAGCCTTGTGATTTTCCAGATTCATTCATCAATTTCATAATATCAAACAGACAAACACGGATATAATTTCGAATCTCAAATTTTAGGGTTTTGAGATTTGCAAACTTATTTAGGGCTTTTCAAACATTCAAGTTATGTGGGGTGAAGTGAGTTTCGCCGACGGGGTGCACGAAGGGAGTTGATTAGGTGGTTGGCGGTGGATGGTGCCCTGGCTGAGGAGTGTGGTTTATTTCATACTAGTAGATCTAGAAAGTTTCAGGAGATGAGAAGGCAAGGGAAGAAGAAGACAAAAAGTTGATGGAGGATAAAAGAGTAATATCAATTATTATTAATTTTAATATTTTCAGGAAACCTTATTTAAAGAAAAATTAATTTTATGATAGACACTTGGCTAAAATTTAATGGAGTGTAAGAACCAAAATTTTACACTGAGTGTCATCGTAGCCTTTTCCAAGCATGCGTGTCCAGGTGTCACTCAAAAGCAATTCGCACCTGCCAATCAGCTACGTTAAGCTAGCTAGCTAGTCAGTGATGGGACCTAGCAAAAGCCTTTGAATTTATGCAACGTCTTATTCGATGATTAAGGAAAGAGGAATTCGTTGAAAACCACTCGTATAATACGACATATTTAATTTAACCACTTGTATTTTCAATAATTATAAAAAATCACTCATATTACGGGCTCCGTTAAAATGTAAACACCCAAAATCCAGATCCGTTTGATTCCGTCAAATAAGAGTGACATGGAACTCGTATTTTAATTATTTTTTTTGAAAGATTGCCACATCAACACATAATCAACCATTTTCATCTTTAAATTGTGCAATGACATGGCATTACCCCTCTCTTACAACAAAACCCTAGATTTTCAATCTATAAACCCATTCCATTTCCGGTACTGCATTTCCCAATTCCCTCACCTAAGCTTTCAAATCTAAAATGGAGGTCCTCCGTCGCCAAACACTTTCACCGCCTTCATCGACGCTGAATCCCAACACCACCGCCCTCTCCGATCAGTGGTAGAGCCTCGTCCATTCCTCCCCCTGTTTCCACGACTACTGGCTCAAAGAGTGCTTTCAAGATCCTTAATCCGATTCTCTCTTCCCCGATGACATCGATCCCGATTCCATCTTCGGCGCCGGCTTCGGGAACTGTAAGGATCTAACAACCAATCTCTGATCTACAAACCCCAATTCGACAAAACCCTAGATTTGTAATCTCTATAAAATCAAAAGAAAGGGATATCGGCTATACCTCAAGGGCTGTGGTGGGTTGTCCTCAGTGGTCGACCGGTGGTGAAGAGGTGACCGGAGAGAGTTGTTGGCGACCGGAGCTCCGATGGGCGGCGAGTGCTTTTGCACTCGATCTGGGTGGAAGAGGAGTCGACGGTTGATGCTAATGCGCGACTGGGCAGGAGAAGTGACGTCGGTGTTCCGGCGGTGTTGTGGGGTTGATGGAGGAGCGTAGGGTGCATGGCTGCTGGTGAGGGAGAGGGTGAAGTTGAGAGATTGAGGAAGAAGAAAGAGAGGGGTCGGGTGTACAGGAAAGAAAAGAGAGGGGAGAGGAAAAAGAAAAGAGAGAAAAAGAAAAAGAAAAGAAACTTAAAAAAATTAAAAAAGCGTATGATGTGGCAATCTTTCAAAAAAAATTAAAATACGAGTGTCACGTCACTCTTATTTGACGGAATCAAACAAATCTGGGTTTTGGGTGGTTACATTTTAACGAAACCCGTAATATGGGTGGTTTTTTATAATCATTGAATAAACGGGTGGTTAAGTGAAATATATCATATTATACGAATGATTTTCAGCCAATTCCTCTTAAGAAAACTACCGTGCGCTTTAACGTAATTTGAATTTATTTTTGATACAAATTATCCGTTTCATGTTTGGTATTTCACTTTTACATGTCATTTAAATTTAAGTATTAAGTTAATATTAAAAAATTTAAAAATTATTTTTATATTGTATATAATTATATTTATAGGTGTGCAAATTTATAGATAAATTTTTAAAAATTTTATAATATAATTTTTAACCTAAAATTTACGCATATATAGTGTTTGAAATATAAATATAATTTATACTTTTTTCAATATTAATTTAATATTTCTTAAATAATTAGAACACAAAAGTAAAATATTAAAGTGAAATAGAAGATTTACTCTCAGATTTTTTAGGTACATTTTAAGACAATGACATAAGTTTTGCACATAAAACAGGTAATGTGCACGTTATATTGACTATTGAGTTAAAACTAACATTGTAAAAATAGTAGTTGCCTTATAGTGGTGGTTTGGTAAGTTATCAAAAAAAAGTTGCTAAAAAAGTTAACCAGTAGAAAAGGAAGGGATAAATATGAAAAAAATAGGATTTAAGGAAAATTTAGAAAATGAGAAGGAAAGGAAAAGTGATTAAGAGGAAAATAATGGGAGGAGAAATGAATGGACGAGGAAGAGTTTAATAATTATGAGGATCAATTAAGTGAATGAAATTAATTATATTTAGTTTATATTGAATGTTTTTAATTTTATTTCAAAAAAAATCATCCCCTCACGGCTCACTCATCTCATTTCCTCCTCACTTCTATTACAATCTTCTCAAACCCCCAGTCTAATTTAATCAAACAAGAATAACTTTTCTCTTTTAGTTGTCTTTCTTAAATCCCCTCCAACCAAATAAAATGTAAGAGGCATCTCTAACAAATTTTCTAATTTTTTAAAAAATGAAGAAAAAAATCTCATATTTTCTAAAAATTTTATACTTTAAATCCAACAAATTTTCCATTTTAAAGAATCATATTTATATTAATATTATTTTAATTTATATAATGCTATAAAATTTAATTTAACCAATTGGAAGAAAACATGATTACATATCCATTTAATATATTTTCTAAATATTTTTGGGGAATTTTCTAAATGTAGAGATGTTTAGCTATATTTTGGAGACTTTCTCTATTTTAGAGAAATAGATGAAGAAATTGTTGGACTTGAAACACAAAATAAATTCTTCAAATTTACCATTTTCAAGAAAATGGAGATTTTGTTGGAGATGCTCGCCTTGTTTCACTTTACATACAAAAGCTCTTTTTACCCAAAAATCACTCCTAAAATTTTTAAAAACCGTCCAACTCTCTCTATTTTTTACGTTTTTCGAAATATTAAAAATCATTTTTCACCTAAAAAATCTTTTCTACCTAAAAGTGAAATACACCCTAGAGATCGAACATTCAAATATGGTATTACTTAAGTAATTTTTCAAATTTTAAAATAATTGATGAAAAAATTGTGCCAATTAAAGTTCGAATATCAATAATTTTTTTTAAAAAAACATGGTTTAATTGGGTCAAATTTTCAAACAATTTTTTTTAAAAATAAACGACCGACAGGACAAGCGAACACCGGCCCACTTAATTCCTGAAGAAAACAAAAATCGTCATCATCAAACTTCCACTACCACCACCGCCACGCTCTCTACCAACACCACTACGTACTTTAGGAGATGTTTGGTAACTGGTAAGTATACCTTCGGTCAGCGCATTCACAAGAAGTCAAATGATATGTTATTATGCTGCACGTATGGCATGTAAGATTTTTTATTATTTTTTTCATAAAGGTTAAAATTAGGTAACTAAACAAGTCTCGTAAACTGAAAGGTCATATTAGGTAGCAGCCGATACCGGCTAATAAAAGACACGGACAAACAAAACAAGAAGATCGAGCTAGAAAAAACAAACAACAACAAATAAAAAAGACTAAAAGTGAATTTAGGCTCGAGGTGTATAAACACTATAAAAAATACTCAGTAAAAACGGTAAATTAAATTTGATATATTCGACAAGAACAACTAACATTGTCCTTACTAAAATACAACTAATATTGCCCTCACTAAAATGAAGAATTTTCAAAAGTCTAAAAAACACACAAGAAGACCCATCACAAATAATTCTGTTCAAAATCCAAACTCAAATTTCACTATTTGGAGAAATTTTGACACACTCGATCAGAACAACAAGTTAATATAGTGAGTGAAGTTATTATCGGGCAACATTATCATAATGGCCGGTGATGTACGTTATGCCCGGCCACGTGCACATCTCCAAATTGCTAGCTAGCTGTACGATAAGATGCCATCATGCATATTCCTTTCATATATAGATCGAAGCTACTAGATCTATCTCTAAGAAAGTAGGTATAGTAATTATATTTAAACAAGAAATAATTAGACGCAGTTTCAAAATGCCTATAAATAGAGTTCCTAACTCTTCCTTTTGGGTCACAACTCATCGATCAAGATAGTCCTTTGCCTTTGAGAATATATACATCAATCAATCATATAGCCAACCAATTCAAAAGGGAGGATCTCCAGCTTATATATTTGGCAAATTAATTAATTAGCTCGATCGGCCACTTTCCTGGGCAAGAAAAATGGCCGCATCCAAAACATTTGGTGCAGGCTTGATCCTTTTGTTGCTCTTGGAGCTTTGCATTGCAGCAAGGCTACAAAGAGGAGGGGGCGGCGGTAGTGGTGGTGGAGGTGGCGGTGGAGGAGGCTCCGCCCTTGGTTCGGGTTCGGGTTATGGATCTGGATACGGGTCTGGCAGTGGATACGGAGGCTCTAAGGCCGGAGGATATGGCAGTGGCGGTGGCGGTGGTGGAGGATCAGGTGGGGGTGGTGGAGTAGGGGGGTCCGGGTATGGGTCAGGATACGGGTCTGGGTCCGGGTATGGGTCTGGAGGCGGGTTAGGAGGAGGAGGCGGTGGGGGTGGTGGTAGAGGCGGTGGAGGTGGCGGAGGCACTGGCGGCTCAGGGTATGGCTCCGGCTATGGAAGCGGCTCTGGGTACGGAAGCGGAAGCGGTGGGGGGAGAGGAGGAGGAGGTGGTGGTGGAGGCGGTGGCGGTGGCGGAGGAGGAGGCGGTGGTAGGGGTGGTTCAGGGTATGGATCGGGGAGTGGGTCGGGTTATGGGTCGGGCTACGGAGGAGGAGGAGGAGGGGATGACTTCGGTGGCGATGGGCCGGAACACCATGGAGTTGTCGATACACATGCGTAATTGATTGAGGAGGCGCCCATGCATGCATATTTGGATTAGATTAAACAGGCCAGGGCAGTCTTTGATTTGGGTTTGTAAGTTGGTATGAATAAATCAAGTGCATGCTTACATGCATATTTGGATCAGTTAATTCGATGAAAAGACAGTTGATTACTTGATTGGATGAGTATTGATCAGTATACGTATTTTCATCACTTTGTATTAAAAATTAAGAGTAAGTAAGTTTTAAGTATTTGCATGCATATATAGTTTTATAAATTATGTTTGTAATCTTTGGTCACCTATTTGTACCGGCTAGTACATGGATTAATAAAACAACACTCTCTACTTTTCATTATAGCATTTGTGTTTCATGGGCGCGTACACTCAAAATTATGTTTCATGCGTATACCTACTTTGATATACAGGTTGAGGGAATTACTTTTCGGTAATTATTCTGTTATTTGCTAGGCAAGTGTAGCAGATCAAATATGATTTTTTTTAATCAACAATGAAATCATATCGATGTTTGAATTATCTTCCCTCATTTTAGCCACTAAGCGCAATTGAAGATGGGCACCGATCAATATCGGCCAACTTTTCAAAGATACCATGTTTTAGAGAGAGCATGCAACCTGTTATAGGCCTAATCACAGGCCGGGGCCCAAATGTATACATCTTTGAGAAGCCCATCAACAAACTTCAGCAACTCTCTTGTTCTAAAACAAGGCTCATGCTTTTTGGAACCTTTTTCTAAAACAAGTTGTCTAGACTTACATAGCTTACAATTATGTTATATGTTAAATTAGTTGATTGAATGTGTGGAACCTTATTTTGGAATATTATTCCATATTATATTTTCATACTTGATAGTTATTGAAATATATAGTTTAAATTGTTTTTTATTGTGTGCAACTTGATCTATGTGGATGTGATTATGGACACGGGCAAATAGGTAGAGAAGAGATCCCCAGACATAGTCATGCGGCGTGTGGAGATAATCTTCAAAATTT
Source organism: Fallopia convolvulus (assembly GCA_964016875.1). Lineage (NCBI taxonomy): Eukaryota > Viridiplantae > Streptophyta > Magnoliopsida > Caryophyllales > Polygonaceae > Fallopia > Fallopia convolvulus. Next base: position 36,619,428 of record OZ024724.1, on the reverse strand, counting down.
TGATTTGTTGTGGCAAGTGCTCTAGTAGAAGCTTAGTCGGAGAAAAAAGAGCGATGAAAAAGAAAATAGGCACGAGTTGAGCATGCGTGCTAGCCGTGTACCATGTTTCGAAGGTAGGTCAAGGTTGCCTGAATTGGAGAATGATTATAGTTTGGGTTATGGAGAAGTTGCTGGTTGTAGTGATATATGTTGCATGATCATTACATTGATTAATCTTGTGCTTATGAGTTATTATTGAAATGAGTATTGTCTTGAGAATGTGATGTGCCAGTTGGGATAACTATGGGGTGTGTTACTTGTATACATATTGTTTGTGTATATATGAATAATGGTTTGTCTTGTTTTAATAACACATGCTTAATTTGTTCTTGTGTTCGATTTACTTGTTTGGCCCATACCAGGATTGTTAGCTAATGAGTTCCACTTCCAATGTTTTAGGTAAACATCCTTATATGGGAAATGTTCCAAGAGATCACTTCTTGAAAGATGATGCTCGATCTTGACGTGACGTTTCTTAGTGGAAATTCAGGGTTTGAGTCCATAGTTCAAGGACGTATAAGTTGTTTGGTTATTAGTTTGTAGAGGGCAGTGTTGTTTGCAACCAAGTTGAGATGTCGTTGTTTGTTAGAATGCTGCCTTTTGATCTTTTAGACAGTTGCATTCATACGGTTTTATGAGTTTTGTTTTAAAAATAAGTTGGATGTTTTCATGGTCTTTCTCGTTATGCCTTTGTTGCATGGTCCAATGTTGGTCAGACTAGTTCTGGTAGACCCAGGTGTGTCTACAACCAGGTAACTACGGTGATTACAAGATGGGGTGTTACACTCTCTAATATTTATGATGCCTCAACCCTGTAACACGAGCTACCATTTGGCTGAGTTTGCTCAATTGAACTCATTGTTGTGGAATATGGTGGGTGATTTCAATGCTACACTAAATGATTATGAGAGAGTATCCTCCTCTACTAGTTATAGTAATGCCTCCCTTCTTTCAATGATTGGGTGAATAATTTACACTCATTGATCTCAGTTTCGATGGTCCTCACTTCATATGGCCAATTGGCACCTCCATTGATACTTATAAGGTTGATCGTCTAGATAGAAGGAAATGCAATGAGGCTTGCAATTACCATTCCCTGAGGTGGTGGTTGATCATATCTCATCGGCCCACTCTAATCATCTACCAGTATGTTGTCCTCGGCTGGTAATTCGGACAGTCCATTCAAATTTCAGGTTGCGTGGCTATTACATGAAGATTTTGATAGTTTTCTTCAATGTAATTGGATGAGGGATGGTGAGGCTAATTCTTCTCTCGCTTCCCTTGCATTCGGCTTCTTTGTTGGAAGACATTTGTTTTTGGGAACATCTTTTCCCGCAAACAAAAGCTTGAGGCTCTGCTACCTGATGCTCAATGTAATCTTGCTACAAGACCAAATAAGTTTTTTATTGACTTGGAACAAACGCTTCGTAGAAAGTTGGAAGAGGTTCTCAATCAAGAACAAATTTTTTGGTTACGATCACGTGACTCTTTGTTGATTGATGGCGATAGAAAAAACTAGATATTACCATCTTTCAACGGCAATCCACCATCATGCCAACAGAGTCTCTTCTATTTAGGACAAATTCGGGAATTGGATTACTTAGGCTTGATCGTTGTATAATTTGGTGCTTGATTTTTGGCAATCTTTATTCTAAGTAGGTCTCGTCTACACACCTACTAAGGTCATTTTCGGGTATTACTTTCCCATTGAATTCTAATGTAATCAGTTGTCTTTCAAGGTCTTTTTTATGGGAGATGTTTGGGAGGCTCTTCATTTGATGGGTCGAATTAAGGCCATGGGTCTAGATGGGTATCATGCTGTCTTTCATCAAAAGAAATGGCACACGATTAGGGTACATGTTACGAACTTGGTTCTTTGCATGGTCAATGAAGGTATCTTAACTGCTAATGCGGGCAATTCTCTAATCGTTTTGATCCCTAAAATTGACGTTCCAACTTTGACTGCCCACTTTTTTCCTGTCCTATCTCCTTGCTTAATGTCATCTTCATGATTGCGACAAAAAAGGTTGTTAATCGTCTAAAGCTGATTTTGCCTCACCTTGTGTCTTCGGCTTAGGCTAACTCTATTCCTTGAAGGCAAATCATCCACAATGTCATCATCATGCAAGAAGTTTTGCATTTTATGGCCTCCTATCAGAATTCTGCGCGTTCAATGATCTTGAAAATTGACTTGGCTAAGGTCTATGATAGAGTCTGGTGGGATTTTCAAAAAATTATCTTAACTCGAGCACATTTTCTACCTTCTCTTGTTGATATCATCATGAAGTGTCAATCTGAGAGTAATATGGAGCTCTTGTGGAACGGGGCGCATGGTGGATCATTTAAACCCTCTCGTGGGGTGGAGACAATGTGATCCTCTTTCCCCATACCTTTTTGTGTTATGCATTGAGTATCACTCCCCTATTATTCAAGAGAAAATCTCAATGGGTCGTTGGAAACCAATTATTAAAGGTAATGTACAACTATCCCATTTATTTTTCGTGGATGATTTAATCGTTTTCGTTGAGGCTTCTCTTGATTAGGCCAGGATTATAAAAAAGTTGGCTTGATAAATTTTGCTCTTACTCGGGGAAAAGGTGAATATTGAAAAAAGTAACATCATTTTCTCGTGCAAAGCTCCTCAAAAGGTCCATCCATACATAAGTCATGCCCTCTCCATTCCAGCTTCCATTAATTTTGAGTTCTACCTTAGAGTACCCACAACTTGTGGGAAAATGACTAGGGAAAGATACTCCTTCCTCTTAACCAGTGTTACTTCTAGGCTAAGTGGGCGGTGATCGAGAAAGCTTTCGGGGGCTAGGAGACTGACTCTTTCCAATTCGGTTATGACAAGCCTTCCTATTTATGTAATGAAAGCAATTATTATTCCAAGATGGATATGTAATGATATTGAAAAACAAATATGGAGTTTTGTTTGGGACTCCACGTCGAAAAAATGGAAAATTCATCTTATTGCTTGGGACAAAATTGTGCACCCTAAGAAAGATGGGGAGTCTTAGTCTCCGAACTGTGAGAAATTTGGATACGGTCCGTTTTGCAAAGCTTGGCTGAAAACTTATCCAAGAATCGTCATCCTTGTGGGGACATGTGCTTTGAGGGAAGTATTTGCACAAGTCATTTAGGCATGGATATGTTCCAATCTCGACCATTCTCGTCTAACCTTTGGAGAGGCACAAGTCATTTAGGCATGTATATGTTTCGCAATGGACGACCAACTTTCTTTTGGCAACATCCTTGGATTACTAATCACCCATTGAGTAAGGTTGCTTTACAATCCATACCAAAAATAGTGCTCATTGCAATGGTTGATGAATGTTGGTCTTCGATGGGTTAGTATTGGAGTTTGACCACTCCTTTCTTTCCATCGGATTTACTGCAAACCTTGGCAGATGTTCGGTTACATGATTACGATGAGGCTTATGATAGGTTCTTTGGAAATCCTAACAACGAGGTATTTTTAATTTTCAATCTACTTTGGGTCTCATTTGTAATCCAAGTAATCTGGGGTCGATTTGGGCAGCCATCTAGAAGACACTTTTCAACAAAGGGCCCACCACTTCATGTTCTTACTCGCTCATGGAGCAATTTTTTTCTACTTGAACCGAGTCTACCATCACCTAGGTCAGTCGGTTGCTTGTCCCAATGTTTGAAAGATTAAACTATCCTTCATGCTTTAAGGACTATGATGTGGTTCATAACATTTGGTTGACTCTTATTGGTAATGCTCTTGACCCCTTGTTCTTATCCAACCCATAACCTGTTTACCTAAAACCATTTGTCACCCGACTTTGTTCGGGTTTTCATCCTTTTATTTGGGTCGAGTTATTCGGATGGGTCTATCACCCGAGAGCAGTGTTCTAAAAAGCACTAGGTTGTCCCTAGACGGAGAGTGGTCGCCTAGCGCCTAGGTAGTCTAGACGGGCGCGTAGGTGACCTAGACGGACACTTAGACGTGTTGGAAGGCTAGGTTTGGCCTTCCAGTGTCTTGGTGAGACCTAGATGGAATTTTTAGAATGGTGTCTACAATCTACATGTATTGCCAGCATTGGAAGCAAGTTAGAACCACAAGTTTCCCTAACATGAATCTTCTCGGATTTCCCAAAAGAGATTCCAAACGAATATCCTCGGTGGAAATGGAGCAGGATGAAAAATGTGGATGGGGACATCTATCTCCGTCCCCAATTAAAATCTCCATTTGTGATTGGGAATTCCCACAAAGAATTGGGATCCTCTCCCAACAAGGAAGCAAGGACTACAGCATATGCATTTGATTGGCATGTTTGGTATTGATATCTAAGATATGGGAATATCGGATATTGGAATTAGTATGAATATCGAGGTATGAGTATTATTGATATCAAGATATCGGATACGGGTATGGATATGAGTGATATCTTAGATATTTGAAATATGCATCCTTATATACCAAACAACAGATATCAATTTGATATCCGTATCAGAATATAATAAACACCAGATATACATATCAGTCATATTTATACACATGCCTGATATCCTTAACTTTAGGATTTCTTAACTAAATAAACTGGATAAGACTACCTTTTGCAGCAAATATATAAATAAAAATGGTGAACGAACGGGAGATTATACATGTTCCAGAGAATCATTGAATTATGTCATGAAGCTGTTTTTCCTCACACTGGATCTCTTTCCATCTCTCTTTGACTCTTTCCCCACCCTAAGCATAAAAATAACTCGCCTAAAGGAGTTCATAGTTTATTTCAGATGATGGACGCACTTCCTTCCTCCTGCTCCAGTCTCTTCCTCCATACACAACTGAAATTCAAAAGCATGGACGAATGATCTAAACCCATGAAAATGTCCAAATCATACCGAATGACCCGGGTCATAGACTCCACGCCCTACTGAAAAAATAACCTACATATTACAAAACATCTAATGTGGCTGTTCAAGACAAGTCGGCGAATCGAAACAGTACAACTGAAACTGAACTACCCAACAACATTATTGTCCGAATACGAAGTCTAACTACCACGAGACTCCCAAGTACCCGACTACCGAAACGACTAATCATATACCGCTGCCCTCGAAACCAAAATGAACTAGGTCGATCACCACAAATTAATGCCTAGCCTTCTCGTTTATGGGCAATTCTCTTGAGATCCTCGTTCTCCTTGGTGAGGTGATCGACTTTCGACTGTAGAATATTGATCATGGTTCTCGTGCTCATCACCTCGATCTTGAGCGACTCCTTCTCGATTGAGATCTTGTAAATCTCGCTCCTTAGGTCCTCAAAGAGCTTCAGATAGCTAGGAGGCACGTTGATGTCGATTATATTGATGGGACCCGATCCCGAGGTGGCGGCGCCCACGGTAGGGCCCAGTTCCTTGGGCGGTTCTAAAAGAGGGAGCTCCACGAAGTTTGTGGTGGGCCCGGTTGAGGACGAGCACGGGCCATGAGTTCTCATGGTTGACATCTCAGAGGCCGCATTAGAATAGGAGGACCGAGGCTCGTCTCTCAGCCTCTTGTTTGAGGTTATAGGGAACGGCTCTGGGTCGCTTCCGTTGCAAGGTGGACGAGCATAGTCGTCTGTCACTTTCTCAATCTTGCAGCTTAGAGGTAGAAGTTCTCGAGCTGTATTGGCTGTAGGTGGACCTTCTATGGCTAAGACGTTCATGGGATGAACCGAATCCTGCAACAATTAGCTAGTGTATTATTTCAACGTATGAACATCAGAAAAAAAAGGCACAAAAGGTTAGCAGAATTTCCTACACAAATTAGGACCCAATTTTTAGGATCATGCAGGATCACAGAAACCCACAGATCCAAATGAAGACAACAAAATGAGAGCCAATTTTTTTTTTTTTTTTGAGAGAGAGAGAGAGAAAATGAGAGCCAATTTCATCTAATACAATTTTAAAACCTAAATTGAAATCAGGCAGATAAGCCTTCTTTAGATATAACACCAACATCACTGCTTCTACGAGATTAATTTTTAAGATAAATCTTTAAGAATATATGCCTGAAACAAGAATCGGTATAAAGGTAACAAGTTTAAATAGCCATTCAGCCCATTCCATCAAGTGATGATATGCCCCTCATTCTCACTATACCTTTTACCCCAAGACTAACAGATGAGTACAGCTTGTTTATAGATGTTATATCGAGACAACTGCCCATGCAAAATAACATTTAGCAACCATATTTACATAATATTCAATTTAAGCACAATGTTTTTTACCAATAAAATACAAAACAAAAGTAGAGCCAAACTTTGGATCTTCTCTTCATCTGTGACATTTTATTGTAGTTAGTCCTTTTTATTTGTTGAGATTATTGTACTTACTCCTTACAAAACTAGAAAACTGCATATATACCATCAAAGGTTAAGCCATAGGAAAAAACGATTTAGCAACACCGATTCAACTGAAAACCACATTCTCACACAGATGCATACCGGGTTTCATAAGCGGAACAATCTGCATGTGGATAGTAAAACTACTTAAACAGTTAAACCTCCCCAACAAATAATCCATAATTGTCACATGTATTATTAGACACAAAGAAGACCTGGCAAAAGGGTGCACCGGGGACTCTGGAAAACAAGGATAGCTGGGAAAGGAACAAGTTATAGTTCTACCTATGTATAACAATCCAAAAAAAAAAGGCTTGCCTCCTGTAGGGCATTTTCCTGTAATTCGCTGTTATACACAGAATCTCAGACTACTATAGTGAGCATTATGTTATTGTTGCATTCTATGTGGTCTTAGGTCTGATTTGACTGCTATTGCTGCTGACCTTCTGCTGTAAAGATAGTGTAGAGGTTGCAGCTGAAGAGTGTTGACCGGGTTTCTACTCTATATCAATTGGTAATTGTACTATGAAATTGGCAATATGGTCACAAAACTTTCAGACTGCGCACTTCTGGATTACCACTAAAATAAAACAACAACAATAATAATGACCCAGTGTACTCCGCTTCAGCAGAATCTGGGGGGCCAGAATAGGAACACCCCTGGCTTAAAGCTGAGGGGGAGTGCCCTGAAAGGCCCGGGTAGGACCCCCAACCAGAAACCTGAGAGCACAATACCACGGTCGACACCCAAAACAAACAACTCACCACGACACATCAACTCAACAGAAACACAGAAAAAGACACACACAACAAAACACTAAAACGAAGACAGCAAAACAAAACAAAAACAAAGCACATGAGACCGTCTGTCCTGACAACTAGTTGTCCGCCACCTTAATCTTCTCCCTCCATCTGTCCCTACATACTGCTAACTCTGCTGTGATCCCCAACTGATCCAAGTCCTGCTTTATGCTGTCCCTCCAACATTTCTTAGGTCGTCCCCTACTTCTCCGAAAATCTCCCAAGTCCAAGCTTTCACACCTACGGACAGGCTCCCTCATACCCCGCCTCTGCACATGTCCGAACCATCGTAGTCTGGATTCTCTTAACTTATCCCCTATATTGGCAACCCCCACCTTGCTCCTGATCTCCTCATTTTTGATCCTGTCCCATAACGTATGCCCACACATCCATCTCAGCATCCTCATCTCCGGTACCATCACTCTCTGCTCCTGTACCCTCGTGATTGGCCAGCACTCTGTCCCATACAGATGGCTGGCCTGATAACTGTCCTATAGAACTTGTCCTTGAGCTTTAGCGGTACCTTCTTATCGCAAAGCACCCCTGAAGCTGCCCTCCACTTTTGCCAACCTCTCTGAATCCGATGCGTAATATCCTCGTCGATGCCTCCATCACTCTGCAACACTGAACCCAGGTATTTGAAGCTATCTTTCTTTGTAACGATATCGTCCCCTAAACGAACTTCGTCACTGTCATCTACTCCCTGCCCGAACTTGAACTCCACGTATTCCGTCTTGGTTCTGCTTAGTTTGAAACCTTTAGATTCCAGCTTCTCCCTCCACATCTCAAGCCTGCTACTAACTTCGTCTCTAGTCTCGTCCACCAGGACAATATCGTCCGCGAACAACAAACACCAAGGAATGTCTCTCTGAATTTCCCTTGTCAAAACATCCAGCACTAGCGTAAACAGGAAGGGGCTCAAGGCTGAACCCTGGTGTAAACCTGCTTCCACCTCAAAGTACTCAGTGTCTCCTCCTGGGGTGTAAACACTGGTCATCGAACCCTCGTACATATCTCTGATAATCCGGATAAACGTGCCGGACACTTCCTTCGTTGCCAGACTCTCCCAAACCAACTCTCTCGGCACTCTGTCGTAAGCTTTTTCTAGGTCAATAAATACCATATGTAGGTTCTTCCTTCTCTCTCTGTACGCCTCTAAAAGTCTCCTCAGCGGATGAATGGCCTCCATAGACGATCTCCCAGGCATGAAACCAAACTGATTTTCGGACACCTTGATTTGTCTCCTTAGCCTCAGCTCGATGATCCTTTCCCACAACTTCATCGTATGACTAAGGAGCTTAATACCCCTGTAATTGCTACACTACTGTACATCCCCCTTGTTCTTGTACAGTGGGATCAACCTACTAAGCCTCCACTCGTTCGGCATCTTGGCCGTCCTAAGAATGACATTAAAAAGCACCGCTAGCCACTCTAGTCCTCTCACCCCCAGGCACACTTCCAAACTTCTATCGGGATTTCATCTGGTCCCACCGCTCTTCTGTTACTCATTTTACCGATCACTCTGTTTATCTCTTCCCTCGAGAACCGCCTGTAGAAAAGGATGGGGCTTTCCTCGCTATCTCGCCCCGCCATCCTATGCTGACTACCTGTCCTTTCACAAACCTCATTAAGCAGACCACAGAAGTACTTTTCCCACCGTTTTTTGATTTGGATGTCCTCAACTAACACCTGTCCATCCTCGTCCTTGATACATTTTACTTTATCTAAATCTGAACTCTTCCTTTCTCTTGCCTTGGCCAGCTTGTACAGAAAACGTTCCCCACCTTTTTCGTCCAGCGTCTTGTACAGATTCTCGAACGCTTTCTCTCTCTCTCTTTAGCAATTGCCACTGCTCTCTTAGCTGCCTTCTTTGCTGCCTTTAGCTCTGCCAACCTCGCTTCCCTATCTGGCTCCACACTATGTAACCACTTTTTGTAGGCTAATTGTTTCTCCTTAACCTTCTCCTGAACCTCCTCGTTCCACCAAGCCTCCGACCTTCTGTTGATGGTAGATCTATATTTTGTCCTTGTTCAGGTAGAGATGATGTATTTCTTATGTTACCATCGCCTTTCCACAATGTAATAGAAATAGAAACAGAAAATAGGCATTTGTTACAACAGGAACCTCTACGTTAAACTTGCAGTCATACCATAAGAAAACCCAAAGAGAGACCTTCAAAACGACCAGAAAAAGATTTAGTTAAAAAAAAATCCTCTTCAATGGCCTAGAGAAATAGGACTACAAAAAGAGCATTTTGCATGTTCAAACTAGTTCAAACCATCAGAAAAATTGTTAGAGAAAGTTCAAGAAGCACACGTTTGAAAGTTTTGAGCACAGAATTAGACACGCAAATAATACAGTCAAGGGGAAAAGATGGAGGCCGTCATCCAAATCAAAAGAGTTAAGGGGAAAAAAGGATAATTTTAGAACATAGGAAATACTAAGGGTTGTAATTAAGGAACAGCATTGAATTGACTATCGAGCTGCAAACATTTTCTCTATAATTGTTGAATTTTCTAACGGACCCTTTTATTACTTTCAAAAGCCGGGTGGGGGTGGATTCGAACATAAGGAACATTTCCTACATCATATCATCATCATCATCATCATCATTGACCCAGTGAGGCTCCGCTACAACGGCTCCGCTACAACGGAATATGAGGGGTCAAGATGGGGGTACCCCTGCCCAAAGGAAAGGGAATACGCCCAATAGACCCAAGAAAAACTGAAATTCAGCTATATGACAATAATTGAATTTAGTTGGAATGCACCAAAATTGATATAGGGATTAAATCCATCTCAAACTTAAAATAATTCACACAACTATACCACCATAGAATACTGCAATTCATTACAAATTTCTATACTAGCAATCGAAGTCACATGTCCCCTTCCTTCTATAATCTATATTACTTAAACAACTGTAGAAAACAATATCTGAATTGAGTAGGCTTTCAATAGCAACACAACAGAAAATATAGCAGCTCTGAGTATAGAGGCAACTAATCTCATTCAAAATATGGTTCATCTCCACTTTAAAGTAACTTTCCATCTTACTGTTCATTGTCTAGGCCTACAGAGATTAGAAGCATCCAATAAGGACCTAACATAACAAGTGGATTTTACAGATAATGAAATATTGAAATGTCATTTTTCCATGCGCTAGATATTTTATGATTGAAGGAAAAAACAGTTTTATTGATGTCAAAGAGGAAATGAAATTTCAAAAACAATGGTAAGGATAAGGAACTGTGATATTTAACTATTTTGAAAAACATTGGGGTTAAGGAGCCTTTTTATGTACATTACAAACACAAATGGAGTAAAAAGGATTTCAATAATGTTATTGAAAGAATGAAAAAAGCCAAGCCTCAGTTGCTCACCTATCCATCAATTCAAGCTGAACATGTAAAGGCCTACCTATGTATATCAACATCAACATCATCGCCCAGTACAGACCCAAGAAAAACTGAAATTCAGCTATGTGATGATAGTAACTGAATTAAGTTAGAATGCACCAAAATTGATATAGGGGCTAAATCCATCTCAATGACACTGTCTAAAAGCCAATGAGCATGAGGATACACACCCATAAAGCCTTCTATATATATATCCACAATCATTTGTAATTGATATTAGTTTAATAGTTTGAACAAGTCAAAGTACAAACTAATGACCACTTTCATGTTCTTTGTCTGCTTTATTTTTACATCATACTTCCCACCCTTAACCAAATACAAGTTGTTGATTCTTTCCCTGCTTCAAGTTAATTTTTTCAAAAAAAAGAAGTATAACGAAGTATACTACAAGAAATTAACTACCAGCAAAAGTTTTTTTCAATGGCAACCTAAGGATTAAAGAAAGCTATAGTTTCACATTTCTTTCATGAAAACCATCAATTTCAGAAAAAAGACAAGCAGAAAAGGAACTTTAAAAACAAGGCAGAAATATTAATTTGGAAATTTTGCCTACAAACCAACTTGAAATTGTTAAACAAAATTCTTTCATCCCAACAAAAGAGGCATTCAAAATTTCAGTTTCAGAAAGTACCTTAATAAGAGCCCGTAACTTGTAAAGTCTTGAAAAATATTACTACTATCTTACACATATGGCTTTAGACTTTAGTTAAAAACTGAAACATATACCAGGTAGATTTTAATAACCAATGCTTTGGAAACGGTGAATTTTTTTAAAAACATACTCATTCCTTTTGGTTAGAGATACACAGCAAAGGTTTAATGATCTTCCCATGTTGACAAAGTCAGAAAATAAACGTACTTCAACCCCTCAATTTTCATTCTCCTCACATAGCCAGTATATAAAATCATAAAGACAGTGACATTGCATTCGTGAAAGAACCTAATCCGCACTATATGATAAAATCTATAAATCAGGCGTCAAAAACCTAAAATACCAAAAAAAAAATGTGATAACTTGAAATATATTTCCATAGAGTCACTTATCACGAAGAAAGTCAGAGGAAAACTGACAGAAAATACAGGAAGGATTTCTATAAGTATATCAAACTTCCTCCAAACATTCACTGGCAAGAACTTCCTTTAATCGCATGTAAGTTAATTATCATTATCTATTCCCATCAAGAAAGAAACAATTCCTGGATATGCCAATGTATACATATCAATAATTTAGAGACCATATAATTTTGAGATGTAAAATGAAGGCAACAAAAAATAAACCATTTAGGAATTGGACACTTGAATCATCCTTCCATTCAACACAAAAACATTGCTTAAGAAAAGAAAACTGGTCTGGAGTGGCAAAATGAAGAATTTAACACTCACCTCAACACGGAGGTCAACATGTCCAATTGTGTCATCATCGGCTTCTTCTCCAGGAACCAAGGTAGAATCCTCTTGATCCCATTCCTCCTCAACAAAAGGCCCATACTGCTCTCCAGGTTTAAAACCAGGCCCACTCTTCTTCAAGATTTTGCACAATAGGTATGAATCCTGGATACACAATCAAGAAAGATGTCAAAATGAGGAAAATAATGAAGAAAGAAAAATTCTCGTTAAACAACAGAAATGATTACACTTTCTTCTATTTCTTTCTACCCTTACCAATGAGATACCATCCTTGGCAACTTCCTCATCAGTTAACCGGTACTCATGCATGACCCAATTTGTTCGCTTCCCACATGGAGCTCGCCCGCTATAAAAGACAAGAGTTTTCTTCATACCAACGGTCCTACTATTGTGTATTATTGGACGATCATTTCCAGTTGCTTTCCAGTATCCTTTTCCAGTTGCACGATTCACCCTGGAACCATTAACATACTTTTTGTCTTGCACACCAAAGAAGTACCATTCGTTATCTTTACTCTTCAGCCTTGACAAATCTGCAATGCATTCATACCAGTAACCAGTACACAAATGAATCAGATGCCCCAAACATTCTCCCTAGTTGATCAGCACGCTCTAACATTAGGAAACAACTAACTCATTACACACATTCTATATTTTTTAATCTTCACTTGAAAAATTCTCTCTGTTTCGTGTCAAAATTAAACCATAACCACTCCCCAGTTGATTTTTTTTCCAGCCTGTAAATTCAACTACTCCTTAAACCAGCTAAAACCAGTCAAAATGATTTAAAAAAACTCCCACCACACTGTCTCAGCTGTACTTATGTCAGTTAGTCAACAATTTCTCAATCAATTTGCAACTGAGATGTGGTTCAAAAACACAGCCACCTTAACCCTTAGCCCACTCAGAAGATATCTACATTCAGTTAAAGACCAGCCAGCTGCCAGCCCTTTAACTTACAAGTAAACAAAAGTAGCAATCTCTACTCCAATCCTGCAAAATTATACTCTTTGCTTGCAAAATAAGCAATTCAAAACAACAATTTCACAAACCCAAAAGAACCCACGTCGCAAAAGTGGTCAGGAAAAGGCCATTCCAAAAGCCAACCACAATAAAGAGAGAGACAGGAAGGGAAAAAGAAAGGGTCAGATGTGCTAACCTGGAAGATCCCAGGGTTCGGACTTGTATATATCTGTCTCTGAAATCGCATCAAAACGGATAGGTTTGCCACAAACCTTTCGCTTAAGGTAATAACTCACGAGTTCCTGATCAGTTGGGTGAAATCTGAACCCAGGAGCCAGTGATGTCCCGGCGGCTGCCACGGGAGGCGGCGGAACAGGTGACTCGACCAGCGTCTGCAAAGCCATACACGGTGGCTCGAAACCCATCTCCTAAAATTCTTCTCCTTGTCAAAAGAAATTGAAATTCTTGTCCTTTCACCCAAAATTCTAACAAAGCAACCAAGCAAGCATCACACAGAGGTAGAACGGTATGAGGGATTTTCGACAGATTTGTATATTTTTTAATAAAACTAATAAATTTTGGGGGGTTTGAGAGGGGAAGAAGATGCGGGTGGGAAAAAGACAGGTGGGTGGTTTTGAGTATGGGTCAAGAAAAGCAAGGGAGGCGTGCCATTGAAGTTAAGCTGTGCGGCTTCCTCTTCTTCTTCTCCCCTTTCTTTCTCTCTCACCTAGATCAATTCATCACATCGTCATCATCGCAACCGTCCATCAAAAACTTGCAATATCGTGATTTGGGACAAATCCAGAATTTCTGTCAGCCCAATTTGCTAACTTTCGTTTCAATTTTCAGTTTTAAAATTATAAAATAATAAGGTAAAATATTATTGTGTTAGCTTAAAATGGCAATGCTTTTTTAATGCAATGGAGATGGCAAATTTTGGAATGATTATTTGTCAAGCAATAATATTTCATTGATGAAAATTTATAATGCTATTAAGTGTAATCTATCAAAATGTATATGACTACAGTAGTTGTACTCATCGTATTATGTATAATTATGATTCGATATTTTATAGAAATTATAAATAAGATATTAATAAATAAATAAAAATTTGATGCAAGTAATTTATTTCTCATAGAATATATAAATTTTTAATTAATATAAATGATTAAATTTAATGCTAAGAATAAAAATATATTATTAAGATAAAATAATTAAATTTCTCTTTTTTGTTGATGATATTTCATAGATATTTAATTAAAAAAAGAAGATAAAATATGAATAAAAAATTTATATATTCATATACGAAAGAGATAAAAATTTATAAAATAATAGTTAAATTACTAAATAAGATATAAAAAAGTATCAAAGATAAAGACAGTTTAATTATATAAAATATTTAAAATTTAATTAATTTAATTTAAGATGGGACCAAATTCATTTTGTGGTTCGATAAAATAAATATTAGATAAGATTAAATATTATATTATTCATATTTTATTACTTTTCATGTATGTAAATTTAGAAACTATCAAATATTTCAATATATCTATTAAATATTTTATTATCTATTTTTTATAATTTTAAACAATATAAATATTTATCATAAATTTTTTATTATAAAATAAAACAAATATATATATATATATATAAATAAATTCATCAAAAGACATATGCTAAAAGATTTATATTTATTTTTAAATATTTAATCTCTAATTTTAAATACTTGTATAAGGAAGCTTTTTAAAGATATTATCATCCACTCGGATGATGGTCTATATTACCCCATCCTATTTAATTATCAAGTACTATTTTTAACAATTTAATTTCATCTCACATCCAAAGAATTTGTTACACCTCATTTATCAAAAACTCTACTGACGTATAATCGTATTATCCAGTTGGATAGTCTACATTAACCTCTCCCTCCAACCCCAATTTAATATAGGGTATTTTGTCAAAACTTACCTTTTACAACAAGTTTTTTTAAGAAACCACATTTTAAAATTCTTTTTAAGTAAAAATATCTTAATCACTCAATTTGAACCACCTTAATTCATTTTTCGGTTACACTTTATTCTTATTGGACCAATATACCCTTTCAAATTTATTTTTCGCTATTTTTTGTAAATGGACAATTAAATATAAAAAAACAAACAAAGTAAATTTGAAAGGGTATTTCGGTCCAACTAGGGTAAATTGACATCAGAAAATAGGTTATGAAGGTTGAAATTGAGTGTTTGTATTATAAAAGGTGTTTTTGCTTAAAAAAATATTAGGTGATTTCATAAAAAAGGGTTGTTTTAAAAGGAGGGTTTTAGCACAAAAAACAGAAAGAAAAACTCTTTAATCTATGTATATTACATACCAAGTAGTAAAAAAGTAGGGTCACCTCATAGAGTTAGTGAGTTACTTCACCATCTTTGCCAATGTAACTCACATATTATTTTGTATTACTTCATCTTATTAAAAAAGAGTCTATATCATGTGAGAATGAGCGCGCTAGGGAGAAATAAGAAAGAACAAGAGTTGTTGGGATGGAGAAAAATTAAAGAAGGGCGATGATCGTTTCACTTTAAAGGGGGGGGGGATGGCACGGATGAATGTTCGACGAATTATTCACGTATTTAAAAAAATACGGATATAGGGCGTGCACCTAGATTTTTTTATCAAAACTGCAAAATTGTGATTTTGTGCATCAAAACCAATTGTTTTGATGTTAATCTTGGCATTGTCTTGCTTAACTCATTTGGATTCGTCATTGTGTCTACTAGCTGTGAAACATGTGGCTGCTTCTTGGGTTCCGAACATAGCTAGGGTACAAGCACTCCTCTTCGGTTTGCAATTGACTTGTTCTCTTAGCGTACATCCTTTGATTGCAAAGTCGGATTCTTTATCTATTATCCTTTGCATTCAAACATCTACATCAAACTTATTTTATTTAGGTACTATATTAGATGATATACGTTTATTGGGCACTTCATTGGTTTCTTTTTGTTGTGCCCGTAAAGGTAGACATGGAAGTTGTGTAGCTCATTTTATCACATGTTTGTATCTTAATCCGAACATAAATAGTCTTTGCAGCTAATATTCCATGTATAATTGACTTAGTTGAATTGGATATTTAATATATTTATACTCTGCTCTAAAAAAAGGATTCGTATAACAACTAGAAAAACTAGATAAATTTATGTGTGCGTTGAAACTAATTATATGAGTATGTGAGTCAAAACAAATTATATGAGTAAGGAAAAAAGATAGCCTTAAAGCACAAAATAATTATAAAAATCCACAAATAAATAGTCCTAAATGTACAAATGGATGGAATTGACACACAAACAAAAGTTTATTTCAATTTACAAACAAAAGGATATATTAATAAACACAATGCTAGTAGTGATGAGCAAAGTGTTGGTAGTAATGCACAAACTTAATATTCATCGATACATAATGAAATTATGCATAAAGTGTTGGTAGTTATGCAAAAAAAGATTGTATTAATGGACAAACATGACATATCAATGAACAAACAAGGGTACATTAATGAACAAATAAAGGTATATCAATGAACAAATAAGGGTATATCAATGAACAAGTAGGAATATATCAATGAACAAACAATGGTATATCAATGAACAAATAAAGGTATATCAATGAACAAACAACTTTATATCAATGACCAAATAGAGATATATGAATGAACAAATAGGTATATCGAAACTATTTATATGTGCATAAAAAACTAGATAATATTCTATTCATACACATAAATAAGTTTAAAAAATAAAATTAAAAATTAAAAAAGTTCGAAAGCGATGAACAATGTGCATCAAAAACTCGATACACAATTGGTATGTATTGATGCACAATTAACCAATTTTGATGCACAAACCGCGTGCGTCTCTCAGAAACATATTTTTCGAAAAATACGTGAATAATAAGTGAAAATTTCATCCATTCTGTTTTTAATGAAAAATACACAAATACCCTTGCTATTTTTTTTTTATCTTTTTTTAATTAATGTTTAATCAGGGACGTTTATTTTTTTGTAAGGGATGTCCAAGATTTATTTTTATTTTTCACCGGAGCGCCCATTCTCACGTGAATATTTCGCTATTAAAAAATCATATTTATATTTGTAAAATTTCACGTTGATTTATTTATTTTCATGTCATATACAAATCACATTTTCATAACAAAAGAATGTAAATCTATCATTAAACTCACCTATCTAATCAAAACTTTAAAAAATCGCAAAATCTCCTTGCCTCATCTACTTTCTTCCCCTCTTTTTATCCGACATTCTCATCCTAGGCTTTTTGCAGTCTTCTTCTCCTGCTTCATTCACCTCAACAACACAATCAATAATGAAGGTCGAGACTTCATCCCTTCTTCTTCCTAGTGCCCTCCGCCACCGCAAGATTGTGAATTATAATGATCGAGAAAACAAGTTATGTCTATTAGATGTACTATTCTTCTTCTCTACCCTATTACAATTAGGATATTAGCAATTTTATAGATTAGGTTTATAGTATTAGTTACAAATCAAATCAAAACTTTCATGATCTAGTCATGAATTCCATGATCTACTTATTTACTACATTTATCAAATTTGGTATATATGTTCACTATATATTTTTAAGAATGACCAAATCAAATAATTCACTATTTTATTATGGATGCCTCTTGTAATTAGAAATTATTGATTTGTTTCGACCAAAAAAAGATTATTTATTTGATTCTTATCTAAAGAACTTGATTTGGTAATCTTTTTAGATCTAAATTCGAATTTTCTTGATTTGGTAATCTGTAAAATAATTTTACCAAATCAAGTTTATTTATTTGGTCAAAGGAGAGACGACACTCTCTGTCTCCTCAAGGGGGAATATTCTTAAAAAGAGGAAATGAACTACGTAGTCAACAAGCGGGGGTTACTCGGCCCCTAACATCATCAAAAAGTAATGAAATAGCACCCTCAAGCGGGTCATACAATAAATGAAACCCTAATCTAAAAGAAAAATCTAAAGAGGCTAGAAAATCTACAACAAAATTGGCCTCTCTATAAATGTGGCGGAATTGAATAGTCCAATCCCTACAAATAAAGCTTTGGCATTGAACAACCAAGCTAAAAGGGGGGTGATAACGATCCACAAATTTGCTCAAAAGTAGACACACAAGTTGTGAATCCAATTCTAAACAAACCCTCCTATTTCCCCGATCCCAAGCTAAACAAAGGCCCTGTAACGCTCCCCAGAGCTCTTGTAAGGCTCGAAGCCTAAGAAGCACTATCCCATGCCAACCCGAGGACTTCCTAGGAGGTCACCCATCCTGGTACTACTCTCGCCCTTGCACGCTTAACTTTTGAGTTCTTTGTCCTCACTCGAATTGAGAAAAGGAAGATTTTTTGTTGACTTGGGAAGCACCTTAGTCCCTTATAAACTATCGGGGTGTTACAATCTCCACCACTTAAACACTTGACGTCCTTTTCAAGGCCCAAGCACCATCCTCTGGGTCGAGTGACCGCCCTCCGGGCCAAGCCAACTCGTAACCCAAAGTCGGCTCTAATACCATTTGTAAGGCTCCAGGCTTAAGAAGCACTATCCCATTCCAACCCGAGAACTTCTCAGGAGGTCACCCATCCTGGTACTACTCTCACCCCTACACGCTTAACTTTTGAGATCTTTGTCCTCACCCGATCCTAGAAAAGGAAGAGTTCTTATTGACATGGGAGCACCTCAATCTCTTATAAACTATCGGGGTGTTACAGCCCCGCCATAGGAATCGTGCACATACCAATATAATTGACAAAACCAACTTGCCATTGTCCATTTTAATCTCGTATAACTCCAGATGTAGTCGTCGTTCCATCATGCTTGACCGACCCATCCATATTAATTTTAATCCAGCTTTCCCGAGGCAACTCCCAACTGATAAAGGCCTTAATTCTGCTCGGCCGACGATCTTCATTAATAGCCATTGCCCGATCATAATCAACAACCTGATCAAGAACAAAGGCCACCCGGTTTCCTGATAAGCCATCATTTTGGAACACACAACTGTTACACCATTTCCAAAGCCACCAAAGTAAAGTAATGAAAATACTAGGCCAATCAAACCCACTATCATGGGAAAGGCCACAAGAAATATTTATGTGAATTAGGGCTGTCCAAAGGGTGGGTTGACTCGTAACCCGACCCGACCCTCCCGTAATTTTACGGGTTACGAGTTAGATTTTTTTAGTTTACGGGTTACGGGTCGAGGTTTTTTAGTTTACGAGTTACGGGTCGGATTACGAGTCGACCCGTCAGGTTACGAGTTGACCCGTAAAATTAAAAAAATTAAAAATTAAAAATATTTTTATAGTAAGTGAAAGGAAGAAATAAAAGTTTACGGGTTAAATGGGTCAAAAAGGGTCGAAAAGGGTCAATTTTACGGGTCGAAAAGGTTCAATTTTACGGGTCGAAAAGGGTCAAACGGGTCAACTCGTTTGACCCTTTTCGACCTAGTTGACCCACTGTTTGACCTAGTAAAACGAGTCAAACGGGTCAACCCGTAACTCGACCCGTAAACCCGTTTTACGGTTTGCAGTTTGGGTCACGGGTTGACTTTATTTTTTTTACGGGTCGACCCGTAACCCGATTTCACGTTACGGGTCGGGTCTGGTCGACCCATTGGACAGCCCTAATGTGAATCCACAAAGCGAAATTAGACTTGACAAATACTTCTCTAGCAAGAGGAGGGTGAAGATCATCCCAGAAATGTGTTGTAATACTACAATCACGAAACAAGTGGATCAAGGACTCCTCCTCGGTTGAGCATATCGAGCAAAGGGCATTGATGGCAATATGACGCCTACCCCGCTCTACATTAGTGAGAATAATCCCTTGAAGTGTGAGCCAAGCAATACGTGCCCTCTCCAGCACACGTAGCTTCCAAATGATCAAATAAATACTATGATCAATATAGTGCAACCCATGGTCAACACGTTGTCTATCATAAGCCGACTTCACCGTATAAACACCATCACTGGAGTGCTTCCACGTTAAAATATCCAACATGGAAATATCATCACTAAAGGCAACCGAAGCAAGTTGCAAAATAATAGAGTGAGGCAGCAGCTGAACCAAAACGCTCCAATTCTAACCTGCCCCCCTGTCCAGAAGAAGCTAACTGATTTGTCGATATCTAACGGAACTGGGCTACGAACACAGCTCAGCAACGGCCCATTACCAAGCCAATTGTCGAGCAAAAAATGCTCCAAGATCCCATTGCCCACACACCAACGGGTTCCTGGCACCACCGCACTATGAACTCCAGTCTTAACACTTCTCCAAACATGAGAAGAATTAGCAGGTTCAATACCCGAGGACCGAACAAATTTGGCCCAGAGAACATCAATCCATAACTTGTTATTTTTTGTAAGAAAATGCCAACCGAGATTGCCCACAATAGCAATATTAAGTTCTCTCATGGACCTCAATCTCAAACCGCCATCACTCTTTGGCCAATTTTTCGAATTCTAAGGGAACAAAGAAAAAGACCACTATGCCCCCTACCCAAATCCCTTAAATTCCGCCTTTTCCCAAACAAGAACTTTTCTTCAACCTCTGCTTCTTCGTCTTCTTTTGCCCAAAAACTCCCAAAATTCCCATTTCAAGGAAAGCTCCAAAATCTCACCAATGGCACCCAAACGACCTCTCTACTCCAAATCCTACAAATTTAAACCACAACCATCTCTACCACCTCCCATTGACCCACTGGTCAAGGGATGGTTTGACAGAATGTGGCAATGATGAGGTATTTTCAGTGGTCGTTAATACCTATCAAAGAAACCTAACTTAACCAACTCAGTAGAGCGGCAAGTAAGGGTCGATCCCACAGAGACTCGTGTACAAGTGTTTTACTTGCGTGCCAAGTAACCAAAAGAGGGGGGTTTTAATGATTAATTTATCTAATCTACTATGCAAATTGAAAAGTAAATATGAATGCAAAAGACGATTTAAATCAATAAGAGACAAGCGTGTTCAACTAGTTAAATCCATCATGATATTGCTTTGTCGATCATCGATTCTCTTGAGTCTCTTCTCACTTGAATAATCTATTGTGGATAATGACCCTACTAAGGATTAAAACCCGAACTTCAGATTTAGTTGATAGAACTACCAGTCTAACAACCCTAATCATCTAACAACCTAGAAGACCTTCTAGATTCAATTAAACAACAACATAACGCTCCAAGTTATCAATAGAAACAAACACTTTGAGCAACCAGACATCTAAGTGACTTGCGAATTTATTCCCTTCTTTAATCAACTAGTCCAACCGGTACTAAATTGATTAAAGTATACTCTTTATCAAATTAACTCCGACCGGTAATTAATAAGATTCAGTTATAACTAGAAATCAATTAGGTGTTCAATCTAACAAAAGCCTAGTTTAGATTCAATTAAGCATAGGGAATAAACTCTATTCAAGTTTGTTGAAAATCAAATCAAACCTCATAACAATATGCAAATCATGACTTCAGTAACTAGCCAAACACAAAGGAATTTAGCAATGCATAATTAAAATTAAGAAAAACAAAGTCTGCCTCTTGAGAGAAAACTCTAGCCTCCAAAAGTTAGGATCAATGTTATGATAATAATTAGAGAGACAAAACTAAAAAACAAGGTTTAAATACCCCTAAGATATCCAAATATCAAATTATCCCGAAATTACATCAAACTAGTCGGAAATCATATAATCATGGCCCAACTCAAAGCCCATTCCGTCGGCCCAATTCTCTCGTGGCGAAACAAGGGACGCGGTCTCAACATAAAGTGGAGCGGCCGCGGCATCTTGTTCTCCAGCCCGCGGCACTCTCGGTTCAGCATTTCAAGCGACACTTCAGAGGCTGTTTTCACCCCCTTTGAGTTGTAATTTGGACTCGGAGTAAAAAAATAAATTGTATCTCTTCGAGTTAACTTTCCAGTGATACCAAATTTAGCTTCATCCGATCACTGTATCTCCCAAACCAAGCATTGCAAGATAGAGGTGTCAAAACAAGTCTCAAATGCATAGCCCGGGTTTAAGAGTTCTTTTCACAAAAGCTCTTGGACCTTGGTTCTTTTAATCTTCACTTGTATCACTCTAAGCTTCATTGAAATCCACCACAATTATCTAAGATCCATCCCGTCCATGCTTGTTTACCTAAAGATCTGCAAAACCGAACAAAACAAGCGCAAAATCTGAATTTCCTAGAAAACCTAAAAACCTAAGAACTACACTAAACTAAGCTAAAACCATCCAAAATAAACATAAATATGCATCCTAAACTATACCTAAATGCAATCTATCAAATTCTCCCATGCTTAACCCTTGCTTGTCCTCAAACAAGACATAAATCCAAATCACACCATAGAAATCAATCATACATCCATCTCAAATCAAACAAGCATTTCACATATAATCAAAAACCCGACCAAGACTTCCTAACATGCATTATAAAAAGCAAAAAGTAAAGACCACTCATTCATTCTAGACCTCACCAAGGTAATTGTGTTTGCACTCAAACTCTCAAGTGTTTAAGGGTATGTGTTTCACTCAAAATCAACCATGAAAACTAGACTACCATAAGCTTGCATCAGAGTTCTAAGTCTCCACCGCTGGGGATCAAACACATAACAAAAATCATGAGGTCTTTTTAAGGCTTGTAATGGGGCCAAGGTAAAGAGAAATTTGGAAGGGATAATATTTGGCTTGTCGTGCTAAATCCGGGATAAAGAACTAATCCTAACCCAAACTTCACACTTTTCTTCTCTTACTTCTCCCAAACTTTTCTTTCTCAACTCCAAACACACTTCTATAAACTTTGTTTCTTTTTTTTCACTTTTTTTTCTTGCCTCTTCTTCAACTCTTTCTTTCATACTAATGAAGACTACTAACAATTAAACTAAACTTTTCTTTGCTTTTATAACATACTTTTCATCTTCATTTTTTTTCACTTTGCTCACACAAGAGTTTTATTTCCTCTTTTTCCACCTTTTCTTCCAACTTCCCCATACTTACATCAAACTCACACAAAATAAAACATAACCTAAAGTCCTAAATCCCGAATTATGGGTCAAGCTTATTAGGCTAGGAAAATTTTGTGGAGCTAACAAAAATAGGCTTCAAGCTCAAAAGAAATAGGGTGTCAAGAACATGGATCTTGTAAGGTAGGAAGGAAAATAATAGGGTAATAAGAAACATTGCCTCAATCATTTTAATGTCATGCATTCAATCATATAAAGCAGACTTGAAAAAAGAGTATTAACGCAAGTTCTAGAGCTAGATAATCATGGTGATACACTCAAGAATGTAGAGAACAAATATATCATGAAAAGCCAAAAATATCTCACAAGGCTAATTTTTGTCTAGAAATTCAGAATGAATCTTAAACTCAAGCTAAATACATGCTCAGTCCTATAATCAAGGTAATCAATCAATGATCATGCTCATATCATATCAACTTCAGCAAATCATGCAAATCATGGATTAGAATTTATACTCAACTTAGAAACACAAGAGGAACTAAACAATGGGGAAATAAAAACCTAAATGCAATATTTTTGTGTTTTTTTTTCAATTTTCTGATGTTTTTTTCATTATTCAAGAATTTTAATCAATGCATGCAAGAATTTTAAATATGACATAAACTAATGCAACTATATGCAATGCAAAAGTAATTCCCTTCCCCCATGCTTAAAGCACACTTTGTCCCCAAAGTATAGTAAAAAGTAAAGAGAAAGAGAAAAACTCAAAAAGAAACTAACTATCCGGGTAATGCGGCGGGAAATCCGACGTTGGTGGTGGTGGTGTAAGACTTCGGAACGGAACTCAGAGAAAAGACCGTCGGTGCGGGCAAGATAACAGAGGGCACGAGCGCGTCATTATTGAGCCGCGTCCGCGCCACATCATGCTGCGGTCGCGCACCCCCTCGAAATGCCCGCGCTCCAAAAGTCTAGCCCTCTATCGAAATAACACCGGATCGGCTCATACCTGGGCGGTCACGCCTCTTGTCTTGTATGCCCGCGCTCCTCTGAATGTTTCGGGTTATTGATTTTTAAACCTGGAGTATCTAAACACACACAAAAACTACCTAAAAAGCAAAAGAGTATAAATGAAAACAAAAACTACTCTAAGCCTTGGGTTGCCTCCCAAGAAGCACTTATTTAACGTCATTAGCTTGACTCCTTGCATGATTAGACAAGGTTAGACATTGTCAATGCCCTTAGCAACCTGTCGCACCCCTGTGCACACATCTCAGAAAAGCATAAGTAACACAATGATAAATTAAAGATGCATAATATAACCTTCAAAGACCGTTTTAACTTATCAAACATGTGTGCCCAATTGGCATGCTATGGCATTTGTTCAAATAAATTCAACATAAGTTGTGGCTTTAGAAAATACTTACAGTATGAATTAAAGTACTTATCAGCAATACCACTTCTATCCAGGATGAACTCCAGATATTCTCCATCTTCCACCTTGTGTTGTAGGCTTGACTCCTCATCTTGGAACTCCATAAGTTCTTGATGTGAGAAGGTAGGGAAACTGAAGCAAGGAGTGTCAAGGCTTAACATAAGGGGCACCATGACAGCTGGTGACTTAATAGATGCATCATGTTGATTTTCTCCCTCATGGTTGTTGATAGCTTGAATATAGGAGTAGTTTAGATGCATGTTTTATATATGTTTTATTTAGTTTTAGGTTGGTTTTTATGTAGTTTTTAGGTTTATTGTATTGTCGGGTATTATGCGCTAGTTTGCTCGGTTTTGCAGGTTTTTAGGTTCAGGAGCAATAGCAGGGCGAGAGTTTGATTGACCATGGCGGTGGTGGACGAGCTAAAGGAAGCTAGGAGGTGTTGCAATGAAGATTGAAGAAGTAGGAGTGAAGAACTAAAGTTCAACGGAATGAAGCAAGGTTGAGACACGCCAGCATTGGTGGCGCGGGCTTGGGCTGGAGGTGACGCGGCCGCAACATGCATAGGGAGACCGCGCCACTTTGTTCCGTTGCGGGAGTGTCGGGCCGACGGAATGGGCTTAGAGTTGGGCTTTGGTTATGTATTTTCCGACTAGTTTAATGTAATTTCGGGATAATTTGATATTTGGATATCTTAGGGGTATTTAAACCTTGGTTTTAGTCTTCTCTCTCTAGATTGTGATAACTTTGATTAAACTTTGGAGGCTAGGGTTTTTCTCTTTGGAGGCAGACTTTCAAACCTTTGTAAGTTTGATTTTAATTTCGATTATGCATTGCTAAATTCTCTTGTGTTTAACTAGTTATTGAAATCATAGATTGCATATTATTGTGAGGTTTGATTGATTCTCAACAACTTGAATAGGTTTTATTCCCTGTGCTTAATTGAATCAGAATTATTCTAGGTTTTTGTTAGATTAGCTACCTAATAGAATTTCCAGATTAATTTACAACTAATCCAATCAAGTCCCGTTCGGGATTGATTAGATAAAGTAGCAACTATAATTGTTTAGGCCCGTTCGGGCTATTCAGTTGTAGAGGGAATAAATCACATGTAACTTGATTAGCTATTTGCGTTGAGTGTTTGTTTCTATCGATACTTTGAACTTAAAGTTGTCGTTTAATCGAATCTAGGCGTTGTTCTAGGTTGTTAGATGATTAAGGTTGTTCAGACTGTTAGCTCTTTCAACTAAATATAAAGTTTTGGATAATAATCCACGGTAGATTATTCAAGGGAATTGAGAATCGAAAGAATCAATGATCAATACGCATATCTATGATGGATGTAACTAGTTGAACACGCTTGTTTCTTATTTGATTAAACATCAGGAGCTTATGGAGTTCCAAGATGAGGAGCTAAGTCTACAACACAAGGTGGAAGATGGAGAATATATGGAGTTTATCTTGGATATAAGTGGTATTGCTGACAAGTGCTTTGATTCATACTGTAAGTATTTTCTAAAGCCACCACTTGTGCTGAATTTCTTTGAACAAATGCCACCTCATGAAAATTGGGCACACATGTTTGATAAATTAAAACGGTCTTTGAAAGTTATATTATGTTTAATCGATTTATCAATGTGTTACTTCTGCTTTTCTGAGACATGTGCACAAGGCTTTGACAGGTTATTAAGGGCATTGACAATGTCTAATCTTGTCTAATCATGCTAAGAGTCAAGCTAATGACGTTAAAAAAGCGCTTCTTGGGAGGCAACCCAAGGTTTAGAGTAGATTTACTCTTCAGTTAGTCTTTTGCTTTTTTGTAGTTTTTTTTGTGTTAGATATCCCAGGTTTGAAGATTGATAACCCGAAGAACCATCACCATCGGATTTCCCATCACTACCCGGATAGCTAGTTTCTTTGTGAGTTTTCTCTTCTCTTTACCTTTTACTATACTTTGGGGACAAAGTATGTTTTAAGCATGGTGGAAGAGAATTACTTGTTGCATAGCATGTAGTTGCATTAGTTTAGGTCATGCTTAAAATTTTTTTGTATGCATTGATTAAAATCCTAAAAAATGAAAAAAAAATCAGAAAATTGAAACAAAATACAAAAATATTGCATTTAGGTTCTTATTTCCCATCGTTTGATACCTCTTGTGTTTCTAAGTTGAGTATAAATTCTAACCCATGATTTGCATGATATACCGAAGTTGATATGATATGAGCATGATCGTTGATTAATTACCTTGATTATAGGACTGAACATGTATTTAGCTTGAGTATTTGATTCATTATGAAGTTCTAGACAAATATTAGCCTTGTGAGGTTTATTATTTTTGGCCTTCCATGATTATTTGTTCTCTACATTCATGAGTGTATCACCATGATTATCTAGCTCTAGAACTTGTGTTATGACCCTTTGTCAAGACTGCTTATGTGATTGAATGCATGACATTAAAATGATTGAGGCAATGTTTCTTTATAGCCTATTATTTCCCTTCCTACATTACAAGATCCATGTTCTTGACACCCCATTTATTTTGAGCTTGAAGCCTATTTTTGTTAGCTCCACAAAATTTTCCTAGCCTAATAAGCTTGACCCATAATCCGGGATTTAGGACTTTAGGTTATGTTTTGTTTTGTGTGAGTTTGATGTAAGTATGGGGGAGTTAGAACAAAAAGGTGGAAAAAGAGGAAATAAAACTCTTGGTTGCAAAGTAAAGTGAAAAAATGAAGATGAAAAGTATGTTGCAAAAGCAAAGAAAAGTTGAGAGAATTGTTAGTAATCTTCATAAATGTAAAAGAAAGAGTTGAGAAAGAGGCAAAGAAAGAAAAAAAAAAAGAAGAAGCAAAGTGTTTTAATGTGTGTCATGGAGTTGAGAAAGAAAAGTTTGGGAGAAGTAAGAGAAAGAAAGTGTTGTTGAAGTTTGGGTTAAGGGTTAGTTCTTTATCCCGGATTAGCACCACAGGCCAAATGTTATCCCTTCCAAACTTCTCTTTACCTTAGCCCCATTACAAGCCGGAAAAAGACCTCATGATTTTTGTTATGTATTTGATCCCCAGCGGTGGAGACTTAGAACTCTGATGCAAGATTATGGTAGTCTAGTTTTCATGGTTGATTTTGAGTGAAATACATACTCTTAAACACTTGAGAGTTGAATGCAAATACAATTTAC
This sequence comes from Fallopia convolvulus, assembly GCA_964016875.1. Taxonomy (NCBI): domain Eukaryota; kingdom Viridiplantae; phylum Streptophyta; class Magnoliopsida; order Caryophyllales; family Polygonaceae; genus Fallopia; species Fallopia convolvulus. Next base: position 36,591,821 of record OZ024724.1, on the reverse strand, counting down.
CTTGGTGAGGTCTAGAATGAATGAATGGTCTTTACTTTTTGCTTACCATAATGCATGTTGAGAAGTCTTGGTTGGGTTTTTAATTACATGTGAAATGCTTGTTTGATTTGAGATGGATGTAAGATTGCATTTCTATGGTGTGATTTGGATTTATGTCTTGCTTAAGGACAAGCAAGGGTTAAGCATGGGGGAATTTGATAACTTGCATATAGGAGTAGTTTAGATGCATGTTTTATATATGTTTTAGTTAGTTTTAGGTTGGTTTTTATGTAGTTTTTAGGTTTATTGTATTGTCGGGTATTATGCGCTGGTTTGCTCGGTTTTACAGGTTTTTAGGTTCAGGAGCAACAACGGGGCGAGAGTTTGATTGACCATGGAGGTGGTGGATGAGCTAAAGGAAGCTAGGAGGTGTTGCAATGAAGATTGAAGAAGTAGGAGTGAAGAAATAAAGTTCAACGGAATGAAGCAAGGTTGAGACAAGCCAGCATTGGTGGCGCGGGCTTGGGCTGGAGGTGACGCGGCCGCGGCATGCATAGGGAGACCACGCCACTTTGTTCCTTTGCGGGAGTGTTGGGCCGACGGAATGGGCTTAGAGTTGGGCTTTGGTTATGTATTTTCCGACTAGTTTAATGTAATTTTGGGATAATTTGATATTTGGATATCTTAGGGGTATTTAAACCTTGTTTTTAGTTTTCTCTCTCTAGAGTGTGATAACTTTGATTAAACTTTGGAGGCTAGGGTTTTTCTCTTCGGAGGCAGACTTTCAAACCTTTGTAAGTTTGATTTTAATTTCGATTATGCATTGCTAAATTCTCTTGTGTTTAACTAGTTATTGAAATCATAGATTGCATATTATTGTGAGGTTTGATTGATTCTCAACAACTTGAATAGGTTTTATTCCATGTGCTTAATTGAATCAGAATTATTCTAGATTTTTGTTGGATTAGCTACCTAATAGAATTTCCAGATTAATTTACAACTAATCCAATCAAGTCCCGTTCGGGATTGATTAGATAAAGTAGCAACTATAATTGTTTAGACCCGTTCGGGCTATTCAGTTGTAGAGGGAATAAATCACAGGTAACTTGATTAGCTGTTTGCGTTGAGTATTTGTTTCTATCGATACTTTGAACTTAAAGCTGTCGTTCAATTGAATCTAGGCGTTGTTCTAGGTTGTTAGATGATTAGGGTTGTTCAGACTGTTAGCTCTTTCAACTAAATATAAAGTTTTGGATAATAATCCACGGTAGATTATTCAAGGGAATTGAGAATCGAAAGAATCAATGATCAATACGCATATCTATGATGGATGTAACTAGTTGAACACGCTTGTTTCTTATTTGATTAAAACCATATTTTGCATTCATATTTACTTCTATTTTGCATAGTAGTTTAGAATTCACAATTACAAACCCCCCATATTAGTTACTTGGCATATAAGTAATAACACATTTACACGAGTGTCTGTGGGTCCGACCCTTACTTACCGCTCTACTAAGTTGGTTAAGTTATGTTTCTTTGATAGGTATTAACGACCACTGAAAATACATCATCAGTTGTCTACTTCATCAACAAAGAAGTCATCATGATCGACAAAGTAATCTTCTTCCAAAACCATAAAACCCTCTAACAGTTTACTCCACATGAGTGAAGATGATTCAGGCTCCCTAAGCTCTGTAAGAATCTCCATGCCTGCACAAACTTCTCTTGGCTCTATGATGATTTGCTCAACTTGCCTTATAGATGTGAATTCATGTGGGGCATCAAATTCATCTTCATAACTCACATCAAGTGTAGTAGATTGCTCCTCAACTTGAATCTGAGTGTCTGATTCATGATCGTTTGACTCCCATGTGATTTCACCACTCCTTCCACGTAACTCAAAAAGGCATGAGATTGTGGAATGAAAACTTGAAGAACATGACTCACAGTTATCCATGATTAAAGCATCCGCCTCTTTTGAGATATCCCTGATTATATCCTCAAGAGACGTATCAACCGGCTGTGATGGTTGTGAAGATGACTCGACTAAAAAGCTTTGATGACTCATGAAACAGAAGAAATCCCAGCATTCCTCAGGTCCCATAAATAAAATCCTTTCATTACTCATGTAGTCAGCCAATCCCCTTGTCTCAAGATTCATACCATGGATAACACCCATGTTCACCTCTCTATCACTATATTGTAATCCCCAAGCACCAAGTTCAAATACATGGTCTTGAAATCTTGAAAAATAATTATGGAAGTGTTCATCCTGCAGCTGTCTACAATCGAACAAAGCAATAGATTAATAGCACGGGTGTTATGAACCGTAAGATAGGTTCACAACAACAATAATAGCACACAAAGTAAAACACAAATAGTGACGAGTCCCCGACAACGACGCCAAATTTGATGAGGTATTTTCAGTGGTCGTTAATACCTATCATAGAAACCTAACTTAACCAACTCAGTAGAGCGGCAAGTAAGGGTCGATCCCACAGAGACTCGTGTATAAGTTTTTTACTTCCGTGCCAAGTAACCAAAAGAGGGGGGGTTTAATGATTAATTTATCTAAACTACTATGCAAATTGAAAAGTAAATATGAATGCAAAAGACGATTTAAATCAATAAGAGACAAGCGTGTTCAACTAGTTAAATCCATCATGATATTGCTTTGTCGATCATCGATTCTCTTGATTCTCTTCTCACTTGAATAATCTATTGTGGATAATGACCCTACTAAGGATTAAGACCCGAACTTCAAATTTAGTTGATAGAACTACCAGTCTAACAACCCTAATCATCTAACAACCTAGAAGACCTTCTAGATTCAATTAAACAACAGCATAACGCTCCAAGTTATCAATAGAAACAAACACTTAGAGCAACCAGACATCTAAGTGACTTGCGAATTTATTCCCTTCTTTAATCAACTAGTCCAACCGGTACTAAACTGATTAAAGTATACTCTTGATCAAATTAACTCCGACCTGTAGTTAATAAGATTCAGTTATAACTAGAAATTTAATTAGGTGATCAATCTAACAAAACCCTAGTTTAGATTCAATTAAGCATAGGGAATATACTCTATTCAAGTTTGTTAAAATTCAAATCAAACCTCACAACAATATGCAAATCATGACTTCAATAACTAGCCAAACACAAAGGAATTTAGCAATGCATAATTAAAATTAAGAAAAACTTACAAAGGTTTAAAGTCTGTCTCTTGAGAGAAAACCCTAGCCTCCAAAAGTTATGATCAATGTTATGACAATTATTAGAGAGAGAAAACTAAAAAACAAGGTTTAAATACCCCTAAGATATCCAAATATCAAATTATCCCGAAATTACATCAAACCAGTCGGAAATCATATAATCATGGCCCAACTCGAAGCCCATTCCTTCGGCCCAATTCTCTCGTGGCGAAACAAGGGAAGCGGTCTCAACATAAAGTGGCGCGGCCACGACATCTTGTTCTCCAGCCCGCGGCACTCTCGGTTCAGCATTTCAAGCGACACTTCAGAGGCTATTTTCACCCCCTTCGAGTTGGAATTTGGACTCGGAGTAGAAATATGAATTTTATCTCTTCGAGTTAGCTTTCCAGTGATACCAAATTTAGCTTCATGTAAGAACTATAACTCCCAAACCAAGCATTGCAAGATAGAGGTGTCAAAACAAGTCTCAAATGCATAGCCCGGGTTTGAGCGTTCTTTTCACAAAAGCTCTTGGACCTTGGTACTTCTAATCTTCACTTGTATCACTCTAAGCTTCATTGAACTCCACCGCAATCATGTAAGATCCATCCCGTCCATGCTTATTTACCTAAAGATTTGCAAAACCGAACAAAACAAGCGCAAAACCCGAATTTCCTAGAAAACCTAAAAACCTAAGAACTACACTAAACTAAGCTAAAATCATGCAAAATAAACATAAATATGCATCCTAAACTATATCTAAATGCAAGCTATCAGGCAATCCCTTACACTAGCCCTAATCATCACAGAAATCCAAGCTCCAAGACATGATCAATCGCGAGGTTTGTCCCTTCATCCACCGAGGTATCAACTACAACACTCTGGTTTCTCAATTGGATGAGAACTTTCTAGCCACCCATCCCCCTCACATTCTTTCTCCTCTACAACCGATGTAACGCTAAAATGACTTTCCCTCTTCCACCGCCAAATCTTCTATCACTACCTCTACATCAACCACCACCATTCCCGATCACTTCCCCGACACCAAGCCACTTCCAAAAAAGAAACCACCAACAACCCCCCAATACCCTAAATCACCACCTCCTCCACCACCCGCCACCCAACCTCCCAAAATACACACACTTGCTTCTTCCCCAAAATCCAAATCCCCAAAACCTAAAAACCCTACTCCACCACCTACCACCCAACCTCCCAAAATACACACACCTGCTTCTTCCCCAAAATCCAAATCCCCAAAACCTAAAAACCCTACTCCACAACCCTCAAACATCGACACCACCATCACCACCACTACTCTTCTTACACCTCCTCCTTCCCTAATATCCAAAGAACCACCAAAACCCCCACCACTGAAATTCTTCACTCCACCTCTCCTCCAAATCCAATCACCATTGATGATGATGAAGAGGAAGAAGATGACGCTCCCTTGAGTCGGCGCATCCAAAAGCAAACCCTTAACCTTAATGAGATGGGAACTCAAAAGGAAAGGGAATCCATTGCTGCACTTGAGAAGGAGCTCAACAAAGGGAACTCCTCCCCCACGGTCTCAAGGAAGAGACTCAGAGCTGATGAAGAGGACGAGGATCCCAAACTGAGGGAACACAAGGCTAAGAGACTGGCCAAGATGAAGGTGGGAACCTCGTTGATGAAGAGGGGAACCCAAGTAACAATGAAGAAAATCCATGCCAAAATGAAGACCAAGGCCAAGATGAAGAAGAAGGGCAATCTGATGAGGAAGCGCCCAATGATGGGTACGATGATGGGAACGAGGATGGGGATGCTGAGGAACACAATGAAAGAGACCTCCCCTCCTCAAAAAAAGAAGAAGAAGAGGAATAAAACACTAAGAAAGATAACGAAGCTGAAGAGTTCCCAAAGGATGGCGCTGGTGAGGAACACCAACAATTGGTCGTCTCTTCGACCAGTGAAGCACCTCCTACAGCCTTTAGCATCAAGGACCTCTTTGTAAGAACCATGAATCCATCTCTCTCTCCTTCCCCTATGAAACTGACTGGCTAAAAGTCGTCGTGCCAAATCAAAATATAAATCCCTAGTTACACAACTAGTATAGCTGGTAAGTCGGGGTCATACCCAAGAGTTACTTGTAATTCAGAGTAATATTGTTATCAACTCAATAGTAATAAAAGGGGGGGATTTTTTGTTATTAATCTAAAGCTAGGGAATTTAAAGCAAGTAAAGCAATTAAACAAAGCAAAGAAAAATTGGGTTTTTATTAATTGAGGAAAGCAATCCTATTCAAGCATCCACTTTCATCATCAAGTTATTGAGCATTGATTCAAACAAGTTATTTCTTTTGAGTATTCCTATCTTGATCAGAAATATAACATGGCAACGAGACATGCAAACTAACATCCAAACAACTCATGAAACGAACATAAATTATAAGGATATTAGCAATGAGAACAAGGATAAACAGGATACACGCAATTGAATTCCAACGAGTCAAACAATCAACATGCATTCAAATATCTTTCTCAATTATTTTAGTCCAACGAGTCCTAAACCAGTTGAGTTGCTACAAAGATTAGGTTTTTCTACGAGAAAACCTAGATTTAGCAATAGAGAGTATTAAATTCCAACTAGTTGGCCAGACAAGTAGAAATCAACACAATCAATAATAATTACGCACAAGAGAATTGAATTAACCTGTAGATATAAACCTGAAAAGTAGAATCTCACAATAACTTGAGTCTGAAAAGCTTCAATTTTAATAAGATCTAAGAGTTTAGTTCTCCATAAGACAGAAAATACAAAAGTCTAAAAATATTGAAACTAGGTCTAAGATAGAATACAAACAAAGGCTGAAAAGTAAACTTAAATAGTCTCAAACAACTTCGAAATAAAAAGATATAAAATATAAAATACAAAGCTAAGCGGAAAACACCTCGGGTGTCAACTCCAGCAGGGCCGCGATCGCCATAATGTTGGGTCGCGATCGCGGCCTTCCTCATCTTGCAGCCTCAACAACAACCTCGAACCGCGTTCGCCACCAGTGTGCACCACAATCGCGGCCTTATCTCTACCGCGACCTTCCTCAGCGACGTCAACCGCGATTGCTCCTGGTGGGAGCCGCGATCGCGGCCTTCAACAGTCTTCAAATTCTTCAACTCGTTGTTATTCTGAACTTTCGGCCTTCAAACCTATTCTTCAATAATGCTTCTAACAGACCTAAAATACTATAAAAAGATGTATTAAAAAGTCCTAGTTATGATGTATGAAACACAACATATCAAAAACCCAAGAAAATAAAGAAAGCTCAAGGAAATGGGAAGGAGACGACCAAGGCTGATAAGGGACCCCCTGCCAAGCGCCAAAAGCTGAATGAGGCGCCCAATCCCCGCTTTGAGGGAACGTAGTTGGAGGCTCCCAATGAGATGGAAACTCCCAAGGAGCGCATGGTGTTAGCTCTAATGGTTCTCAATTCCTCATTTCTTCATGAAAACGGATTGGAGGAGCTTTCGGAACTCATCCAAGCTCAAGGGTGGGAGAAGCTCTATGATGCCCATGTGAAGGTCGAACCTGCACAAGTAAGGGCCTTCTATGCCTCGTTTAGTCTTTCTGAGGGGCAAGGCGTCTTCAAGCTACAAGGCAGAGAGTTCCCATTCTCCGAGAGCCAAATGTTCAGAATTCTTAAAGTAATAATGGCTGGCTTAGGAACTCTTCCAAAGAAGAATTGGGGATCACATGAAAAGGAAGTGATCCTCCACAGAGTTTATGAGGGACGAGTTCCAGTGAAGGGAACTCCCACACACTGCCTCTCATTGATTGGGAAACTTGCACATCAATTCATCATCCTGAACGTTATCCCAAGGCAAGCAAAGAGGAACTAGCTTAACATCGGGGACACCATCCTCCTTTATGTTCCTAAGACGTGAGCCCATCAACCTGTCGGGCATCATTCTGGGGCACATGGCTAAGTGTGTAGGGCCTTCAACCCATTCTATTCCTTATCCTTTTCTAGTCAAAAAGCTTCTATCTAGAGAGGATCTCTTTGAGTAAAAGGAAGACACAAAGGAACTCTTTGGCATGGATTTAGACATTGATACAATCCAAAAACTCTGACATTCTGAGTCTACTAAAGCAGCTCAAATTTCCTTTCTTACTGCTCCCCAAGCTGAAGGCTCCCAAGAATCAAGTGATAGGAACTACTAGGTCATTCTTCGCATTGAGCATCATTTGGAACGCATTGTCAAACTCTCGAATGAAGGCCCTCGTGATCTTATTCCCTTTCTTGTTTCTTGCCTCACTCTCCCCTCTAAAAAAGTGTATCTTTTTGTTAAGTTCCCTTGTGTACAACACTTTTTGCCTAAGTAATGAATCAGATCTTTAGTTTGAATGTGCATTTCTATACATAGTTTCTTTGTCATGCTTAACCTTTTCGATGATGCCAAAAGGGGGAAGGATAAAATGTGTGAGATGAGTTATTAATAAGTTATCATATAATGGCATTTGTTAAAGGGGAACTATCTCACAAAAATCTACTAAGTAGGAACTACATAACCATATTAGTGGAACTCCCTGCTAAACGTTGTCACACTCAAAGGAACTAGCATGCATTGCATTGTTGAAATACTTATCTTTTTATTTTGGGTTTTTCATCAACAAAAAAGGGGAAAACTGTTGAGTCAGTGTTAGGAACTCACGTTCATTAACACTGGAACAATTGAGCATTTCAATTGTCACCATGCGCAAGATCAACATAGAAAAAAAACGCTCCCACCTCTCTCCTATTCTTGAGAGAGAAACTGGGATGAACAACCAGATCTAGATCTGGAAACAAGTTCTTATGCTTGATCGGCAATTTTTTGGGGAAAGCCCCCAATCTTACCCATCCTCCACGGCTCCACCGCCGATGTTACCACAACATGGGTACACCACCACATCACCTCCACGGCTCCAACACCACTTCACCTCCACGGTTCCATTACCACTATCTTTTGGATTGGGCCGGAGACATAAGGGTTTGGCCTGAAAACCACATGAAACCTCGTTCCCACCTTCTCCTTGGTCTGATTACTCTGGTCGACTAACCGGATTTGGGCGGAAAATAACCAAAATTGACTGTTCTACACCAGATCTGTTCGAAGACCAACGGACTAGACGAGTTCTTCCGAATCTGGCCGACAGTTATCAGATTTGGCTAGGCTCCTTCTGAACCAGATATCGATTGGGAATTTACCCAAGTCTGAGATAGAAACCTCTCAAACCACAGACCACAACCCACAACATCTATATCAATTGATTTGGGAAAAAGCTTGTTTTCGTTCATCTAATCAATCAGACCAAATCAGCAACTCCTCTTTTCTAGCAAGATCTCCTGCTGCAATCAAACTGAAGAATAAACAAAACTTGCTGAAAGGCACTAATTATTTGACAAAATTCGACCAAGAAGAATTTCTTTGTTTTTGAATTTTTCCAAGATTTTTGTCCAAAAAAAAAGAAAAAAAAACCACTGTTGTCATTTGACGCACTAAGGGCCTGTTTGGTTTTATACCTAAGGTATAAGGAATCAGGTTAGGTATGGCCTATCCCCCTTTTATTGTTTGGTATGGAACAAAGTTTGGGTATGGCTCATTCCTATTCCCGCAAAATACACATGAACCCATACCTTCTCTTTGAGGTGGGTATGAGTGAAACCTATTCTAACCCCATTCCTCATTCCAACCCGATTCCGAGTATAGAAACAAACAAGCCCTAAATGTTGGTGGATTCACCAATTTCCGAAAAAAGGAATAATAAAACAAGAAAAAACAATATGGAAGCTGATTTCCTTTTCTCTGTCTTTTGAAAACCTAGAAAGTCTATGTTTTATGGGCTTTTAAGCCCATATCTTTATGGACTTAAAAAAATATAATAACAAAGGGAAAAGGGAAAAATCTAATAATGAGAAATTATAAAAATTATGTTGTTCATCGCACTACTGGTACTCCTGGATACTTTAGGTTCAGGTTTTGTGCGTCACGGGATCGGTAGTTCGACGATGATGGTTTTGGTTAAAATCGTGGATATGTGATCAACACCTGAAGGCTCCTAGAGCGAGTCCAAATCTAAGATGTCCACAGTTGTTCCCCAATACCTCGTCTTGTGCATTTTTCCCAATTGGCGTTTTCTCTGCTCTTCTCGTGGTGCTCCGCACTGTCCGCGCCTCATTGCTTTCTCAATTCCATTTTTGATTGGATCAACGATCTTTTGATGATGTATTTGTTGCTTTCTTGCTTGCTTGGTTGGTAGCATATCAACTCTCTCTTGTCGGTTTATCCGGTTGCCCTTTTCGGCGTCTCGATCTACCAGATCTGTTTGGTACATCGAATTGCTTTCCTTATCAAAAAAATTAACACTAAACAACGTCCTCAGTTTTGATTAGGGATGTCAAAACTTGACCCGACCCGAGAAATCCGCCCAACTCCGAACCCGACCTGAGAAAAAAATAAAAAGTTTTATACCCGAGACATGTTTGACTCGAACTAATTTAACCTGAATCCGAAAAAACCCGAACCCGAGATTAACCCAAAACCGATTATACCCGAATGGATTAGCGGACTAGCTTGATGCAACTCGATATCCGATGCTACCCGACCCGAAGTCATATGAAAATCCGAAGTTACACGACCCGAAACTATCCGAAAATTCGAAGACCCGACCCGAAAATTACATTATGTTTTAAAATATTAATAATAGTGATTATTTATTATAATTATATTTTTAATTTAAATGTTACATTAAATATTTAGACTCTAGAGTAGTTAAACTACAAAAAATCATCATTTAATATATGGTCTGAATCAAAATTCGGCTTACTCGAAATTACATTAACCCAAAATTCGGCCAAAGTCGAAATTCGATTCACCCAAAATCAGAAAAATCCAAAACCAGACTCACCCGAAATCCGACTAAATCCTAAATCTAACTAAACCCGAAACCAGACTTATCGGAACTCAAGTTGGACCGAAAATCGAATGACTAGACCAAAATTGACCCAAAACTCGACTTTGTTTGATTGTAAGCACCCGACCCGAAATGATCCAAACCAATTTGACCCGATTTTCAAAATATCCGAATTTGACACAAATCCGAACTTACCCGAAACTGAATTGACCTGACCCAAACCCGACTCGACCCGCCCGATTGAACTAAAGCTGTTTGCCAAGTATTTCTAAGTATACAGGTTGCGCGTCGCTGAGCAAAGATACATAGAAGTTTGTATTTTGTCTTGTAAACACTAAAGTGAACTAAACAATAAAAGAAAAGGGAACTCATTTAAAATCCTCCAAGAGGAGGTAGAGGTTTACCCATGCAGTTAGTTGATTGCGGTGGGGTTCCTCTATAAGGAACTGTCTCTTCTGCTGCATGTGGAAACTGTCCAATACAGTTCCCATAACCGTTTGAACTAAGCTCGATCCAACACTATGCCTACTAAAAAATCACAAGCCATCTCTATTGGAGACTAAGCAAGGGTGGATGGTTCTCAATAGGATCTGCGATAGAATTAATTAACCACAAAAAAGGGGAACCGAACTATAATGTTGAACAAATCTAGAAGTTTTGGAAAATTACTAGGAATGCACATCCGACAAAAAGTAGAATTCATGAGTGGCATGTTGCCTTCACACTCCAATGATCAGCTTGTGATGCTCTTGAAGAACCCACCCTACACTTCTTGTTAAAATGCTACCACATCCAAGAAACCATACATCGAGTTAATAGAAACATAATTCCAAAATTTAGAAATACTGATAGAGATCATAAACCATTACAACAAATCAGACTAATTAAAATTAAAATTAATCTCACAAAAACATAAAATGAAACCCTAACATTTTTTTGGTGGCCTCTAACGACAAGTGGAGCTGTCCTTGGGAGATCGAGATTCTTATCACCGATATCCTAAGAAGTCTCCGCTAGATAGAGAATTGGAGTATTTTATATATCTTTAAGGAGGTCAACTAAAGTGCTGATTTATTGGCGAAACTAACCCTAAAGACAAATGTTCTAAGAACCTAAAGATTATTCAAATTTCCGCGATTTTATCCGCCAACATACTCTTAAGACGGAAAACATCTCAATGATGCACCCCCTAATTCTTTCCGTATCAAAAAGAAAATCTGGCCAGGGGTTTATTATTTTTTATCATCGCGATAATTGCCATTGATTTATTATGTTGTGTTCTACAAAAGATGAGTGATGACGTACAAAACTTGTTGAAAGCATGGAGGTGGTGAAGGTGGGTCCCCAGGGGAAGGAAGCCTGAATCGGGCGGGCGCGCCACGTGGACTTTTGTTTCAAACTCACCGCAACAGACACTCGACACCTGTCATCCTAGCTCCATCATTTGTCTTTGCCCACGCAATCGATCCCGATCTACTTTCTTTCCTCCGAATCAAATCAAACTTTCAAACTTTGAGCGAAAAGAAAAGCAAAAGCGGAAAAAGAAAGATTTAAAGTGTGGGGGAATGAAATGGGCTCTTCTTCAACTTGTGAATTGGGGAGAAACAGCTACGATTACTCGTTCAAGCTACTCCTAGTGGGGGATTCTGCTGTGGGCAAAAGCACCCTTCTTCTCTCCTTCATCTCCGCTTCCTCTCCTCCTCACCTTTCCCCTACCATCGGTAAATAAATTCAAAGTTTACTCTTCAACTTAATTTCCCTCTCACTCGATCTTCCTTATATATATGTGCGTGTTCCCTCGATCAGGTGTTGATTTTAAAATAAAACATCTGGCGATTGATGGGAAAAGACTCAAGCTTACCATTTGGGACACTGGTATATATATATATATATATATATATATACACACACATCTATGGGCACCAAAGTTATTTAGATCAATTAAGTTACAATTGATATTGAATTTGAGGTGTGTTGGTGCAGCTGGGCAGGAGAGATTTGGGACGCTAATTAGCTCATACTATAGGGGGCGCATGGAATTATTCTTGGTGAATATGGTGTTCATTTCAATTCATTACCACTTTTTGTTGGTAAGGTGCTGAATCAAACTATATATGCAAACTAGCTCACATTCCCCTTTTCTGTTGCAGTGTATGATGTAACAAATCGGCAGACTTTTTCAAATTTGACAAAGCAGTGGGCCAAAGAAGTTGGGCTTTACTCTACTGAACAACAATGTGTCAAGATTCTGGTGGGCAATAAAGTTGACAGGGTATAATTTTGGTTTCACCTCTTAATTATATAGGTTAATGAATAAATTGATGATATATGATCTAAAAGGTGAACCCTAAAATTGTAACATGCATTGTATGTCTTTTGTAAACAAAAAAGACGTTTTCTTTAAATGTTTGGGGGTATATATTTAATTAATCTGCAGGAACATGAAAGGGTGGTGTCGAGGGAGGAAGGAATCGCACTTGCACGGGAGATGAACTGTCTATTCTACGAATGCAGCGCAAAAACCAGAGAAAACGTGCGTCAATGCTTCAAGGACCTCACCTTGAAGGTAGTATCAATTACTTTCATGATGCATTTTCTTTGATTGATAAATAAGGGTTGAATTTGCTTTGAAATGCAATATTATTAGTTCAACACTTTACTTTGAGATATTATTTATACATGCTCTGTATCAACAATACTTCAATTGTGATCGATATATGCACATTAGCTTGTGGTTAATTGAAAAGCATGCTGATCATGTGTGTATGGATGGTGGGGTTCAGATACTGGAGATTCCAAGCCTGGTGGAAAAAGGACGAGCTGTAGTAAAGAGGCAGGAATCTGCTGAAAAGCAGGCACGAGAGGCGCAGCATAAGAGTCAATGTTGTTTAAACTAGATCAAAAAAATCTCTTTTTCTGTATGTAGTGTACTAGTGTATGTATGTGTGCTTTTGATTTGTCATCGACGAGTGCATTCCAGAATCCAGGATACAAAAGTAATGGCAGTCAGAAAAGATGCCTTGTACCACCACAGTATCTCCCAATATATACTCCCTCCGTTTCAAAATAGTTGTTCATAGACAAAAGTGCACATATATTAAGGGGGAAAAATTCTTCCAAAAATACCCCTATAAAGTGGTACTTTCTACTCCAAAAAGTTGCTTTGGAAAAAGTGTATGTTTAGTTTGGTGTAATTATTAAGGGTATAAATGGAAAAGATTATTATATGAACAACTATTGTGAAACAAGAAAAATTGTCTATATGGACAACTATTTTGAAACGGAGGGAGTACACAGTACGTCCAACCAAAAAAAATATATATATATACACACAGTACGTACCTGTTGATTTTATACAGAGTATCTCCCTGTGCATTTGGGTTTGGGCTCATCATGTTCATTCACCGGCCCAGGACCAGGCCCAGACCCAGGCCCATTTAGAAAAGCCTAATTTTAAACAGCAAGCGCGCACAGAATAAGCCGCCAATATTAGGGTTTCGTTTCAATCGATTCCTTCCTTCCAACTATATAACGCCTCTTCTCACAATCAATTAGCATATCATTGCGTCATAAGCCGGATTGAAATTTGAAAGAGGTCAGTAGGGATTTTTGAAGTTTTAGTTAGGGTTTTGAAATCTGATTGAAAGTTCAGCCCCTTGATGAAAAATTCCCATAAAAAGATAGGAAGTGCCGTATGACACTCCAAACAAGCAGCTGGTTGGAGGAAGCTGGATTCGCTTGTATCTCCGCGACTTCCCCATCCACTGATAACGGCTCTTTGTAGATCGGAGATTTCCTTCATCGGATTCCGGTTTCTTAGGGTTCCGACTCGGTCGGGGATCTCCTCGGTGTCTTACATGTCTATTCCTGCGTTTTCCTCCCTCTGGCTGTGTGTGTGTGATTTTACACGGGTCTCTGAGGGTTATCATTTATTATCTCTTCAGATTGTTGAGTTTTTTTGTTTTACAATGTAAAGGCTAAAGAGGTCCGATGCCACGTCGCTAGTAGCTTGAGAGCAATGATCGGCGATGCTATGATTGGACCAAGAGCAATTTCGTGTTTCGCATCTTTGATAGGAAACTGTTGATCTTCATTCTCATGGATCTGTGGTGCCGTTTTGTGCGATTACATTGCCACTGATTTCAAAGACATTTCCTTCGATTCAATTAAGTGTCTGTTTTGAATTTAATATCTCAAACCTTTGTTTTGCAAGTATTGTGATTGAAGCCAATGAGGATTCTATTTTTTGGAATTACCATCTGAATTTGCAATTTGCAATTTGATGTGAACATGGCTGTTTCTGAGGCTTCCATTCAATTTTAAAGATATTAGTTCGATTCAAATATAGTTGGAATTACTTTCTGAATTGGCATCTTCTTTGTGCTTTCAAAGTTCTTTAATTCACAACAATGTGGCCGATAAGTTTATGCTGAGATGGACATGGACATTTAGGCTAAAAATGAATGTACCATCATAACCCAGGCACATATGCTAGTTGTTATAGGATAGTAGGAGTTTTGTAATGTAAGAGGTCTGATGCCACGTTGCCGATAGCTTGAGAGCATTGATCGCCGATGCTATGATTGGACCGATAACAATTTCGTGTTTTGCATCTTTGATAGGAAACTGTTGATCTTCATTATCATGGATTTGTGGTGCCATTTTGTGCAATTACATTGTGTGATTAAATTCTTTCTTAACCCCTGATATGTTTTTTCTGATTAATTTCTTGATACAATATAATATCGACGGTCGGTAGCGACGTACTTAATGGAACTAATCAACACCACTTACAGAAATGTGCTCGTATTTAACAAAACTCTTGTATTAGAGTTGGCTTGTCTGCAATTCTAATAAAGGGAGTTTCTTAACTATTTTTAAAATAAAAAAAATATATTGCAATAAAGATATTTTTCCTTTTTTTTAAATTTGTGATACTCAAAGGTTGTCCACACTAAGGAACCCTGTCCCAAATTGATAGCATTTGAAGCCTTTGCTATCGCTATCATTGTGGTAAGGTTGGCCACCACCGAGTACACTGAAGATTATGGGCCATGAATGAAGCCAATAAAGCCAGCCAGGAAGCAATACCATCAAAATGCCTCGGCAAGTAGTGTTCGAATCCAACAAACTGGTGGGTGAGTTGCAAAGCACGCACAATGAAAAATCAGGGCCAAGAACCCAATGTCAAAGTCCAATGCTAAATATGCGCAGCCTACAGCAAGGGGCTCTTGATCGCATTCAGCCGCAGTGGATAATGAGGATTATCATGCAATGACTTTGTTGCTATAGTCAATTGTGTCTTTCGTGTCGAGCATGGTTATTAAAATCGTGATTCAAGTCGTAAAATCGTACGATTGTACGATTCAAAATCAGGTGACGATTCGGATCGCAGTGGAAAATCATTTTACATCAAAATCGCAATAAAATCGCATCAGAATTGTACAACATCATATAGAATCGTAGAATCATAAGATTTTTCTAGGTTTTATTTATAAAACTCAACTAGAAGGCCCAATTCTTCTATAAATAAATAAATGGCCTAAAATAAGCAATTATAACTTTATATATCTTGCATTTGATATGAAAAAAGTTAACAAAGTTATTCTATATTTTTTTATTTTTAATAAAATACATTTTTTTCTTACAAAATCCACACTTAATTTTATTTTTTCCCTAATTTTAAATCCCTTAGAGCATCTCCAACAAAATCTCCTTTTTCTTGGAAATGATGAATTTTGAGAATTCAGTGTGTGTTTTAAGTCCAACAATTTCTCTATTCATTTCTCTAAAATGGAGAGAGTCTCCAAAATATAAGTAAATATCTCTACATTTAGGGAATTTCCTAAAACTTTTAGAGAATGCATTAAATGTAGTATTCATGTCTTCTTCCAATTGGTTAAATTAAATTTTATAGCATTATATAAATAAAAATAATATTAATATAAATATGATTATTCAAAATGGAGAATTTGTTGGAGTTAGGGTATAAAAAATTTAGAGAATATGGAATTTTAATCTCCATTTTGGAAAAAAATTTAGAGCATTTGTTGGTGATGCTCTTACAAAGCCAAACCCACTCATAATTTATTTATTTTTCATAAAATTAATCCAAAATTATTTCTTTTTCACACAATCACTCATATTTATTTATGATGTAAAAATCTTACGATTCTATGATCCGATCTATAAGGCCTACCACGATCCGATCCTAGAATTCCGATTTTAATAACAACTAGAGGTAACGGACGCGACCAACGGACAAGATTAATATATTATAATTCTATAGCAATTTATTTTTCTTAGCATGAAAATAATAAGTTTATTGAAACCTTCATAGATTAAATCATTATTTTCAAAATGGTGATTTTTTTATTATATATATATAATCTGGCTTGGGATTAAAATTTACTATAAAATGATAAAGAAAATACGATATTATAATTAATCAGATGTATCTATATCAACAATATTGTCAATTACCTTTAGATCAATAATATCAATGATATTTAGGTGTATTTGCCAATATCTCTTCAACCTTTGTATAACTACTCCTTCCAAGCACTTGAGGATAGTTCTCGATCTTATATAGTGGCATTACAGAATTCATATTGATTAATAAATTTTACTTGTAATTGTAAGTTGCTAGACTATATACATTCCAACACATTGATATTACACTCTTAATTGTAAGAAGTCGAATGAGAAGTTAGAAGAATATAACTGAAATAAAAACTTGGTTGCTTAAGTAATATATTATACATAATTAAGATTAAGATTTAAATTAGTTAAACTAAAAGATCTATATATCATCATCGTTATTATTATTATTATTATTATTATTATTATTATTATTATTTATAGTTAAGATTAAGTAAAGATTGGATTAGAAATTTTAATATAATTATTAACTATTAAGAATAATAACAATTATCATTATTATCATTATTTTATTATCATAATAATCATAATAATTAATCATTATTTATGGCATTATTTCATGATCAATTATAATTATTTTATACTTTTTTTTTAATTTTTTCATCTTTAATTATGAGACATTTATTGTTAAGAAAGGGAGAACTTTATAGGTTGTAAAGATGGTGTCGAGTCAATATTTTGATGTGGCATTTGAGTAGGATAAACGCCGAATATCGATAATTCCGGAAAACCCGAGAAATTTGTCGATATAAGAATGAGTAAAAGAAGGGAAAAGGAAACAAATCTACCTAATACATTAAAAAACAGAAACTACGTATGTTGAAAAACTTGCGCCACGTGGCATTTGTTGAATAAAATAATGTTACGTTTCTTAATAATAAATATTATATTATAATATGGTAATTCTTTCTATATATTCAATTTTTTATAAAATAATAACTTTATCTATATGTTGATATTTTTTATGTGTATTTTTTTTATCTTGTAACAAGATTTGGGATCTAAGTATATAATTTTTTATCTATATGTTGATAATAACTTGATCGAATACTTTTTATATTAATTTTTTTATGCATAACAATTTTTTTTTATCTTTTAACAATACTCGGGCTATACGTATATAATTGTTAATCTATATGTTGATAAAATATGGACACAATCTTAAAGATTATTTTGTAAATTACATATTATTTTTTTACGATATTATATACAAGTATTTTAAATTGTATATTAATGTCATAATAATGTATAATCTTTAGTAAAATTATCCCGTGATTATCACGGGCATTCAGCTAATTTATATGTAAAATAGTAGTGATTATCTCTTTTTTTGCAAGAAAAATGAGGAATGAGGTAATGGTTAGAGAAGAATAGATGATATAGTTATCTCATATTAGAGGAATAAGAAGAGGGCCGAAAACATATGTAGACACCTGAACTTGTGCAATTTGGTCACTTGGACACCTGACCTTTGAAACGTTAACATTGAACACTCAAACTTGCTAAAGTCTACCTATTGAACACCTCTGGTCTGACGTGTCTTTGCGCGTGTATGTACGCATGGTTGGGAGAGTGCTTTCATTAAATGCATGCTTACGTGTCAAAAGAAAAGAAAAAAAAAATTTAAAAGCTGGCTTCTTCCTCCTTCCTCCGACATTCATTAAATGGAAGAATGAAACCCAAAAAAAATGGAACTCTTTTCTCCTTCCTCCTTCCTTCCTCCTTCCTCTTCAAACATCGAACTCTTCTGCAATTTTTGGTTCGAAAATCCTAGGTCTGGAGAACCCGAATGGCTTCCTCTTCGAGCATGTCATCGCGGAGGAGTTCAGAACCGGAAATTGGAACTCTGATGTGTAGGTGTGGCGAATTAGCTTCCATGAAGCACTCATGGACTGTCGTAAATCCAGGGAGGCGATTTTTTGGTTGTCCAAACTATCGGGTAAGCTCGAATTGACCCAATTTCTACTCGAACCCTAGAAATCGAGATTTGGTGTTTTTTTATTTTTGTAAATTGATTTGTGAATTCTTGAAACCCTAGAAATGCCGAATTGGGGATTTTTTGAAATCTGTAATCCTAAGTTCAATTAGAATTTTTTGTGTTTTTGTAGAGGAATGGTGGTTGTGGATACTTTACATGGATTGATGACCCAATCCCAGAACATGCTAAGCACATAATCTCAGGTCTGCTAAGGAGGATGGAGGAGAAAGAAGTCGAAAGGGACGAGGCAAGGTGTCGATCGAATGTGTTGTTAGTCGAAAGGGACAAGGCTAGGCGTCGATCAAATGTGTTATTTGTGGTTTTATTGGCCATTTTGTTGCTTAATTTTAGCAAACTGTTTGCTCCTTGAGCTGATCAAATCTTGTAACGAGGCTACCACCTCATAATTTTAGCAAATTGTTGTATTTGTAATGCTTGAACCTCTTAATGAGGCTAGAACTTCCTAATGAATTTACTGTGTTGCCTAATTGTTGTGTTTTTACCTCTCAATTGTTGAGATCCATGCTCTCATTATGTGCAATAATTCATGACAACACAGAACATGTGCAATAAGCCAGCATTTCACAAATAACATGTGCAATAAGCCAGATTTTTACAAATTTTGACAACATTTCATTACAACAAAAACCAACATTTTATGAGAGCAAAAGCCAGCATTTCACTACACCTGTCATGCTAGAAAATCAGAACTCATTGCCAACATTATAACCATCTTCGAATTCATAGCTTTAAAGTAGCATATTTAGCAACATCTTGCAAATTCATTAGGTTTTTACAAAATATGGTGGTGACTCATTGCCACAGTTTCCACCTAGCTAATGCCATAAATTCAAGGCAAGCCATAAGTACAAAATTAGAACTATTAGCATGATCCAATAAACATTAAAACAGAAGGTTCCTAAGGCTGGTTTGAGCTCGATTGGCTACCAAAAGGGGCTTGTAATGACTTGGCAGCTTGAGCTCTTGTTTGTTGCAGTTGGTTTGATGTCATTGCAGCTCGACCTTGCCACTTCAAACCCTTGGTAAGACCGCCAAAATCTGCTCCTTGACTAGAATGCCTAGTTGGTTTTGGGGCTCTAAGAACCCTACCACTTTCTAGGCCAGGCTATAGATATCAATCCACACCAAAACACAATAAATTAGTGTAAGATAAAGACCAATTGCCTCACATAATAGTCAAATGAACAAGTTGAATTACTCACATTTAACAGTCTCAAACCAGTAGATGGGTTTGTATATATTCCACGACCCACAAGTCTTCCCCTTTTTTGAGGTCTTCCTCCAATTCCACCTTCAGACTGAGCTCTTTCCTGATTACCCCAAAATAACATACAATATTAGTAAAGAGTTTAAAGAGAAAAATAATTGAAGCTTGTTTACAAACCTGAAAAGATTGATCTCTGCTTCTTGTTCTTCCTCTGGATGCAGGAGGTGGCACAAGTGGATCACTTGGTGTTGGTGCAGCCTGGGCTGGTGGTGCATCTCTTGCTCGAGACCTTGATGATGCTGGTGTCCTTGATGATGATGCTCTTGTGTGAGTAGTGGTTGCCTCTGGATTACTCTTGTTAGGACATCCCTTCTTATTGTGTCCTTGAGCCTTACAAATTGAACAACTCATCACAATACCATTTCTTGAGTGCCTCCCAGCCTTCCTTGGCTCATCTCTAGACTTCCTTCTGTTAACCTTTTTTCTTCCTCTCTTCTTTCTGATTTCAGGATGCTCCACTGGTGGGTGATCAGAGCTTGGCCACATCTTCATCCCCAGAACTGGTTGCAATGGGAGAGCATAAGCTTTTAGGTAGGTTTCCTTTTTGTACCAATGCACCACATGATCGTCTGGATTTACATTCACATGGCTCATTGCACAGATTGCATGTGGGCATGGAATGCCCTTCAGTTGCCAACTGTTGCAGCTACATTTGTTCAATCTCAAGTCCACAGTGTGGCCATACTCACCATGTTGGACCTCGAAACCTTGATCCCCATTCCAAGACAGGTCACACTGCATTGCCAAGTCTTTGTTCTTGTCTAATCTCAGCAAGGCTGTAGGTGCAATGTCAGTGATCCACTTTTCAGCAACAAAGTCATTCATCTTTCTAATCCTGTCCATAACTTGCCTCCTAATGTCTTCCAGCATTGAGATGATGGATTTATGCCTAGCTGTCCTAATCCATGAGTTAAATGTTTCACACATGTTGTTCTCCACCACATCACATTTGGAATCTTTCCTGAAGTAAGGCTTGCAGAAATTCTCTTTTCCATACTCCAAAAAATCAGCTACAAGGTCTGGTCCTAACTTACCAAGTACCTCGAGATTATCCTTCAACTGGACATCAAATGTTGACCAACAACAAGCCCAAAACCTGTTCCTCCTCTCTGAACCTCTCCATTTTTTTTGCCAGTTAGCATATATATGCTGAGCACAAAACCTATGCTCAGCCTCTAGCAACTCTTTTTTCACTGCAGCCCTTATCCCCTAAAAAATGAGAAAAAAAGTTTGTTACAGTCCAAGAGAGCATGTCCAAGATGTTACAGTCCAAGAGACTTAATGTCAAAATTCAGGCCAAATAATTCAGTCCAAAATGATAATATGCAGCTCAATATGAAAATGATATTAAGGCCCAACCAACTCAGCCCATCCCAATCAGGCCCAACCCAATAATGAATGAAATGAATGCAATCCATCAAAACTGTTGTGAGAGAACCACTAATTCAGGCCAAACCCAACCAACCGAGATGATTGCAAACTCAGGCCAAACCCAACCCAATAATTCAGTCCAAACCCAACCCAATAATTCAGTCCAAACCCAACCCAATAATTCAGTCCAAACTCAGGCCCATCCCCTTTGCCACTCAGTCCAACATTAATTGAAATGAATTCAACCCAAAAATGAAATGAATACATATCATAAAAATTGGTGTGGGCTCACCAAGTGCATATCAGAAACTATGGTGAGTCCTTCCCCTTTGCCAAGGTCCAAATCTAATTGCAATGTCCTAATGAATGTGGACCATGTAATAGTTGACTCAACACCTGTAACAACATTAGCATCCATTAAAACACAAAACTAAAAGAGCATAAAAGAAGTTGGAAAAGAGAATGAAATGAGCACCTGTAACCTCCCAAGCAATAGGATACATCTGACCATTTCCATCCTTTCCCACGGCCACAAACAACTGTCCTCCTACAACCCCCTTAAGAAAACAAGCATCCAATCCAATAATTCTTCTGCAGCCTTGCTTCCATCCTTCCTTCAAAGCCTTGAAGCAAACATATAGTCTCTTGAATAGCTCTTTGCCAGGCTTTGATTGATTGTCAACCACCAGGAAACATGTGGAATCTGGATTTGACCTATTTACTTCATCAACATAATCATGGAGCCTTGACCACTCCTCCTTGTAGTCACCCATATGCTTGCTTAAAATCTGCACCTTAGCTCTCCTACAAATTGTCTTGCCCACATAAAGCTTCAGTTCCTTCCTACAGTGTGCTTGAATCTCCCATATTTTGAGGGAAGGCTGGGACACTATCCTACTTTCAAGGAGCTTGGCTAAGAACTTGGAGGTACATAACTTGTTCTTGTTGTATCTCCTGCAGTTGTGATTAGGTGTATAGGTCTTAACTTGGAAATTTTGAGTCCCAGAATGATAACTAGCATGGATTCTCCATGGACACCCCTCATGAGTACACTTGGCTGTAACCCTGCGTGCCTCATTAGGCCTCAACTTCAACCTAACACCCTTAACAATTGCATATTTTGCAAGTGCATCCCTAAACTGTTGAACACTCTCAAACACCATATCCAACTCCCAGATGGGGCACTCACACTCAGGATTATACATAACATGCCTGCTCTTCTTCCTTCTCAGCTCCTTCTGTGTTGAATCATCATCCTCACTCCAGTCACTTTCAATACTATAGTCAGATTCACTGGCATAGTAGGGTTCATTGCCTCCCAACACTCCATTGTAGTCTTTGTTTGCACTCCAATTCTCATAACCCTCATCAGGACCTACCCCACCTAAGTTAACTTCAACATTCACCAAATTCTCCCTATGTTCTACCCTTCTAGCCCTTGTTTCCCTAGCTCTGTTTCTAATTTCCCTTAACTCTTCATCAATGTCAGAGTCATCACTTACCTCCACCCCTCTACTGATGGTATCATCAGTACTACTACTACTACCATCCTCACCTCTATCATCATCATCAAAAACACTATCATCATCACCTCTATCATCATCATCAAAACCACTGTCATCATCATCAGAAGCACTATCATCATCAGAGCCACTATCATCATCACCTCTGTCATCATCATCAGAACCACAATCATCATCACCTCTATCATCATTCCCTGGTGGATCTGGTTGTGCAACCTCTTCTACCTCTTCTACATCAGTTGGCTTATCTGGCACAAGCTCAAGCATCAATGTGGACTGGATATTCACACTGGCATTCTCAACTGGTTGTTGTCCATCATCTATGATGGGTATTGCATCCTCTATAACTCGTCCCATATTTTGAGGAATTGGCTCTGGCTCTGAATTTGAAAACTGTGGTTGCATGATAGTGTGATTTATGTAAAAATCCACTTTATCACCATTCTTGAGATTTTTAGCAAGATTTGTTAGTGACCAATCATCCATTGCCACAAATGCAGAATCATTCTTAGCTTTGTAGAATATTCCATCATATTCCAAATAGCCTAAATCTTTGACATAAGATGCTAATTCTGGGATACTCAGAAAATCTGTATCAATCTTGGTATAGGCTACTGCAATTTCATCTATGTAGGCTGGAATTGGTGTGTACACAAACTTCCCTCCATGATGCCACACAATTTCAATCAACTTCTCCATTCCTAAGCATGTACAACAAAAGCAACAGACATGAATCAATCTGAACAAAATCATTCAAGACATTCAAGCAACAGACATGAATGAAACTGAAAAAAATCATTCAACAACATTAAGAGACTTTGTTGCTGAAAATACCCTAATTTCGAAATTTTTAGAATTTTTGAAAACCCTAAACGCTTGCCACAAAATCGACTTCGAGTAAGCAAGATTTCTACTAAGCAAACCCTAAACCATCGAAATCTAGAACCCTAAACCCCCAAACTCCAAAATCTCACCCAAACATGACATTCGCTATTTCAACAGAAAACCCCCCAATTTTGCTCATTCAAGCACGAAACTAACCTTGATCTCGATGTCTACTAGATTCGAGTTACTTCCCTTCGTCAATTTTGCGATTTGCGTGGCATTAGGGTTCCTTGCTTCAACTGGTTCTTCTTCCCTCAGAGCTTCGAGTTTTTTTGTGAGAGACGACCCTTCGTGAAAGTGAGAAATGCTTCGTTTTTGCCCGCCAAGTAGTATGTGTCCAGGTGATTACGTGGCTATTTTTTTAATGTGTTATGCTTATATGGCATTACGTGGATTTAATTTGGTTAATTATTTCCACGTAATAGGCGCGTGCATTTTACACCATCCCGTAATAAAGAGCAAGGTGTTCAATAGGTAGACTTTAGCAAGTTTGAGTGTTCAATGTTAACGTTTCAAAGGTCAGGTGTCCAAGTGACCAAATTGCACAAGTTTAGGTGTCTACATATGTTTTCGGCCATAAGAAGAGTTATCTTGTGTTTTACATGATTTTAACTATTTTCTTTTTCTCAACAAATACCAAACGAGCCCTATTGAGAGGGTTTCTCGGCCAACAAATAAATTTGTAAGTCAAGACCCCGCTGAGTACAGTGGAGTCAGAATCGTTCCACATGAAGCAAGGTTGTTTGTCTATCAATCTAACAGAAATCAAACAAATTCAAACAAAACACTCACGAGATGCCTCGTTAACGACCTTTTCAGGATCGTTACCGAGCCACCGAACACAAAAATATTAACTAACGACCTAATTAAATTCTAATTAAAATTCGGTACCGAGGCAAGTACTCAACAACGAAGATTCACCAGAAATAATTCAAATTAAACAAAAATCTAGGACAAGGGACACCACAACATAGCCAAGCATAAGAATTCGTAAGAAGATAAGATCATGCCTTTAAATAGATAGAGTCATCAACTCTCGTTGACTTAACAAGTAAATAATCTACTTTCATAAACTAACTCACTCAATTGCTTGTTTTGGATCTAAAGCTTGAAACTTTCGTTTACAAACTATATCAACCTTCAAGTTACTAACTTTCTCTTTCAATCAAGTTAAAACTCAAATTACCTCAACTTCTGTTTCGGTATTAAGCACAACAAACAATCTCAATAAAAGATAAAAGGCATTCAACACACAATCTTACTCATCCAACATGCTCGACTATGCCGGGCTTAACCCCGACCCTAGAAAATTAAACTACTCACTAATCATGACTAAGAAACTAAAAACTTCAATAAAACAACCATTGAAACAAAACTCAACCTTAAATTAATAAGAAAAAGATATTGTCTTACAGAGATTCAGAAGAAAACCGAAAAACATACACCGAACCACAAACAGGATCAACGAACACTCGGCAACTGTTGTCTACCGAACCTCGTCACCGACTTCCGATCCGATTCTCTCTCCTTCGGCCTTCCTCAAAACCTTCTCCAAAATCAAGCCCCCTTTCTCTTTCTACGCTAGATAGAAGGGTATTTATACTAAAAAAACCTAAAAACTAAAAAGGCTAAAAGATAAAAACTTTCCTAAAAAGATAGAAACAATCTCTAAAAGATAGAAATAAAATCTAGAAAGATATTTAAACCCTAAAATACATATTCTAACAACCCCAAAAGATTCTAAAAAAGATACTCAACCGACACGGAAATAAATTCCCGCTCAGGATCGATTAATAATAAAAATAATACTCGAAATCTTTCTCTTCGTGGCCTCGTTAACGACCCTTCACAGCCTCGTTAACGAGCCTGGGGTTTGTTTTCTTCGACACTTCTTCTTGTACTCCCGAGCTTCGACTTCTTCAATCTTGCACTCCTCCGTCCTTCGCTGCAATGCTCCAAATTTAGCTCCTTTTAGCTCCTTTCCTCGCTAAAACCTGCAAAATTCACAAAATAGCGTAGATTCCACTCTTTTCACAGAATTATGCAAAACTAACTAAAAATACTCAAAACTAAACCTAAACTAAACAAAACTAAACCTAATAAGCAAATAAAATCTATCAAAAACTATACTAAAAATGCGAACATCAAAAATGCGAACATCAAAGACTGTATGCATGAGGGTCGACAGGAGCTGGTGGTGGGTCGACAGTGGCTTGCGGCACCTCGTTAACGAAGCTGGTTGCCTCGTTAATAGTGTTGGGTGGTGGCTGGAAATGGTCGTTGACGACCCCGGTAGGCTCGTCGACGAAGATGTGGCCTCCTAATCCCTCTGTGTCCATGTCTTCTTCTTCAAAGTTGAGCTCCTCAGTGCCGCCCTCGGTGTCGGCTTCCTCGGTGTCATTGCCAACCACCTCGGTATCCTCTTGCTCTTCTTCTTCTTCATATTAATCCACATCATCCCGCTCAAACCGGGTCTCACAAGGCCTAAGCGAGAGCTCGTCCTCCGGTTTTGGCTCCAAAGGGTAAGGGTGTCCTGTCCACGCCTCATACCAATTTGGTACGTATAGTAGCTCGTACATGTCGATGGAAGGGATGACAAGTTGATCGTGCACCTTCACCTTGTAGCCTCCCTCGGCTTGCACGAAAATCCCGGAACTATACCAATAGTTCTTGTTGAGGAGTTGGGCGTGGGCCGGTGTGTAGCGGGTGAGATCAACTCCAAGATTCTTAGCCAAGAGGCTAACCAAATTGCCACACCACACTTCCTTGGACTTGGTGAACTTCTCGACATAGTAGAGCCATTCGTACCCCAAGTTCAAGGGGCCGGGCTCCTCGAAGAGGATGGTGCGGAAGCAAGCGACTTCCGTTCTTGTAGGCCGGTTCAACTCTTTCTTCGGCCAAAATGTTGCGGCGAGGACTCTCAAGATAATCCTGAAGATGGGGTTGACGATGTTTGCCCCGGATAGCGCCGCGGTAGAGGATTGAACTTCTCCGGTGATGTAGCTCCAAGTGCGGGTCACTCGGTAGTCCTTCAAGCTATAGTCCCTCGTCGGGTTTGGGAGCTCCAAAATTGCATTGAACCCTGCCATTGTGAAATCACGGTCCTCGTTACCGAGCCGGAACCGAATGCGTCACGCCGAGGTCTTCGACGAGAAGTTGGTCTCCAAGGTGGCCAAGAACTCGGATGTGAGGGTCGGGTAATGCGGCAAGCTCTCTTGCTTCAATAAGTGTGCGGCCCCAAGGATGATGAAGGCGTCCTTGACATCCGTGTAGATGCCCGTAGAGACGGCGCTAGACTTCGAGAACCTTCGGGTGTAATGGTCCTTCTCCAAAAAATCCCGGTAGCGCCGTACTTGGCTCTGACTGCTCAAAATCACATCGTCCACTCGGGGTGGAGATGGAGACCTGTGGTTCCTCCTCTTCTTCTGGGCTCGGGTAGCGGGTTTGCTTGAACTAGCCATGGATCCTACAAAATAATCAAAAAATTTCCAAGATAAGATCCATTCAAAAATAATAGGTACGAGACCCCATACTTGGTCTCTACATTAACCTCGGATTTATTCATAAACTACCCAATTGGGTTGTTCACGATGCTGGCCTCGGATCGATCATCGATGAAGTGCAGGGTCGTTAACGAGCCTGGGTGGGTCGTTAACGACCCGCCGAGAGCAAAACCAGTATGTTACGAAATTAAATCTACCTCTAATCAGCACTAATCAAGCATGTAATCTTCTATTATTTTCCACAAATCCCCCATAGGGTAAAAGCACCCCATACTTACTCAATTACCCATCCCGAACATGCTAAGAATTACTCGGAATTTTGACATGCAAAGTTCGAACTTTTTAGATCTAGGACAAGAAAAATTCATGCTTTCCTAACTAAAGGGTTACCATAGTTAATCTAGCATGAGTAGTCTCCCTAGAACATGAACAACTAAGCACAATCAAGAATTTTTAGAATGGAATTTAAGCATGCTCATCTATCTCCCTAAAAATCATGATTCAAGATATGAAATTCAACCCTATAAATAATCAATCAAGCAATTTCAAGCAAGGGTTTAGAAATCATACCGGAGAACCGAGAATTTAAAGAACAAGGGTCGGAATCAGTGTAGTTAACGAGCTCGGCGTCGACGGTGTGTGGCCTCCGAACTCCGGTAACGATGGCGTCTCCGGCGGTCGTTAATGTGGGGATTCCGACTCGTTGGGAGAGAATTGAGAGGGATTGAGAGAGTTTTGGGTTTGAGAGTGAATGTTGAAGGGATTGTGGTAGAATTTTGGGAGGGGTAGAAGGGTTTTTATAGGAGGGGTAATGGGTAGAAGGGGCGGCGGCTAGGGTTAAAGAAGTTAACTAGGTTAGAATTACTTACCTTCCCCGTATTGTGACGAATCGGGTTGTCCGTACCGGGTCGTTAACGACCCTGGGTGGGTCGTTAACGAGCCGCCGTGGCCTTTCTGAGTGAATTTTCGACCCCTTTTTCCTGAAATCTTGTTAGCTCAAATGATCTTATTTCTATCCTAATTAAAACTAAAAAATAAAAATAAAAGAAAGCAAAGAAATAACCTAAAAAGAAAAAGAAAATAAAAAGAAAATAAAATAAACTAAACCTATTCTAAAAAGCGGGTTGCCTCCCGTAAGCGCTATGTTTAACGTCGTTAGCCCGACGAGCTCACTTGCTAATCTAAAGGTGGTTCATGTCTGGCCATGTTGGGGTCTTGAGATACCTTGCCTGTAGCCTCACTGCCTCTGTGCACTTGAATTGCTAAATTAGGACCTTCTTCTTCTATCAGCAAGCTCGATATCCCTGGATTGTTAGTGCAGTCCGTAAGCCAAGGTGGTTTGGATTTTTCTGTAACTTCTGTAGTAGGGCCTTGGTTGAACTCATGCACGTGAGACTCAGTGATTGGTAGATGTGGCTCTGTAGGGACTGTGGTGTCGAGTTCGGTTTGGGTCAACTCTATTTGTGCCACTCCAATTGGGTCGTTGGCTTTTTGATCCAAGTTGAATTCCACTCGTTCTTCTCCTATGTCAAAAGTGAGGAGTCCCTTCCATACATCAACTCTTGCTCCTACTGTGGCTAAAAATGGTCGCCCTAGAATTATAGGGACATGAGGGTCTTCAGGCATATCAAGGACGATAAAATCATTCGGTATAAAGAATTTCCCTACTTGATCAGGGTAACTCACTCAATTGCTTGTTTTAGATCTAAAGCTTGAAACTTTCGTTTTCAAACAATATCAACCTTCAAGTTACTAACTTTCTCTTTCAATCAAGTTAAAACTCAAATTACCTCAACTTCCGTTTCGGTATTAAGCACAACAAACAATCTCAATAAAAGATAAAAGGCATTCAACACACAATCTTACTCATCAAACATGCTCAACTATGTCGGGCTTAACCCCGACCCTAGAAAAATAGACTACTCACTACTCATGATTAAGAAACTAAAAACTTCAACAAAAATAAACATTGAAACAAAACTTCAAACTTAAATTAATAACAAAAATATCGTCTTACAGAGTTAGTAACTTGAAGGTTGATATAGTTTGTAAACGAAAGTTTCAAGCTTTAGATCCAAAACAAGCAATTGAGTTAGTTAGTTTATGAAAGTAGATTAATTTACTTGTTAAGTCAACGAGAGTTGATGACTCTATCTATTTAAAGGCATGATCTTATCTTCTTACGAATTCTTATGCTTGGCTATGTTGTGGTGTACCTTGTCCTAGATTTTTGTTTAATTTGAATTATTTCTGGTGAATCTTCGTTGTTGAGTACTTGCCTCGGTACCGAATTTTAATTAGAATTTAATTAGGTCGTTAGTTAATATTTTTGTGTCGGTGGCTCGGTAACGATCCTGACAAGGTCGTTAACGAGGCATCTCGTGAGTGTTTTGTTTGAATTTGTTTGATTTCTGTTAGATTGATAGACAAACAACATTGCTTCCTGTGGAACGATCCTGACTCCACTGTACTCAGCGGGGTCTTGACTTACAAATTTATTTGTTGGCCGAGAAACCCTCTCAACAAATGGGCGCCGTTGCCGGGGAAGCAACTTGTTGTTAGTTTATCTTCGAGATCGGGAATAGCCCGACCCCGTTTTTGTTTTTAATCTTTGTTTTCTTTGTTTGTTTTCTCAGTGTATGCCGGTAGGACGAAGAAGGCTTCAGTTTGATAACTCTAGTTGTTACTCAGAACCTGAACGTTCTCTGCACCGTCGACTCCGAGAAAACCGAGCCATGGCCACAGCTGAAGAGATGGCTTGAGAGTTAGAGATCCTCCGGACCCAAATGGAGGCACTGAAAGCCGAGAAAGACGACGCAGACGTAGACAAGGCTCGACTGCAAGAAGAGCTAAACGCCTATCCAAGGAATGCCAAGCAATACATGCATCCGGAACTGAGGGTGCCAGAATCTCCTATTGTGCTTCCTGCGATAGAGAAACCTTTTGTGCTTCCCACACTAAAACCCCCCGGAGACACCATCGTTACCAAAGTTCGGAAGCCACACACCACCGACGAGGCCGTGCTCGTTAACTACCCCGATTCCGACCCTTGTTCTTTAAATTCTCAGTTCTCCGGTATGATTTCTAAACCCTTGCTTGAAATTGCATGATTGATTATCTATAGGGTTAAATTTCATATCTTGAATCATGATTTTTAGGGAGATCGATAAGCATGCTTAAATTCCGTTCTAAAAATTCTTGATTGTGCTTAGTTGTTCATGTTTTAGGAAAAGATTATTCATGTTAGATTAGCTATTGTAACCCTTTAGTTAGGAAAGCATGAATTTTTCTTGTTCTAGATCTAAAAGTTCGAACTTTGCATGTCAAAATTCCGAGAAAATTTTAGCATGTTCGGGATGGGTGATTGAGTAAGTATGGGGTGTTTATACCCTATGGGGGATTTGTGGAAAATAATAGAAGATTGCATGCTTGATTTGTGCTGAATTAGAGGTAGATAAATTTCGGAAAATACTGGTTTTGATCTCGGCAGGTCGTTAACGACCCACCCAGGCTCGTTAACGACCCTGCACTTCATCATTGATCGATCCGAGCCCAGAATCGTGAACGACCCAATTGGGTAGTTTATGAATAATTCCGAGGTTAATTTTGAGACCAAATATGGGGTCTCGTACCTATTATTTTTGAGTGGATCTTATTGATGTTCGCATTTTTAGTATAATTTTTGATAGGTTTTCTTTGTTTATTAGGTTTAGTTTTGTTTAAGTTTAGGTTTAGTTTTGATTATTTTTAGTTAGTTTTGCATAAATCTGTGGAAAGAGTGGAATCTACACTATTTTGTGAATTTTGCAGGTTTTAGCAAGGAAAGAAGCTGAATGGAGCTGAATTTGGAGCATCACAGTGAAGGACGGGAGAGTGCAAGATTTAAGATGTCTAAGCTTAAGAGTACAAGAGGAGGTGTTGAAGAAAACAAATCCCAGGATCGTTAACGAGGCTGTGAAGGGTCGTTAACGAGGCCACGAAGAGAAAGATTTCGAGTATTATTTTTATTATTCACCGATCCTGAGCGGGAATTTATTTCCGTATCGGTTGAGTATCTTTTTAGAATCTTTATGGGTTATTAGAATATGTATTTTAGATAAAAGGCATTCAACACACAATCTTACTCATCAAACATGCTCAACTATGTCGGGCTTAACCCCGACCCTAGAAAAATAGACTACTCACTACTCATGATTAAGAAACTAAAAACTTCAACAAAAATAAACATTGAAACAAAACTTCAAACTTAAATTAATAACAAAAAGATATTGTCTTACAGAGATTCAGAAGAAAACCGAAAAACATACACCGAACCACAAACACGATCAACGAACACTCGGCAACTGTCGTCTTCCGAACCTCGTCACCGACTTCCGATCCGATTCTCTCTCCTTCGGCCTTCCTCAAAACCTTCTCCAAAATCAAGCCCCCTTTCTCTTTCTATGCTAGATAGAAGGGTATTTATACTAAAAAAACCTAAAAACTAAAAAGGCTAAAAGATAAAAACTTTCCTAAAAAGATAGAAACAATCTCTAAAAGATAGAAATAAAATCTAGAAAGATATTTGAACCCTAAAATACATATTCTAACAACCCCAAAAGATTCTAAAAAAGATACTCAACCGACACGGAAATAAATTCCCGCTCAGGATCGGTTAATAATAAACATAATACTCGAAATCTTTCTCTTCGTGGCCTCGTTAACGACCCTTCACAACCTCGTTAACGAGCCTGGGGTTTGTCTTCTTCGACACTTCTTCTTGTACTCCCGAGCTTCGACTTCTTCAATCTTGCACTCCTCCGTCCTTCGCTGCAATGCTCCAAATTTAGCTCCTTTTAGCTCCTTTCCTCCCTAAAACCTGCAAAATTCACAAAATAGCGTAGATTCCACTCTTTTCACAGAATTATGCAAAACTAACTAAAAATACTCAAAACTAAACCTAAACTAAACAAAACTTAACCTAATAAGCAAAGAAAATCTATCAAAAACTATACTCAAAATGCGAACATCAAGCCCTAAGACTATCTCAAACCAGGAAACTTTTAAACATAATTTGGAAACTCCTGGTCAACATATCCTAAAGTAGAATATTGAGGAATCATATTCTAAGAAAAGAGATATAAGCAGTGGCGGATCTAGGATCACAACTATGGGGGGTCGAGCG
This sequence comes from Fallopia convolvulus, assembly GCA_964016875.1. Lineage (NCBI taxonomy): Eukaryota > Viridiplantae > Streptophyta > Magnoliopsida > Caryophyllales > Polygonaceae > Fallopia > Fallopia convolvulus. The sequence continues at coordinate 36,559,565 of OZ024724.1, read as the reverse complement.
TTCAACAACCATAGTAGTAAAAAAAAAATTCGAACAAATCAAATTAGTTTAAATATTAAAATATCATATAATAATAAAACTAAATATAGTTTTACATAAAAAAGAGAACAAACGTACAAATCAAACTACATTTGACTCCTTGCTACGAGACAATTGGCATCTACGAGTATCTAAACTTTGAAAACGATTCAAAATAGGTTCATTTTCAATAGTTGCAAACACCTCTTTCTCAATAAATACTACCAAACTATCATTCAACCACCCATCTCTCATCTTGTTTCTCAAATCACTCTTCACATATTTCAATCCAGAAAATACCCTCTCAACAGATGTTGTAGCAACCAGTAGGAGTAAAGCTAATTCAGCGGTAGATCAATGGATACAATTTATCTTTTGAAGTTTCCTTCATCTTCTTTGCAAAACTTTCAATGCCCTCCACATCTGAGAATCGTTCATCCCTTCTTACATCAATTAAAAATGTTTCAAATTCTTGAGGCATTAATGAAAAATCCGTACTTGAGAAGTCATTTGGATAAAAACGAGCAAGATGAACAAGCTTCCCCACATCAAAATTAGAGAATCCATTCTTTGGATCAAGACATACAAAGCCACTAAGCAAATCTGTACTTGCTTAAGAGAACCAATGGTTGAACTCTAGTAGAATTGAATCAACAAGCTAGTAGCATTTCAATGAGAGATATTAAAAAAAATTGAAACTTTAATCAAGAAATGTAGAATAAAGCTATAACATATTTTATTACCTCATTAAAGATTTCAATCTTGTAATGATGCTCATTGGTGATTTTTATCCCGCCTCTCTTCATACGAACCAACCTTGGAACAATGTCTTGCATATTAATTACGGGAATACCATGAGCTTGACAAAAAGCCTCTACTTCTTGTACTAAATCATGCGATCCAGAATCTCTATACTTTTGTAGCTCATCCTTCACCACTCTAATTTGCTTGATAGCATTTAACATGTTTTGGTCTCTTTCTTGCAAAGCCATAGATAATGCATTTGTCATACCAAGCAAACGCTTCATCAAAAACATAGGAAGGACAAACTCATAACTTTGCATTTGGCGAAACACACCTCTGGCTTGGGCACTTGACTCACGTTCAGTGCCATCTTCAAACACATTTGCAAGAACTTCGAAAACTGAAGATCACATATTTTTGAGGCGGACTATGGTAAGATAATGTGATCCCCACCGAGTTGCACCAGGTCTTTTCAAAGAAGTTTCTTGATTTTTCCCGTACCTGAAGAAAGTTCTCCTTTTTCAAGCTCCAATACCTTTCTAGAATGCTCCAACTGTCAAAGATTGCCAGCCCTTTTACAAGAAGATCCACACAAGTTCACAACTATTCCAAGATAATTGAAGAAGTCACAAACATATCGATTCAACTTGCATACATCAACAACTACTAATTGGAGTTGATGTGCAAAACAATGCACATACCAAGCACTGGGATTTTCCCTCAAAATAAGTGCCTTCAAGACCTTAAACTCGCCCCTCATATTTGATTCACCATCATACCCCTGACCTCTCAATCTAGATAAAGATAAACCATGTTTGGCAAACAAAGAATCAATACCTTTCTTCAAACATATTGCCGATGTCTCTCTTACATGAACCAAACCTAAAAAACGCTCCACCACTTCTCCATGTTTGTTTACATATCTAATCAGAACTACTATTTGTTCCTTCAAAGAGCAATCACAAGACTCATCAACCAAAATGGAAAACAATCTATCACCAAGGTCAGCCAATATTACAAGAGTGGTCTCAACTGCACAAGCATGAACCATGTCTTTTTGTATTGTTGGAGCTATCATCTGATTATTTGCAGGTGCATTTTTCAAAACAACACTACCAATATCATGATTTCTCAAGCCATACCATGTTAACAACTCCAAAAAAGTACCTCTATTCAAAGAAGTAGATGACTCGTCATGTCCTCTCATAGGCAACCCTTGACATAAAATAAATCGAATGACATCAAGAGCTGTTGTCAAACGAATACGGTAAGCTTCTTCTCTTCTCAAATGCTTCCTTGAACAATATAGCTCAAACTCTGTTTTTGATTTTTGAAATTCTCAAGCTCAATTCTTGCTTTGTTATGTGGACTATTAGCCGAACCAACATGAAGTCTAAACTTTTCAGTTGCCCTTCTCCAATTACAAAACCCATTCTTTGTAAATGCTTCATCCCCCGGGTTGTAAAGCTTGGACTTGAAAAGAAAACACCAAAAGCAAAAGGCGGCATCATTCTGAACACTATACTCCAACCAAACAAACTCATCAATCCAATCACCTCTAAAAGCTCTATTTGCATCCCCACATTTCTTTCTCGGAAAATCATGTCCTTTAGTTTGGCAAGGGCCTTTGGCTACATATTCTCTCCGTATCCGGTCTCTAATACTAATATCAAAACTCTCAATAGGCTTGCGTAACCCCGAATCAGAGACAATATCTGTTTCAGCAATTTCAACTTCATTCATTTCAGCATCATTCAGATTAGCTTCTAATTCAACATTTGTAACTAAGATATTCGCATTAGAAGCTTGCGGTGGTTGCTCAACACTTTCCGAATCAAATGAAACTCTTGGCTTTTTTGTAAAATATCTCTCCATTTATCTAAATATTCCACAATCCACATCAAACAAGAACAAACCAACGAATCAATTCACATAAAACAACAACAAATCAACAACTAATCCACATCAAACAACAACAAATCAACAATTAAATTCAATAACCTAGTAATATCAAATTTTTAACAATTAATAAAATCTGAGATTTTGCCCAATTGCCCAAATCCCAATTAGCATCAAATTTTTAATAAATAGTTAAATAATTAATAAAACTAACATTCAAAGTCCAAATCTCCTTGCCCAATGCCGAGATTTTGCCCCAAATCTAAAAAATTAGGGTTTTGTCAGCGGTTAGCCTCCAATATGAGAAATTACACTCGATTGCGACTCGGGCTCGGGGCTCCAATTGACGTGCCGACGTGGTGCGGTGGTGTCCAGGCGTCCGGCTAAACCACGTAAGTCGCAAGGGATCGATCAGGCGCAGCCGCGCGCTGTTGGATTTGAGACTTCGAGGTTTTCGTTTGTGAGAAGTGAGCGACAAACTGCACATGCTTCAATTTTTTTTTTGGAATTCCTGGTTTTTTTTTGCTAGGAGTGGGTATTTTTTTTACCTTTTTTAAATCCTAGTAATTGAGTATAATACTGAAAAAGTGAAATTTGAAACTCATCGTTTCATTACAAAATTTTTGGCCGGATTCATTTCGTTAAAAGCATCGTTTTGTTTTTCTATCTTCCTGATTCATTTAATTTGGCTGAAAAGTGGGCATCTTCCTCTGTTCAGCTGTTCTTCGAGAGACAAAACCCGTTTGAAGGCTTGAAGCTCATCAATGGAGGCCTACAATGGCAGCTCGCGCCCGGCGACCTCGCAGGCCTCTCCCGCTCTCCGCACCTCAGGCAACCTGCCCACCCATGCCCCTGAACCTCTCCACCCCTAAGGGGCATATACACTAATACTAAAAAAATTTCCAGCGAACGGGGGGCAGTTGCCCACCCCTGCCCCCCCTAAATCCGCCGCTGGATATAAGTGATAAGAAATTAATGAGGTGTCAACAAGTAAAATTATCCTCAAGAGAATCAATAGGTTTCAAACATTCCTTACGAAGTCCTACCTAATCTTAGAGAGATCTTACCTAATCTTCACATAATGTATAGAGCCACACAGAGGTTACAATAAGGTAGCACACCTTTATTGTTGCACATATTAACGAACCTATCCAATTGATTAGGTTGATCTAGAAGTTAGAGGAGGCGCGGTAAGTTTTGCCAGGTTGCCACCCCTTCGTTATGACATTGTGTAAGACGATCATTTTCTTATGCTTGGCCTCAGTGAGCCGTAGTGAGAAAGGTGCTTGTAGCATAGATCCACCATTGAGGTTCCAAACGACACCCCATTGATGGTTTATGAGAAGCCAAGACCCGGGTTGCCCCACTTGGAGTTCAACCGCCTTCAGTGCCCCGTCCTCATCCAAGTACTCAATCACAATTGAAAAGTAGTAAAGGTTTGATCTAGAGTTGACATGGAACGCTATGTTTACACTTGGAAACTTGCAGTTCACCCTATAATTAACATGTACGCAAATACACTCCACTAGTTTAGACCGAAAAAGAAGAAGAAGGAACGCACACCATCAGAATCCAAAACTATGGACAGAGTGCTAATTTGATCAAGTCTAAAGATGTAAAATCATTAATTTAATGTGAACCTTTTGTGCTCTATTGGAATGCGTCCAACGTTACGAAGTTGCTCAGCTTGACCAGATCTAGCCATGGCTCCGAAAGCGGCTCCACTTAGATCAAAGTGGTTTAGCCATGGTGGAGGAGTGCAAGGCTTAGTTCGCTTGGTTGGTTAATGTAGAGTAAATGACGTGAGAATGCAAGGACTGAGGTTTAAGGACGGATTGAATTAAGAGGTAAGAAATGAATGGCAAAGATTGCGGAATTTTAACGTAATTAAAACAAGGAAAAAATACTTATAATAATACAAAGTATCCACTTTAAACAAATAATAATACGAACTTTAAAAATCACCAACAACAATATGAACTATTAAGATCTTAACAAAACATAATATGAAGTTGAAAAATGACTCGTAATAATACCAAGTATTTGCTTTGAACCAATAATAATACGAACTATAATCAAGTATCCATTTTTTGTAGTAGGCATTAGTGAAACATATTAGAATGTGTTGTAGCAGGCAACAAATTGAATGAAGTTAGGCTACACTCAGGAGGCGGCGAAGAAAGAGAGAGGAATTAGGTCGCCAAATGGTATGTGGTGTCATAACTCTCAACGAATTCAGTTTCAAGAGAGAATAGGTGGGTGAGAGAGTGAGGAGATAATGAAGATGACCAATATAGAGAAGTTGGAAAGGATGATGGTTGGGACTTGGGAGGGAAGAGATGACACATGCATGTAAATTGAAGTGTTAATTAGGAAAAAAAGAGGTGTCAATTAATTTGATGCTATGCCATAATTTTGGGTGCCACGTGATATGTTTCATTGAAGAACTAGCTATCATATTGTTTTGGGTTAATATTATAATAGTTCATATTATTATTATTATTATTTTGATTAGGTAAGAATACGGTTTATCGGACATACCCGATAAAACCGAGAGGCCGAGTAAACGGCAGTCGGAAAACCGACAAGAGCAAGCAAAGCAAGATAAGAAAGTACAAATGACGAAAAAGGCACTAGAGTAGTGGGGGAGAAGTGTGGGGCTAAAGAACAACGTCTTTAGCATTTTGGTCAAAAGCGGACAAATATGATGAAGTGGACTACTAACTTTGCCTCCACCGGGATGAATGATCTTTAGCACCCTCAAGAACGTCCAAGCGACCGCGCCAATCACAAACGAACCACACCCAATCCTAGAGCCAAATCTCGGAATTGTACCAATCGTGCTAGGGTCAAAACCTGCGAAAAGAAACCCAACAAAACACGAACAAGCTAACCAAACCAAACAAAAAAACAAACCAAAACACACCTAGTAAAAGCAAATAAGGATCCAACCACAAAGCCCAAAACCAAGGTGTTCAAAAGCCCGAGCCTAAAAAGGCAAAACAAAGGCCCAAAGGCCACCAAAGGTCACGAAATATCTCCAAAACCACAACAAAAGCTATGAAGAAGCAACATCCACATTACACAATATGGCATTAAATGGACCTAAGCCCAGATAACCAAACTTCAATCCACCAGAAGTGAGTGGAAAGTGAGTGAATCAAAATGAACCACATAGGCCATCACACACGACCATTCAAAGGAACGGCACCAACATACGGTTAAACGCAAAAACACAGCACTCTCAGAAGCTTCATCCACTTCCTCAGAAAAACAGTGGCATATAACCAGGTACAAACCAACACAAAGATCATCGTAGCAAACGGCTCCAATCAAGTGACAAGGTTGGCTACCAAATTCTACAAGAGTAGAACAGACGATGTATGCCCAAACAAGATAAAGGGACGACACAAACTTTCGATGAGCAACAATCAAGCAAACGACACCGAAACTTCAAAGGACCGGTCGAATTTGGACAGAGAATTGTCACCAGTAAAAGAACGAGCTTCTTCAAGACGTAAAAATATAAGCAAAAAACCACACAAATATTCTAAGTGGTCGATTATTGTTTTAGAATCCCAGAAAAAACTGAGCTTTCAACATGTACAAGTTTATCCAAAAATTTGTCATCAAACAAAACACAACAATTTATGAATTATTGCTTGATTTTCTCAATCTTTAAGGATAGGTAAGGACAGATCCACCTTCGACTTTCTCAGTCATTGAAGGAGGAAGAGAGTCAAGGAAGAAATCTAAAGAGGTAGCCATGTTCATACTTTCTCTATTGTTTTTTAATTTTCTCACAAGGGAAAGTTAGAGAGAAGAAGGACACTTCCCTATCGGTTATGAGATATAGTTTATATTATTAATATTATTATTGATTTAAAGCGGATACTCCATATTATCATAAGTCATTTTTTTCTTAAAACAATGGCCCAACGATCTAACCAAGTAAAACAATGGATGGAGTACACAAAGGAGTATCAAATTAAGGAACAGAAAATCTAGACTGAAATTAGCCATATATAGTTTTATACTACTATTTTTCTTCAGTTTTATTTCGGAAGCGTCCCCTTCAAAGACCCCAAAAATCAAAGCATTAAGCATGCATGTGCACTCCCATCATCATGCACCCATCAACTATCATTAATTCATGGTCCACCATTAATATAATTTACCCAAAAAATGGACGGCACATACGCACCAAAACATCTCAATGTTTTATGGTGCATTTAACAAAAATAGAAGATACAAGTCTAATATATAAGTTTGAAAGTTATTTTTTTATTGTCAATTAATGTTAGAATAAAATCACATTTAACATGTGTGTTGGACTTAACACTTGAGCCCATCTTTCCTGTAATAAGTGATTTGAATATGATGGTTCAGCTAAAGGACCGGGTGAATCCGCTAGTTAAACTTGTGAGAGTTTACAAATGAAAGCAAGATTGTTGCTGTTCAATTATAAATCTAATATCAGAAAATTGAGAGATTATAAATCTAGTATATAAGTTCATGACCCTTATAACAGAACTTATATTCGTTCGACTGAAAATAAAAACAAGTTGATCGAGCTATATAATAGGACTTAGTAATTAAATAAAACAAGATAGAGACTTACGTACATTTCAGCCAAGAAACGAAAGCTAGTTAATTAACTAGAATAATATATACAAACTTGAATGAATGGTAGTTGATCAGAATGTTTTAAGGAGACAAACGGCAACTCAAAAGTAGTCCCTGCCACACACACCTTTAGAAAAAGTGGTAGTTAGGTAATCACTTTGGCATCTATAACTATAACTACAACTATAACTTCAACTACTAGCTAGGGGAATCTCCTGAACCTCAAGAATCCAGTCTTCCAGTCTTTGCAATCTAGCTAGCGTTGTGAACCTTAAGCTACATCTTCTTAATTCATAGCTTCTTTACCTTTTTCTTTTTGTTTTTGAGCAAAGGCAGAAGCTATCTATCTTCGTACATGGGAGCTAGGAATATCCAATGCTAAAAATAGTAACTACTTGCACAGTTTTACTGTAAATTATTCAACTCCAAAAATGCATGCTAAAGTTCGATCACTAGCTATCATAATGTGCCCGGACATTACTTATTAATTACATCTTTATGGATAACTGTCAATTCCATTTTAATTATAAACATAATATTTAGGCATGTTGTGTCACATGTGTGTAGTTCTTAACCGCTCATTAAATTACGTAACGTTTAGGGTCCGTCCGTTCGACAACCTCCAACTCCAACTTGTCAAAGCCGTGCAAGATAATTGGAGCTGTCCTTGGAAGATTGAGTTGACCCGATTAGACATTTTGTGCTTGTTGGCCTGAGTTCAAAGCTGGAGCATCTCCCACGTTTTATGGAAAGTTAACTATGTGGCGAACTTCATTGTTGGATCGTTCCAACAAGTTTCCTCTTTCCGGATTGCTATTGACCCAAGCCTTTAAGGTCTCATCCGCAAAGATGTTATAAGACGGTCTACCTCCTGCGAGCTTAAGCCCCCTAATTTCTTTTATCATCAAAAAAAAAATTTATTCAAAAGTGTGGCTAATTCATTCCTGGTTACCCAAATTTCATGTAGAAAACATAATCAAGCAACTTTATACAAGCAAAAATGTATATATAATATATATATAATTGACACGGGTCTATTTTTTCGTTTTATTTTGTTAGACGGCAGGTTTCAACACAAAATTTTAGTAGGCCTAGGCCTCCAAGATGAGTTGAACTATGCTCATGATTTATGTTCCTCATTGGAACAACTAGCTCTTGATTTCTTGGGTTGCATGCTAGCTTCAGAAGTTTAAGTAATCACTACCTAAATGCACTCTATATCTATTTCCCTTGAAAAAATGCAGCTTAAATGGCAGACACACACTTGAATGGTAGTTGGTATTATGCTTAATATTTTTCCTCGCAAGGATTAAGAATATGATCGATCAGGTGGGGGAAGAAGATCCAAATATGATTCCTTGTGCTTGGGGCTGGTTTGTCTTTAGAATCATTTTATTCCCACTTTAATTAAAAAAATTGGAAAGGATGGATGAAACTAAAAGAAAAAGCACCACTACTGTCCAAAAAGCACTACCTCGAAATTTTATATGTAGTCATGAAAATCTTTTGACCAAATTTTGCTCATACTTCACCCAAATTAAGCATATCCATTATACCCATAGCTCGTTGGTTCAATTCATTGACAAATATAACATTTTAATTAAATGGAAAATTGAATAAAATAACCCAAACATTGAGCTGAGGATTATTGCACAAAATAGCCTAAACTTTTAATGTAATGGCAAATAGCCTAACTATGGGGAGGTTGCAAATGCTAGCATAATAATCGTTAAATGCTAAGATATCTATTTTCTTTGCGACACTAAATATAAAGTGCACAAGATAACGAGCAAGGCAATATGAAATAATAAAGAAGATCAAGTATAAACCTTCGTCTTAAATCCATGGTAAGACCCCCATATCTCCTTGTATGGGGGAAGGATTACATGTAAATGTTACATAAAAATAAGATTACAATGATGTCACAACTATCTTGCAATATAATAAGAAAGGTGTGATGCTCTTTTACACTCTTTCTCCTTCTACAATAAAGCCGTATACAACCTCTAGACTACATGTAGAAATCTTCCCATAAGATTTCAACTTAGTTCGTGCCTCATATCTTACCGGTCTCTCGGTGTGCATTAGAGACTCAGGTAGACTGAACATCTAACTAAACTATAAATAAATATTTAAAAAAAAAATCCTAACTCTTTCTCCTAAAGTTCAGATTTCTTCCCAGCTGAAATCTTTTTCATGGGACGAAGTCAAGATTTTTTTTCCCCTACACAAACTATTGTACAAAATAAAGGGAATCACGACTTAATGTGTGATAGGCTCACTAGCTACTCGATCACGACTATAGCCAAATCCATTTTTCTCTTCTTTTCTTTACAGGTTCTTACTATAAAACTACACTAGTATGACAAGATTTCAAAAAACATGCCAAGACAAAAAAAGCAAAAAAAAAAAAAAAGCACTCAAGAACAAATTGAAGATGTTTACACCAGCCTTTGATACTTTGAGGAGCAGTTTGGTGAAGAAGAAACAGACCCATCAAATTTGTCAAGGCCCCTCTTGTTGTTGGTGTTGGTGTAGACCACACAACCATTAATGGTCACCGGCGGAATCTCGATTCTGTGGAGCTGGGGCGGCGGGTGCTGCCACTGTGGCAGTGGGCCCGCCAGCAGCAGCGTCTGGAGTAGCGGCCCCGCCTCCATTACGGCCTGCAGGAGCTTTCCTTTCTCCGGCAATGGCCTCTGCTTACCTGAAACCAATATTACTTACTTATCAGCCCAGTGTAATCTAAAGTTGTAGCCAAGTGAAGGAAAAAAAGAGAAATTAAAGAGTTACCTAAAGTTGCAGCCAGATTTGGCGGGAGTGAGGAAGAGAGTGTCGAGGAAGAGGGGGTTGGTAATTTAGGGTTAATTGGCTCAGAGATGATGCTTTCGTCGCTATCGGAAGAGGTAAGGCTAGTGCTATTGACATTGTTGTTGCTTTTGATGTCAGCAGTGGCTACTACTTTAACTTTAGAAGAGAAAGAAACACTAGTGGTCTTGTTCAATTTGCGTTGCAGTTGTTGGAGTTGTTGCTCAAGGGAAGTCTTATCAAGGAGGAGCTTCTGAGCGTGGTAGTGAGCCTCATCTCTTTCCTTGACAGCGGCCATCAAGAGATGTTTGATGTGAGCCAACTCCTCGTCTTTCCTCGAGATCTCGTCTTGGGCTGCTACAATGGTTGCCTCTAGCTCCATTGTGGTATGCACTAGGAATCTTTTCAGCTCTCCCATCTCCTGCAGTTTCACATCAAAATTCCAATCTATTCAAATCGGACAAAATCCGTACGTCATTCTATGAGAATTAATTATCAGCTGCTTTTTTTAATGTTTTACCTCTTCTTCTGGGTAGTAAAGCCATCCAAGAGGGCTGCATTGCTCCATTCTTGCCTGAAACAGATGGAAGAAAAGCCAGGGTGGAGAGTAGTTTAGCAAGTGAGAAGCTTTTTTTTGGACAACTACTTATAAGGACAGAAAATGGGAAATATGGTTAAGTAGGTTGTTTTGCTTTCTTGGATTCATGGGACTATTGGGACATGTGGGGCCCGACATAAAAGTGAGAGGGAGGAGGACCCAAAAGGAAAAAAGAAAAGCCATAAAAAGGCACAATATATATGCTCATTGCATCTTAATTTTTTTTTTTTAATTTTGACACTTTACTTACTGTTCTGGATTACCAATTGCTAATGGTCTTAAAGTGGAAGGAGTTTAGCAAATATGAGTTCCGTACATGAGCGTGAATTACACTCCTAATGACCCCATTCTTTTTCAATTTTTAACTAGCTAGATTCATCAACCACAAGAACCGAATTAAGTTGGTTGTGACCAGGGTTATAAATTGGCCAACAATGGCATCTTCTATGATATATGGAGAATTTACAACATAAAAATTGGATTCTTATGGTTTGAATTTGTAAGATTATGACTTCATCACATTTTTTGTGGATCCAAATCAAAGGTTGCCTACAATAAGGACCAAACTAAAGTGGTACGTTTCTTATGGTTTCATATCTCTTTGACGTTATGTGAAAGGTTATATGAATAGTTTCGAACATTTGATTCAGCGGTTGGGCCTTTAGGGTAGTTCCCCAAGGTCACCGTTTCGAATCTCTCGAGCGGCAGTTTGCCCTTTACTCTTTAGAATTGGTTAGTAACCAGAGTTCTCATACCTACTGGATGCTCTAGGCGAACCCATGTAGTACTTGTGGCGACCCTAATACTTCCCTTATAAAAAAAAAGGTCATATGTTTAGGTTGTTGGTTCATTTCTCCAATACCTAGTACAAAACATGCTGTTGGGCAGTTTGATTACATAGACAAGCTTGTTTGAGCTCACTACGAGGAAAGGAGGTGGAAGGAGGCTAAATCACCAATTTTTTTTCCCCCTCACACTTTGGATCATAGAAGGGAATCAAACATTATATTATGAGCACATTGCTTTTGTATGCATTTTTTTTTTCTGAAATAATTAAGGTTTATATTGGAAGACAAAGGAATGTAACTTGGAGTAGGGACACCAACAAATTGTAGAGAATGATTTTGTCTGAAATTGCAAGAGAAAGTAATGTTCTTCCACATATATAGACATTATAAGATGTCATATAGGATTTCATTGTGCCTCCTATTTTAATGTAAGCGTGCATGCATTTGCCTTATCCTGAAACATAAATATAAGTGTGCGTAATTTTATTTTATTTTTTAAAATGTTCATATTTCATTGGTTCACTCAGGAACGGTTATACCACTAGGTGAACTTTGAACGGAATTATAAATTACTAGTAATTATGCCCGTGCTACGCACGGATCAAAATTTTATCGATAATTTTCTACCAGTTAATGTATTATGGTCTACAGTTTACATTATTTTATGTTGTTGTTTTTAGTTTGAATTATTAGTTGTTTAATTTTATATTTTCCATTGTAGTAACAGCTTAAAAGTGTGTTTTGTAAAAGAAACTTGTAATTCTAAATAATTAAAATTTATGAAATTTATTGCTACTATCTTATTTATATATATTAAAAATTATATTCTTAATTATTTAAGAGGTTTATGCTTAGTTAGTTCTAAACAATCAAATATTATTAATCAATATAAAAATTGTTTTGGAGTCGCTTCATTAGATACATGTTATAATTAACCTTCTCTATCGTATAATAGAGGTAGTGTTTATAGGCAAGCACTGCATCATCTAGTTATCTTCCCCCTTTTCATGTAACACTACATCATCTAGTCATTTTCCCCCTCTTCATATAAACACCATATATATACACACAATTACTCATTAAATATTTTTTATTTAATCGAGTGATAGTTTGAATATGTTCTAAAGGCATACATATATGGTAGCAAATATTATATCGAAACTCATAAAAATGGATGATTGAGATTAATTCCATCAAGATCTAAATCTTAAAAACTAAAGCAATCCAATCAAGCCTTGCAAAAAGACTCATTTGTCAATCCAAGCAACAATAGTGTTTCGAATGGATAAATAGCATATAAATATAAAATTATTTGACATGGATCTATAATGCCATAGCATAAAAATTTGTGAAAAGGATGGCTTCTTTTCGCAAACTATAATAAAAAAATTCAAGTGATAATCATTTTGTGTTATATATCTAAAAATAGATTTTAACTATTTATAAAATCAATGATAAAAATACATTGATGATTTACCTTTGTTACAAAAGAAATCTCTATCATTCTTTCTTTAGTCTTCTACTCTCCTTCCATATATAGGCAAAAATATAATCATATCACTAACACTAAAACTAAACAAACAAATGTTGAAAAATACAATTTGTGTAAAGATATGAATCAATATAATACATTTTCCAATTTGTATAAAAATAATTAAATAAAAATTAAAAAGTATTTAGATTTAAAATATAATAAGAATTTACCTCAATAATCTTGGTGTAGATTACATCATAAACATGACTATATGAGCATTTCTTCAAACTACAAACTTGATGCAAATAATTTAGTTATTTTCTATTTTTTCTTATCTTTTCCTTACTCAACAATACCCTTCTTTTATTGTATGTGAATATCTCCATATTTCTTCATATCAGGCTTCACTATAATTGCATTTATAGGTAAGATAAAATTTAGCTACTAAAAATAATAAAAAAAAACTTTTAACCTTCCCTCACAAATGAAAGAGTTGATTTGTGACTACTTAACAATTATAAAGTGGCAAATAAATTGGTTCAAATTTATTGTTCTCATATTAATTCATATATTTTCTTTTTGACCTTCCAACTCTCCTCTCAACAGTTTTAAAAAAGAAATTAGTGATAAATTACATTGAATTAGATTAAATTACACTGAATATGATTAAATTAGTGGTAAATTCTATCTTATCCTTTCACATTTATTGTTCTCAAATTAATTCATATATTTTCTTTTTGACCTTCCAACTCTCCTCTCAACCGTTTTAAAAAAGAAATTAGTGATAAATTACATTGAATTAGATTAAATTACATTAAATATGATTAAATTAGTGATAAATTCTATCTTATCCTATTAGTCAAATCCTATTAATTATATGAGCATTGATGACTAAAAAGCTTCTCTCTAATTTTAAATATTTATTATAGATATAAAATTTATTGTATGCTTACAATGAAATAATAAAATATCTTATTATTTGTATGAGCATTAATTGCCCAAGTTATTTAACTTTATAGTATTATAGATAGTTGCAAAAAATAAAAAATAAATTATTAGTTTTTTAAATGTAAGAAATGACATTTTAATTTTTAATATTATTAATGTTTGTGTATGAGAATTATAGAGTTTAGTTCAAATGAAACAAAGTCTTATCCTAAAACGTGAAACGAATGCACTTTTTCTAGTTCATAGTGCACTTTTCATACAAAAGTGCATTGAAAAATACAAAAAGTGCAATTCGAAAAAGTGCACTACAAAAATACGAAAAGTGCACTGAAAAGTACGAAAAGTGCAAATGCGAAAAAGTGCACTCCGAAGTAGTAAAAGTGCACTATGAACTAGGAAAAGTGCATTCGTTTCAGGATAAGAGTTCATTTCAGGATAAGAGTTCGTTTCATTTGAACCAAACTCGAGAATTATATAGAGAAAAGAAAGTAAAAATAGATTATTGTATTATATACAAACTTTAAAAATCTACTTATAAATGTAAAGTCAAGTTATTTTTGCTTAGACATAAAAAATTGATATATACACGATTGAATCTCAACGTGTGTTGTCATTCATGCTGAAAACAGAACAAGAGAACCACATATATACAAGCAACTAATAGTCTAAACCTAAGGAGGATCTGAACTAACATTGGAATGATATAACAACTTTCCCAAATAAAGAAGATTGAGATCGGGCCGCTGCATAAATTGTGACATGATATGAGCAGAATAGGCGAGTTCGGGCCGTGTCAAGCACAAGTAGATTAGTTGTCCAATGAGTTTGCGGTTGGCCTCGACATCATGAAGAGTTGGCGAGTCTGTCAAGGCAAGTTTGTGATGTTACTCCATGGGGAAATCGGTTGGTTTGGCTCCGAACAGACCCGTCTCGCTGATGATATCAAGTGCATATTTGCGCTGGCAAAGCTAGATGTCGTCCGGGTATCGAGCTACCTCCACTCACTACACCATTATGTAGATTTAGTGACCATATTTTCACGACCACTTAATATTAGCGACCATTGGTCGCTAAATATGGCGTCCACATGGTCGCCAACCCCATTTGGTCGCAATAAATGCGCGGACAATTTTCCCGCCAGATGTTGGCGACCATATGGTCGCTACATATAGCGACCACATGGTCGCGAGACACCAAACCTATGTCAGCGACCATATGGTAACCAGCGACCATATGGTCGCTATATTTAGTGATCATATGGTCCCTGACATAGATCAGATGTTTTGGCAGGCAACATCATTTTTGGCGGGTGAAATCCCGCTTTTTTTTGCAACCACATGGTCGCTAAAAAAGTATTTGGTAAAATTACCACCAAATCAATATATATACCTAGATGTGTAAAAACTTCACTCTCATTCCGCCACCTTCACACAACCTCATACATAACTCTTTCCAAAAAAATTCACAAAAGAAAGAAACAATCATTCACAAAACTCAGTTGGTTATAGGAAGGAATTACGTCAATTTTTCCGACAAGTTCATCAAAGTTATGTATTTAAAACTTAATCGCCACATTTAATTCCGTCATGATATCGTTTTACACAAATATTGCTTGTAGAAAGTATTCGTTTATATATTTATAAGAGATTGTGTTAAGTAATTGTTAAATTCATATAGTATAGCAATCAATTAAAGAAAGATTTTGTTTACATATACAGTATGTCGCGACCAAATGGACGCTAATTAGCGACCATATGGTCGCTACCACCAATCAGCGTCCATTTGGTCGCCACATCCAGGATTATATGTACTCGAATTGAATTTATTATAGTCTTATATTGAATTGCAAGAAGGAAAATGCGTGAATGGATGTTTGTGCGTAATTTAGATGGTTTTTTTAACAATGAGTTTTTGGCTAACGTTCAGCAATTTATCGACTTCTGCAAATCCATGCTGACATATGACCCATACGAATTAAGGTGTCCGTGTCGGAGGTGCATGAATAGGAAACGGATTCCTGTAGATGATGTACATTATCACATTGTTAAGGATGGGTTTGTTCCGAACTATTACCATTGAGTTTCGCACAGGGAGACAGATGAAACGTTCGTTGCATTATTGAATGAGTCTAGACAGTATGAAGGCTGTAGCAGTACTGATCCAGCACCACCAGTATTTGGGAATGATAATCGAATGGAGAAGATGGCCTATGATGGTTTTAATGCCCGAAGTCATTACACTGCTGATGATCTCGTCCAAAATGAGGGTATAAGGTATGAGAAAGGGGAGCAATATTATCATGAAGCGCCCAATACCGATGTACAACATATGTACAACATGTTGTCGGTCGCAAATAGGCCGTTGTGGCCGGGATGTGATATGACCCAATTGGAGGCGGCGACTGAGCTACTTTGCCTAAAGTCAAAGCTAAGGATGACAGAGCGTAGACATGACATGATCTCGGATTTCTACGGACGTGTTTCATACCCGGAGACCACTTTACCAGCCATATTTTACGACACGAAAAAACTAGTTGAGGGTCTTGGGCTTTCGTACAAGGCCATTGATTGTTGCCCAAACTCTTACATGATATATAGGGGTGCAGATGCATAATACGCGCCTTGCAAGATATGTGAGTATCCTAGATGGAGGCAAGGCAAGTCAAAGCTCAATCCCTATTCTCGTATGTTTTACTTGCCAATAAATCCACGGTTGTAGAGGTTGTACGCATCGATGGTGACTACCGAGCACATTAGATGGCATGCAGAGCACGTACAAGATGGGGTGATGAGACATCCGTCAAATGCAGAGGCATGAAGGCACTTCAATGCTGCGTGGCCAGATTTTGCAGCTAAAACACGAAATGTGAGACTAGGCTTGTGCATGAATGGTTTCAATTTGTTCGGGGTGTTCGGGTGCCAATACTCATGTTGGCCTGTGAATTTGACACCCTACAACCTTCCGCCGTTGATGTGTATGCGAGAAGAGGTTATTTTTTTGACGGTTATTGTTCCTGAACCGAAGAGTACGAAGCAAAAGTTGGATATCTACTTGCAGCCGTTGATAGCCGAGCTCAAGAATTTGTGGCTTAATGGGGTGTGCATATACGATGCTTGGAGAAAGCAAAATTTTGTCTTGCGTGTAGCTGTAATATGGACTATCAGTGAATTCCCGGCATATTCGATGTTGTCAGGTATGTTGTTGTACATATGCTTAATGAAATTGGATATATTATATATAATCATGCATATATGAAGCCGTGAAATTTAATGTGTTGTACCAAATATATGTTTGTGTAGGCTGGAGCACTTTTGGGAAATACGCGTGTCCTTATTGCATGGAAGACACTGATGCATTTTATCTAACACATGGACACAAAATGTGCTGGTTCGATTGCCACAGGAGGTTTACAGAACATGATCATCGCTTACGAAACAATAAGAACGATTTCAAGAAGGGTAGAAGGGAAAATCATGCTCCCCCGGTACTTCGTGACAGATATGAGATATTAGACCAAATTAACAATATGGGGTTGATGAAGATAACAGAAGTGGGAGCCGAGCAGCATAATAAGACGATCAGTAGAGGTTCGAGTTGGAAGAAGAAAATTTTTTTCTAGGACCTACCTTATTTACCCGGTATGTTGGTAAGCTATAATTTAGATGTCATGCACATTGAAAAGAATTTCTTTGACAATGTTTTCTTCACCATTCTCGATGTTCCGGGGAATTCGAAAGACAAGTTTTCGGCTAGAAGGATCTAAAGGAATTATGCAAGCGTCCGGAGTTGGAACACGACGAGGAGGACAATAGGTACCCAAGGCGTGCTATGCACTAGATTGTCATGAAAAACAAGTGCTTCTTGAGTGGTTGAGATCGATAAAATTTCCGAATGGCTACGTGTCCAACTTGAGCCGCTACATTGTTTTGCACAAGCTTAGACTCTTTGGGATGAAGATCTATGATTGTCATGTGTTCATGCAAAGGTTGATGACTGTTGCTTTTTGAGCATTTCTTGATGACAAAGTCTAGGAGCCTATTTCTCAACTAAGTGCGTTCTTCACGGACCCTCATATCCCTCCCTCCCTTCGATTCGCTCTCAATCTCTCGAACCCCACCGCCGCCTCCGCCTCCTCTCCGCCCGCCTCTCTCCATCGCCCGCCTCCATCCCAGCACGCCGCCTCCCAAACGCCGCCTCTCTCTCCTTGCCGCTCGTCGCACCACCTCGTGGAGCGTGTTCCGGTTCGTCGCGGCGCCCGCCGCCTTCAACGCAGGGACCGCCGCCAAGAACGTTCGTAGCGGCGCCCGCCACCTTCAAAGTAGCACCAACCGCCAAGAAGCATTCGTCGCGGAGCCTGCCGTTAGGTTGCCGCCAGCCCGCCGCCACCAAAACGCGCCCTCGTCGCCTCCTTTTCCGGGTATTTCTGGAATTTTGTTCCTCTTTTCGGTTAATTGAATTTGTAGTTTAGGGTTAAATTAAATTATTAATTTGTAGTTTAGGATTTTGATTGAATAAATGATAGATTTATGAATTGATAAAATAGTAGATTTGATGAATTTGGATAGAATTTGATTAAATTTGGCTTGAATTTGGATAGAGTTTGGATAGAATTTAATTGAATTTTGTGTTGTTGTTGTTGTTGTTGTTGTTGTTGTTGTTGTTGTTGTTGTTGTTGTTGTTGTTGTTGTTGTTGTTGTTGTTGTTGTTGTTGTTGTTGTTGTTGTTGTTGTTGTTGTTGTTGTTGTTGTTGTTGTTGTTGTTGTTGTTGTTGTTGTTGTTGTTGTTGTTGTTGTTGTTGTTGTTGTTGTTGTTGTTGTTGTTGTTGTTGTTGTTGTTGTTGTTGTTGTTGTTGTTGTTGTTGTTGTTGTTGTTGTTGTTGTTGTTGTTGTTGTTGTTGTTGTTGTTGTTGTTGTTGTTGTTGTTGTTGTTGTTGTTGTTGTTGTTGTTGTTGTTGTTGTTGTTGTTGTTGTTGTTGTTGTTGTTGTTGTTGTTGTTGTTGTTGTTGTTGTTGTTGTTGTTGTTGTTGTTGTTGTTGTTGTTGTTGTTGTTGTTGTTGTTGTTGTTGTTGTTGTTGTTGTTGTTGTTGTTGTTGTTGTTGTTGTTGTTGTTGTTGTTGTTGTTGTTGTTGTTGTTGTTGTTGTTGTTGTTGTTGTTGTTGTTGTTGTTGTTGTTGTTGTTGTTGTTGTTGTTGTTGTTGTTGTTGTTGTTGTTGTTGTTGTTGTTGTTGTTGTTGTTGTTGTTGTTGTTGTTGTTGTTGTTGTTGTTGTTGTTGTTGTTGTTGTTGAATTTGATAAAATTGGATTTATTTTGGTATAATTGGATTGTTAAATTTGATTGTTGGATTGTTGATAAAGTTGTTAATTTGTGTATACCTCTAAAAACATTTTCTAACACGTTTTACGGAATTTGGAAGCTTGCAGCCGTCGGGCATGGTGTCGCGGTGGTCCACACACATAATTACCGGCCAACCCGACGATAAGGCATTGGAATTCGACTTTTTCTCTGCCGCATTGAAGGCTCGTTGTTTGAGGCTTGGTGGGTAAATTTATTTTATTTCGCATTTAGTTTTACAAATTTCGTATTTATCGACTAATATGTTTCATTAATCGTGTTTTCGGTATTAACTAGACGCACTTTCGATGGGATCCCTTCCAACCAGGTATGGACGTCAAGACGGTCCGATTATTGTGGGAGAAGATCGCCAAGAAGCGGTACGACGACAAGTTTGAACGCCAGAAGAGGATCTGACATACCAATCTGGCGAACCACAGTAGCGGTTTGAGGTCCCACCTCGATACCATGCATCAATTGATACGTTGTTTTAATTTAAATTCCTTTAAATTAAGTTAATCTACCTTAATAATTAGTAACAATTGTTAACCATTCGTAGGAAACACAACGGGGTCACTAGGAATACAAAAGTTTGGAATAATAGAAATTAGGTCTAAGAGAGATGTCCTAAACAAAAGCTAGAAATTAGGTCTAAGAGAGATGCATCTACCTTAATATCTTTTTAGATTTTATGTCTATCTTTTAGAGATTGTTTCTATCTTTTTAGGAAAGTTTATATCTTTTAGCCTTTTTAGTTTTTTAGGTTTTTTTTAGTATAAATACCCTTCTATCTAGCATAGAAAAGGGGGGCTTGATTTTGGAGAAGTTTTTAGGGAATTATTTTAGAGGAGATTTGTGAAGGCCGAAGGAGAGAGAGATCGGATCGGACGAAGGTAACGAAGCTCGGTAGACGACGGTTGTCGAGTGTTCGTTGGTCGTGATTTTAGGTTCGGTATTTTTATGTTTTTTCGGTTTCTTCTGAATCTCTGTAAGACGATATTTTTCTTATTAATTTGAGTTTGAGTTTTGTTTCAATGTTTCTTTTTATTAAAGTTTTTAGTTTCTTAGTCATGATTAGTGAGTAGTTTATTTTTCTAGGGTCGGGGTTAAGCCCGGCATAGTTGAGCATGTTGGATGAGTAAGATTGTGTGTTGAATGCCTTTTATCTTTTATTGAGATTTTTTGTTGTGCTTAATACCTAAATGAAAGTTGAGGTAATTTGAGTTTTAACTTGATTGAAAGAGAAAGTTAGTAACTTGAAGGTTGATATTGTTTGAAAACGAAAGTTTCAAGCTTTAAGATCCAAAACAAGCAATTGAGTGAGAGTTTATGAAAGTAGATTAATTTACTTGTTATGTCAACGAAAGTTGATGACTCTATCTATTTAAAGGCATGATCTTATCTTCTTACGGAATTCTTATGCTTGGCTATGTTGTGGTGTCCCTTGTCCTAGATTTTTTGCTTTATTTGAGTTATTTCTGGTAAATCTTCGTTGCTGAGTACTTGCCTCGGTACCGAATTTTAATTAGAATTTTATTAGGTCGTTAGTTAGTATTTTTGTGTTCGATGGCTCGGTGACGATCCTGACAACATCGTTAACGAGGCATCTCGTGAGTGTTTTGTTTGATTTTGTTTGATTTTTGTTAGATTGATAGACAAACAACCTTGCTTCCTGTGGAACGATCCTGACTCCACTGTACTCAGCGGGGTCTTGACTTACAAATTTATTTGTTGGCCGAAAAACCCTATCAACAAATTGTTTCTCAGTGTATGCCGGTAGGACGAAGAAGGCTTCAGTTTGATAGCACAAGTTATTACTCAGAACCAGAACGTTCCCTGCACCGTCGACTCCGAGAAAACCGAGCCATGGCCACAGCAGAAGAGATGGCTCGAGAGTTAGAGATCCTCCAGACCCAGATGGAGGCACTGAAAGCCGAGAAGGACGGCGCAGACGCAGACAAGGCTCGACTGCAAGAAGAGCTAGATGCCTATCCAAGGAATGCCAAGCAATACATGCATCCAGAACTGAGGGTGCTAGAATCTCCTATTGTGCTTCCTGCGATAGAGAAACCTTTTGAGATCAAGTCTCAATTTATATCCTTAATCAAACGGGCTCAGTTTGAAGGGAAACCTGCTGAGTGCCCTATGAAGCATATTAGAAATTTTCTTGATTTATGTGACACCATAGCTGCTGAAGGTGTCTCGTTAGAATATGTTCTGTTAAAAGCTTTTAGATGGTCACTCACTGGAAAGGCCCTGAACTGGTTAGAGAGCCTACCTTCTAAGTCTATCAGGACTTGGAAAGCTTTGTATGATCAATTTCTTACAATGTTTTTCCCTCCTGCTAAGACAACGGAGTTAAGGAAACGCATCACCTCTTATCACCAGTTGCCTAATGAAACATTTGTTGAAACATGGGAAAGATTCAAAGAGATGCTTAGACAGTGCCCTACTCATGGGCAACCTTTATATGTATTGCAAGAAATCTTTTTCCAAGGTATCAACGCGGAGACCAAGAACCGCATCAACACGCATACTGCGTGCGGTTTTATAAAGATGAACCCGACAGAGGCGTGGGAACTGTTGGACAAGCTGGCGAATTACGATGTTATGTACGGAACCCAACAGGCTCCACAAACTCAAAAACGTCTCTATGTGCCTAACCGAGATGAAGTTGACCCCGATGTTAAAAATCAATTCTTACAAGATGAGGTCAACCATTTGAGGAAACAGGTAAGTTTTCTGAAATCCTCTCAATCATGTCAAGAATGTGGTTCTTCTACGCATAGTACTTCTGCTTGCACTAACATTGAGCAGGTTAGAACCACTAAGACAATAGCTGAGATGAATTACATGAGAGGACCCTACAGGAACCAACCTAATTATAGTGACAGGTCAAACAACTATCAACCATGGGGCAATCAGAATACAAATCACAATTACGCAGGGCCCACACAAGATAGACGACCTGCACCATATCGAGCTCCAGGCCATCAAGAGACACCATCATGGGTTCAGGAGATTAAAGAAAGCATTAACGGAGTGAACAACAAGGTTGATGACGTTCAAGCCAAGCTGAACCGATAGGATAAAAGATGGGGAGAGTTCGATATTTGGAAGAGGAGCGTTGATTCCCAACTAGGGGACCTTGTTGCACGGATTCCAAGACCACAAGGGCAACTCCCGGGCCGCCCCGAGGAGAACCCTAGAGGCCAAATAGTAGCGGTACACCTCAAAAGTGGGAAGACACTACCGGAAAGAATTCAAGCTGAAGAGAAGGAGGAACAGGACCTCGCCAACCAGCTCGTTAACGAGCTAGCGAGAGCTAGTACCGAGTCTACAAGCCAGAATGATGAGGATCCGAGGGTATCTAACGACCCTAACCTAGGTAAGTCTACTAATCCGAGCCTTCCTCTCAATCCCAGGGTAGTTAACGACCCCATCAGGGTCGGTAACGACCCGCCGAGGACATCATTCGACCCTAGTGTCGACCCGGTACTCTCACCTCATGATCCTAACTTGGTTCCGAGAATGGTGAAAACTCTTCCATTTCCAACTAAGAAATCTATGGACTCTACTGAGAGTAAGTTCAAGCGTTCCGTTAAAATTCTTCAGGGCATTAATATTTCCATCCCATTTGCTGAGGCCCTAAGCGAAATGCCGGCTTACACAAAATTTTTGAAAGATATTCTTAGCAGGAAAAGGTCTATTACAGAGCTGCAGGATGAAGTTAGATCGATAGCTCTACCAGAAAAGCTAGGGGATCCCGGGAGGTTTGCAATCACAATCGGCATAGGCAACCACAAGTTCAAAGCTTTATGCGATCTTGGTGCCAGTGCTAGTCTTGTTCCACTCTCAATCTGGTCTAAAGCCAATATGGGACCACTAGAGCCAATAGACATGAATCTGTACATGACAGATGGGTCAAGTGTCAAGGCCACAGGAGTGGTGGATGATTACCCTATTCAAGTCGGGAAATTCTTTATACCGAATGATTTTATCGTCCTTGATATGCCTGAAGACCCTCATGTCCCCATAATTCTCGGGCGACCATTCTTAGCCACGGCAGGAGCAAGAGTTGATGTGCGGAAGGGACTCCTCACTTTTGATATAGGAGAAGAACAGGTGGAATTCAACTTGGATCAAAAAGCCAACGACCCAATTGGAGTGGCACAAATAGAGTTGACTCAACCCGAACTCGACACAACAGTCCCTACCGAGCCACATTTGCCGATCACCGAGTCTCACGTACATGAGTTCAACCACGACCCTACTACAGAGGTTACAGAAAAATCCAAACCACCTTGGCTTTCGGACTACACTAACAATCCAGGGATATCGAGCTTGCTGATAGAAGAAGAAGGTCCTAATTTAGCAATTCAAGCGCACAGAGGCAGTAAGGCTACAAGCAGGGTATCTCAAGACCCCAACATGGCCAGCCATGAACCACCATGAGACTAGCAAGGGAGATCTTCGGGCTAACGACGTTAAACATAGCGCTTACGGGAGGCAACCCGCTTTTTAGAATAGGTCTAGTTTATTTTATTTTTCTCTTTTTCTTTTTAGATTATTTCTTAGCTTTCTTTTATTTTTCTTTTTAGTTTTAATTAGGATAGAAATTAGATTTTTTAAGGTAACAAGATTTCAGGAAAAAGGGGTCGAAAAATCACTCAAGAAGGCCACGACGGCTCGTTAATGACCCACCCAGGCTCGTTAACGAGCCGGTTCGGAAGACCCGATTCGTCACAATACGGGGCATGTAAGTAATTCTAACCTACTCTATCTTTATAACCCTAGCCGTCGCCCCCTTCTACCCTTACCCCTCCTATAAAAACCCTTCTACCCCTCCCAAAATTCTACCACAACCCCTTAAAAAAATTCACTCTCAAACCCAAAACTCTCTCAATCCCTCTCCTTTCTCTCCCACCGAGTCGGAATTCCCACGCTAACGACCACCGGAGACGCCATCGTTACCGGAGTTCGGAAGCCACCCACCGTCGAAGCCGTGCTCGTTAACTACCCCAATTCCGACCCTTGTTCTTCAATTTTTCGGTTCTCCGGTATGATTTCTAAACCCTTGCTTGAAATTGCATGATTAATTTATCTAAGGGTCGAAATTTCATATCTTGAATCATGATTCTTAGGGAGATCGATGAACATGCTTGATTTCGGTCCTAAAAATTCTTGATTGTGCTTCGTTGTTCATGTTTTAGGAAAGATTATTCATGTTAGATTAGCTATTGTAATTCTCTAGTTAGGAAAGCATGAATTTTTCTTGTTCTAGATCTAAAAGTTCAATCTTTGCATGTCAAAATTCCGGGAAAATTTTAGCATGTTCGGGATGGGTAATTGATTAAGTATGGGGTGTTTATACCCGATAGGGGATTTGTGGAGAATATTAGAAGATTGCATGCTTGATTTGTGCTGAATAGAGGTGGATTGAATTTCGGAAAGTTCTGGTTTTGCTCTCGGCAGGTCGTTAACGACCCACTCGGGCTCGTTAACGACCCTGCACTTCATCATCGATCGATCCGAGCCCAGAATCGTGAACAACCCAATTGGGTAGTTTACGAATAATTCCGAGGTTAATTTTGAGACCAAGTATGGGGTATCGTACCTATTATTTTTGAGTGGATCTTATCTTGGAAAAATTTTGATTATTTTGTAGGATCCATGGCTAGTTCAAGCAGACCCGCTACCCGAGCCCAAAAGAAGAGGAGGAACCACATGTCTCCATCTCCACACTGAGTGGACGATGTGATTTTGAGCAGTCAGAGCCAAGTACGGCGCTACCGGGATTTTTTGGAGAAGGACCATTACACCCGATGGTTCTCGAAGTCTAGCGCCGTCTCTACGGGCATCTACACGGATGTCAAGGACGCCTTCATCATCCTTGGGGCCGCTCACCTATTGAAGCAAGAGAACTTGCCACATTACTCGGCCCTCACATCCGAGTTCTTGGCCACTTTGGAGACCAACTTCTCGTCGAAAACCTCGGTGGGACGTATTCGATTCCGGCTCGGTAACGAGGACCGTGACTTCACCATGGCGGAGTTCAATGCAATCTTGGAGCTCCCAAACCCGTCGAGAAATTATAGCTTGAAGGACTACCGAGTGACCCGCACTTGGAGCTACATCACCGGAGAGGTTCAATCCTCTACCGCGGCGCTATCCGGGGCAAACATAGTCAACCCCATCTTCCGGATTATCTTGAGAGTGCTCGCCGCAACATTTTGGCCGAAAAAAGAGTTGAACCGGCCTACAAGAACGGAGGTCGCTTGCTTCCGTACCATTCTCTTTGAAGAGCCCGACCCCTTGAATTTGGGGTACGAATGGCTCTACTATGTCGAGAAGTCCACCAAGTCCAAGGAGGTGTGGTGTGGCAATTTGGTTAGCCTCTTGGCTAAGAATCTTGGAGTTGATCTCACCCGCTACACACCGGCCCACGCCCAACTCCTCAACAAGAACTATTGGTATAGTTCCGGGATTTTCGCACAAGCCGAGGGAGGCTACAAGGTGAAGGTGCAAGATCGACTAGTCATACCTTCCCTCGACATGTACGAGCTACTCTATGTACTGAATTGGTACGAAGTATGGACGGGACACCCCTATCCTTTGGAGCCAAAACCGGAGGACGAGCTCTCGCTTAGGCCTTGTGAAACCCGGTTTGAGCGGGACGACGTGGATGAATATGAAGAAGAAGAGCAAGAGGATACCGAGGTAGTAGGCAACGACACCTAGGAAGCCGACACCGAGGGAGGCACTAAGGAGCTTAACTTTGAAGACGAAGACATGGACACGGAGGTGTTAGGAGGCCACATCTTCATTGACGAGCCCACCAGGGTCATTAACGACCACTTCCAGCCACCACCCAACACTGTTAACGAGGCACCCAACTTCGTTTACGAGGTGCCGAGAGCTTCTGTCGACCCACCACCAACTCCTGTCGACCCTCATGCTTATGGTCTAATGCCTTACAACCCGGTGATGTATCAAGACCATTTCCAGCCTCACTACCCACCACCTCCTCAGCCCTAGTACGCAGGATCGAGTATAGCACCACCATGGGCTGAGGATCTCTCTGCACGGATGCAGCAGCTTCACCTCCAGACGGATCACATTCATAGGAGGATGGATAGATGGGAAACCGTCTATTCCGCTCGCATGTCGATGGAGGACGAGAGGCAGCATCAAAGAGAGGCGGATGATGCTGAGCGTTGGAGGACGATGTACGACTTCATGGGGAACTTTGAGCACTATTTTCCTCCACCGAACCGTTGATTCAAGCTCCAGATGAAGTTTCCTTTCCTTGTTTCCACTTTTGTAAGTCTTATGTTTTTCTTTTTATTTTTTAATAATTTTTTTTGTTTTCTTTTCTATTTCTTTTCCCTCTTCTTCTTATTTTCCTTACAGTGGGGACACTGTAATTTTAAGTATGGGGTGGGGAGAAAGTAGAAATATTATGTCCTAGGTGTTTTTGAGTTCTATGTAGTTGTTATTTCTAAAAAAAATTCGAAAAACCAAAAAAAAAAAATTGAAAAAATTGAAAAATCCAAAAAGAGTTTAGAATTGATAGATATCTCTTCTTAAGTTCTATGATAGCAATCACTAGCTTAATCATATAATTCCTTGCAAACATGTCTTTGAAAGTATAGCCGGATTCTTAAAATTGAAATTATTGTTTTTAAAAGAGAATAGCATTTGATGAAATTGAGCACATATACTTTATAGCATAGATGATGCAATCCAACAAAATCTACCTGGTGAGATATTTTTGGCCTTATAGGGAAAACATTTATAAATCCCTCTTCTTTTCTTGTGTGATTTACTCTCTTTATGCATATTATCTCTTGGAATTATGATGGTTATCTATTTCTTGAGACCCTTATAAGATTTTCAGTTCATTACTTGTGAAGATCATATGATAGAGAACTTATTTTTATAAGCCCTATTAATCCCTATCTACCTTTACATTATTCCTTCTTTTAATAACCAATTCTGGTCTGAAACCTTTTATTTTTAGCTCTACAAAAATTATTCCCTAGCCGAGATAAGCTTGACCCTATCCGGGAATTAGGCCTTAGATTGGAGAGGTAAAGTTTTGTGCTTTGTTAGAAAGAAAAGAGTTTATATTTGCTTGAATTGAAGGGTATTTGGGAAGGGTAGATTGGAAGTCTCTTGTTATTACATGTAAGAAAGGTTTCTTGATAGAAAAGATGCACACAATAAGTTTTTGATAGATGTAGTGAATAAAAGGGAAAGGATGTATACGGTGGATCGTTAATGACCCTGATGTAGGTTCGTTAACGAGGCAGCGAAAAAAAAATTTGAAAAAAATAAAAAAGGAAAAAAAGGAAAAAGAGAAGAAAGAAGGAAGAAGTTGAAGTGCATTTGTGTTTATAGATAATATCAAGAGATTCTTTTATTTTGGTTATGAGATTTTCTAGGATGATAAAGGGTGAGTGAAAATGAATGTGCATAATGAGAGTGAGTTTGGTATGTTGTTTTATGAGAGTTTTTTGGAGATGTGAGTTTTTAGGAGTCTTTGATTCCAGGATATTATTAGCACCACATGGCCAAAATATTTTCCACGCCCTATTGTTATTACCAAGCCCCATTACAACCCGGCCGAATGGAAGCTTCTATGAAGTTTTTCATTGAGCCTAAGTTCTCTTGATGATTTTTTGTTTGTTTTGACAAATCTTGGGTGGAGAGTATTGGTGATATAAGTTCCAATTTCTATGAGTTTTTGTATATAAGATGAGTTGAGAGATTGAATTTATAAGCCCAAACACTTGAGAGTTGAGTGAAACACATTATATCTCTTGAGAGGTTGGATTGTATTATTTTATGTCTATTTAAGTGCATATATGTGTGAGGATGTTAATAGTCTTTTGCTATAATTTTCTTATATGTAGATGTTTTTTTTTTTAGAAGATGGCTATGTCTTGATGAGCATGATTTGTTTTGGTTTTGGTTAGAGTCTTGTTTATTGCTTGAGGACAAGCAAGTCTAAGTATGGGGTATTTTGATGTTCGCATTTTTAGTATAGTTTTTGATAGGTTTTCTTTGTTTATTAGGTTTAGTTTTGTTTACTTTAGGTTTAGTTTTGAGTATTTTTAGTTAGTTTTGCATAAATCTGTGAAAAGAGTGGAATCTAAACTATTTTGTGAATTTTGCAGGTTTTAGCAAGGAATGGAGCTAAATTTGGAGCATTACAGCGAAGGACGGAGGAGTGCAAGATTGAAGAAGTCGAAGCTCGAGAGTACAAGAGGAGGTATTGAAGAAAACAAACCCCAGGCTCGTTAACGAGGCTGTGAAGGGTCGTTAACGAGGCCACGAAGAGAGAGATTTCGAGTATTATTTTTATTATTAATCGATCCTGAGTGGGAATTTATTTCCGTGTCGGTTGAGTATCTTTTTAGAATCTTTTGGGGTTGTTAGAATATGTATTTTAGGTCTTAATATCTTTTTAGATTTTATGTCTATCTTTTAGAGATTGTTTCTATCTTTTTAGAAAAGTTTATATCTTTTAGCCTTTTTAGTTTTTTAGGTTTTTTTAGTATAAATACCCTTCTATCTAGCATAGAAAAGGAGGGCTTGATTTTGGAGAAGTTTTTAGGGAATTATTTTAGAGGAGATTTGTGAAGGCCGAAGGAGAGAGAGATCGGATCGGACGAAGGTAACGAAGCTCGGTAGACGACGGTTGTCGAGTGTTCGTTGGTCGTGATTTTAGGTTCGGTATTTTTATTTTTTTTCGGTTTCTTCTGAATCTCTGTAGGACGATATTTTTCTTATTAATTTGAGTTTGAGTTTTGTTTCAATGTTTCTTTTTATTAAAGTTTTTAGTTTCTTAGTCATGATTAGTGAGTAGTTTATTTTTCTAGGGTCGGGGTTAAGCCCGGCATAGTTGAGCATGTTGGACGAGTAAGATTGTGTGTTGAATGCCTTTTATCTTTTATTGAGATTATTTGTTGTGCTTAATACCTAAATGAAAGTTGAGGTAATTTGAGTTTTAACTTGATTGAAAGAGAAAGTTAGTAACTTGAAGGTTGATATTGTTTGAAAACGAAAGTTTCAAGCTTTAAGATCCAAAACAAGCAATTGAGTGAGTTAGTTTATGAAAGTAGATTAATTTACTTGGTAAGTCAACGAAAGTTGATGACTCTATCTATTTAAAGGCATGATCTTATCTTCTTACGGAATTCTTATGCTTGGCTATGTTGTGGTGTCCCTTGTCCTAGATTTTTGCTTTATTTGAGTTATTTCTGGTAAATCTTCGTTGCTGAGTACTTGCCTCGGTACCGAATTTTAATTAGAATTTTATTAGGTCGTTAGTTAGTATTTTTGTGTTCGGTGGCTCGGTAACGATCCTGACAACATCGTTAACGAGGCATCTCGTGAGTGTTTTGTTTGATTTTTGTTAGATTGATAGACAAACAACCATGCTTCCTGTGGAACGATCCTGACTCCACTGTACTCAGCGGGGTCTTGACTTACAAATTTATTTGTTGGCCGAGAAACCCTATCAACAAGGGACATAGTGAGTCGTCCCATCTCCCAAGACATGCGATTCTTCCAATCAATATCATAATGCACACCCCCTGAACCTCTACCCGTAGCAGCATCCAAAGAAGAGGTGTCTCCATACCCTCCATATCCACCTCTGTAAGTAGCAGCTCCACCGTCACCATAACCAACATAACCTCATGTTGCCCAACTCGATATACCAACAAGCACTGTACTAGAACTAGCACCACATCCACCAGACGAAGTACCAATACCAGCTGAGGTACCAACACTTCCTCCAGGTACAAAAACAACAACACCTACTCCAAAATCAGAACCACTAGCTCTAAGATCTCCTCTGTCTTCCCTGTCATCACCATCAGGATCCTCCATCTCAACATCTGAGGCATGCATCTCCTGTTGAGCAGTGCCCCCACCCACAAAATCAGAAGGTATATATAAATAAGGTAAAATAGGGCTAATGGGCATAGGCCTAGTAAGGCGTATATAATCATCAGCTGGAGAACCCAACGCCCAAATATAACCCTGCTTTGCAGATCCTCTCAAACAATGAGCCCTCTTAACCTGGTTTTCATTGAAAACATACTCACCCTTGTCAGGTCGCCCAAGTACCCCATCCCTAAAAAACACTCTGACAATCAGAGTGATCATGCCACCTATTGAAATCTTTCCAGAATCCTTCTTCAAAATCTTCTGCACACTCTTCAAAAATAACTCTACCGAATCAAGAATGGTAGTCTTCATAGGCATGAGACACCAAATCATACTCATGTCAAAATGAAGTGCCTTGTTGACCTCTCCTTGCCCAAGAAAACTCATAGGCAACACCTTGTGACACAATCTAATGCAGGGGTGAGTAATGCAATAGCTATACTCACCCTTCTTAGGCAAAAAACCATCACCAGTAATCGCCTCCCAAAAATCATTAATTCCCGAATCTTTACAAACCGACTCCCAATTAGCAAAAGGAGCATCAGAAACACCAAAAGCACCTGACAAACCCGCCTTGTCTATATAATATGGCTCATCCAAGATATGAAATTTGATCAAACCATTACCATCATGAAAAGTAGACAGAAACTCCAATACGAGATTCTTATATGTAGGGGCATTTAGATAAAAAAACCCCAATCCACCCTCCATCAGAAACCTCAAAGTGCAATCATACATGCCTAAAGTCCTCAACATCTCAACATCGTAAAATTCCGTACTAGCAATTTTCCTCTAAGCCAAAGAATCCCATTTTCTCTTTTGTGCAACAAACAACTTCTTAACAGGATATGGCATTTTTAATCAGTAGAGCAAATCAAAACTCAGAAGAGGGCAAAAATTCGACTTACAACAGCACGACGAAACAATTTGTAACTAGGCCGCGATCGTCGAAAACGAAAGCAGCGATCGCCTTTCTAGGGGAGGCCGCGATCGCGGTTTATGTGGGCAGCGGCGCGTTTTGGGCGTTTAGCGAAATCTCGGCAGCGACTAACTCCGGTGTCGCGGCTCCCTTCGTCACCAAGCAGCGATCGCCGATCCAAATCTTCTTCAACAAACCGAGGAGGAGACGAGATGTATGGAGGTGCTTGAATAAGATGAAAAGAATTTTTGGGGTTTTGCTAGATTTGATTTTGTGAGAGGAATAGAGGAGGAGGGGTTCTTATGAATGCATTTGGATTTAGGAGAGGGTGTGGATTATAGATCCGGGTTTTGTCAAGGTTTTGGAAGCAATTTTTGTGGAGGTTGATGGTTTGAAGGAGAGGGTTTTAATGGTGGTTTTGATGGAGATTGAAGAAGGAAAAGAAGAGATAGAAGATGAAGTAGAAGGTGGAGTGTAGAGGGGTAGGGCCGACGGTGGGAGTGGCCCTACTGCCTCGTCGTTATTATTATTAATATTATTATTATTATTATTATTATTATTATTATTATTATTATTATTATTATTATTATGTGTAAATGTCCATACAAATTACATAAAGTTGGATGGGAGCCTAGAAACAAGCTGGGCCCCCACTCCCTTCTGAATGCAAAAACTCAATCTATGAAAGACGAAAGCACCACTCTTAGCATTGTTAGAGTGGCTAATAGAGAGAGACTTGATTCAGGAAAGCGTGTCCAAAGCCTCCTTATCGAATTCCCCAAACTTAGAGAAAGCGAAAGGGATAAATTTGTATCAGTTCTCCTCACATTTGGACATATATTTCTTCTTTTTCCTCTCAACAACATTATGCAATGCCAACCCGGGTGCCTAAGAACTCACACCCATACCAGCAAAGGGAGAGACCCCGGTCACATCCACACAAGCATCCTTACCCTGATGCCAATTAAAGAGTAAAAGGTCTGCAGTCCTAAGATCTTGTCCGTTTTCCGAGAGGAAACCCATGGGAGCCTCCTTTCGCACCGCAATCCCAACTTTAGAGCAAATATCAACCAAAATATCACGCACCAAATTATGCCTGAACTTCACACCCACCTCACTAGAACAGTGAACAACATGATCTCCCCATTTGTCCATCCTGAGCACGTTACAACTCGGACAAATACTACCATCAGAAAACAGAGGTATCATAAGTCGATAGCACAACACAGAACGAAATTGACGATGGTTCATCCTCTGCCCCAAGCCATCAATAGGGATAGTGAATAAAAAATCTTGTGCATGAGACGCACGGATACAGCTAAGAACATCAACCTCCCTTGGGCCAAGCATGTACCTACCGACGAGGCTTTTCTCAACGACACCAAAGTAACACCTTGCCAAGGTTTTCATCATTTGGGGGGCAGGAGAAACAGTGGTGAGAGAGATAGCATCGACATTGCAAACGACATTGAAATCATCAAGAGCGTACTGAAAGGAAGAACGAGGAGAAACTATACCCGTATTCATCAGAATCTTGGCTTGCAGTCTACTCGTTTGAAGTCGAGAAGCGAGGAAAGCATAACGGATGACATCCCCAGCAGCAAAGATGCCAAAACCACCCATTTTGATGGGGAGAGTGGCCAACCGCCATTGCCAATCACCAAAACCAGGCCCTGATGCAGTGACAACCTTCTCCAAGGAGAGACGTAAAGCATGGTCAAACTGAACTTGAGCGTTCTTGAAAGACACAGGGGAGCAAGTTCTCAAGGCATAGGACAACTTGGAAACCCCAGCACAATTGCGTAGAAGGAGGAGCTCACATTGGGGGTCATTTAGCCGATTAACTGCCTCCATTAAGGTAATTTTCTTAGAGACCCTCTTCAAGGCCAAGTCCCGCCTGAAGCTCACATCCAAGCTGACCGACCCACCAAGAAGTTTGACACCACTATGAGGGCGAGAGATATTCGATGGGAAGACACCCTCCACCAAACTTCTAGGATCCTCCACAGGCCAGAAAAGCTCAGTTTTATCCACATTTAGGAACAATCCCCGTGCGGGCCCCTCAGATCTAATAATGTCAAGCACCTTGGCCACCATAAGTGTATCTCCAATAATGGTTCCATTGTCAAGATACCAAGCTTGAAGGGTGAGATTGCATGCACGATTAATGGACTGAACCAAAGGATGTAGAGCTAGGGTGAACAACAGAGGCCCCAAAGGATCACCTTGTTGTACCCCCTGGCAAGACCAAAGGACAGAATCTTCATAGAAGAGCCTAGTAGGTTGAGAGTAACAAAACTCAACCCAAGGAGCAATAGACGGACACCTCAACCTAGTTTCCCGGAGCAAGACACTCCTATCAACAAGGTTGAAAGCGTTCTTGAAATCCACTAGTAGCATAGAAAGCCCAACCTCATTGCCCTTAGACTCAACAAGCCTGTTCACAGAGTGTAGAACAGCCTCACATCCACTAGGAACGCCCACTCCAAACTGAAAATCTTGTAGATAACAGTTCAAAGAAGGTCCAACCACTGATGAAGCAACCTTGGAAACAAGCCTCCTCCATACAGTGCCAACATCAATAGGGCACAAACCACCACCCGGCTTGACCAAGGGAGTCAGGGGAGCGCTAGCAATGAACTCCCCTAACTGGCTAGGACACTGGCCCCGTAGGAACAAGTTAACAACCCCGGTATGGATCCTAACAAATCAACGGCCACCGTAGAAGCAGCCCCTCCCAAAATATCAACAAAATGTTGAGCCCTAAGTCCATCACGTCCACACGAAGTCCCTTTAGGGAAGCTTTGGATCCTATCAAGCACAACGTCTTTGTTAACGGAGAGAGCATCCTCACCCAAAGGAAAAGAAGGCAACACCGGCGAGGGGGCGTAGGGGTGTTTGGCCTCCAATTCAAGGAGCGTGTCAGGATTAAATGGGGCAACTCCAGAAGAAGTAAGGACCTTAATAGCAGCAGTGAAGTGCCCGTCTCCAAGTTTTCGCTTACATTGAAAAAGGTTAACTTCGTCAGGGCTTCTTGATTTCTTCACAGCCCTAGAGAGAGTCGCCTCCTACGATAAGAGATCAAGCACCAAACCAAGCCTATCCCCCGGATCCCTCCATCTCAGAATGGCACGAGAAATACAATCAAATTGGCACCGCTCCCGTTCACTCGACCGTCGTTGAGCCCTATTAGTGGGCACAAAAGCGGTCAGAATACAACTAGGCAAAATAAAGAGTTGCACCCAAGCAGACACGTTACTCGGTCTCGCAAGGACCTTATCGAGAGAACTAAGGAAAACCCTTGCAAACCCAAGCCTCAACTTAGGGGGAATACACTTAACAGTCCGCAACTTTCTAGAAAAAACACGATTGAGAAGATGGATATCAAAGCAAGCAAGAGCATCCCCAAGTAAGGACTGCTGAGGGGGAACAACAGAAGCGCTATCAACCTCACCAACCACACTTTCAGAAACCAACACAACAGGACTAGGAGGCTTGGAAATGCCATGGATCGCAACGTCGTCAAAACGAGGTGCATGAACCACAACTCCATCAGTATGCTTGCAATTCTTACTAAAAGTATGAGTGCAAAAACACTCACCACAAATCCATATACCAGCCTGATGAAGCGCCGAGTCCAATGCAGAGAAAAGATCCAAGTCACTAGCAACCCGCTCTTTGTGAGCAACCACCAAATCCGCCGTTTTAAAATGACGCACCCCAAAGTGATCAATAAAATACTTCTTGGTAAGTCCTCTACCACTACCACTACTGCAACCATCGAGCCTTTAAACGGGCACAAAAACCGACCAGGACCTAAACCGGCCATGAAAACAAACAAGCAAGAGCCGAACCTGTCACAAACACACACCACAAACAAGCACAAGACGATACCAAAACCAGCACAACAACACAAGAAATAAAAACAAAGCACAAACGACACCAGTACAGCAGCACAACACGACACCTCAGCACAAAAAAGAAACAAAGCACCACACACGTACAGCCGACTGCCGACAACAACAAACAAGGCAGACGACAAAACCAAACACACATCCACAACCACAGAAGAAGACGACAAAGAAGAAGAAGTGGGGGAGAAAAACGCAACAAACCCAACCACAACAACAACGACTTCGAGCAAACTCACAGACCCAACACACAACAACCTACAGCAGATCTGAAAACGCCCAGAGCAGCGAACCCTGCGCACGGACCACCGCCGACGGACTGAAGGGGACTCACGGACGGCTACGAACAAACCCTAACGAGAAGGTTGATGAGCGAAGACGATGCAGCGTCAAACCCTACTAACGCCTGCAACAACGACGACTCATGACCACTCCAGCGAAAACGGCCAGACTGGCCGGCCACACCGCCGGAAACCACAAAACCCAACCCCCCAGCGATCGCCCTACTCGATCGCCCTACTCCCGTCTATTATTATTATTATTATTATCATTATTATTATTATTATTATTAATTTTTTGTTTTTTTAAATCTCTTAGGGGACATGATCGTGGCTTATGAGGGCAGCGATTGCGGTTTTGGCACTTCACCGTCAATTTTTCCGAAAAACGTCCCGCGATCGCTTTTTTTAAGGGGCGGTCACAGTTCGTCCTCTGTAATGAGTTCTGCTCGGGTTGCCTCCCGAGCAACGATTTTGTTTAATGTCGTTGGCCCGACATTTCAGCCATTTCATTCAGCACTGGGGATTGGATCAGTAAGACCCATCTTCTCTAATACTTCTTGGCTGACTCCCTCATGGTATTTCTTCAATCTCTGACTTAACCTTGAACACCTTTTGGAAGTCCCCATCAATAAATTCAGCCCCATGTGGAAAAACTTGAACAATAGTGTACGGTCCATCCCATCTAGAACGGAGCTTTAATTTCCTAGGAAGAGAGTGAGACGAGACTGAAAAAGAAGGACCCTGTCTCGAGCTTTGAATTCCTTCCTTAGGATGTTCTTGTCATGTCATGCTTTTGGTTTGTTCTTGTAGTTCACAACATTGTCATAAGCATCCAATCTCAACTCTTCCAACTGTTGCAGTTATAATTTTTTGAACGCTCCATCGTCTTCAAGTTTGAAGTTGCATTTTTGGACCGCCTAGTAAGCTTTGTGCTCAAGCTCTACTGGCAAGTGACATCCTTTTCCATAGACCAATCTGAAGGGAGACATCCCAATGGGTGTCTTATAAGTTGTACGGTAAGCCCACAAAGCATCATTGAGTCTCAAAGTCCAATCTTTCTTGTTAATTGCCACCATTTTCTGCAAAATTGTTTTAATCTCCCTGTTGGACACTTCAACTTGCCCATTGTTTTGGGGATGATAGGCATTAAAGATCTTCTGAGTGAAATGGTACTTCTTAAATAAAGCACTAACAATCTTATTGCAAAAATGAGTACCTTTGTCACTTATTAATACCTTGGGAATCCCGAACCTAGAGAAAATGTTGTCTTTAAGGAAACCTGCATCTTCTTTGGAATCATCAGTTGTGGTGGCCTTTGCTATCACCCACTAGGAAACATAGTCCACTGCAAGTAAAATATATAGGTTCCCATAAGAAGAGGGGAAAGGTCCCATGAAATCAATATCCCAAACATCGAAAATTTCACAAAATATCATACGATATTGAGGCATCTCATGTATCTTACAAATATTACCCACCCTCTGACAACGATCACATGATTTACAAAAAGCATAAGCATCCCTAAAAATATGAGGCCAATAAAAACCAGCTTCTAGAACTTTCCTAGCAGTTTTGTTAGTTCCAAAATAACCTCCACATGCATAAGAATGACAAAAAGAGAGAATATATTGTACCTAAGAATCCGGGACATAATGTCAGATTACCTGATTTGTGCAATGCTTCCATAAATAAGGATCATACCAATCATATAATCGAGATTCATGACGCACCTTGTCCTTTTGAGCCTTGGTGAAATTAGGAGGAGACACCTTTGAGATGAGGTAGTTGACAAGATTTGCATACCATGGCTTGAAGGAATGGATTACTAGAACGAATTCCTCAAGTCGCGGCTCGTTATCGTAGCCGCCGTCCAGGTCGCGATCGCCCTCCTCCAAACGCAATCGCGGTTGCTCAGCAGCGGATGCCTCTTGTGGTGGCGGCGATCGCGGTTTTCTGCCAGTTTCTTCGAAGATCTAAATTAATGAACCACGGTCGCCTTTTGTGGTGGTGGTGATTGCGGCTTGCTGTTCAGTATCGACTCTGAAAAGCGTGTCATCAAGGAATCGTCCTTGAATCTCCTCTTGACTTTTTGACTTGTCTTCTATTTGTACAAGCCGGCTCAGGTGGTCAACCATACGGTTTTCAGCTCCTTTTTTATCTCTTATCTCAATATCAAACTCACTCAATAAGAGGATCCTTCTTATCAACCTTAGCTTAGCCTCTTTTTTCGTCATCAAATAACGAAGTGTTGCATAATAAACTATCACTTTTGTCCCCAACAAATACTACCTAAACCTCTCCAAAGCAAACACTACAACAAGCATTTCCTTTTCAGTGGTGGAGTAGTTTCTTTGGGAATCATTTAAGGTCATGGAAGCATAATGTATGACATGAGATGCTTTGACTTCTTTTTTACCCAAAACAGCCCCAACAACATAGTCACTTGCATCACACATGATCTCAAAATGTTGAGACCAATCCGGGGCTTGAATTATTGGTGCACTTGTAAGGCGAGTTTTTAGCTCATCAAACGCCTTTTTGCATGCCTCATTGAACTCATAAGACACCTCCTTCTTCAACAATTCACATAATGGGGCGGAGATCTTTGAAAAGTCTTTAATAAACCTGCGATAGAAACCTGCATGGCCTAGAAAAGAACGCACTTCACGCACATTAGTAGGATAAGGCAAGGACTGAATAATATCAATCTTTGCCTTATCGACCTCAATACCCCTGGATGACACTATGTGACCCAAAACAATGCCTTGCTCAACCATAAAGTGACACTTCTCAGAGTTTAGAACAAAATTGGTTTCTACACATCTTTGAAGGACTAATGAGAGATGGTTTAAGCATGCATCAAAGTCATCTCCATGTATTGTAAAGTCATTCATTAAAACCTCAATAAAAGTTTCAATGTACTTAGAAAAGATACTAACCATATACCTTTGGAACGTCCCGAGTGTGTTACATAATCCGAATGGCATTCTGCGGTATGCAAAAGTGCCAAATGGACATGTAAATGTCGTCTTCTCTTGGTCCTCTGGTGCAATGACAATCTGAAAATACCCTGAATAGCCATCCAGAAAGCAGTAATAGGAACGACCAGCTGGTCGCTCAAGCATTTGATCAATGAATGTCAGGGGAAAGTGATCTTTTCTGGTTACCATGTTCAGCTTACGGTAATCAATACAAACTCTCCAGCCAGTCTGGACTCTTGTGGGGACTAATTCCCCATGCACATTTTCTACCACTGTAATACCACCCTTCTTGGGCACAACTTGGGTTAGAGTAACCCACTGACTATTAGAGATGGGGTAAATTATACCTGCCTGTAGGAGCTTCAGCACCTCCTTCTTGACTACCTCCATCATAGGTGGGTTGATCCGTCTTTGTGGCTGCCTGGATGGCTTGGCACCATCTTCTAGGAGAATCCTACGTATACATGTAGAGGGACTAATCCCCTTAATGTCAACAATGGTCCAACCTAGGGCTGTCTTGTGCTCTTTAAGTAGTTGCACCAATTTCTCTTCTTGTTCCTTGGAGAGTTTGTTAGAGATAATGACAGGCAAAGTGTCACCATCTCCAAGGAAAGCATATTTCAAGTGTTCAAGGAGCTGTTTACGGTCAACTTCTGGTGCTTGGACTACAGAAGGAAGCAATTTCTTGCTAGGGAGAGTTAGTGGTATGGACCCAATGGCCAAAGCATCAGTAGAGGATTCACAACAAGCACTCAAATCAGCAAGGATCTCATGATATCTATCAGGCAAATTATAATCCATGCATGAAATGTCAATGTTATTCTCTAAAACAGATTGCAACTCATCACCATAAGTAGTATCAAAGACATCTTGAATGATGGGATCAATTACATCAATGGAGCAAAGAGAATGATCATCTTGGGGGTATTTTATAGCATTATGCATACTATATTCAAATATGTGCCCATCAAACTCCATAGTTAGGACACCTTTACTCATATCAATTTTTGTTTTTGCAGTTTTCATGAAAGTTCTACCTAACAGAATGGGTGCATCATGCGCATCATGACCCATGTCAAGCACAAAGAAATCAGCAGTCAAGTTATCAACCATGACAAGGACATCCTCAACAACCCCTTTCGGGTAAACAGTGGATCTATCAACTAATTCAACATCAACACCAATTTCATGCAAAGGTCCTAAGCCTAGTGAAGTGTAAACTGAATAAGGCATGGCATTAATAGAAGCTCCTAAATCAAGCATGGCTTTATCAATTTTAGTGTCTCCTATTATGCAGGGAATGTTGAACATGTCTGGATCACTGCACTTCTTAGGCATACGCTTTTGAAATACAGAATAGACATGTTCACTAACCTTAACATTTTGTTTCCCTTTTAATTGTGCACAATCCTTCCAGAAATTTAGAAAACCTAGGAACGCTTTTAATCAGATTTAGCAAAGGGATGTTTACCTCACACTTATAGAATGTCTCAAACATCTCCTTGTCGTTCTCGTGTTTCCTTGTGTGCTTGAGTGCTTCAGGAAAGGGAGGGGTGGCTTTTGAGAAACCATAGAATGAAAATTCGGGCGAACATATTGATCTTCAGAATTTGGGGCCTGGCCGCGATCGCCATCAGTAGGCCGAGATCGCGGTTGTTGAGAGGGTTTCTTGGCCAATAAATAAATTTGTAAGTCAAGACCCCGCTGAGTACAGTGGAGTCAGGATCGTTCCACAGGAAGCAAGGTTGTTTGTCTATCAATCTAATAAAAATCAAATAAAATCAAACACAATCACTCACGAGATGCCTCGTTAACGACCTTGTCAGGATCGTTACCGAACCACCGAACACAAAAATACTAACTAACGACCTAATAAAATTCCAATTAATACTCGGTACCGAGGCAAGTACTTAGCAACGAAGATTTACCAGAAATAATTCAATTAAAACAAAAATCTAAGATAAGGGACACTACAACATAGCCAAGCATAAGAATTCATAAGAAGATAAGATCATGCCTTCAAATAGATAGAGTCATCAACTTTCATTGACTTAACAAGTAAATTAATCTACTTTCATAAACTAACTCACTCTATTGCTTGTTTTGGATCTAAAGCTTGAAACTTTCGTTTTCAAACAATATCAACCTTCAAGTTACTAACTTTCTCTTTCAATCAAGTTAAAACTCAAATTACCTCAACTCCCGTTTCGGTATTAAGCACAACAAACAATCTCAATAAAGATAAAAGGCATTCAACACACAATCTTACTCATCAAACATGCTCAACTATGCCGGGCTTAACCCCAACCCTAGAAAAATAGACTACTCACTACTCATGATTAAGAAACTAAAAACTTCAATAAAAACAAACATTGAAATAGTAGAGCCACTAATTGGTTGAATCCTTAAGAAAGAAAGGAAACGCCCGTAGCTTGATCTGGTCTTCATTTACATCAACAGGTTTCATACTAGAGCAAACCTGATCAAATTCAGCAAGATGCTTGTTTGGGTCCTCTCCACCCAACCCATGGAAGTGAGGCAAAAGTTGGATCAACCTGAACTTTAACTCAAACTTAATGCCTTCATCCAACGCATGGAACTATACGACAACGGGCTGTTGTTGAAAGTTTAGGGCAGTCAGCTGCCTCAAAGTCTAATCTCCCATTGTCTTGGCTTCAGCAGAATTCAAGTTGAATGGAAATTCACAGAGTAGATTCCGAGCTTCACGTCTCAACCTGGAAAGAGTTCTTTTAATCTCTGAATCAAAAAGCAAAAGAGAAGAATTAGTAGCACGGGTATGGGCTATAAACTAGGATCCACACTAGAGTTAGTAACAATAAAAACATAGAATAAAACAAAGTGTCCCCTGCAACGGCGCCAAAATTTGACTGGCTGAAAGTCGTCGTGCCAAATCAAAATATAATTCCCTAATTATCAACTAGTATAGTTGGTAAGTCGGGTCGTACCCAAGAGACACTGATGAGGTATTTTTCGGTGGTCGTTGATACCTATCAAAGAAACCTAACTTAACCAACTCAGTAGAGCGACAAGTAAGGGTTGATCCCACAGAGACTCGTGTATTAGTGTTATTACTTAAATGCCAAATAACTAATACGGGGGGGGGGGGGGTATGAATGATTGGGTAACTAACTAATCTAATATGCAAATTAAATCTAAGTATGAATGCAAATAAGGTTTATGACAATACGAGAGAAATATGTTCAACTAGTTAAATCCATCATAGATGTGCTTATTGATTATTAATTCTCTTGACTCTCAATTCCCTTGAATAATCTACCATGGATGATTATCCAAAACTTTATATTTAGTTTAAAGAGCTAACAGTCTGAACAACCCTAATCATCTAACAACCTAGAACAACGTCTAGATTCAATTAAACGACAACTTTAGGTTCAAAGTATCGATAGAAACAAATACTCAACGCAAACAGCTAATCAAGTTATATGTGGTTTATTCCCTCTACAACTGAATAGCCCAAACGGGTCTAAACAACTATAGATGCTACTTTATCTAATCAACCCCGAACGGGCATTAATCAGATTAGTTGTAAATTAACCTAGAAATTCTATTAGGTAGCTAATCTAATAAAATCCTAGAATAATTCTGATTCAATTAAGCACAAGGAATAAAACCTATTCAAGTTAATGAGATTCTATCACACCTCACAATAGTATGCAATCTATGATTTCAATAACAAGTCAAACACAAGAAAATTTAGCAATGCATAATTGAATTGAAAACAAACTTACAAGAGGTTCAAAGTTTGCTCCTTTGAGAAAACTCTCTCCAAAGAAATATGATCTAAATTATGACAATGATCCATAGAGAAAACTAAAAACAAGGTTTAAATACCCCAAGAATCTAAAGATAAAATATCCCGAAAATACATTAAACTAGTCGGAAAAGACCTAATAAAGTCCAACCCGTAGCCCAAAACTCGCGGACCAACTCTCCCGCAGCAGAATGTGAGGCGTGGTCTCTTTCATGGGTGACGCGGCCGCGGCACATGCCTTCCTAGCCCACGGCACTCTTGGTTCAGCATTTCAGGCGACAGTTCAGAGGCTGTTTTCACCCCTTTGAGTTGGAATTTGGACTCAAAGTAAAAATATGAATTGTATATCTTCGAGTTATCTTTCCAGTGATAGCAAATTCAGCTTCATCCAAGCATTGTAGCTCCCAAACCATGCATTGCAAGATAGAGGTGTCAAAACAAGATCTTCAATGCATAGCCCGGGTTTAGACGTTCTTTTCACACAAGCTCTTGGGTATTGGTTCTTCCAATCTTCAATTTTATCACTCCAAGCTTCCTCAAACTCTACCATAGTCCACTAAGATCCATCCCGTCCAGGCTTGTTTACCTAAAGATCTTCAAAACCGAACAAAACAAGAGCAAAACCCGAATTTCCTACAAAACCTAAAAACATAAGAACTAAACTAAAACCAAGCAAAATAAACATAAATATGCATCCTAAGCTATACTTATATGCAAGCTATCAGACACTTGTATCCTAAGTAATATTATTATCAACGCAGAAAAGTAACAAAGGGGGATTTTGGATTATTAATCTAAAACTAAGGAATTGAAGTAAACAAAGCAATCAATCAAATAGAGCAAAGTTGAGTTTTTATCAATTAAGGGAAAATAAATCTTATTCAAATATACACTTTCTTCATCAAGTTATTGATCATAGATTCAAACAAGTTATTCCCTTTTGGTTATTCCTATCTTGATCAGAAATATAACATGGCAACAACACATGTAAACTTAAAATCCAAACAACTCATGAAACGATCATAAATCATAAGGATATTAGCAATGAGAATAAGGATAAATAGGATACATGCAATTGAATTCCAACGAGTTAAACAATCAACATGCATTCAAATCTCTTTCTCTATTGTTTTAGTCCAACGAGTCCTAAATCAATTGAGTTGCTACAAAGATTAGGTTTTGCTACGAGAAAACCTAGATCTAGCAATAGAGAGTATCAATTCCAATAAGTTGGTCGGACAACAAGACATCAACACAATCAATACTAATTATGATCAAGAAAATTGAAATAACATGTAGAAATAAACCTGAATAGAAGAATCTCACAACAACTTGAGTCTGAAAGGTTCAACTTGAATAAGATCTAAGATTTTAGGGCTCCATGAAACAGAGAATACAAAAGTCTAGAATAATAGAAATTAGGTCTAAGAGAGATGTCCCAAACAAAAGCTAGAAACTAGGCTTAAGTAGTCTTTTAAAACACGAAATAATAAAGATATAATATAATAAGGTAATAAAGGTAAGACAGAAGATATTGTGCATGTTAATCCAACAGGGCCGCGATCGCCATAATGTGGGGCCGCGATCGTGGTTGTCTTCAAAACTCATCTTTTGTTGGCGATGTGAACCGCGATCAGCACTGGTGTAAACCGCGATTGCGGCCTTCAGTAAACTTCGAACTTCAAATCACTGTAACTTCGAACCTTTGGTCTTCAAACCTATTCTGCAATAATTTTCCTAAAAGGCCTTATACTCTATAAAAATATGTACTAAAAAGTCCTAGTTATGTTGTACAAAACACAACATAGCACCACCTATTAAGCCATTCAGCCTGTAGTGGGCATCATGTTGTGGCCACCCTCTCAGCACCCACCTATTAAGCCACTTCAAGTTAGGAAGACAAGAGGAAGGAGGGAGATTAATAGAAGAACACCAAGAGATTAGATAAATAAGATTGGGAAGTTAACAAGAAGAGGAACTGAGATAACTTGTGGCATTTGTAAGAGTAAAGGACACAATAAAAGAGGGTGCCATAACACGGGGAATTCAACTACAACAGAGTCTACATCAATGGATCCTACTGGCAAAGGGAGAGGTAGAGGAAGAAACCCTGCATCAGTTGCCCTAACAGACCCACCAATAGACTAGGTTTGTCACACTATTACCCACCAACATACTTTGATCGATTACCAAATTTTCCTTCTTATCTCACACTATGATTAACTTGGATTTATCAGTCTGCTAGGGAAGGAGGGAGAGGAAGACAACATGGACAATCAGTTGGTCAAAAATGGAGTAGGATCGTGGGTTTTGTAACACCCCCTTCCTTCCCTTGATGTTCGCATTTCTAGTATAGTTTTTAGTAGGTTTTCTTTGCTTATTAGGTTTAGTTTTGTTAAGTTTAGGTTTAGTTTTGAGTGTTCTTAGATAGTTTTGCATATTTCTATGAAAAGAGTGGAAGCTACGCTATTTTGTGTATTTTGTAGGTTTTAGCGAGGAAAAGAGCTATATGG
The DNA here is from genome assembly GCA_964016875.1 of Fallopia convolvulus. NCBI lineage: Eukaryota > Viridiplantae > Streptophyta > Magnoliopsida > Caryophyllales > Polygonaceae > Fallopia > Fallopia convolvulus. Next base: position 36,514,971 of record OZ024724.1, on the reverse strand, counting down.
AGCTGAATTTGGAGCATTACAGTGAAAGACGGAGGAGTACAAGATTGAAGAAGTCAAAGCTCAAGATTACGAGAGGAAGCGAGGCCACGAAGGAGAAGATTTGAAGTTTTGATTTTATAATTCACCGATCCTTAGTGGAAATTTATTTCCGTATCGGTTTAGTATCTTTTTAGAATCTTTTGGGGTTATTAGAATATGTATTTTAGGTCTTATTATCTTTTTAGATTTTATTTCTATCTTTTAGGGTTTATTTCTATCATTTTAGGAAAGTTTATATCTTTTAGCCTTTTTAGTTTTTTAGCTTTTTTTTAGTATAAATACCCTTCTATCTAGCATAGAAAAGGGGGAGTTTTTAGAAGAGAATTTTTAGAGTAGAGAGAATTTCGGAGGGGCCGAGAGAGAGAGAAGTCGGATCGGAGTTGTGCTCGAAGAGGCTCGGTAGACGAAAGTCACCGGGATCGTTAGCCGTGATTTTGATTCGGTATTTTGATGTTTTCGGTTTCTTCTGAATCTCTGTAAGACGATATTTTCTTATTAATTTGAGTTTTGTTTTGTTTTCAATGTTTTCTTTGATTGAAATAATTAGTTTCTTAGTTATGATTAGTGAGTAGTTTTCTTTTCAAGGATCGGGGTTAAGCCCGACATAGTTGAGCATGTTTGATGAGTAAGATTGAGTGTTGAATGCCTTTTATCTTTTATTGAGATTGTTAGTTGTGCTTATACCGAAACGAAAGTTGAGGTAATTTGAGTTTTTAACTTGATTGAAAGAGAAAGTTAGTAACTTGAAGGTTGATATTGTTTGAATACGAAAGTTTCAAGCTTTAAGATCCAAAGCCGAGAAGGACGGCGCAGACGCCGAAGCTGAGCGTCAACGAGCTGACAAGGCTCGTCTACAAGAAGAGCTTGATGCCTATCCAAGGAATGCCAAACAATACATGCATCCGGAACTGAGGGTGCCAGAATCTCCTATTGTGCTTCCAGCGATAGAGAAACCTTTTGAGAACAAATCTCAATTTATATCCTTAATCAAACGGGCTCAATTTGAAGGGAAACCTGCTGAGTGCCCTATGGAGCATATTAGAAACTTTCTTGATTTATGTGACACCATAGCTGCTGAAGGTGTCTCATTAGAATATGTTCTGTTAAAAGCTTTTAGATTGTCTCTTACTGGAAAGGCCCTGAACTGGTTGGAGAGCCTACCTTCTAAGTCTATCAAGACTTGGAAAGCTTTGTATGATCAATTTCTTAAAAAGTTTTTCCCTCCTGCTAAGACAACGGAGTTGAGGAAACGCGTCACCTCCTATCACCAGCTGCCTAATGAAACATTCGTTGAAACATGGAAAATATTCAAGGAGATGCTTAGACAGTGCCCAACTCATGGGCAACCTTTATATGTTTTGCAAGAAATCTTTTTCCAGGGTATCAACGCAGAAACCAAGAACCGCATCAACAAGCATACTGCGTGCGGTTTTATAGAGATGAACCCGATAGAGGCGTGGGAACTGTTGGATAAGCTGGCTAATTACGATGCTATGTACGGAACCCAGCAAACTCCACAAACTCAAAAACGTCTCTACATACCTAACCGAGATGAAGTTGACCCAGATGTTAAAAATCAATTCTTACAAGACGAGGTCAACCGTCTGAAGAAATAGGTAAGTTTTTTGAAATCCTCTCAATCATGTCAAGAATGTGGTTCTTCTGCACATAGTACTTCTGCTTGCACTAACATTGAGCAGGTTAGAACCGCTGAGACAATAGCTGAGATGAATTATATGAGAGGACCATACAGGAACCAACCTAATTATAATGACAGGTCGAACAACTATCAACCATGGGGCAATCAAAATACAAGCTATACAGGGCCCCCACCAGATAGACGACCTGCACCATAGGAGACGCCATCGTGGGTTCAGGAAATAAAGGAAAGCATTAACAGAGTGAACAACAAAGTTGATGAAGTTCAAGCCAAACTGAACCGCCAAGATAAAAGATGGGGAGAGTTCGATGTTTGGAAGAGGAGTGTTGATTCCCAGCTAGGAGACTTAGCAGCACGAATTCCAAGACCACAAGGACAACTCCCGGGCCGCCCCGAGGAGAACCCTAGAGGCCAAATAGCAGCAGTACACCTCAGAAGTGGGAAGACATTATCAGAGAGAGTTCAAGCTGAAGAGAAGGAGGAACAAGACCTCGCAAAACAGCTCGTTAACGAGCCAGCGAGAGCAAATACCGAGCCTAAATACCAGGATGACGAGGCTCCGAGGGTATCTGACGACCATAACCTAGGTAAGTCTACTAAATCGAGCCTTCCTCTCAATCCCAGGGTAGTTAATGACCCCACTAGGGTCGGTAACGACCCGCCGAGGACACCAAACGACCCCAGCATCGACCCGGTACTCTCACCTCTCGAGCCTAACTTGGTTCTGAGAATGGTGAAATCTCTCCCCTTTCCAACTAAGAAATCTATGGACTCTACTGAGAGTAAGTTCAAGCGTTTCGTTAAGATTCTTCAGGGCATTAATATTTCCATCCCATTCGCTGAGGCCCTAAGCGAAATGCCGGCTTACACAAAGTTTTTGAAAGATATTCTTAGCAGGAAAAGATCCATTACAGAGCTGCAAGATGAAGTCAGATCGATAGCTCTACCGGAAAAGCTAGGAGATCCAGGAAGGTTTGCAATAACGATCGGCATAGGCAACCACAAGTTCAAGGCTTTATGCGATCTAGGTGCTAGTGCTAGTCTCGTTCCTCTCTCAATCTGGTCTAAAGCCAATATGGGACCACTAGAGTCGGTAGACATGAATCTGTACATGGCAGATGGGTCAAGTGTCAAGGCCACAGGAGTGGTGGACGACTATCCTATTCAAGTCGGGAAATTCTTTATACCGAACGATTTTATCGTCCTTGATATGCTTGAAGACCCTCATGTAACCATAATTTTTGGGCGACCATTTTTAGCCACAGCAGGAGCAAGAGTTGATGTGCGGAAGGGACTCCTCACTTTTGATATCGGAGAAGAACGGGTGGAATTCAACTTGGATCAAAAAGCCAACGACCCAGTTGGAGTCACACAAATCGAGTTGACTCAACCTGAACTCGACACAACCGTCACTACTGAGCCTCATTTACCAATCATCGAGTCCCACGTGCAAGAGTTCAACCAAGGCCCTATTATATGTATTACAGAAAAGTCCAAACCACCTTGGTTTTCGGACTACACTGACAATCCAGGAATATCGAGTGTACTAATAGAAGAGAAGGGTCCAAATTTAGCAACTCAAGCACACCGAGACTGCAAGGCTAAGTTTGGGGTACCTCAAGACCCCAACATAGCTACACATGAACCACCATGAGACTAGCAAGGGAGCTCGTCGGGCTAACGACGTTAAAAATAGCGCTTACGAGAGGCAACCCGCTTTAGAATAGATTTAGTTTTTCTTTTTTCTTTTTCTTTTTAGATTATTTTTCTTATTTTTCTTTTGTTTTTCTTTTTTAGTTTAGTTAGGATAGAAATCAGAATTTTTGAGATAATAAGATTTCAGGAGAAGGGATCGAAAAATCACTCCAAGAAGGCTACAACAGCTCGTTAACGACCCACCCAGGGTCGTTAATGACCCGGTTCGAAGAACCGACTCGTCAAAACACGGGGCAGGTAAGATTTTTACCCTAATCTATCTTATTTTCTACCCTAGCCGCCGCCTCTACCTACCCTTCCCTCTCCTATAAAAACCGTTTTACCGCCTTCCACAAATCTACCACCACCCTCCCAATTTCATACTTCTAAAAAAAAACCCAAGGAGCTCGAAATTCATCTCCCTTCTCTCCCACCGGTTCGGAATCCTTCACCGACCACCAAGAGACCGTCGTTACCGGAGCTCGGAAACCGCTTTCCTCACCGACGAGACCCGAGCTCGTTAACCACCCCGATTCCGAACCCTTGTTGTTCAATTTCTCGATTCTCGGGTATGATTTCTAAACCCTTACTCGAAAATGCATGATTCATTGTTCTTAGGGTAGAAATTTCATATCTTGAATCTTTTTTTTAGAAAGGTCGATTTGCATGTTTGGTTTTCGTTCATAAAAATTCTTGATTGTGCTTAGTTGTTCATGTTTTAGGAAAGATTATTCATGCTAGATTATCTATTGCAACACTCTAGTTAGGAAAGCATGAATTTTTCTTGTTCTAAATCTTAAGTTCAAACTTTTCATGTCAAAATTTTGGGTAATTTTAGCATGTCGGGATGGGTAATCGAGCAAGTATGGGGTGCTTATACCCGATTGTGGGATTGGTGGAAAAATATAGATGATTGCATGCTTGATTTGTGCTTTAATTTAAGGTAGATTAAAATCGGCAATTCTGTAATTTTGGTCTCGGTGGCTCGTTAACGACCCACCCAGGCTCGTTAACGACCCTGCAATGCTTCAGAAATCAATACTGAGTCCAGAATCGTAAACGACCCAATTGGGTAGTTAACGAATAATTCCGAGGTTAATTCGAGACCAAGTATGGGGTCTCTTACCTATCTATTTCTGAGTGGATCTTATCTTGGAAAAGTCTTGATTATTTTATAGGATCCATGGCAAGCTCAAGCAGACCCGCTACCCGAGCTCAGAAGAAGAGGAGAAACCATAGGTGCCCATCTCCACCTCGAGTGGATGACGTAATTCTGAGTACTCAGGGCCAAGTACGGCATTACCGTGATTTTTTGGAGATGGACCACTACACCCGATGGTTCTCAAAGTCCAGCGCTGTCAACACGGGGATCTACACGGACGTCAAGGAGGCCTTCGTCATCCTTGGAGCCACCCATCTTCTGAAGCAAGAGAGTTTGCCACACTATCCGGCCCTAACATCCGAGTTCTTGGCCACCTTGGAGACCAATTTCTCGTCGAAGACCTCGGCGGGACGGATCCGGTTTCGGCTCGGTAACGAGGACCGTGAATTCACAATGGCGGAGTTCAACGCAATATTAGAGCTCTCAAACCCATCTAGAGATTACAGCTTGAAGGACTACCGAGTGACCCGCACTTGGAGATACATCACCGGGGAGGTTCAATCCTCCACCGCGGCATTATCCGGGGCAACCATCATCAACCCCATCTTCATGATTATTCTTAGAGTCCTAGCCGCGACGTTTTGGCCGAAGAGAGAGTTGAACCGGCCTACAAGGACGGAAGTTGCTTGTTTCCGCACCATCCTTTTTGAGGAGCCCGGACCCTTGAATTTGGGGTACGAGTGGCTTTACTACATTGGAAAATCAACCAAGTCCAAGGAGGTTTGGTGTGGCAACTTGGTTAGCCTCTTGGCTAAGAATCTTGGAGTCGATCTCACCCGCTACACACCGGCTCACGCCCAACTCCTCAATAAAAATTATTGGTATAGCTCCGGTGTCTTCATTCAAGCCGAGGGAGGATTCAAGGTGAAGGTTCAAGATCGCATCGTTACACCTACCCTCGACAAGTTCGAGCTTCTCTACGTACCGAATTGGTACGAGGCGTGGACGGGACATGCCTACCCATTGGAACCTAAACCGGAGGACGAGCTTTCGCTTAGGCCATGTGAATCCCGGTTTGAGCGGGAAGCCATGGATGAAGATGAAGAAGAGGACACCGAGGTAGTAGGCAACGACACTGAAGAGGCCGACACAGAGGGAGGCATTGAGGAGCTCAATTTCGAAGAAGAAGACATCAACACGGAAGTCTTAAGGAGCACTGTCTTCGTTAACGAGCCCACCAGGCTCGTTAACGACCATTTCCAGCCCCATCCCAACACTGTTAACGAGGCAACCAGCTTCGTTAACGAGGTGCCGAGGGCTCCTGTCGACCCACCACCAGCTCCTATCGAGCCTCATGCCTATGGACTCATGCCTTACAACCCGGTGATGTATCAAGACCACTTCCAGCCTCACTACCCACCACCTCCTCAGCCCGAGTACACAGGATCAAGTATACCACCACCATGGGCCGAGGATCTTTTTGCACGGATGCAGCAACTTCACCTCCAGCAGGATCACATTCATAGGAGGATGGTTAGATGGGAATCTGTCTATTCAGCTCGCTTGTCGATGGAGGATGAGAGGCAGCGTCAGAGAGAGGCGGAGGACGCTGAGCGTTGGAGGACGATGTACGACTTTATGGGAACTTTGAGCACTACTTTCCTCCACCGAACCGTTGATTCAGCCCGAAGATGAAGTTTTTCCTTGTTTCCACTTTTGAAACTTTGTAAGTTTTTATGTCTTTCTTTTTTTATTTTTTTTTATTTTCTTTTCTATTTCTTTTCCTTCGTCTTATTTTTCTTACAGTGGGGACACTGTAATTTTAAGTATGGGGTGGGAGAAAGCAGAAAACTTGTGTCCTAGGTGTCTATGTGTTTTATGTAGTTTTTATTTCTTTAAATTGCAAACCGAAAAATAAGAAAACGAAAAAATCGAAAAAAAAAATGAAATTTTTTGAAAAATCTAAAAAAGAGTTTCAGAATTGATAGATATCCCTTTCTTAAGTTCTATGATAGCAATCGGTAACTTAATCATATAATTCCTTGCAAGCATGTCTTTAAAAGTATAGCCGGATTCTCAACTTGAAATTATTTGTTTTAGAAGAAGATATCATTTGATGAAATTGAGCACATATACTTTATAGCATAGATGATGCAATCCAACAAAATCTACCTTGTGAGTTATTTTTGGCCTTATAGGGAGAACATTTATAAATCCCTCTTCTTTTCTTGTGTTTGTTACTCTCTTTATGCATATTATCTCTTGGAATTGTGATGGTTATCTATTTCTTGAGACCCGTATAAGATTTTTAGTTCATTACTTGTGAAAATCATATGATGGAGAACTTATTTTTATAAGCCCTACTATTCCCTATCCACCCTTTACATAATCCTTCTTTTTGATAACCAATTCTAGCCTGAAACCTTTTATTTTTAGCTCCACAAAAATTATTCCCTAGCCGAGATAAGCTTGACCCTATCCGGGAATTAGGACTTAGATTGGAGAGGTAAGTTTTGTGGTGTGTTAAAAAGAAAGGAGTTGCTTATAGTTTGCTTTAATTGAAGGATATTTGGGAAGGGTAGATTGGAAGTCTCTTGTTTTTACATGTAATAAGAAAGGTCTCTTGATAAGTAAAAATGCACGAAATAAATTATTTGATGGAAGTGAAAAAAAGAAGAAAGAGTGTATACGGCGGCTCGTTAACGACCCTGAAGTGGGTTCGTTAACGAGGCAGCGAGGTGATAAATAAAAAAAAGAAAAAAGAGAGAAAAAGAATGATGAAAGGAAGTGAAGAGTTGAAGTGCATTTGTATTTATAGATAATATCAAGAGATTCTTTTATTTTGTTATGAGACTTTCTAGGATAATAAAGGGATTGAATAAATAAGTGTGCATAAAGAAAAGTGAGTTTGGTATAATCTTTTATGAGAGTTTTTTGGATATATGTGAGTTTTTAGGAGTCTTTGATTCCCGAATATTATTAGCACCACATGACCAAAATATTTCCACTCCCTATTGTCTTTACCAAGCCCCAATACAACCCGGCCGAATGGAAGCTTCTATGAAGTTTTTCATTGAGCCCCCTAAGTTCTCTTGATGATTCTTTGCTTGTTTTGACAAATCTTGGGTGGATAGTATTGGTGATATAAGTTCCAATTTCTATGAGTTTTTGTATATAAGATGAGTTGAGAGATTGAATTTATAAGCCTAAACACTTGAGAGTTGAGTGAAACACAATATCCCATGTAAGGTTGGATTGTATTATCTTATGTCTATTTAAGTACATATATGTGTGAGGATGTTAATAGTCTTTTGCTATATTTTTCTCATGTGTAGATGTTGCTTTTTAGAAGATGGCTATGTCTTGATGAGTATGTTTGTTTTGGTTTTGGTTAATGTGTTGTTTATTGCTTGAGGACAAGCAAGTCTAAGTATGGGGTATTTTGATGTTCGCATTTCTAGTATAGTTTTTAGTAGGTTTTCTTTGCTTATTAAGTTTAGTTTTGTTAAGTTTAGGTTTAGTTTTGAGTGTTTTTAGATAGTTTTGCTTATTTCTATGAAAAGAGTGGAAGCTACGCTATTTTGTGTATTTTGTAGGTTTTAGCGAGGAAAAGAGCTATATGGAGCTGAATTTGGAGCATTACAGTGAAAGACGGAGGAGTACAAGATTGAAGAAGTCAAAGCTCAAGATTACGAGAGGAAGTGTGGAAGAAAACAAAGCCCAGGCTCGTTAACGAGGTTGTGAGGGCTCGTTAACGAGGCCACGAAGGAGAAGATTTGAAGTTTTGATTTTATAATTCACCGATCCTGAGCGGGAATTTATTTCCGTATCGGTTGAGTATCTTTTTAGAATCTTTTGGGGTTATTAGAATATGTATTTTAGGTCTTATTATCTTTTTAGATTTTATTTCTATCTTTTAGGGTTTATTTCTATCTTTTTAGGAAAGTTTATATCTTTTAGCCTTTTTAGTTTTTTAGCTTTTTTTAGTATAAATACCCTTCTATGTAGCATAGAAAAGGGGGAGATTTTAGAAGAGAATTTTTAGAGTAGAGAGAATTTCGGAGGGGCCGAGAGAGAGAGAAGTCGGATCGGAGTTGGGCTCGAAGAGGCTCGGTGGACGAAAGTCACCGGGATCGTTAGTCGTGATTTTGATTCGGTATTTTGATGTTTTCGGTTTCTTCTGAATCTCTGTAAGACAATATTTTCTTATTAATTTGAGTTTTGTTTTGTTTTCAATGTTTCCTTTGATTGAAATAATTAGTTTCTTAGTTATGATTAATGAGTAGTTTCCTTTTCTAGGATCGGGGTTAATCCCGACATAGTTGAGCATGTTTGATGAGTAAGATTGAGTGTTGAATGCCTTTTATCTTTTATTGAGATTGTTAGTTGTGCTTATACCGGATCGAAAGTTGAGGTAATTTGAGTTTTTAACTTGATTGAAAGAGAAAGTTAGTAACTTGAAGGTTGATATTGTTTGAATACGAAAGTTTCAAGCTTTAGATCCAAAACAAGCAATTAAGTGAATTAGGATACGAAAGTTTGTTAATTTACTTGGTAAGTCAACGAAAGTTGATGACTCTATCTGTTTAAAGGCATGATCTTATCTTCTTACGAGTTTATATGCTTGGCTATGTTGTGGTGTCCCTAGTCCTAGATCTTTGTTTTATTTGAATTATTTCTAGTGAATTTTCGTTGCTGAGTACTTGCCTCGGTACCGAATTTAATTAGGTCGATATTTGAAGTGTTTTTGTATTCGGTGGCTCGTTAACGACCCTGACAACGTCGTTAACGAGGCTACTTGTGAGTGTTTTTATTTGTTTTTATATGCTTTTTAGTAGATTGATAAACGAACAACCTTGCTTCCTGTGGAACGATCCTGACTTCGCTATACTCAGCGGGGTCTTGACTTATAAATTTATTTGTTGTCAAGAAACCCTCACTCAACAACCCTAGAGGTATTACCGCCAGTAACCCCGATTAAGACTAAACCGAAGCTACCCAAGGCTTTAAACTGACTGAGCAAACTAAAAATCCAAAAGTTGGATTCATTTAAATCATAACCAGAAAATAATAAAATGTTGCAAAAGAACTTAATCTTTATTACTTCAACCTTACAAAGTTTAAGAAGACATTACATCGGAATAAATACAAATGGTCTTAAAACAACATTAGCTTTTATGACAAGATGATAGAACAATCTTCTATCTGAACAAAACCTTTAGTATGTAAACTCTTAGCTTCTTCTTTCCCAACATAACTTTATGGTGGCCCATCCATAAACTTCGCTCAAATACAACTTCTGGAAACTTTTCTTCAACTTCTCGATCCACTTCTCAAATCAACTTCCAAGAAATACCTGATGTGTCGTATACAACGGTGGACACCAGCCGACCATGCAATTGAATAAAGTGGTCGGGTTAGTCTAATGAAAGACCAATCAAGTGGAGAAATTGACTGGTTCTTATGGTAGTCACTAAACATATTGGCATCGAAATCCGAATAACAACCGGCCGATGATCCAACAGTTAGCAGTCCCATAGAGGATAAGAATGAGGCATGCATATTCAAGAGATAGGACACCACAGCTTGTGGTTCCTTTATGAAACATGAACAATTGTTGGGAACTGAAAATAATCGAATAACATTTTGAAAAGCCTCCGTCGACTAATCAGATTGACTTAATCAAAGTTTGATTAAGAATCATTCATAATCGGGAGCAAGAATGGCTTTCCGACCGGACTAACCATTCAAGTATATTAATGTGCCTAACGCACTTATCTTATACTACTTTCAAACTTTTCACAAACAGGTTGGTGTCTTTTAATCGACTCGAACTACTGCCGAAATATTTTGGTGTTGTAGATATCATCGGAGTATTTCATCCATGGTCATCTACCCTGTACCAAGATCACAGGACTTAAGCTATCCTTGATCTTTCATTTGCATATGGTGATGTAGAGATCAGAGAGGCCTATCACCCTGTCGCCTACACTGCACCGTGCCAATTGCACTTAGCTAGAGTGCGCATCACCCCTCTCACACGAAGAGCAGGGGAAGAGTCATGACCCACCATTAGGATTAGGACCCTCCTACAATATTATTTTAAAGAGAGGATATGGAACCATATTCCCTTCCCTGAAATTACCTTAATCAACAACAATGTCTCAGCATGAGACAACATACAAGGTCACACATAACGGACCTAAATCCAATTTTACCGCAAAACTCAATAAACAACATGGTCATTATTTCTAACAAATATAACCACCTATCATATTTTAATAAGCACATAAGTTGTTCCCAACACAAATATTAAATGGGATTCAATTCCTCATTTAATAACCATAATGCAAGAGAGAACTGTCCACTTGCCTTAGAAGGCGTGCTCAACGTCCTTAGCAATTCCAACAGTAATCTTTATCACCCTTCTACCAAATATAACAAAAGGATTTCTCAACAACGAGCTCACGGAAACACTTCTTAGTTGTATACTCAAATTCTACAACTTCCTAATCGATAAACGATTTAATTTCCGAATATCGATATATAATAAATCCTTAGTTATCATGCTTTAAGGAGCCATCTTGGCGGAATTATAACTAATTATCCGCTTCACTTTTGAAAAAATTTTCTAAATAATAATTGTTCATGAGAAAAATTTCTTAAAGGTGACCAAATCTCGAATCAAACGAATTAACAACGAATTCCGAGTAATTATCCGAAGTCCTTTACCTGCCAATTGGTGTCAAAATTTTGTATTCGCTATAACTGAAGATCCTGACGTCCGTTTCTCAAGCGGTTTGAACTTGTGGAATCGTATCAACGTCAAAATTATAAAAACTATAAATTTAATTAGCAAAGCAGAACCAAAAGGCCCTTACGGTGGCTCCCCAACCAACCCGCTAATTAATTTCGATCGTATATACCTTCACTTGAGCCCATGGCTCGTTCAGCTCGATAGTGGCTCGATCCCCGAGCTCGAGGGTGGTTGAGTATTGCCCGGTGGTGGATCTCATAATGGGTGGTGGTCGGAGGAGCTAGCGATCGTCGGCAACGTCGCGCGGGGAGACTAGAATGTGACCGGTGGTGATGAGCTCGTATTCTTTCTTCCCGAATCCGTCCTCGTCCTCTTGATTCTCTTGCTGGTTCGAATATATAACAGAAGCAACCAGCCACAAAATTTAAGAAGGGAAGAAGATGATAGGAGGTGGAAGGTGGAGGGTGGTGGCTGGGCAAAGAAGATCGCCGGCGGTGAAGACTCTTTTTCCCGAGATCGTCGTTTCGTCCAAACCCTCTCGCCACACCCTTCCTCTGTTTTCAATCAACAAAGTTCGAACCTATCTTCAATCTATCTATTGGTTCCTTCCTAATTAAGTAAAGAAAGAGGCGGTTTATAAATCCAAAATCGTCTCGGAACGGGACTCGCGTTAAAGCGGTAAAATTATGTACCTCGGATGGAAAAACTTATTAAATACAAAACGTCCCATAAATTATGTAGACCAATAAAACCAATTTTCATGATTTTATCTTGCTACCTTTAATTTTTAAGTCTTCCGTTTCGTATTTTAAATCATTTAGAGTACATAATTAAAAAGACGGCTTATCCAATAAATACTCTTTTTCCACTGAATAATCCTAGAATTGACACCGATCCATAAAATTATTTATTTGTGATTTTAGGATATCACCAAGAATTTTCTAGGATTTAATCTCCAATAAAAATATTGGATTAAGCGTTAAAACGGACAAAGAAATTAAAAGGATATCCGAGAAAAATTCAAAAATATCCTTAAAAACCACAATTATTACATTAGTACCCCCTTAAAAATGGTTTCGTCATCGAAACCAAGGAGAACTCAGATCATAGGGAAGGATAGCATAAGCACACATACACACAACCCCTACAAATCTATACAGAAGTTTGTAGTACCCCCTTAAAAAAACATGTTGTTACTTCTGCACACAGTACAAAACAATCATTGCTTAATTACCAAGCTTCATCTTTACAATGCTCATTAACTTCGGAAAATGGCTCAACATTTCCTGTCTAGTTTCTCAAGTTTTTCTTCACCTCCATTTTTAGGCCAAGGTAGCCTAACTGAAGGTATTTTTCTTATTCACGATTCAACCTGACCTTTCTTCATAGATGTCATTTGGTTGAATTTCCATCTTATTATTGTTGAGTACAAGAGATATATTGAACACATACTATCTTAGAAGAAACACAAGGATGACAATATAGATAGAATGCACTGAAGGTGGTAATGCCAACCGATAAACAAGCTTACCAGTTCTTTCTAGTATCTCAAAAGATCTAACATAGCGAGCATTTACGTTGTCTCGCATTCCCCAGCGGAATATGCCTTTCAAGGTGGATATTAGAACAAAAACGTCGTTCTTTACAATGAACTTAACATGCTCTCGCTTTAAAACAACACACGACTATTGTTGCTTTTGAGCAGTTAACACCCTTGAACATGTTAGTGTGATATCAGTTGTTGTTCTCTTGGCCAAGTCCATGAAGAACCTTGTCAGCATTGTCATTCCAACAAATTGACAACCAACACTTCCGACCTTATAAAGCCTTACAAGAGTCATTTCTTTATCGTGTGATCAAAACTCTTGTATGTGACATCACTCAAACTCAAGCTAACATTCAGTTCACTCTATAAAGCTTGTTGTCACTCCCTTCAAAACTTTGGCATGAACCATCCGTCTCAGTCATAGATAATAGTCTTTGGGGTTTTTATAAAGATGAAAAACTTCATGCATGAACACCTCAGCTAACTTATGTATTCTTTTAAGTCATCTTAAATGCATTAAAAAGAACACTCTAGATGAGTTTCTTAACAACCTTCATATTGCATTTTTCTTTCATTAAGTCTTGAACGACTAATGACAAGAATCCATTGTAACATTTTCCCACTTCCATTCTAAAACAGAAAGAGACTATAATATTTCATCTGGTCTTCTTTGCTCAATCAGGATTTTCAGACAAACCAAACATATCAAAACAAACTTGGTGACATATCGCTTCATGTCAGTCCATCTAAAGTTTTATCTTAATTCCTTATACGTTTACTTGTTCCAGGATGAACCAATTAAGCAAATAACTATGCCTCCTTTGAAATAAGCTTTCAAAGCTCATCAACAACAGATACACATGAATAGTTTCAAAATCAAGCAATCCATAATCTTGAATAACAAATCCCAGTGTCTTACTTTCTGGATCTTCTCCAATGATCTTAAATAACATTACTCTCCCATACCACTTTTCCTTGATCTGGTCAATAGATTTTGAATAACATCCTAGGGGATTCACACAACCTTGTTGTCATCCAAACTAAACCTTTAGTCCTTCTCAAATTAGTTTCTTTAAAAAAATTACTTAAAATCCTTACTCAATTTCCTTTCTTGGGATAAAATCTCAGTATTACTTTAACCAAGAATATGAGATTTATCCAACACATGACAATATAATAACCTATCTTGTCAATCATTTACATCCTTTTCTCAACCAAAACTCAGCTTGGGCATACTGACATTCAAATGTAGTTATCTCTCTCATGTACTTCAAACTACACTCTTACGCATTACTATACCAACATATTGGACAATAATACCTTTAGTCCAATAATTTCCAACAAAATTGTCTCCATTGACAATTTTCAGTCTTTTTCATCAAATAACTGTTTAGACTTCACTTAACATTCTGACTTGTTGAGCAACCTAATTCTTAGGATTAAAAACATATCCTCACGTGTCCATTCTCTATATCCAACAACTTATCAGGCTGAGATTGAATATCAATACTAATTTAATATCCAAACTCCAGACCCATTGGAGTTCTGCTTAAAGTCCTCATTTGACTATCTTATCTCAAAAAGATTTAAGTTTTCAAGACAATATGAAAACAAATAACAACTAATGGAGAAATTACTACTACATCCTTTACTCCAAAGAAAGGATTACTATAATATCATTCCTTAGAAAGGGTTCCATCCCAGGAGTCCATATCAACTTACTTTCAAGCAGGGGCGGAGCCAGGGGGGCGGTCGCCCCTCCTCTCCCTGTCCAAATAAGGAACTAATACGTTTAATTTCAATAGAAAAGAATGTAAGTTTCTTTGGTGCAGTGGAAACGGACTCCCCCTCCCTCCTTGCTCCTTGCTCCGTGTTCAAATTTAGGGAATGTCTTACCTGTTTCTTTTTTTTAACTTGTACGAGCTGTTTTTTTTTTGTTTATGTGAGAGATATACAAATTAGAATTTCAATTTATCTTATTAATAAATTTAAAAGGTTATTAATTTTGGTCAATAATTAAATTTTAGTTGTTAGGTTCAATTAAAAATAAAAATATTTGAAGTTGTAACTAAATTCTTTATTAAATAGTTAATAGTGAATTGTTAATTACTTATTTACGTTTTTCCTATTAGAATATAATAAGAATTTTATTTTCTTTTACAAGCTTAAACTTATATTTTTAATTACTATATAAATATATGATTAATTATTACTAATATATTATTATTATATATTCACACTTATTCTAAACTTTTTATTATTTAAATAATATAACAATAATAGTAATAATATATTGTTTTATTGAACCAATATGCATACCTGACTTGCCCCCCCCCCCCCCCCCCTCTCAATTCTTTCTGGCTCCGCCACTGCTTTCAAGGACAATTCCGCTAAAAAGGCAATGACTTTCTTAGGTCATGACGTCAACCAAGATGAACTACTAGCAAACTGCTTAGAGAATTCCAATAATCGTTGATTGAAAACAATCCCAAACTTTTAGAGAAATACGGAGTTACTCCATGCTCTTCAAAGACCAACACAGATTTGTAAAGAATCTTACCAAATTTCTTTACTTATAATCGAACTATTCTGGAAAGTTTGACCATACTCCTTAAATGGTATAGGATATCAAGGATGTACTATACTTGCAAAACTCATATAATTGCAAAACTTATATGATTGCCAAAGCATACTAGAAAACATTCTTTAAAACCCAAGGAACAATGTGATCTTATTCCACCATGTGATCAGGATGGGGAGATAAAATAAACATAATCCTTTACTGCATTCTCATAGGAATAAGACATGTAATCTTGCCTTACAATCTGATCAAGATGGAAGACAAAATACATTCTTACTCACCACCATGAAAACCGTAGAAAATTTTATTCATGAATTCCGTATATAAAATCAACATTTCTTTAAAAATTCATACCAGAATTCTACAAAGTCATAAGAATTTTTTCAAAAGAGAAAATCACAAAACGATTTCAAATATCCCTTAAATCATAACAGCTTGACAGGAACTCGACATAGGTTACTAACATACTTGCTTTAACTTTGAATACTGTAGAAACAAAGATTAGCTACTCTCTTGAAGAATTGGGCGCGTCAAGCCAATGCATCAAATAAAATTGTTGACCTTATCTTAATGATGTTACTAACACTTTGTTCTAATTCTGTGATGATACTTGCACATTAGCTGGCCTTACCAACTTGGCAAAAGTTTTGAATCAAGACCGAGTCTCAAAGGAGCTAAATTAGTCCAATTCACTTCTGAGTCCAATATCTCCTTTCAAATGTAACACTTCATTCCTTCATCAAGGTAGAACTTGATGACATACCTTGATTTTTCTTAATTAGACATACTGCTAGACTTTTCTATAATCCATAGTATTGAATAATTTCTGCCTAATTTACTCAGTCTTAACCCATATTAACTTCACAAGTTCAATAACAGAAGTTGATTGCTTTTATCAATCTACTTGCAATCCTTGGGGAAAATATGATTCCAACATTTTCATACTCATGACAACTTCTTCCAAGGTCGCTCTCAACTTGTGTACCATCTTGAGATATTACTTTAAAGTTATACAAACATGATCCATTGACAAAAAATTTAATACTTGAGTTCATCCATTCACAAAACAATAAGCCTTCTGCAAGCTAATAGTCATTTAAATTCCGATATCCAAGAGTGACTATCAAACTCTTTTGACGTTTTAAGGACTTTCCATCCTTTTACAACTTAATCCTCACAATATAAATAGTGAACTTTCAAACTTTGCATCTAGTTCAAAACATCCAATCCTTATATCTCTCTACATATAAGGAAATTCCTTTAATTTCTAATCTCTTTTAGCAGAAGAATGCATATGACCAAACAAGGTATTCTTAAACCTTTCTCAATTCAACATTGGTGAACAAACTAAACTTATCCATCATTCTTGTCTTCTTACTTAACCATAAGGAGAAGACATATACCTTTTTATTATCTCAAGTTCAAACTACATTGCTAAGGAAGAACTTGTGGTTAGGAGACTTCCCGACAACTTAACAGTTTTACCAGTACTACCTTAGGCATCAGATTTGACAGATATAAAACCTTCAAAACCAAAACACAATTGAAATTATTTTTCAGCGATAAGGTCTAAGCCTTATTGACCACAATATTGAATGATTGATATTTTTCTCCCAACTGCTTGAAATATCAAAGACAAATATGCTAAGATCATTCCTTGATTGATCTTCTCAAAACTGAACTTTATCATTTTCATCCTTGAAAAAACATAAGCCAATATCATTGGCAATTTAGAACATCTCAATGCTGATTCTATTACTAGTCCATTATAGACCTCAAGTCTTCTCTCATTATCCCGAGTTGGGTATCATACAATGAACTCCAATAACGTTGTCACATAGGTTAGTCATCTGGATATCAATAACTCATGTAATCAATTAATGTTGATAGGGTTTCTCGGCCAACAAATAAATTTGTAAGTCAAGACCCCGCTGAGTACAGTGGAGTCAGGATCGTTCCACAGGAAGCAAGGTTGTTTGTCTATCAATCTAACAAAAATCAAACAAAATCAAACAAAACACTCACGAGATGCCTCGTTAACGATGTTGTCAGGATCGTTACCGAGCCACCGAACACAAAAATACTAACTAACGACCTAATAAAATTCTAATTAAAATTCGGTACCGAGGCAAGTACTCAGCAACGAAGATTCAACAGAAATAATTCAAATAAAGCAAAAATCTAGGACAAGGGACACCACAACATAGCCAAGCATAAGAATTCGTAAGAAGATAAGATCATGCCTTTAAACAGATAGAGTTATCAACTTTCGTTGACTTAACAAGTAAATTAATCTACTTTCGCATCCTAATTCACTCAATTGCTTGTTTCGAATCTAAAGCTTGAAACTTTCGTTTTCAAACAATATCAACCGTCAAGTTAATAACTTTCTCTTTCAATCAAGTCAAAAACCTAAATTACCTCAACTTTCGTCTTGGTATTAAGCACAACAAACAATATCAATAAAAGATAAAAGGCATTCACACAATCTTACTCATCAAACATGCTCAACTATGCCGGCTTAACCCCGACCCTAGAAAAATAAACTACTCACTAATCATGACTAAGAAACAACAAACTTCAATAAAAAGAAACATTGAAACAAAACTCAAACTCCAATTAATAAGAATAATATATCGTCTTACAGAGATTCAAAAGAAACCAAAAACATCAAAACACCGAACCACAATCACGACCAACGAACACTCGGCAACCGTCGTCTACCGAGCCTTGATAGTCCTCTTCCGATCCGATCTCTCTCTCCTTCGGCTTCCTCCAATCTCCTCTAAAATAAACTCCCTAAAAACTTCTCCAAATCAAGCCCCCCCTTTGTATGCTAGATAGAAGGGTATTTATACTTAAAAAGCTAAAAAGGCTAAAAGATATAAACTTTCCAAAAAAGATAGAAACAATCTCTAAAAGATAGAAATAAAATCTATAAAGATATTAAACCCTAAAATTCATATTCTAACAACCCCAAAAGATTCTAAAAAGATACTCAACCGATACGGAAATAAATTCCCGCTCAGGGGTGGTTAATAATAAAAATAATACTCGAAATCTTTCTCTTCCGTGGCCTCGTTAACGACCCCTCACAACCTCGTTAAATAGTCTGGGGTTTGTTTTCTTCAACACTTCTTCTTGTACTCCCGAGCTTCGACTTCTTCAATCTTGTACTCCTCCGTCTCTTGCAGCAATGCTCCAAATTCAACTCCATTCAGCTCCTTTCCTTGCTAAAACCTGCAAAATTCACAAAATAGCGTAGATTCCACTCTTTTCACAGAATTATGCAAAACTAACTAAAAATACTCAAAACTAAACCTAAACTAAACAAAACTAAACCTAATAAGCAAAGAAAACCTATCAAAAACTATACTAAAAATGCGAACATCAAAATACCCCATACTTGGACTTGCTTGTCCTCAAGCAATAAACAAGACACTAACCAAAACCAAAACAAATCATGCTCATGAAAACATAGCCATCTTCTAAAAAGCAACATCTACACATAAGAAAATTACAGCAAAAGACTATTAACATCCTCACACATATATGCACTTAAATAGACATAAAATAATACAATCTAACCTCTCAAGGGATATAATGTGTTTCACTCAACTCTCAAGTGTTTGGGCTTATAAATTCAATCTCTCAACTCATCTTATATACAAAAACTCATAGAAATTGGAACTTATATCACCAATACTCTCCACCCAAGATTTATCAAAACAAGCAAAGAACCATCAAGAGAACTTAGGCTCAATGAAAAACTTCATAGAAGCTTCCATTCGGTCGGGTTGTAATGGGGCTTGGTAATAACAATAGGGCGTGGAAAATATTTGGTCATGTGGTGCTAATAATATCCGGGAATCAAAGACTCCTAAAAACTCACACTTCCAAAGCTCTCATAAAACATACCAAACTCACTTTTCTCTATACACACTCATTTTCACTCACCCTTTATCATCCTAGAAAGTCTCATAACCAAAATAAAAGAATCTCTTGATATTATCTATAAACACAAATGTACCTTAACTCTTCACCTCTTTTTAATTTCCTTCCTTCTTCCCTTTTCCCTTTTTTTTTTCTTTTTTCTTTCTTTCTTTTCATTCGCTGCCTCGTTAACGAGCCTACATTAGGGTCGTTAACGATCCACCGTATACATCCTTTTCTTACTTTCACTATATCCATCAAAAACTTTATTGTGTGCATTTTTTCTATCAAGAGACCTTTCTTACATGTAATTACAAGAGACTTCCAATCTACCTTTCCCAAATACCCTTCAATTCAAGCAAATATAAACTCTTTTCTTTTTAACAAAACACAAAACTTTACCTCTCCAATCTAAGTCCTAATTCCCGTATAGGGTCAAGCTTATCTCGGCTAGAGAATAATTTCTGTGGAGCTAAAAATAAAAGGTTTCAGGCCAGAATTGGTTATCAAAAGAAGGAATAATGTAAAGGTAGATAGGGAATAATAGGGCTTAAAAAAATAAGTTCTCCATCATATGATCTTCACAAGTAATGAACTAAAAAATCCTATAAGGGTCTCAAGAAATAGATAACCATCACAATTCCAAGAGATAATATGCATAAAGAGAGTAAATCACACAAGAAAAGAAGAGGGATTTATAAATGTTCTCCCTATAAGGCCAAAAATAACTCACAAGGTAAATTTTGTTGGATTGCATCATCTATGCTATAAAGTATATGTGCTCAATTTCATCAAATGCTATTCTCTTCTAAAAACAAACAATAATTTCAATTTTGAGAATCTGGCTATACTTTCAAAGACATGTTTGCAAGGAATTATATGATTAAGCTAGTATTGCTATCATAGAACTTAAGAAGGGATATCTATCAATTCTAAAACTTTTTTTTTTGAATTTTTCAATTTTTTTCAATTTTTTTGGATTTTTCGGTTTTTTTCGGTTTAAAAGAAATAACAACTACATAGAACACAAAAACAACTAGGACATAATTTTTCTACTTTCTCCCCACCCCATACTTAAAATTACAGTGTCCCCACTGTAAGAAAAATAAGAAGAAGAGGGAAAAGAAATATCAAACAAAACAAAAAATTAAAAAGAAAAAGAAAAACATAAAACTTACAAAAGTGGAAACAAGGAAAGGAACTTCATCTTGAGCTTGAATCAACGGTTCGGTGGAGAAAAGTAGTGCTCAAAGTTCCCCATGAAGTCGTACATCGTTCTCCAACGCTCAGCATCATCCGCCTCTCTCTGACGCTGCCTCTCGTCCTCCATCGACATGCGAGCGGAATAGACGGTTTCCCATCTATCCATCCTCCTATGAATGTGATCCGTCTGGAGGTGAAGTTGTTGCATCCGTGCAGAAAGATCCTCGGCCCATGGTGGTGGTATACTCGATCCTGCGTACTCGGGCTGAGGAAGTGGTGGGTAGTGAGGATGGAAATGATCTTGATACATCACCGGGTTGTAAGGCATGAGTCCGTAAGCATGAGGGTCGACAGGAGCTGGTTGTGGGTCGACAGGAGCTGGGTGCCTTGTTAACAGTGTTGGTTGGTGGTTGGAAGTGGTAGTTAACGACCCTGGTGGGCTCGTCAACGAAGATATGGCCTCCTAACACCTCCGTGTCCATGTCTTCTTCTTCAAAGTTAAGCTCCTCAGTGCCGCCCTCGGTGTCGGCTTCCTCGGTGTCGTTGCCTACTACCTCAGTATCCTCTTGCTCATCTTCTTCTTCATATTCATCCACGTCGTCCCGCTCAAACCGGGTTTCACATGGCCTAAGCGAGAGCTCGTCCTCCGGTTTTGGCTCCAATGGATAAGGATGTCCCGTCCACACCTCGTACCAATTCGGTACATAAAGTAGCGGCGAGGACTCTCAAGATAATCCGGAAGATGGGGTTGACTATGTTTGCCCCGGATAGCGCCGCGGTAGAGGATTGAACCTCTCCGGTGATGTAGCTCCAAGTGCGGGTCACTCGGTAGTCCTTCAAACTATAATCTCTTGACGGGTTTGGGAGCTCCAGGATTGCATTGAACTCCGCCATGGTGAAATCACGGTCCTCGTTACCGAGCTGGAACCGAATACGTCCCGCCGAGATCTTCGACAAGAAATTGGTCTCCAAAGTGGCCAAGAACTCGGATATGAGGGCCGGATAATGTGGCAAGTTCTCTTGCTTCAACAGGTGGGCGGCCCCAAGGATGATGAAGGCGTCCTTGACATCCGTGTAGATGCCCGTAGAGACGGCGCTAGACTTTGAGAACCATCGGGTGTAATGGTCCTTCTCCAAAATATCCCGGTAGCGCCGTACTTGACTCTGACTGCTCAAAATCACATCATCCACTCGGGGTGGAGATGGATACATGTGGTTCCTCCTCTTCTTCTGGGCTCGGGTAGCGGGTCTGCTTGAACTAGCCATGGATCCTACAAAATAATCAAAATTTTTCCAAGATAAGATCCACTCAAAAATAATAGGTACGAAACCCCATACTTGGTCTCAAAATTAACTTCGGAATTATTCGTAAACTACCCAATTGGGTTGTTCACGATTCTGGGCTCGGATCGATTAATGATGAAGTGCAGGGTCGTTAACGAGCCTGGGTGGGTCGTTAACGACCTGCCGAGAGCAAAACCAGAATTTTCCGAAATTAATCTACCTCTAATACAGCACAAATCAAGCATGCAATCTTCTATTATTTTCCACAAATCCCCCATCGGGTATAAGCACCCCATACTTACTCAATTTCCCATCCCGAACATGCTAAAAATTTCCCGGAATTTTGACATGCAAAGATTGAACTTTTAGATCTAGAACAAGAAAAATTCATGCTTTCCTAACTAGAGAATTACAATAGCTAATCTAACATGAATAATCTTTCCTAAAACATGAACAACTAAGCACAATCAAGAATTTTTAGGAACAAATCTGTTGGATCGTAATCGGTTAGCAGTGAGCTTGGGAACTGGCAATTAAGCTGTTCCCAAGGCAGCGGAAGTAAATAATCGCAAGTAATAAAAACAGTTAAAGGGACAGTTCCTTTATAGAGGAACCCCACTACAACCAACTAGTTGTATGGGTAAACCTCTACCTCCGCTTGGAGGATTTTGAATGACTTACTTATATTGATTGCTTTGTTCCTTAGTTACACAGCCGGATTTACACTTCTCTGTTCCTACAAGTTCTTCCTAACTCTAGCAACACTAGTAAATCCTCTCAACTGAGTTCCTAAGCTCACAACAGCAAAACACAAGTAACTCAAACCTTACGCTGACTTCTTAATTCCCTTGCTCCAAGGAACTTCAGCTTCACCGTCGTCGAGATCACACACTCGCCGGCGGGGACTTCTCTTCCTTTTCTTTCTTTTCTCTGATGTGGGTGTTTGTAAGTTCTGGGAGAAGTGCTCAGACCGAGTACTATTCATTTGGCTTTATAGTCCATTTGTCTTGGGCAGTCGCATCTTTCGTTTGTGTCCAAAATGCCCTTTGCTTGATGCCCAAGTTGTACTTTCTTCACATGTGACTTTGGTTTGAACTAGGTCAACTTCTTGAATCAATCGGACCGTTGGATGAAGCGTGAAAGTCTGATCCTCAGACTGTTCCCTCTGGCTGTCTGAGACAGAATCCCGCGATCTGCGCTGAACGGTCGTTGTCTTCACATGTGAGTTCCCATTTCATGGGAACTGACTTCTTCAGAGTTCCCTTGATGGAAACTCTTCATCGTTGTAAGCTTGTGTTTTCTTGTTTGTTTCTGGGAGTTCCCACTTCATGGGAACTTTCCTCTTCAGAGTTCCCTTGATGGAAACTCTTCATTGTGGCTAGCAGTGGCTTTGTCATTCATAGGAGTTCTTGGTTGTACCTGTGTTCCTTAGAAATACTTGAACAAACCACATTAGTTCCCTATGGTGTTTGTCATTATCAAAACTTAAAGAGAAGTGAATCGTTGATCCGTTGCTTAGAACCAGAGGTCCCAACAACGTCCAAACAATTTCCCCCTTTTTGATGATGACAAACCCATCACAAAAAAATGCAAGTATTTTAATGAATGATATGCTGATGAGTTCCTAAGTATGATTTTGGGAAGTCACTCTTAGTGAGACATTTAGATTTAGGGAGCCACTTCTGGTGAGACACATAGTTCCTATTAGGCTTTTTATGCAATTGTTCCCCCTTAGCTTATGCGTGGTCTGTGATAACTTAAACTTTTAACTCATCTCACATTTTTTATCTTTCCCCCTTTTGACATCATCGAAAATTAAGCAAAGCAATATTAGGAAAGAATGGAACACGCAATCAAAATAAAGACCATTTCATTACTTAAGAGAATATGTACAATGGGAACCCAAGTACAATTTGTGGTCATTTTTGGATTAAGGGAACAAGAAGGGAGAGATCATGGGCTTTGAGGGAACAAGGCATCACAAAGGCGTGTAAGGACTTGTGTAAGCTTTTCTTGTCCTCTGGCCAAAACTGCCTGGTCCCTAGCGATCTGATCGAGGGTGTTGGCGATGCGGAGCAACACTGGAGAGTTCCCCTCTTGTGTACCAGACTCTAGGGGAGCCGCCTCCTCTACAGGCTCCGAGTGCCTCATCTTCTGGGCAATTGTAATGTCCAGTTCCCTTCCAAGCTCGATTTCGTCTTTAGAGGCATCGTAGAGACCCTCTTTTTGTAGGAGCTTCTTGATCAGCCCAGAGTAGGGAAGGGAGTGGGACTTGGAGGCCATGCACTTTTCCATGTGCCCAAGGATAATTCGGGGAAGATTTATGGGCTTCTTGAGGAGGAAGTGGTAGAGGATGATGGCATCGGGGATGTTGACGACCAGGCGCTTTTCTTGGCGTGGGATCACCACGTTGATGATGAATTGGTGAGCGAGCTTGGCGACCAAGGACAGATGATGCGTCGAGTGGACCTTAGAGGGAACCCGACCCTCAAAAATTGTGTTGTACACCTCGGCGCTGTTGAAGTCGCCCCAGAGCTTGCTGGGTACCTCGCTAAGCCCTTGACCAGGGACCTGGAGTTGAAGACGGATCGTAGATGTTGTAAAAATGAATTCGTCGCCTTCGTGGGAGAGAGTTCCCTGAGTGCCGTCGTTGGTGATAGTGAAGTTGTTGTAGAATTGACGCACTTGTGAGGGATCTACTCGCACAGTTTCTTGGCAGAGTCTCTCCCAGCCCTGGGCCTGGATCAGTTCCCACAGTTCCTCCAGACCATTTTCAGTTAGCACCTCTTTGGAAACAATGAGGTGAGGGAGAAGCTTTCGGCGCTTAGTGACATGATGCTTGGTGGTCCCCTTCCCCTTTCTTGACTTGCTTTTGGATTTGTTCCCCCTAGAGACCGTGCGAGGTCCTTTCTGGTGAGGGGGTGCAGCCGCTTCGATCATAAGCACGCGGTCCCTTGGTGGTGGGGAACTCGCGGACACCACCATTTGGTGTCCAGGTGTAGGGATACGTGTTGGCTCCTTTGTAGCTGGAGCTTCTTCTTCTTCTTCGACCTCATCATGGGAGGTCCCTTCTTCCTTGGAGGAGCTCGAACCGGAGCCCTCCGCGTCATCTCCAGGATGACTTGTTGTTGCCGCAGCACCTCCAGCTGGTGCGAGGTCCCTCGTCTCTGTGGGCTCTTGAGGAGCAACCTTTTCTGGGGACTTTGTCCCTTGGGAGACTGTGTGCTCAGAGGGACCCCTGGTGAGTTCTTCCTCGATGGCCTTGAGCTGGGCTTCCTCCTCCAAAGTTCCCATGATGATCGGAGGAGGGTCCTTGGTCATTTTGCCGATGACCACAGAAAGAGGAAGATCGTCGTCGTCTGAGGAGAGGGCGACGGTACTTTTGGATGGTGAGGGAGAGGGGAGTTTGGTGGTGGTGGGAGACGTGATGGAAGAGGGGAGAGGAGAAGAAGGAATAGGGGTTGTGAGTTGAGTAGAAGGAGGAGGAAGGGATCTGTGGTCCTGTGGAGGAGAGATCCCCGAAGCAGAGATGGGAGTGGTGGAAATGTGTTTTGGTGAGGAAGAAGAAGGTGGTTGGGATGTTGGAGTTCCCATCGTGGTGGGAACTGGAGGAGGTGGCGGAGGAGGTCCCTCGATTTGAAGAGGAGGGATGGAGGAGGAAGAGGGAAGTAGACTCTGGGATTCGGAGTTCCCATCGTCGGAAGGAAAAGGGTAGGGAGGTTTGGGAGCACAAGAACTCTCCTTGGAGCAGTTCAGGTAGTCCTCAAAGCGGAAGAAAGCCTTCTTTCTGGGCTCCGAAAATTCAGAGGCCTCAGAGTGTTTACGTTTTTTGGATTTGGAGGGGTCGTGGGAGTGTTTGGATTTTTTGGATTTTGAGGGATCTTTTGATGAGTGGCGATGTTTGGATGAGTGGCGATGTTTGGATTTACGGGGTTTTTCATTGATGGAGGGGCGAGCATCTCCGAAGTTTTCAACGATGACAACTCCGGAGGAGGTGTTGGTGGTTGGAGGTGGAAGAGGAAGAGATTCGGAGGAGGAAGAGGTCCAGGAGACGGTTTCGTCGACCTGAGGAGGAGGAGGAGGCAAAAAGGGGCTTACTTGATTGTATAGCCCTTGAATGAGGACATCCTTCATGGTTGGGTCTTGTTCTTGCTCGATCTCGTTCAGTTGAGTGATGAAGAGAGTGCGAGGATTGGCAAGTACCCACTCTTTGATTTGTGCGAATGTGTGTTGAGGGGCCATTTTTGTAAGAATTTGGGAGGCTTTGGAGGTTTCTTGAAAAGAGAGTGAAAGGGATTTGGGGAAGACGAATGACAGGGATGAAAGATGGAGTAAAGGGCCTAAAAATAGCAAAGAGGGGTTTTAAAGGAGAGAGGAGGTGAAGGGTAGAAAGGGAAGTGGAATAACCTCGATAACCGTTGCCCAATGAACGTGGGGCGCCGTTTCAGCTTCTCAAGAACGCTTCTGGACACGCGTCACAATCTCTTGGGAAGTCCTTTTCAAATTTTGAATACTTGGCCTGTAACGCTTCAGAGCTTCTGACACGAAAGTCCGCTTCCCAAGTGACGGTTTTTCTTCGAAGATTAGTCAGTGTTCCCTTTGTAGATGCAACAGTTCCCATGATCTTTGCAAGGTCAGGGAGAGTGAAGTGGTTGAGGGAACTTCACACTCATCTTTTTGTGAGGCTAGGGAACTCAAAGGGAACCAGACAATTTGCAACTCGATAAAGGAAATGTTTTGGCTCATGAGAAGCATTTGTCTGGTCCCTAGCTTAAGGTGGGTCATATGATCAACCATCATGGTGGCTTGTAATGAGGGATAAAGGGAACTCTGGTTGATCATTTTGGGCCAAAAGAAATAGAGTTCCTTTGTACACATTTTTCTCTAGACTAGTAATCATGGCATAGTGAAAGCAATGAATCCAAGTTCCTTATTATGCAATTTTAGATAAACTAGTCAGGCATTGAGAGAGAGATAAACAGGGACTTGTTTAGTTTAGAGTTATCATCCCTAGAAGCATTCGAAAACGCTGGTAGGGACGTCTGTCTAAAGCTTTGGTAAGAATATCCGCAATTTGCTCTTCAGTTCTACAGTGTTCCATCGAAATGTTCCCATTCTCAACATTGTCACGTAGAAAGTGATGCCTTATATCGATATGCTTAGTTCTAGAATGATGCACAGGATTTTTGGAAATGTTTATGGCACTAGTGTTATCATAGAGTATGGGAACTGGGCCAAAAGACATACCGTAATCCTGGAGTTGTGACTTAAGCCATAGAACCTGGGAACAGCATGATGCGGCAGCCACATATTCAGCTTCAGCTGTGGAGAGTGCAACTGAGTTTTGCTTTTTAGATCCCCACGAAACCAAGCAAGACCCTAGGAACTGGGTCATTCCTGAAGTGCTCTTTCTGTCAACTAAGTGCCCTGCAAAGTCAGCATCTGTGTATGCAATGAGCTCAAGGGAACTGTTCCTTGGATACCAAAGGCACAAGTTATTGTTCCCTTTGAGATACCTGAAAATTCTCTTCACCTCTTTCAGGTGTGATTCCTTAGGGTTAGGTTGAAAACGAGCACAAAGACATACGGAGAACATGATATCAGGTCTACTAGCTGTTAAGTAGATAAGGGACCCGATCATACCTCGATAGTTCCTTTGATCCACACTGATACCTGTTTCATCTGCATTTAGCCTTGAATTTGGTGAGATGGGAGTGTCAATGGGCTTTGAATGTTCCATCCCATACTTCACGAGCATTTTCTTGATGTATTTCTGTTGATGGATCTTTGTTCCCTCCTTTGTTTGGGATATTTGAAGTCCCAAGAAGAACGTGAGCTCCCCAATGAGACTCATCTCAAACTCATTGCTCATGAGGTCCTTGAACTTTTCTACAAGAGTTTCGTTAGTTGCTCCAAACACAATGTCATCAACATATACTTGCACAATCAAAATGTCTTTAGATTCTTTCTTTAAAAACAAAGTCTTGTCTATGGAACCACGAATGTATCCATGGGACAAGAGGAATTGAGCAAACCTGTCATACCAAGCTCGGGGAGCTTGTTTGAGTCCGTAAAGGGCCCTTTCCAGGAAATAGACATGGTTGGGCATTTTCTCATCTTCGAATCCTGGAGGTTGGGCCACATACACTTCTTCCTTGAGATGTCCATTTAGGAAGGCTGTTTTCACATCCATTTGATAAAGTTTGAATTCCTTGTGAGCAGCATAGGCGATGAGGAGTCTGATTGCCTCGATCCTGGCAACTGGTGCGAAGGTCTCATCGTAGTCAATCCCTTCCTCTTGCTTGTATCCTTGTGCTACTAACCTAGCCTTGTTCCTTGCTACAGCTCCAGTATCATCGAGCTTGTTCCTAAAAACCCATCGGGTTCCTATGATGTTCTTGTTTTTGGGCCTAGGAACTAGCTTCCAAACTTTGTTTCTCTCGAATTGGTGGAGTTCCTCTTGCATGGCTTGAATCCAATCTGGGTCCTTTAATGCTTCTTTGATATTTTTGGGTTCCACCATTGAAACAAACGCGTTAAAAGCACAAAAATTATTGAGAGAGGAACGAGTCTGCACACCTTTAACAAGAGGAGAGATGATGTTCTCAAGAGGGTGGTCCTTCCTTTGTTGAAAGGTTCTTGTATGAGTGAGTTCCTTTGCATGTGTATCATCCTCAGTCGGTGTTTCTTTGTCATGGGAACTCTCATCTCCAGCTTCTTCATTTGATGTTTCTTCAGAGATTTCTGGCAGGTTCCCTCTTTGTTCCCCTTGAATACTTGATTCTGGCAGGGTATTGTCTTGGGGGGCAGCAGAGTTGTTCCCTGAAGAGGGGACCTCGAGAGAGTTGGAGGTTTCTTGTAGTTCTTCTGAGGAGGGAGCCTCAAGGGAGGTTTGATCAGTGAGGGTTGGACCTTCGTCGTTGTTCCCTGGTTGTGGGATATGGCTTGCACTTGGATAGTCTTCATCCCTTTTCCTTGGCTCATCCTCGTCATCATCATCGTCTTCATGTCTGACTAGCTTGAACAGAGTTCCCTTCCCTTGGGTCTCGGTTCCCATCTTTACAGACTTTTCATTGAAGACGACATGAATGCTTTCCTCTATCTTCTTGGTTCTTTTATTGTAGACCCTGTAAGCCTTGCTTTGTGATGAGTATCCCAGGAAGATCCCTTCGTCGCTTCTGGGGTCGAATTTGCCAAGATTGTCTTTGCCGTTGTTGTGAACAGAACATGTGCAACCAAATGTTCTCAAGTGTGAGATGTTTGGTTTTCTCCCTTTGATGAGCTCATAGGAAGTCTTGTTGATCAGGGGCCTTGTCATGGCTCGATTTAGGATGTATGTAGCTGTGGAGATTGCTTCAGTCCAGAAGTACTCAGGAACTTCACTTTCGATCAGCATGGTTCTAGCCATTTCCTCCAGGGTTCTGTTCTTTCTCTCGACCACTCCATTTTGCTAAGGAGTGCGAGGAGCTGAAAGGTTGTGAGAGATCCCATTTTGCTCACAGAAGTTTAGGAACTCCGAGTTTCGAAACTCAGTTCCGTGATCAGATCTGATTGCTTTCAGTTTCAGCCCCAAGCTTACTTCTGTTCTTTTGATGAAGGGCTCAAATTCTTCAAACGCTTGTGATTTTGCCTTCAAGAAAATAACCCAGGTGAATCTTGAAAAATCATCAATTAAAACATACATGTACCTTTTTCCACCGTAGCTAGCTGTTCTCATGGGACCACAGAGATCCATGTGAATTAACTCCAGGGACCTGGTTGTGCTTACCACCTTCTTCGGTTTGATGGAGGTCCTGGTCTGTTTCCCTCGAACACATGCTTCACATGTTTTGACTCCTTCGAGATTGATCCGTGGAAGACCAATGACCAGATCCTGTAGATAAAGCTTCAGGATTTGATTTACACCAGCATGTCCCAGTCTTCGATGCCAGAGTTCCGTGTCATCTTGGGAACTCGCAAGGCACAGCTTCATTGGTGGTTCAAAGTTGGTGTCCACCACATACACATTGTTGTATCTTCTTCCTCTTAGAATTACTTTGTTGGTCTTCTTGTTGATGACGAGACATTCATCTGAGTCGAAAGTGACGATGTTGTTCCCTTGATCACACATCTGGGAGACACTCATCAGATTGTATCCCAGATCCTTTACCAGATTTACGTTGCTAACTTTAATAGATCTATTGAGCAACACTTCTCCTTTTCCAATAACTTCTCCCTTGTTCTTGTTGCCAAATGAGACGTGGCCTCCTTCGGCATGAGTGTGGAGTGAGATGAGGATATCCTTGTTCCCTGTCATATGGTTCGAGCATCCACTATCTATGAACCATGTACTATTCCCTCTCACAGCCACCTACAAGGAAAAGTTAGTGTTTTGAGACCCAGGCAAGATGACTCTTGCCAGGTCCCTTGCAAGGGAAAACATTTTCATTTAAGATATAGTCAGAAATGTTGATGTCTTTGGAATTTTGAGAGTTGGAGTTCCTTTGGTGATGAGCATGACGTTTTTGTCTGTTTGGGAACTCATGGCTTCTAGGGATTTGGGCTCTCTTCTTGGGACATGCATCCTTGTAGTGCCCATGAGCACCACAGTGCCAACATGTCTTGTAGTATTCTCCCAGGTAGTATTTTGGGTGTGGTCTCTGGATACGGTTCCTATCCATGGTTTCTTTGTTGTACACTCGAGACCCATTTCCCTTAGCAATTTTGACATAGATTCTATGTCCAGAGTTCCCAGTATAGTAGTCTTTCTCACCATTGTTTCCACTCTCTAGGACCCTGATTTTCTCCTCGAGATGAGCATTTTTCTGTTTCTCGCACTGGAGTTCTAAGGCCCTACACTCATGGATCTCATGTTCGCTCAGGGGTGACTTTCTGTTCTTGGAGCACTCACCTTTGTATCCTATGCCATGTCTGGCTGGGACAAACTTAATTTGGGAACTAGAGGCTTCAGGATGTTCGGGAGTCTTACTCAGGTTTTGCAGGAGGGTGTTCTCATCTTTCTCTAAAGTTTTGATTTCTCTTTCTAGATCTACGATGTGAGACACATGAGACTTGAGTTTTTCTAGAAGGGATATGCAGTTGGGACAGGGCTCAAGACCAACTAATTGAGAATTTATGTGTTCCTGTTTTTACAACTTGTTTTGCAGTTTTATGTTATCTTTAACAAGACTTGAAAGAATTTTCAACAATTCAGGTTTTTCATAATTACTCAAGGAATCAAGAACAGTTTCAGTGGTTACCTCACTGGGTTGTTCCCCAGTGGTTTCTTCTATGGCCATGCCACACATGTCTGGGAGTGCCCATGCTTCAGGATCTTCGTCTTCATCATCGCTCCAAGTAGCGATGTAGGCCTTCTTTCCTTGCTTTCTGCCTTCAGTTCCTTGTGGACATTCCTTCGCAAAATGTCCTTTCCTGTTGCATTTGTAGCAAGTCACTTCTGAGAGATCCTTCTCTGTGGGCTTTCTTTGGGAACTCTGTCCCTTTCCCCAGTTTCCACTGTTTCGTTGAGACTTTCCTTTGTAGAAATTTCGAAGAGCCTTTGTTACAAGAACTAGCTCTTCATCCTCTTCTTCTTCAGAGTCTTCATGTTGTTCTTGGGTTGATTTGAGCATCTTTTCGATCTTGAGTGCGATCCCTCGATGAGCTCGAGTTTGTTCCTTATCATCGATCTTCCTCTTCTCATGTCCCACTAGCTTTCCAAACACTTGATGAAGCATAAGTGTTCGATTTTCTGGGTTTTCCTTGAACATCGTTCTCTCGTTTGCCCATTCTCCAGTCAATCCATTGAAGAGTTGTTGGACCTTCATTTTGTGGGTGATTTCTTCTTTTGTGATCCCCAATCCTTCCATCTTAGTGCAAAGTCCTTCAAACCGGGATTGGTAGCTATCGACGGACTCTCCCATCTCCATTTGGAAGTTGTAGAACTCCCTCTTTGCGTTCATTTGAAGATCTTCTCTGAGATCTGAGTTCCCAACGTGCATTTGTTGGATAGCTTCCCACATTTCCTTGGCTGTGTCAAGGTTTGCAACCTTGTCACAATCTTGTACGCACATGGACCTCTTTAGGTACTGTTTGGCTTTGTAGTTTGCCTCCATGCACTTGTACTCGTTGGGACCCCACTTTGAGAGGTCGTTGACAATAGTTGGATCGATTTCGAAGTTCCCCCTTTCGATGACGCACCAGGCTTGGTAGTCTTGGCCACGCATCCAATCTTTCATGTCGCGTTGCCAGCTTTCAAATCTTCCTGTTATAAGCCTTGGCGGCTTGCTGGTATTGTTCCCCACCTGAGTAAGTTCCTGAGCCATTTTGGCACCTGCGATGCTAACACAAATCTAGAGCGCTCGCTCTGATACCAATTGTTGGATCGTAATCGGTTAGCAGTGAGATTGGGAACTGGCAATTAAGCTGTTCCCAAGGCAGCGGAATTAAATAATCGCAAGTAATAAAAACAGTTAAAGGGACAGTTCCTTTATAGAGGAACCCCACTACAACCAACTAGTTGTATGGGTAAACCTCTACCTCCGCTTGGAGGATTTTGAATGACTTACTTATATTGATTGCTTTGTTCCTTAGTTACACAGCCGGATTTACACTTCTCTGTTCCTACAAGTTCTTCCTAACTCTAGCAACACTAGTAAATCCTCTCAACTGAGTTCCTAAGCTCACAACAGCAAAACACAAGTAACTCAAACCTTACGCTGACTTCTCAGTTCCCTTGCTCCAGGGAACTTCAGCTTCACCGTCGTCGAGATCACACACTCGCCGGCGGGGACTTCTCTTCCTTTTCTTTCTTTTCTCTGATGTGGGTGTTTGTAAGTTCTGGGAGAAGTGCTCAGACCGAGTACTATTCATTTGGCTTTATAGTCCATTTGTCTTGGGCAGTCGCATCTTTCGTTTGTGTCCAAAATGCCCTTTGCTTGATGCCCAAGTTGTACTTTCTTCACATGTGACTTTGGTTTGAACTAGGTCAACTTCTTGAATCAATCGGACCGTTGGATGAAGCGTGACAGTCTGATCCTCAGACTGTTCCCTCTGGCTGTCTGAGACAGAATCCCGCGATCTGCGCTGAACGGTCGTTGTCTTCACATGTGAGTTCCCATTTCATGGGAACTGACTTCTTCAGAGTTCCCTTGATGGAAACTCTTCATCGTTGTAAGCTTGTGTTTTCTTGTTTGTTTCTGGGAGTTCCCACTTCATGGGAACTTTCCTCTTCAGAGTTCCCTTGATGGAAACTCTTCATTGTGGCTAGCAGTGGCTTTGTCATTCATAGGAGTTCTTGGCTGTACCTGTGTTCCTTAGAAATACTTGAACAAACCACATTAGTTCCCTATGGTGTTTGTCATTATCAAAACTTAAAGAGAAGTGAATCGTTGATCCGTTGCTTAGAACCAGAGGTCCCAACAACGTCCCAACAAAATCTAAGCATGCTCATCGACCTCCCTAAGAATCATGATTCAAGATATGAAATTTCGACCCTATTAATAATCAATCATGCAATTTCAAGCAAGGGTTTAGAAATCATACCGGAGAACCGAAAATTTGAAGAACAAGGGTCGGAATTGGGGTATTTAACGAGCACGGCCTCATCGGTGGATTGCTTCCGAACTCCGGTAACGACGACGTCTCCGGTGGTCGTTAGCATGGGGAATTCCGAATCGGTGGGAGAGAAGGGAGAGGGATTGAGAGTGTTTTGGGTTTGAGAGTGAATTTTGAAGGGATTGTGGTAGAATTTTGGGAGGGGTAGAAGGGTTTATATAGGAGGGGTAAGAGTAGAAGGGGGGCGGCGGCTAGGGTTAAAAAGATAGACTAGGTTAAAATTACGTACCTGCCCCGTATTGTGACAAATCGAGTCTTCCGAACCGGGTCGTTAACGACCCTGGGTGGGTCGTTAACGAGCCGTCGTGGCCTTCTTGAGTGATTTTTCGACCCCTTTCTCCTCGGGGCGGCCCGGGAGTTGCCCTTGTGGTCTTGGAATCCATGCAGCAAGGTCTCTTAGTTGGGAATCAACACTCCTCTTCCAAATATCGATTTCTCCCCATCTTTTATCTTGTCGGTTCAGCTTGGCCTAAACGTCATCAACCTTGTTGTTCACTCCGTTGATGCTCTCTTTAATCTCCTGAACCCATGATGGCGTCTCCTGATGGCCTGGAGGTCGATATGGTGTAGGTCGTCTATCTTGTGGGGGCCCTGCGTAATTTTGACTTGTATTCTGATTGCCCCATGGTTGATAGTTGTTTGACCTGTCATTATAATTAGGCTGGTTCCTGTAGGGTCCTCTCATGTAATTCATCTCAGCTATTGTCTCAGCGGTTCTAACCTGCTCAATGTTAGTGCAAGCAGAAGTACTATGTGCAGAAGAACCACATTCTTGACATGATTGAGAGGATTTCAGAAAACTTACCTGTTTCTTCAGACGGTTGACCTCGTCTTGTAAGAATTGATTTTTAACATCTGGGTCAACTTCATCTCGGTTAGGTATGTAGAGACGTTTTTGAGTTTGTGGAGTTTGCTGGGTTCCGTACATAGCATCGTAATTAGCCAGCTTATCCAACAGTTCCCACGCCTCTGTCGATTTCATCTCTATAAAACCGCACGCAGTATGCGTGTTGATGCGGTTCTTGGTCTCTGCGTTGATACCCTGGAAAAAGATTTCTTGCAAAACATATAAAGGTTGCCCATGAGTAGGGCACTGTCTAAGCATCTCTTTGAATCTTTCCCATGTTTCAACAAATGTTTCATTAGGCAGCTGGTGATAAGAGGTGATGCGTTTCCTTAACTCCGTTGTCTTAGCAGGAGAGAAAAATGTTTCATTACAAAGCTTTCCAAGTCCTGATAGACTTAGAAGGTAGGCTCTCTAACCAGTTCAGGGCCTTTCCAGTTAGTGACCATCTAAAAGCTTTTAACAGAACATATTCTAAAGAGACACCTTCAGCAGCTATGGTGTCACATAAATCAAGAAAATTTCTAATATGCTCCATAGGGCACTCAGCAGGTTTTCCTTCAAACTGATCCCGTTTGATTAAGGATATAAATTGAGACTTGATCTCAAAAGGTTTCTCTATCGCGGGAAGCACAATAGGAGATTCTGGCACCCTTAGTTCCGGATGCATGTATTGCTTGGCATTCCTTGGATAGGCGTCTAGCTCTTCTTGCAGTCGAGTCTTGTCTACGTCTGCGCCGTCCTTCTCGGCTTTCAGTGCCTCCATCTGGGTCCGGAGGATCTCTAACTCTCGAGCCATCTCTTCTGTTGTGGCCATGGCTCGGTTTTCTCGGAGTCGACGGTGCAGGGAACGCTCTTGTTCTGAGTAATAACTTGTGTTATCAAACTGAAGCCTTCTTCGTCCTACCGGCATACAGTGAGAAAACAAACAAAGAAAAAAAAGATTAAAAACAAAAACGGGGTCGGGCTATTCCCGATCCCGAAGATAAACTAACAACACGTTGCTTCCCCGGCAACGGCGCCAATTTGTTGATAGGATTTCTCGGCCAACAAATAAATTTGTAAGTCAAGACCCCGCTGAGTACAGTGGAGTCAGGATCGTTCCACAGGAAGCAAGGTTGTTTGTCTATCAATCTAACAAAAATCAAACAAAATAAAACAAAACACTCACAAGATGCCTCGTTAACGATGTTGTCAAGATCGTTACCGAGCCACCGAACACAAAAATACTAACTAACGACCTAATAAAATTCTAATTAAAATTCGGTACCGAGGCAAGTACTCAGCAACGAAGATTCAACAGAAATAATTCAAATAAAGCAAAAATCTAGGACAAGGGACACCACAACATAGCCAAGCATAAGAATTCGTAAGAAGATAAGATCATGCCTTTAAACAGATAGAGTTATCAACTTTCGTTGACTTAATAAGTAAATTAATCTACTTTCGCATCCTAATTCACTCAATTGCTTGTTTCGGATCTAAAGCTTGAAACTTTCGTTTTCAAATAATATCAACCTTCAAGTTACTAACTTTCTCTTTCAATCAAGTTAAAAACCTAAATTACCTCAACTTTCGTCTTGGTATTAAGCACAACAAACAATCTCAATAAAAGATAAAAGGCATTCACACAATCTTACTCATCAAACATGCTCAACTATGCCGGGCTTAACCCCGACCCTAGAAAAATAAACTACTCACTAATCATGACTAAGAAACAACAAACTTCAATAAAACGAAACATTGAAACAAAACACAAACTCCAATTAATAAGAAAAATATATCGTCTTACAGAGATTCAGAAGAAACCAAAAACATCAAAACATCGAAACACAATCACGACCAACGAACACTCGACAACCGTCGTCTACCGAGCCTTGATAGTCCTCTTCCGATCCGATCTCTCACTCCTTCGGCTTCCTCCAATCTCCTCTAAAATAAACTCCCTAAAAACTTCTCCAAATCAATCCCCCCCTTTCTATGCTAGATAGAAGAGTATTTATACTTAAAAAGCTAAAAACTAAAAAGGATAAAAGATATAAACTTTCCTAAAAAGATAGAAACAATCTCTAAAAGATAGAAATAAAATCTAAAAAGATATTAAACCCTAAAATTCATATTCTAACAACCCCAAAAGATTCTAAAAAGATACTCAACCGATACAGAAATAAATTCCCGCTCAGGATCGGTTAATAATAAAAATAATACTCGAAATCTTTCTCTTTCGTGGCCTCGTTAACGACCCCTCACAGCCTCGTTAACGAGCCTGGGGTTTGTTTTCTTCAACACTTCTTCTTGTACTCCCGAGCTTCGACTTCTTCAATCTTGTACTCCTCCGTCTCTTGCAGCAATGCTCCAAATTCAACTCCATTCAGCTCCTTTCCTTGCTAAAAGCTGCAAAATTCACAAAATAGCGTAGATTTCACTCTTTTCACATAATTATGCAAAACTAACTAAAAATACTCAAAACTAAACCTGAACTAAACAAAACTAAACCTAATAAGCAAAGAAAACCTATCAATAACTATACTAAAAATGCGAACATCAATTAACACTTGTGCTAAGTAGTTAATTGAACATAAACGCATTACTGATTAACTTTTACCTGTTCATTCCATTTTGACCAATCAACCTTATTCACAACAACCTTGATGATTAACCGCTTGTTCACAACTTAAACTAAACCAGCATTCTTCCTTTCTTACTTACTTTAATCATATGAAATTCCCATTCCATTTAGGATTCTCAATCCTCTTAACTCAAAGGATATCAACATATATGAAAATCCGAGTTTGAACACTTCTCAGATTCGAAATTGAACTGCATCTTCCAATAGTATAACAATTCAATTGATCCAACATTTGAGCACTACAAAGCTCTTTAACTTCCAATTGAGGAAAGAAAAGTACAGAATATCCATGACTCTATACTATAGTCACAAACCCAGTTGTTGAAGAAAGTTTCCAAAAACAATCCTTTTCTTTTTAGGATTCTTTTACATCACCTCATGATCCATACTGATCTTTTTAGAATCACTCAAGACTCATAAGATTTTCCAAATCTCAATGTTGAGAAGTAAAGGTTCCAACTCCAAACTTCTAATGATACTCGAATTTTAAAATTCAGAAATTCCTTTAATAATATACTTGTGAAAACTCTTAATCTTATGACTTCAATGTCAAAGAAACTCATTTAAAATCCCTTTTTAAAGATAACACTTGAACTTTCACATATCAAGAAAAGGAATTAACAATTTCTTACACATAACTTTGAATCATGAACTTTCTAACAAAAATTCTTAACTTGAAATCTTCCATCATACGGCTTAAAATAGGAAACCTTCGAACTAGAAAGTCTTTATGAAGTACAATACTTAACTTCAAAATCTCACAAGAAGTTTCCTAATATGGAAGAAACGACGAGGGTACACCCAATTCAGACTCTTAAGAGAGGATAGGAATTCATTGAGAACTTGGTCTAGAACCGGGTCAACTTTAGGAATCTTCACCTAATCTTACTTTGGACCCTTCTCGGAATCCATTCCCATCTCCAGGGGATCAAATGTCCACCATAAGACAAAACTTATTACCTCATGTTCTCAAATTCTCTTTTCTCCTTATATCTCTTCATGAGTCTGGCTTCCAATCTTAACCACTTTCCATAAATGGTTCTAAGATATCACCCATATAGAATTCTCCATAATTCTATATAAAAGATGAAAGTATTAAGCAAGACTTAGAAACTTTTAGCTCTGATACCACTTCTGTAACACCCCCTTCCTACCCTAGAGGTATTACCGCCAGTAACCCCGATTAAGACTAAACCGAAGCTACCCAAGGCTTCAAACTGACTGAACAAACTAAAAATCCAAAAGTTGGATTCATTTAAATCATAACCAGAAAATAATAAAATGTTGCAAAAGAACTTAATCTTTATTACTTAAACCTTACAAAGTTTAAGAAGACATTACATCGGAATAAATACAAATGGTCTTAAAACAACATTAGCTTTTATGACAAGATGATAGAACAATCTTCTATCTGAACAAAACCTTTAGTATGTAAACTTTTAGCTTCTTCTTTCCCAACATAACTGTATAGTGGCCCATCCATAAACTTCGCTCAAATACAACTTCTGGAAACTTTTCTTCAACTTTTCGATCCACTTCTCAAATCAACTTCCAAGAAATACTTGATGTGTCGTATACAACAGTGGACACCAGCCGACCATGCAATTGAATAAAGTGGTCGGGTAGGTTTAATGAAAGACTAAACAAGTGGAGAAATTGACAGGTTCTTATGGTAGTGACTAAACATATTGGCATCGAAATCCGAATAACAACCGGTCGATGATCCAACAGTTAGCAGTCCCATAGAAGATAAGAATGAGGCATGCATATTCAAGAGATAGGACACCACAACTTGTGGTTCCTTTACAAAACATGAACAATTGTTGGGAACTCAAAATAATCACATAACATTTTGAAAAGCCTCCGTCGACTAATCAGATTGACTTAATCAAAGTTTGATTAAGAATCATTCATAATCGGAAGCAAGAATGGCTTTCCGATCGGACTAACCATTCAGGTATATTAATGTGCCTAACGCACTTATCTTATACTACTTTCAAACTTTTCACAAACAATTTGGTGGCTTTTAATCGGCTCGAACTACTGCCGAAATATTTTGGTATTGTAGATATCATCGGAGTATTTCATCCATGGTCATCTACCCTGTACCAAGATCACAGGACTTAAGTTATCCTTGATCTTTCATTTGCATATGGTGATGTAGAGATCAGAGAGGCCTATTACCATGTCGTCTACACTGCACCGTGCCAATTGCACTTAGCTAGAGTGCGCATCACCCCTCTCACACGAAGAGAAGGGGAAGAGTCATGACCCACCATTAGGATTAGGCCCCTCCTAATGTAATATTGTTTTAAAGAGAGGATATGGAACCACGTTCCCCTCCCTGAAATTACCTTAATCAACAACAATGTCTCAGCAGGAGACAACATACAAGGTCACACATAACGGACCTAAATCCAGTTCTACCGCAAAAATGAATAACCAACATGGTCATTATTTCTAACAAATATAACCACCTATCATATTTTAATAAGCACACAAGTTGTTCCCAACACAAATACTAAATGGGATTCAATTCCTCATTTAATAACCATAATGCAAGAGAGAACCGTCCACTTGCCTTAGAAGGCGTGCTCAACGTCCTTATCAATTCCAACAGTAATCTTTATCTCCCTTCTGCCAAATATAACAAAAGGATTTCTCAACAACGAGCTCACGGAAACACTTCTTAGTTGTATACACAAATTCTACAACTTCCTAATCGATAAACGATTTAATTTCCGAATATCGATATATAATAAATCCTTACTTATCATGCTTTAAGGAGCCATCTTGGCGGAATTATAACTAATTATCCGCTTCACTTTTGAAACAATTTTCTAAATAAAAATTGTTTACTGGCAACAATTCTTAAAGGTGACCAAATCTCGGATCAAACGGATTAACAACGAATCCCGAATAATTATCTGAAGTCCTTTACCTGTCAATCGTTGTCAAAACATGTATTCGCTATAACTGAAGATCCCGACGTCCGTTTCTCGAGCGGTTTGAACCTGTGGAACAGTATCAACGTCAACATTATAAAAACCATAAATTTAATTAGCAAATCGGAACCAAATGTCCCTTACGGTGGCTCCGCAACCAACCCGCTAATTAATTTCGATCGTATATACCTTCACTTGAGCCCATGGCTTGTTCAGCTCGATAGTGGCTCGATCCCCGAGCTCGAGGGTGGTTGAGTATTGCCCGGTGGTGGCTCTCTTGATGAGTGGTGGTCGGAGGAGCTAGCGATCGCTGACGACGTCACGGGGCGAGACTAGAAAGTGACCGGCGGTGATGAGCTCGTATTCTTTCTTCCCGAATCGGTCATCGTTCTCTTGATTCTCTTGCTAGTTCGGATATATAACAGCAGCAACCAGCCCACAAAATTTAAGAAGGGAAGAAGATGATAGGAGGTGGAAGGTGGAGGGTGGTGGCTGGGCAAAGAAGATCGTCGGCGGTGAAGACTCTTTCTCCTGAGATCGTCGTTTTGTCCAAACCCTCTCGCCACACCCTTCCTTTGTTTTCAATCAACAAAGTTCGAGCCTATCTTCAATCTATCTTTTGGTTCCTTCCTAATTAAGTAAAGAAAGAGGCGGTTTATAAATCCAAAATCGTCTCGGAACGGGACTCGCGTTAAAGCGGTAAAATTATGTACCTCGGATGAAAAAACTTACTAAATACAAAACGTACCGTAAATTATGTAGACCAATAAAACCAATTTTTCATGATTTTATCTTGCTACCTTTAATTTTTAAGGCTTCCGTTTCGTATTTTAAATCCTTTACAGTACATAATTAAAAAGACGGTTTATCCAATAAATATTCTTTTTCCACTGAAAAATTCTAGAATTCACACCGATCCATAAAATCATTTCTTTGTGATTTTAGGATATCACCAAGAAATTTCTAGGATTTAATCTCCAACAAAAATATTGGATTTAGCGTTAAAACGAACAAAGAGGTTAAGAGGATATTCGAGAAAAATTCAAAAATATCCTTAAAAACCACAGTTATTACAGGTTTGGGCACCAACATCAACCCTAGTACTGGCTGAACAATTCTAAATGTTAGTAAGCTCTCTAATTGTAAGCTTAATTCATTTGTGTCATACGTTTACTGAATTTGATGTTTGTCAACAACTTAGGCATGAAGCAAGCAAGATCCTAAGGGTTCCAACTACCATGAAAGATTTAAGTCAAGGAGTTGGTTCTGGGATTCGAAAGAAGGGGTTGAAATGGCAAGAGAGACCTACAATGATAAGAAGGAAACTGCAGAGAAGTGCTAATGTTGGAGCTAAGCCAGTTCAAGTCCCATTTGGTAGCGAAGCCAGTTCAAGCAACCCCTAGTCATGACATTCTAGTTATCTATTTTGTAGTTGTTTGTTGGGTTTGAATTAGCATTATGGATTAAAATACTAGTTGTCTGTTGGGTCTGAATTAGCACTATGGCTTGAAATTGTAGCTGTCTGTTTCGCATATATTACCAGAACAACAATTATCTTAGGATTACTCGACAAACTTATATTTTGCAAATATTGCCTACCTTGTGTAAACAGCATTATGGTTATGGTTATGATTACTCAGGAAGCTTATATTTTCAGTTTCAAGATCAACAAGTCAATCTATTTTCCAGTTTAAACTTATTGTCATAAAACTTGCCATTACCGGTTCAATAGACAAATAACAGATCAAGTGTTTATTTTCATAAACACCAGTTCAATACACAAACACTAGTTCAATAGCTTAATGTCATAAAACTAAATCAGATTACATTATCTCTTCAACAAAAGCCATCTAAATCAGATTACATTAGCTATTCGCCCACAACAAAATCAAATTACACCAACACCAGTTCAACAGCTTGCATAAACCACTCTCAACATCTCTTCCCCAGATTACATTATTAATTTCAAGAACTCAATTGACAAAACCAATACTAGAACCACAACTAAAACATTTCTCATATGCCTGGCCTTGTGCCTCTCTGCTTCTCGCTCCTTCACTCTTCTTAGTAAGCCCAAAATTACATGCCTAGCATAATTTGGCAATGGCGGATCAAGCCATTAGAAAAATCTGCAAGCTCCCATTTTCTACAACAAAACACCAATTCAGACCCAAACCTAGCCCTTTTGTATTAAACCATCAACAATTCCTTAAAAAGAGCACGAAATTGAACTCGGAGAATACAAACCCTAGATTTTGGGGATTTAAGGATGTTGAAAAATTTAGTAAATGTAACTTACTCCATAATTTGAACAGCCAAAAAACCTCCTCCCCGGATTTGATATAGTCCATGAATGCAACATTAATGCTGCTTGTCCACACATACATGTTGGAAATGCCAATTGTTGCTAGCCATCGATTTGAGAAAACCCGCTTGAAGCTTCAGATGTTTGAGAAAACCATCGATTTGAAAAATTCAATTGTTGCTAGCCATAGAATTTGGTTCAAGTGAAACAAACTCTTATCCTATAAAATGAGGAACTCCTAGAGTCGTCGGATTGAGAAGATCAAGGGTTCAAAACAAAAGATAAGTGTTAATAAAAAAAAGTAGAAAAGTGAAACGGTGGCAATTTTGTAATTACATTGAAAAATATACCCTTGAAATAAAATTGAAAATAAATGCCCAAATCTTGTAAGTGTTGTGGATGGATAGATCAAAAAACCACCCAATACTCAATCCTTCTCAAATCTCATTCTTGTTTGCGTTCGAATCTAAAAAATAACCACCAAATTAAACGCAAATCGAAGTCGAAATCAAAGAATTTACAAGAGTAATTGATCTAGTAGCTTGTTCAAGCACTGGTAGAAAAACGACATTGAAAACGAAAGGAAAAAAGATTAAAGGTGAATCTGAGTTGTTACAATCACTCTCTTGATTAATATTTAGTCATTTAGAGGTGAGTGATTGCAACATGATTGAGTTGTGAGTTTCCTTGTCTCTTTCTATGTTAATCAATTTACTTTTCCTAGTAATTCTTCTCGAATAGTATGTTAGAGATTGTCCTAAATGCAAGGATGGAAGCTATTGATTTGATAATGACATGTCCTTAGATTCTAGAGTGCATTCTAAAGTAAAAAGGTGCATTTTAAAGTTCAAAAAGTGCATTACAAATAAATAGAAAAAGTGCATTCCAAAGCACTAAAATTAAACTCTAAAATGCATTCTAAATTTGTAAAAGTGTATCAGAGTAATAAAATTAAAATCTAGAGTATGTTCCAAGTTTGATATATTTGTAAGATTATCATAATGTTTCCATGTACATCCAATTCATTTTGAACTCAGAAGTGCATTGTAAAGTATTAAAAGTGTATTATAAAGTAACAAAAGTGCATGCCATTTAGATAGAAAAAGTGAATTCTAGAGTAGTAAATTTGAACTCTATATTGTATTCAGAAGTAGTAAAAGTGCATTATAGAGTAGAAAAAGTGCAGTCCAGATGACATATAGTGCAATCATGCTGAAGACTTTCAAGAATAGTTATTGTGTCTTCTTTGTTGTGCGTCCTTGGATTCTAAAGTGTATTTCATAATGCACGTTTAAAGGCATAATTTAAGAAAAGCTTATTAGCTCAAATGGAAGAGCAATATGCTTACGCACAAAGATGTGTGTTCGAATCCCATATAAACTAATTTGATCGTGACCTTCTTTGAAAAATAGTGGTTGATTACTTATGTATTTCACAATGGTAAAATATAATTTCTTTTAGTACCTAGCTAGTTAGGAAATTAATTGTGTAAGATATCATATATTAGCCTATTTAGGAGTCAAACTTACATCTTTGTGCACAAGCACACCGCTCTCCCAATTGAGCTAATAGAATACTTGTATGATATTTATAAAGGTAAATTACGAGAAAAGGTGTCATGTAACTATCACATAGCTTCCATATTCAAGTTAAAAGCATTACTTCTTGATCTTGCACGAATTATAAACAAAAGTGCACACAATAGTATCAAATCCATAAAATTGTATTACAAATATATAAAAGTGCATTACAAAGTAGGAAAAATGCATTACAAAGACGTAATTTAAATTATTAAACGTGCATCACAAAGTAGAAAATGTGCATTATAAATATATAAAAGTGCATAGAAAAGATGTTAATTCAAATCAGTAAAAGTGCATTGCATATATATAAAAGTGCATTACAGAGTAGGAAAAGTGTGTTACATGTGATTAGTCAAAGTGCATGCCTATATGATTACCAAGTATATTGTAAAGTAGGTAGAGTACATTCCAAAATAGTAAAAGTACATTGTAAAATAGGTAGAGTGCATTGCAAAGTAGGAGAAAATTGCATGTCTAAATGATTAGTAAAAGTGCAGGATTGTATTATTCTTAATAGTGCATTACAAAGTAGATATAGTGCATTCCGTATATAGTAAAAGTGTAATCCAAAATAGGTAAAGTGAATTAGAAAATTGGTAAAATCCAACCAATTTCGAATTTTCCCTTAATTTGACCAACATAATACTCAAGTTGTCTAATCTAAACAAATTAACACATAGCAGGCATGATACTCCTTGCGAGGTTCAT
Organism: Fallopia convolvulus; assembly: GCA_964016875.1. Lineage (NCBI taxonomy): Eukaryota > Viridiplantae > Streptophyta > Magnoliopsida > Caryophyllales > Polygonaceae > Fallopia > Fallopia convolvulus. The sequence continues at coordinate 36,470,562 of OZ024724.1, read as the reverse complement.
GGATGTTGCTTTGTCGAAGGAAATAAAAATCAATACTCGGAGTACAAAAAACACATGAATGGGGGCTAATGAAAACTTACATTGAGCATAATGGTTTGAAATTAACACATTAACACATAGGAACGATTAACAGATATTAATGATTCGAAATTAATACACACAAACATCAATTTTCGAGCTTAAAAGTCCACAATGGGGGATTTCCAACATCAAAACTCCCTTTTAGATGATTTAGCAACCCTAGATATCATATAAAGTAATGAAAATAAAAAAAAGAATAAAGTACCAATTTCATGATTGAGAGAGATTATGGGGAAAAAATTAAATTGAATTTTTAGATGGTGAGAACAATGAAGAAGAGGCGGGGTCGAATTAGGCCAATTCACAAACGTCATTGAGCAAGAAGAGGTTGGAGATCGAAAGAAGGAAGAATAAAAGGCTTAAATGAATATTTTATTAAAAGAGTTAAAATGACCAAATTACCCCTGTTGAAATAAAACAAGTTAGAACATCAGTCGTTAGATCTTCTTGATGCAACGGTTCTGAGAGCTCCTTATTTTATAGGATAAGAATGTGTTTTATTTGAATCAAACACTTATATGATATAGTTATAAAATCATGCCAAAATTATGGAGCTATTGTTTTTTAATCTGAATGTATTGCATTATATTTGACCTTTTTTGACATAGTAAGTTTGATCTTAGGCAGTTATTTTATTAATAGTAAACAAGATTAGTTGAAATGTTGTTCTAGTGTCTTCTGGTATTTAGTCAAGTGGTTAGGACTTTATGGTAATAAAATGAGATTTACATTTTGATTCTTATAAGTAATACTCTTGACTAAAAAAAAAAGGAAAACAAATTTGGTGCTCCTCTTTTTTTGTCTTTTTCTTTTGGTGTCCTAAAAAAACTTATTCCTAAAAAAAAAAGATTATTCCTCTTGGTATATGAGAGGTTTTGGCTTTTATTGCTGACGCCCCTTTCCAGTTCAAATTAGTTAAATTGAAACTCGTCATTGTGTTCGTCACCCTCAAATTAGCAGAATTTAACTCTTAAAATAATTAAATTAATAATTAAACCACATCAATTTGAATTTTAAAATAATCCTTTATTTTAATGGGTTGTTTAGAAGATTGTTTACAAATTCAAATTAAAATGTCCGATTATGAATTTGGGTGTTTTGATAGTCAAACCCTACTAATTTAAGGGTGAGGAACACAGTGGTGAGTTTGAATTAAACTAATTTGAACTAAAGAGTGACGTCAATAAGAAAAGCTGAAACCTCTGAAATACCAAGAGGAATAAGTTTTTTTTCGACACCAAAACAAGGCAAAAACTGAGGGACACAAAAAAATCTTTAAAAAAATGTTGTTTTAGTTTTTTTTCAAGATTAAATATAATTGTACGTGTAGGGATAGATAGATTGAACTCGAAGGTTATTTAATGGAGACATCAAATAGATTTCCTCTTTACATTTTCATTATTTTTTCTAGATACGTAAATTATGATTTAGAGAAATTTCTTTAATATCCTCTAGATTTTGTATTTTTTTATTTCTTTTTAATTATAACCCTCAACATGATAAAGTAATACCTCCGTGAGTTTGGTTCAAATGAAACAAATTTTTATTCTGAAACGTGAAACGAATACACTTTTCCTAGTTCATATTGCACTTTTCATACAAAAGAGCATCACAAAATAAAATAAAAAAAGTGCACTACAAATAGTACGAAAAGTGCAAATCCGAAAAAGTGCAATCCGAAGTATGAAAAGTGCACTACTAACTAGGAAAAGTACATTCGTTTTAGGATAAGTGTTCGTTTCAGGATAAGAGTTTCTTTCATTTGAACCAAACCCATACTCCCGTAGCTTAACTCGTCAAATCACTAACTTCCATCATTTTTTCTATGTAATAAAAAAGTATTATACATGCCGTTGTACTTAAATGTACTAAAAAAATTGTGGTTGTGAAATTTGTGGTTTTTAAGAGGATATGAAATGGACTACAACGATTGAGGGAGATCGAAACAGAATTTTAATAGACAAGTTCAAACCTGCAAGTGCACATCGAACGATTTTAACACGATTTCTTAATTGTGATTGGTTTTTTATTTTCAAATTTCTCCTTTTTTCAGTTTTCTGCTTTGTGCAGAGGAATCAAATACTACTATTGAAATTTGGTGGACTATTTCTAAAGTGGAGTTGTGATTGCTAATTTGTGATTTGGACAGTTTGAATGATTACATAATTGAAATGAATTTTGATAATTATTGGCAGAAATAGAGGCCAATTCTGGGCAACTTGGGGGTGAAACTCCCTATGAAACCGGAGAGGAGATAAGAAGAAGATGACACATAGTTTTGTTTTAATTGAAATCATTTGTTTAATTTTATATAAAAGTACATAAGATTTATCGAGGTTAAGAATTTATATGAAGAAAGGACACAGAGAGAACTCGGGTAAGTATATGGGTGTACTAAAAGGAAATTAATTTTTTTTCAGAACATTAAAAGCAAAATATTAAAACTCGAGGATATTAAAATAAAATTTCCTATAATTTACTTTCTACTAGTGAGTATTTCAACAACATATCGAGAAGAAATAAGGAAGATAATATATAGAGGACCTAGAGGTGCATCAGCAGATCGATCGATTTGGAAGTAGGGTTGGACGTTATTTGTGGGTGACCGATCCATCCGCTTCACCCGAACCTAGTATACGAGTGTAGATTTTACACCCGATTCACCCGACCCATCATCTGACCCACTCGTTTACCATCCGTATAATTTAACCTAATATACATACTACTTACTAATATCTCCAACAAACATAGCATTGTCATCTCCAAATTCTACTACATATCTAATTATTTGTCGTGTTCTGTTTTACAATTTTCAACTTCCCCAATAACATTGTCACTTCCACTTTTTTGGCCGTCTTTTTTTTTATTTTCCACTATCGTCTTCTCAACATCACCACCAATAACTCTCTTTCACTACTTCCACTGATAATCTTCCTCACTTTGATCGCCGCCCCTTTTAGTGTCACAATTGTTAATGCTTCTTTTATTAACTCTATAATTTTATAAAAAAAATATTATTATAATTTACTAATTCACGGGTGGTGGGTCACCCGACTCACCCGCGGTGATCGGTCGGATATGGGTGAAAGGTTTCACGAGTGATGAAAGAATCGAGTGAGCTATTTTTATTCGCGGGTAGGGTGGTGGAAGGGCTCCACCCACCCATAACCCGACCTATGACCAACCCTATTTGAAAGAGTGTATATTTCAACAATATGTCAATTATAATTTACTTTCTGATTAGTTATGATGTACCAACTTAGCAGGTTTCTTTTACTCTTTTTTTCTAAAATATGTCTATTCTAGATAATGAGCCAACACTTGAACAAATGAAACTACTTTTTTTTTTATTATCTCTAGGAGGGTAAATTAATTTGTATACACTAATTTTAGTCTTAGACTTTGAACTCATGGCCATCTATCTAATTTATTTCGCAATTGCATGATCCAAATCAACATGAACAAAGCTTTCCACATTGTCTTCCTTCACCTCAACATTCAACGGCATTTTGAGATCCATCTCGGTACTCCAAACGAATCCCTCGTACTCCCCATGAGGAAGCGAGGCGCTACAAGATCCATTACAATGGAGGGTGATCTCGGAGTTCTTGGAGCCCCATTCCTTGATCAACTTGTCCACAACATCTCCATTTGGCGTGTTTCTATAGTTGGTGTCTATAAAACACATCTTGCATTGGTCTTTCAACGGGCAATTCGGCCACATAACTATCCCTTTTACCGCAGGATGCGCATATCCCTCCCTTAATACTTGCTCCAAGATATGTTCCTACATAAAAATGTATGTTATGTACATTAATTGATTTTATGTAGTAAGTTCGAAATCCAACTTCTAACGCAGAAGCTAAGCCGGAAAATATGTTGGATAGCTCTAACCACATAAAAAACTATACTCTAGAAGAAAGCAATGTACCATATCATTCTGTTTTAATTGGTTGGATTGAATGTTTATTATATGTCGGTGTACCTGATTTTGCTGCGAGTCAACAAACACCTCGGTGAGCCAAAGAGGAAGCCTAGTCGCGCCCAAGGTATCCATCCCGGCTCTCATATAAGCCAAATTCGGTTGCCCAACCGCAAACCTTGACTCCAACCCAATGCCAAGTGGCAATTTGCCATTCCTAGAGTAAGACATGATGCTATGAAGCTTACTCAAGTAGTTTTGTGGTGCAACATCCTTGTCCTGACTCACCTCAATTGTGTTATACTCATTCATGAATAGGATCGGTCTAGGATCAAGTTGATGAACCCTAGCATAAGTCTTAGCAGAAACTTCTTCTCCAAGCTTGCTCTCATAGAATCTGAAATGCACGTTTTCGTTTATGACGTCCCAATGGATTAGCCTTCCTCTATACCTTGACACAACCGAGTTGATTCTCCTTTGTACCGCAATTCGGAGTTGGTCGGGTGAGAGGCTATTAACCCAATAAGGTTGGTAACTCGGGTCGTCCCATAATATATTGTGTCCTCGTACCGCGATTTTATGTTTGTCGGCGAATATCATCATTGCATCGGGGACTCTGTAATCCTCTTTCCCTTGTACATTCTCGGTGCTATACCATTTTATTGCATTCTTGAATGTTGTGATCGTGAATCTTGATGCAAACTACTTTTGGTAGGAGGGATTTGTTAGAATTTTGTCGTTGATTACGCTTCCTAGTGGGAAGTGTGGCTTTCTTAGTTTGAGAGTGATCATGGTGTCGTTGACTAGTGTTTTGTTGGTGTAAGTTGTGTGGAAGTTCACTATGCTCTTGCGTACCTACAATAAGATGTGTTCATAATGTATGACCTTAGGGGCACCAACCAGAATAAAGTTAATTTTAGAGCACTAATTGGAATATACTTATACTCGGGGGCACTAACCAATTTTTTTTTTAAATTTACCTTTTGAATGGTTTGATCTTGATGAGATCTCCATTGATGCTCGGTAAAAGGCTGCAAGGCAACATTATCTGCCCATATCTCCACTGATGTGTTTTTACTCTACATTAATGCAATCACAGAAATGAGAAAGAAACAATTGATACATAAAGGAAGCACACACTACACGTGAAATTAGAGGAGGGTAAGTTCTCTCATTTTGTTATTAAATTGAAAAAAGATATAGTAAAAAAAGTGTATACAAACTAAGATATATAACAATAGCTCTAGGTACAATAATTTACAAGTCATTTTTGTGTAATATATAGGGATAATTACCAAAAATCACCCCAATTTATAGGACCTTTCTCAAGATTGCCCCCATATTTAATTAATAACAAACTCCTAAATCAAAATATCAACAAATAACTAAGAAAGACTCTCGAGTTAGAGTTATACCTTAAGAATCATATCAACAGGGCCAGAGAAATTAGAAACAATCCCACCTTTAAGCATTCTCCAACATCCATGTTGAGCCATGACTCCACCTCCATAAATCATTTCTCCAGCAGGAGTTGTAAATACCACACTCACTGTTGCATTCCCTTCATTGACTTGCACCCAAGCTAAGTAATTCAAATTTCGAAATTACCACAAATCACAAAAATCAGCATTGTCATCATCATTAAAAAAATCTCAAAGCTTATATATACAATCTCTCTGTTAAGAGCACAAATTTTACTCTCTAATTTCAATGTTTTTTGGTGGAATATAAGTAGTAGGTTCCAAAATTGAAAGTTTCAAGATGAAATCTCACTGACCTTAGATACTAGGCTTATATGCGTCCCGTATAGATGCATTCTCAATCTATTAGGCCACAAACTTTCACATCTTTATAAACTTAACCAAATAGCCACGGTTTGTTATCCTTTGTATTGAACAATTTCTATTCAATTTTGATATTCCTAAGGATTATCATGAGGCTTTTTGGATAACTACTAGGATTAAATGATATAACCATGCATTTCTCTTTAATTTCACTCTAGTTTACCCTACAACCAACTAAGGTTATCATCGTCGTCATCACCTAGTATAGTCCCACTCAAGCGGGATCGATGGTCAAGATGGGGACGCCCATAACCTAAACATGTCAGGAGGATGCGCCTAATAGACCAAAGAAAAACTGAAACTCAACTATGTGATAACAATAACTAAATTTAGTTAGAATGCTACAATCAACTAAGATTTAAGGGTAATATCAAAACTTTTTTTAATTACCAAAATATTAAAAAATAAAACCATTGTTCTTTTAACAAGATTAGAAAACTAAAATGAAAATTATTGAAGAATAATTCATAGTATTAAACTTACCGGAGAAGGTGTAAATCTTTCCTTCTTCAAGCTCAATTCTCTGAGACAAACTGTCTGTAGCAAGCTCTCTATTGAATGCAACAACAAACTTGTTTCCTCCCTTTGTTGCACCAACCTTTATATTTCCATGCCCAAAACTTTTCCATCCTTCGGTTTCGTTGTCAAAGCCTGAATTCGCTAGGATTCCTCCTCCATACTGCACATTCCATGGCTCTTCCAAGCACTGCAATGGCAAGAAGTATAATTATCTATAATAATATTCCTAGAGATAATTATGTTGACACATTTTTTTGTAATAAGATAAGAAGCATTTTTTTGAATATATATACCTCTGTAGTAGCAGAGTAGTCATATTCTAAGCCATAAACAAAACTGCCTGCATTATGTACAAATACAAAGGCCAAATGATTCAGTACTTGGAAGTAACTAAATTGAACAAACAACACAAATTTAATGCCTTAGTTTTCTCTTTACTTGAGAGGAGTAGAAAACCAATATGCAACAAAGAGAAGAAGATTCTCATTTTTTTCTACTCTTTAAGAAAAATTTGTGGCATGGTCTTCTCACTTGACAAAATCTTAGTTTATATATAGAAGCGAATAATAATTTAGTAGTACCAGAAAGAAATATAAAGGCTTTAATGAAAATGGAAAATCTACTATATATATAAAACCAATAAGGATTGGAGCCATTCTATTGCGCCACCTCATCTTTTGCCACATGTCGTCCCCAGAATACGCCACCTTGGATTTTGCCACGTGTCACCATTTCCTTAAGCCATGTCATTATATTTATTACACCTCATATTATATTTCGCATCATCATTTACATGTCATATTTAACTATAATTATAAATAATCTAAATCTAAATATTTTAAATAAAAAGTCATATTTCTCAAGAATATAGGTCTTTCAATATCTTTGACAAAAAAAATATGTTCTTTCAATATTTGTTCTTATGGTTTCATTCTCCTTCTCCATGAAGTATTTTACAACTCATATGTCTTTGCTACCCTTACAATCGATTTGTTGCTATCGATCGATTTCTCCCTGATCTTCATTGGTTGATTTGTTGCTACTCCTCAGACCATCTTCCTTTAATTGATATTAGAGGTTTTAAAACTCGAACTGACTCAACCCAACAACACGACATTGATGATTTCTATTAGCTTCCGAGTCATCTTCTTCACGAATAATTTGAAGTTTGATGTTGATGGAATTAGGTGGATTCTGTATGAAATTGAAGCCCGCCATTAATTGAATTCTCGAAAATAATAAGAGAGGCGCCAGTAATTGATAAGAGGATTTTTTTTAGTCTAGGATTTTATTTTATTTTCTTAATATATTTTTCTGATCGAAATTATGTTTTTCGGATATGAACAAATCAATTTTTTGACAAATCTTTAAATAGAGAATTAAGATCAAATAAAATATCTTTTTTTCTCTACTGAGAATAAAAGACTAATAGAATTGTAAATAAAGTAAATAAATTTAAATACATATGGAAAGTTATGTTCAAAATATACTATCCGATTTTTTTGATCCAAATAACTATTTACATATTATATCCAAATAAATCTTTCCTAATATCCAAATACCAAAGAAGTGATTCAGCTTTATCTAAGATGCCATAATGCTTAATTTAAAATAATCTATTTTCTAATCCTAACAACCATTTAGATATTTTATCCAAATAAATCTCTCCTAAGATGCAAATAGCCAAATACCAAAGATATGGTTCGGCTTTATCTAAGATGCAAATACCAAATAAATCTTTTTTTTCATCACCATATTAATATAAACAAGGCATGAGAACCCACAACCAGCATGGTAATATCGTAACAAATATGTTATACGGCTTCATTTAACAATTTTGCTCCAAAATTGTCTCAAAGATAAAAAAAATTTATCAAATATTACACTTGAAAATAAAGGAAAGGATAATGTCAAAATGGAAAAAACTCCAAAATTGTATCAAGGATATTTTTTTAAATACTAATACACTTAAAAATAAAGGAAAGTTTAATCAAAAAATAAATAAATAAAGGAAAGGATAATATCAAAATGGAAAAGAATATTATCAAACTAAAAATTTAGAAAATAAGATCAAACTAAAATTGGGGAGAGAATATTACCAAACTTAATATATATCCACCTAACATCGTTCATTTGCTCTACATACATCATCAATTTTCCAAGCCAACACTACTGTCTATTCCATCTAAGATCAAACGATTTTCAAAGTCAAAGTAAGCCAATAATGTATTTTATAATTTGTGTATCAAATGGATTTTTTGGTACAAATATTTTTTTTGACGATGAAACAATTCCGGAAATTGCTGCATTCAAAAAAAGGTATGTTTATTTTGGATCGGATTTTTTTTTATATGTTCACAATTCACGATAATTATTTGTATTAATATATATCTATTTTTTTTTGTAGTGTTTCAAACATTCAAGGAATAGATGGATCTCAAAATCTTTTTAAAGTAAGAAATGGATCTTCAAAGTCTTAATCTGACCTCTTCTTACTTGATAATGAAAGAACTTTAGAGGAGTTTAATGAACATCTTCATGATTCTACCAAAAAAAATGAACATCCTCATGAACAATCGCAGTATAAGTTTGTCCTTTATTAATAGTGTATTTAGTTTTTTTAGTGTATATTTTTTGAGCCTATTTATAAGATACTGTATGTTTCATTATAATGTTACATGTTCTATTTTTTATGCTTTTAAAAATATAGAAATGAATTCCATTATACATGTGTTCACCTGTATCAAATATAAACAAGACTACACTACTTCAACTTAAAATATGGTTGATCTACGTAACTTATTTTGTTAACATGATCGGATTGATTTCAAGTTTTACTTGACCATTAAGATTATTAGGTTATATTTAGGTTCCAAAGAGTCTGATAGTAATTAGCTAGGGTTTGAAGTGTTATTTATGAATACTGAGTCTAAACTATAAAGGTCGTATATAATATGATTTGAAAATCTTTGATAGGTTTTAATTTTATTTTATTTTTGATTCAAGGTTTTAATTTTTTCTTAAGAAGGTAGGTTTAAAATTAAAGAGACTTTTCATTAATTTAAAGTCAATACTTGGATTCTTAATTTATATGCTCGATTGATGGTAGTTTTTATTTATTTATTTAATTACTAAAATAATGGACTATACTATAATCTTATATTATATGCACAAGATCCAACTACAATTTTTAGGATAGCGAAATTTTTTTCCCTTTGTTTTTAATTAGGGTTACTAAATATAATAGTTTAGGATTACTGAATATATTTCGGGTTAATGAATATATTTCGAAAGGTAAGAACATCATAGTTATGTCCAACACTTACTGGGCTTTTAACTGCATACAATAGTTTCACTTACAATAAGTTAACTTTCAGAATTTAATAAAACAATTATAAACTTTGGGAAGATTTCACTTACGGGTCATGATCTCATTATTCTTCGTGTGTTTATGATTTCATTTGGTTAATTTTCCTCTCATGCTTCATTTATGGATTTTCAGGCATACAGAGTCTTCAAGTAAAAGGACCTTAGGAGCTTTTCCTATTTCTCATAAAAAGATTTTCAGGCATACAGAGTCACTAAATAAAAGGACCTGAGGAGCTTTTTCTATTTCTTGAAAATGGTTAATTTTGCACGATATCTTAATTTATTCAATAAAACATAGCTTCCTATTTTATATAGATTGCATTTGGTTAGATACTCTATACTAAATGACTTTTTTTTTTGTCTTTTGTTAAGAGATTATACATATACAACTTTTGATTATGAATGACTTTTTTAGGATTTCTTATCCAATTGCTATTGTTATATGATTTTATGCAATGAAAGATATGGTAAAGTTATATTATTTACGGATTGCTGTATTAACAAGCTTCCATAAAAGCTTTAGTATTGTAGTCGTTGATCATGCTTTAATAGTATTCCGACGTCGATATTACATTTATAAAAATAATCATTTCACTACTATTATAGAGTGTTTATTATAAAGTACGTTATAATAATCCGCGCATGGCGTGGGTATTACGCTAGTTCTTAAGAAATCATAAAATGTAAGGTGAAGGGGAAGTTTCTTTCATGCAATTATTATAGAAAATAAAGATTTTGAGAGCAATTAAAGAATAGATAAGGATATGAGTTAATGTTAGATGCGTATCTTTTATTTATGTTAAGTTGTATTAATAGCATTTTTATGTGCGTGTAACTACATGATCGATTCAATCCTATCATGCACCATAGTAATTGTTTTTTAGTAGAAAACATAGTAATTGTTTTGAGTTCAAACTTTACTCCCTAATCTTTAGTGCAAAAAAAAAAATTTACTCCCTTAGGGCATGTCCAACAATTTTCGTATAATCTATATACTATTACTAAACTTGAATCTCTCAATCCTACGTGTCGTCGTCTTAACTATGCCACATAGGCATTTTAATTTTCCATTTATCTCTTTGTCCTTCGTTGAGGATAATCCATTATGGAATAATTTTATTAAATGTAATAATGTTACTAACAAGTATATTAACAGATCTTAAAATTTGGCAAGAAATATACTCTTCATTATAAAATAAATTTTTTAATATAATAATGTTACTATAATCATATTTAGATATCTTACATTTGGCAAGTGATAAAAACATAATCTTTATTATAAAATATTTTTAAAATAATAATGTAATAATATTACTATTTATTAGAAATCTTAAGAACATAACTATTATATTTGAATTATTTTGAAATGATGATTAATATTTAATTTATACTATTTAATATATAATATTAAATTATATATAAATCTATATATTATAAATCATGTGCAATTGTGCAAGGCATGTGTATAGAAACCATCTTTTTCAATTATTATTTTTTGGATACATACAATTTATTTTTTTAATCAATTATTTGTGGTTTTATATTATAGAAAAAACTTAAATAGAAGATTTTAATAAATTAAATTATTTAAGCTAACTTTGTCTATTATTCAATTTTGGATCTTAATGATAAAAAAGTATTCTAGAATCTAGAAATTTTTTTAGTTTATCTTATTTATACAAATTAAAAACTAATTTGTGTTTAAAGACCATGATTATTTGTCGCTAGACAATTGATGTATTTGAAAAAAATAATTATTAATTACTTTAATCAAAACTCGTACAATTGATGTAACACCTACATTTAATTTCATTCTCCAAACAGAAAACACTTTACTTTTCCCCCTCTGTTCCTATTTTGAAGAATGTGTTAGAGAATCCGTTTGGCCAAAAAAATTTAGCATTCTCTATATACACAAATATCAATCTATATAGAGAATCTCTTTGGGTTGCTCTTATAAATGCATTTTTCCATTTGAACAAAAAAATTACATTATTTTTGAACAATAAAACTTATAATCTATTTAATAATGGACGTTTCCAACATTTCTTAATATAATTAAATAAATTAATTGTGAGAAATAAAGATTTGTAGATCTTATAAAAATAATTTTCATATTGGTGCTTGTTTGGTTAGATGAAAATTTTTCATGATTCATAACATCGTAGGAAATTATTACTAGATATTAAAGTATAGGTTAATACAATATATAAAATGACACATGTAAACCTTACTTGAACCGCATCATCTGTATTTTTAAAAATAATTTGATTGGTTGAAATTTAATTAGATAATTTTTTATTGGTTAAAATCTGATTAAAGACCCCATGTTTAAGATTTATTTATATGTTAAACAAATAAATTGTAAAAATACATTAATACTTGGATTTTTTTTCTTTTTCTTATTCAAATTTATATTATTATTCAATTTCAATTTGAATATTAATAATAAAAAATATTTGATTTCTCATTTCCTCTTAATATCCATTCTCGTATTTAGGTATTATCTTCCCCTATCTTAAGAATATTCGTATTGTTGTTCAATTATTATTTTCGTTTGGATATTAATAAGAAATCTACAATCTAAGTTTAGCAAATTAGTAGTTTCGTAAAGTTTTTAAATATGATTACTTATTTTTTAAAGTTTAATGAATACTTATAAATAATATATTAATTCTAAAAAACCTTGTACAATGTACAAGAACTAATACTAGTATTTTCTAATTAATATATGTGTTTAGTTGAAAAAACATTTAACCAAAAATCATAGAAATTTAAATTTTCAAGATTTTTAATTTCTTCAAAATAGTGGAATTACAATTCCCATTATATATGTAGGGGATGGGTAAGATCTAATTCCGCATTTATTCTAATTTTTTGTTGTTTTAAATTTTATTAATTATAAAAATTTTAAATTATCCCTAAATAAATAAAGTGCAATTTATGGACAGACATTATAATAGTAACTTTATATAAACTATCATAGTTTCTCGTATTGAACCAAACACAATAGAAATTTAATTCCTATACAATTAATTTTAACCAAACACTTTTTTTTTTATAAACTCATAAAATAATTTCTACAAAATTAACTTCTCATTTTTTTAATTTACTAGGAACTACACTTCACAAGAATAATATAAGTGAAAAGGAAAATGGTTTAGGTATGTAATTGATTAAAAAAACGGAAATTTCACATGGTAACTCTCAAGTTAATGCAATTTTTTGTGGTGCCTAATAAATTTTCAAATTTTATGTGGTAACCTTCAAGTTAAAAAAAAAATTATCATATACCCGGTTGTGAATTATTTTAATCAATAAAATGCTAAGTGGGGATAATAAATGTAATTTATTTATATATTTTTTTTCATCTTCTTTCCCGAACTTTCATTCTTTCATAAATTATACAACATGTTGATGCCATATATCTCTCCTTCTCAAGAACAAAAATTAATAAGAACGATGAAGGCAATTTCTTATGGTTTCTAACAAGTTTTTAAATTGTGTGATAACCCTAAAGTTATAAAAATATTTGCCCATACATAATCATTAATTTTAATGATAAATAGGGTTAAAAACATTGAAAAGGGTTTTGAAATTGTGTGATAACCCTCTATCTACAATAAACAACCAAACTGGTGAATTTGCCATTGATTTAAGAATATTTCTTATTTCAAAGATGTAGTTTACAGTAGGGATGCACAAAATACCCGTGGAGACGGAATTCGTGGGGACCCACTCCTAACGAGGCGAGGATTTCCCGATTTGGTGGGGAATGGGGCGGTAATGAGGATCAATTTCGTATCACCCCAATTTAAAACGTTATTAAATTTGTTATTTGAAAACCTATTTAAAGTACAAAATATTTTTTATAATAAACGAGACCCTATTAACAGCCCGATAACTGATGGGAAGCCACTAATCTTGAACTGGTGATTTTTTCATTGTGTAACTATTAAAAGAATTTAGGTGTAAATATACTATAAGCTTGATGGTGAACTTCGTATGTTTTCTATTTTGCATGTATTGGTTTCTTTAATTTATACTAGTATATAGTATGTACTGTATATATGTGATATATTATTAATTATTCATAATTTCTAGCTTCCTCTTGTTATAAGCTCATTCTTAATTTACTCCTAATTAATCAGTACCTTGTGATTTGATAATGATTTTAGATCACGATAAAAAATAAAGACGAGAAAAAAGTTCTTTAGTCGATAAATGATATTTATTCTTATTCTTTATCTTGAGGATGAGAGATATATGGCATTGCCATGTCGTGCAATTAATAGATGAATAAAAGTTTGGGAAAGAATATGAAAGAAAATATATAAACGAATTACATCTATCAACCCTACTTATCATTTTATTGGCTAAAATTCACGATTAAGTATATGGCGAATTTTTTAATAACTTGAGGGTTACCACACAAAATTTGAAAACTTGTTGGGCACCACAAGAAGTTGCCTTAACCTGAGGTTACCAGACAAATTTTCCGTTAAAAAAAAGGTTATGAAATGTTATAGGTGAAAATTTAAGAGTTTGGTTCAAATGAAATAAACTCTTAGGGCTCGTTTGGTATCGATATCAAAGATATCAGATATCGGACATGGATATCGGTATCGGATGTCAGGTATCGATATGAGATTTGATATCTAACTTGTTGTTTGGTATATTTTAGATATCAATCATACCTAATATCTATTGTTTGATATGAATAATTTGATATGGGTATCAAATTGTAGTTTGAAATAATTGCTTCAACATTAACACACTTTTATTTTATATTTTGAAATATAAACCCCCCATAGTAAATTTTCCAATTAAAACCCAACTTAAAAATTCTATGCAATTAAAATTGAATTAAATTTGCAACTGGTAATATCTTTTAAGATAAGACAAGGAACAACTCCAATTAAAATTGGCAACGAGATTCAATCCAAATTAGCATTGAGAGGCATGCAAAGCAAATTTATTCCAAATCCAAAACCTGAAAGATGAGAGAAATTAGAAGTCAATGGAGGTTGGAAAGGGGAAGTTATGCTATCTTCTCAAGTTTGAAAAATCTGATTGCTTTGCTTGGCTGGAAAGCATAATCCAAATTGGCCTTCTATTTCTTCTCAGATCTGGGTTGCAGTGAGCAAGCAAAATTCAACATTTCCGATTTGGGTTGAGAGCATACAGGACAAACGAGAGACAAAGGGAGATGGGGGAGAGAAGGGATTGATAGGGCTCATATCCCTCAAAAAATTAGTATATCAAGATTGGGGGTTTTTGATATCTTGATATCTTTTGATATCCATATCTTACCATACCAAACACCTGATATAGACCCATATCCATATCTGATATCTAGATATGGATACCAAACGGGCCCTGATATTAAAACAAGCTCTTATCCTGAAACGAATGCAATTTTCCTAGTTCGTAGTGCACTTAACCTATTTCGGATTGCACTTTTTCGGATTTGCACTTTTCGTACTTTGTAGTCCACTTTTTGTACTTTTTGTAGTGCACTTTTTAGAATTGCACTTTTCGTATTTTGTAATGTACTCTATTGTGAAAAGTGCACTACGAACTAGGAAAAGTGCATTCGTTTCACGTTTGAGGATAAGAGTTTGTTTCATTTGAATCAAACTCGAAAATTTAATACTAGCCACATGGAATATTTGATTTTAATTTTATTTATAATTATGAATTTATTTATTACATATTAAATGGAATTAATTATCACAAAAAAGTCCAACTATTACGGTAAAAATATCAATAAATGATATTAAAAGTAAAATAGCAAGAGTTATAAGTAAAATTCAATGTTGATCATCAATAGTCAAAAATAAGAAAATTAATTGTTAAAATTCATAGCAGAAAATAATGGATAAGATTAAATTATTGCATTCAAGATATGATCAAAAGGATTTTTATACAAATATGTTGATTATAATTTTCCAAAAGAAAAGTTGAATATGTTCATAATTCATTAACTTCACCAATTTTTTTTAAGAAAAAAAAAAGAAAAAAGAAAACCCATTATATTTTTTTATCCGCTGATTCTGATTATTACATAAAAGTCTGCCACCGAATTGAAAAAAATTATATACGTGAACCAATTAGAATTATGGGATGCCATAGTGGAGTGGGAGGTATACAAGAGATAGAAGAGTTGCATCGCCAAAACAAACGTGCGCAACACAAATTTGTGAGTGAACCGCCAAAAAACAGAATAAAAGCAAGAACTGAGGTTAGGTTGGCATGAAAATGTATGGGATGTTCCCCCAATTACATATACCTTACAAACCCCAGTGCCATTTTTTGTAGGATAATCAACTACCCGCTGCAAATCACATGTGAGCCAATGCACAAAAGCAAAAGCGTTCGCTGTAAGAACAGGAACGGAGAGTTGCAGAGATTGCACAGAATTCAAAAGTTAGGTCAGATCATCTTATACATCAAACTAGCTAACTACCAAGGACAGTGTGACGTGAATTTGATGGTTATGGATACAAAGGATGAATTTCAGAGCTGTTAAAGAAACTGTCAATCTGATCAGATTTCTGAGCTACCAGAATAGCAGATTCTTGGTAATACCTAATCATTTTCATACTTCACTGCAAGTAACCATAAAAAGCAAAATGAGGGAGAGCATGGAATTAAGTACTTCTTCGCATCTTCACATTGATAGGAATCTCCTTGTAAGATTGAACTTTCTCTGCAGCTCTACGTGATGGTCTACTCATTGATGTTCTTCTTTCTTCTGTAGATATCGATCCAGTACTGTTCCTTACTGCTGCATCCTGCCTATTATTATCTGACAATGCCAATGGAGCTGAAGTTCCTCCACTCTTTGTTCCATCAACTTGAGAATGCATTGGTAATGTGATATCATCTAACTCGAACAAATCTTCAGAAGGCGCAGGTTCTTCCGACTTGAATCGAGATGATTGCCTTCTGACACAGAGCCTGATCAGAGAATGAAATAAGAAAACTTCAGCCTCTTTTAACAAATTCAAAGGAAAGCAAAGATAAGTTTGTGTAAGCAATTAACTGTAATAATTGAGAACAAAAAATGGACCTTTTGCTTTCAGGCTTCTCCTTGTCAGTATTCGTCGCATTGGCAGCAGATTTGACTTCATCTAGCTTGAGTGGATCATCCGGACATGATGGTGGTTCTTCAGATTTAAACCTAGTTGATTTCCTTCTGAGAGAGAGCCTTATAAAAAATACAAATAAGGAAAAGTTCAGCTTATTTTGTCAAATTGAAGGAAACATATATTGGTCAATGCTCATATTTGGCTGTAGTATCCTTTGCAGCAGATTGGAGTGAACGCAAAAATGAACCTTCTGTTTTCAGACTTCTCCTCAGTAGTATCCTTTGCAGCAGATTGGCCTGCCACTGCAAGAAACCATCCAAATCAACATGCCAAAAAGTGAAGTTTCAAACTGAAATTTTACTTGCATGATCAGAATATTTCCAAAAATGTTGGCAATACAAATTTCTAACTTCCAAGCAATGTGCTCCA
Organism: Fallopia convolvulus; assembly: GCA_964016875.1. Lineage (NCBI taxonomy): Eukaryota > Viridiplantae > Streptophyta > Magnoliopsida > Caryophyllales > Polygonaceae > Fallopia > Fallopia convolvulus. The sequence continues at coordinate 36,453,304 of OZ024724.1, read as the reverse complement.
GTGAAAACTGAAAAGCAATCTCTGCTAATCAACATAAGGTACTTCCATTTTTGTAGCATCATCACCAAAATATGTTACTATAATATTTATTAGCCAGAGAAGCAGTCTAGCAGAATGGTCTAAATCAGAGTAAATTGGTTTTTATCAGAAAAAAGTTATCCTAGTATGCCTAAAAAATAATAATCTTTTCCTTTGCATTGTGAATAATAATCAATTCAGCGTACCCTATCACAGCATGAGCAACACTGGAGAAATGCAAAGATCATCCATTCTACATGCATTTAAGATAATAATACCTTTTGATGATCTCCTTGTATTGGTGCTACTGCGTTTAATATTAGTGTTTTCAGCATAAGAAGATTCCCCTGCTGTGTCAGACTTGATTGTTGGCACCTTGAAATGTCAATCAAGGAAATAAGGTGAGCAGGAGACAAGTGAAAAATCCACACCAATAGAAGTGCCAAAATTTAACAAGCTTAGATAACCTTGTTGCACATCTGTTGACCGTCTACAGCCTTGTTTTCATCCTATAGTAATAAAAAATTGTTTTCCAGTTAATTATGTAAACTAGGAATCTAAGAAGTACAACTGCGTGAAATGGAGCACACCTGATTTGCCACAGTTTTCATGTTAAGCACGCCTCTTAGGCATCCAATCTCATGATGCATTGCTTTTAGCTAAAGAAGATAAGTATAATAGCATATTAACAAAACATGAATAATCAAATCCAATGAATTTTTAGCCAGCGACACTTACCCTATCTTTTCCAGAATTCAGTTCCTGAAGAATAAGAGAAAATGGACTCAAGATAAGCACAAGTAGAAATAACAAGAGGGAATCAAAATTAACCGCAGGAGCTTGGGAATGAAATGAAAGTGAATAGAGAAGATGTCAGACCGCCAACATTTGGCTGTTCGCTTGAGCAAGTTGTAAATTCTGTTGATATAAACTCTGCAAATTCTGTCGTAACTTTTGTAGCTCAGTGGCACTTAGCTCAGTGATTTTACTTTCAGATTTGATCAAGGTCACAACGAATAAAAAAAAAGAAAAGAAGACAAAGAAATCCTAGGAATTTGAGGGGGAGGAACTATGCCATCCAGAAAAAAATCTCTAGCTACAGATTTGGAAGATTGAAAAACAAAAGGATACTTGCGCTCTGCAAGCTGCATCTTTAAGGCCAAAATTTCCTTCTTCAAGGCCTCATTTTCCTGAATCAGAAATCCACAGGGCAACACCCGTGTAAAAGAACAAATCACGAAATCTGGACTCAAGATACCAAATTAAGAGAAGCATCCACCTTATTAAGGCGATCCATGTCTTTGGTAAAACTTGGAACCAAGTCGGACTTGTGTTCAGCATTCGACTGTTTGGACCTCGGTTGAATGTTGGTCACATCCGCAAGTGTTTTCCTCAAGGCAACCCCAGGGGAGGACCTCGCTCTAGATCTACCTAAATCAAGCACCAAATCACATCTTCAATTTCCGGAAAACCCTACCAAAAAATTGGGGTTTCAATGAATCTCGAACCGAGAGATAGAGAAGTAACAAGAAGCGGAGAAAAATCACCTGCAACCAGATCGATCTCTGAGCTAAATGCAAATATATCCCCCATTAACGAGAATTTGCTGTATGAGAGAAAACCCTAGAAAAGTTTGACGAATTGGATTCTTCTTCCCTACTATCTTGAGAATCTGGCTTTCGTTGTCCTCAAAAGATCGGTGCTCTAGCTACTCGTATTCATCTCGCTCAATCAATCGATAGATCTTCCCCTCTCACTCACTCTCTTTGTCTCTGGGGATAAGGTAATGCGACAGAAGGGCGTCAAGAAGAGCGGAGCGGGGGAATTTGGAAGGTTACAAAGGGAGAAGAGTAAAGTGGAAAACGAGGGTCGGGAATCCAACGGTTCACCAAAGCAAGTCCCAAACCTGTTTAAAATTTCAGTTCTAGAGCGCCTTTATTAATTTACGGGAAATTCCATTTCGTGTGAATTCAAGGGAAATTTTTTGTTATGCCTGGTCGAGGTTATAACGTGACTAGTACTCCCTCCGATCTAAAATAAGTGTCGTTTTAGACTTTGACACAAGTTTTAAGAAAAGTATTAATCAAACTCAAAATCTTAAACTTTTTCTCAATCTTATTACCCACCACTTTTTTGGACCAATAGATGAATAATTTTAGTCAATAAAAACACATTCCAATAAGTATTTTCATAACTCACTCCTAATAAATTGCCTAGAAAACTCAAAACGACACATAAAATGGATCAAAAGCAAAGTGTTAAAACGACACTTATTTTGGATCGGAGGGAGTAGTATTTAGTAGGGGTGTCCATGAAAACCTAAATAGAAAACCGAACCGAAAAATTAAAAAATAGGTTATTTTTAAGTTAATCAAATCAATTTTTTTTTGAAATTTTGGTTTGGTTAACTGAACCGAAAATATTTTCTATTTATCGGTTCGGTTTCGGTTCACGACTTTAAATATAATGGTTAATCGAAAAACCGAAAATATATTAATTTTTTTTTCAAAAATTAGTTATCATTGCTTTATTTATTGGTTAAACTCAATGATTTTCAAGGTGTTTATCAAGTTTAAGTCTTTCCTTCTCCAATTTTAACAATTTATGGTATAAAGACAGGAACATGCTCCCGAAATGAAACCCTTTTCCCCTTTCTCTCGACCCCGTCGTTGTGAACAGTATCCTTTTGCCCCAAATCTATCAAAAAATCGAACCCCTACCCATCAAAGCTATGGCTTTTTTGTTGATTTCTGCTTTCAAGCATTTCTTCTCACTAGTGCAATGGAGTATGGTTATATTCTTCCAAAGAAAAGTACAAAATCCCCAAAAATAAAGAACCCCAGATTGGTCAATCTCGGCCTCATATTGGCAATTATTTGTGTAATTACTGTAATCCAACCCCAAATCCTTCATGGAAGACTATCTCGATCAGTTAGCGAGCCGATTTGGTTCACCTCCGTCCCGGAATCGGGAATCATTTGGCAGAGATTGAAGCCTAGACAACGCAGTTGCACAAATCAAGCGTAGGGCTGGGCAACGGTCCAAAAATCTGGTCCGGACCGGATTTTGCCCAGCCCTAATCAAGTGGAGACGCTCTGAAGGGCTAGATGGGATCGAAAACGAAATCTAATTATTCACAAGGGGAGACAAACGATTAAGCGACAAGGAGTGTTGAGGGCCAAGCATGGGAGACCTGGCGAGAGGGGAGTAGATGGAGGGCGGGTCTACTGCAATGTCCACCATGATGAAGAACGAAGCGGCGTGATAAAGCCCTTCTTTGACAGAACCATAGATTTGAGAGACAAATCTCGCTCTCTCGAATCTCGAATGAACGGGTTTAATACTCCCTCATCTCTGACTTTGCTTTTTAAATCCCATGAACAACTCTTTATTTGTTTGTTTGATGGATTTAATTTGAACCCTAGAGGGCAGTGTTTGAGCAAGTGGTGGATCTGTGCTCCTTCCATTACAAACACTCTAAATCATAGAACCTATAATTTCTCTTTGCAATGTACAAAGTTTAATGATTATATGCAGTGTCCCTAGGACGCCACCATTGAGAATAATCTGAGGGGTAATGAAACTTTCGATTTTGCGACTTCTACTAACAAGAACCCTTCTACTGAACCGGTCTCTTATGGGAGAACCCATGAACAATACGAACTCGACCCCACTATGGTTGAGGAAACCTTAAATAGTGGTGGTCTTATGAACAAAAACAATATCAAGTCCAAGAGACCTGATCATCCTCATGGTGAACCAAAGCCTACCATGATCCAAGAGACCTTAAAGGGTGGCACATCAAATAGGCATGTTGATCAAGGCTAGATCCTCGGGGTCAAAAAAGGAAAAATCTAAGAAAAAAATTGATATGTTGGCCTTCCTTGATCAACTATCTGGTGTTAAAGAACTCGTGATCTCTTTTAAGGGGAATGACATATTTATGCATCATGTTTTGGCTTATGTAATGAAGTTGCTTCTATGTTTGCTTTATGGGAATGGTGTGAACTGTCTGAATGCTGAGATGAAAAGGACCTTAGATCCAATGTTTTACTATGACCAACTGAATCATCTAAACAACCTTAATTTCAATGATGAAAACCACCGGCGTTCCTTTGTGAGTTTTCTAAGAACAAGCAAAACAAAAGTGAATAGTTATATGGCTAATTCCAAGGAAATTATGGATATCAAATGTTGTGATCTTGTAAACAATGAAACTCTCATGGGAAAGAAAAACAATAAGAGAATTATGTGTTTGGATTTTAAAAGAACTAATAAAGTTTGTGATTTGATTTATTTGCATTTGATGCTCTCTATAATGATTAAGAATGTGATCCATAATTTTAATGATGAAAACCACTGGTGTACCGTGTGAGTTTTATGAGAACAACAAGCAAATAAAAGTTAGTAGTTATATGGTTAATTCCAAGGATACTATGGATCTTAAATGTTGTGATTTTGTAGGCAATGATCCTACCATGGGAAAGAGAAATGATAAGAGACTCATATGTTTGGTTTGTAAAAGAACTAACAGAGATGGTGATCTGATTTATTTGCATCTGATGCTCTCTATAATGTTTCAAAATATGATCCATGTATTATGTAGAACCATTAACTACCTATATGCTAAATGGTGTTGCAGCAAAAGCAAAGATACAAACTGGAACATGGAAAAAGAAGACAATGGATGGAGCTTCTCATGCTCTCCTCAGGTTAATGAATACAGGAAAATGAACTCGGAGAATGAAGACCCGATTATCCATAGACCATCTATTGTGTTCTTACATTTACTTTCGATACGATATCAATTTTATAGGTTTCTAATGTCAATCTAGACAAACCTTCCTCATGTCGGAAACTCCAGCCCTCCCCGTAGGTGTTGTTCCTTCCGAGCCATGGGATAAATAAAACCATGCTCTTTTCCTCCACCATTCTGATCAATCGGGCGTTGTACTTGTGACCAAACCCTTGGTGGAAGACAATTACACTATATGGGTGCAATCCATGATGATGGCTTTACAAATCCAGAATAAGGTCGGATTTGTTGATGGCACCCTTTCGAAACCGAACAACAAAGCAACCGAGATGATACAATGGAAGCTTTGCAATATTCTTTTCAAAACCTGGTTACTTGGATCTATGTCAAAAGAGATCTCCAAGAACGTGATCCATTGCAAGGATGCTAGAGGTATTTGGCTTGAACTCAAAGATCATTTTTCTCAAACTAATATCGTGTCTCTTTTCAACATAGAAAAAAATATTCAAGATTGTGAACAAGGGACGAATTCCGTTACAACATATTTCACTAAACTCAAAGGCCAAATCGCTATGGGATGAAAAGGACGCTCTTACCATAATTGCTTGGTTCACTTGTCCAGCTGCTACTGATGTAACAAGCCTTATTAACAATAAAAAAATCAATGAAGTTCTTAATGGGGCTCGCATCCGAGCTTGAACCAATTCGAAGCAACATTATAGGCTTGGATCCTTTCCCGGAACCAAACAAAGCACACTCCATGGTCTTGCGTCAAGAAAAGCAAGAGAAGATGTCCAGACCCCCTACACAAATTGAGACAGCGACCTTCTCAGTAAAACGTCGAGACAATTCAGTTGTTGGTGGTGCTAAACATTTTGACAAATGTAACATGACCAACAACAACACTGGATAAATGTCGTGCACATCTCAAATGCACGTTTTGCAATAATAAAGGTCACATAGTCTATTATTGTCGAAAATGCAAGAGGTCTATGGATAATGGCCCGCCGAGTTCAAGCAGAAATCAAACCGGGGTGGAACAATTGATTGATTACCAACAGGTTATGGACTTGATAAAGAGGCTCAAACTACAAGATCTTGCCCTCTGAAACTCCTTTGGATTGACTGATCTCGTTCAACACACTTTCGCAAATCATGTCAATAACACTTATACTTCCGATCACTTCTAAGGTAATATACAAAACCAATCTTCTATTTCATATACTTCTTGTATTATGGATAGAGGAGCTAGCGACCATATTACTTATCACACTCATTTTTTAGATCCTCACAAACCAACTCAATCATTTTGTGCATTTACCTGATGGCAAGTCTTACAAAGTCTCACATATTGGAACTGTTCGTTTCACGCCTCAATTTACAATCTCTCATGTCCTCTATGTGCTTGAATTTTCAATCAACCTTGTTTCCATTAGCAATTTGGCATTGGATTATTTTTACGCTAATTTTTTTTAAAACAACTTTGTGTGATTCAGGACCTACACACAGGTAAGATGATTGGGACTGCCTATGAGCGAGATGGATTATACTTCCTTAAACACAACTCGAGACCTACTTCTTGCAACATCACCACCTCGGACTCCCTATGGAATCAACGCGTTGGGAATCCATCACCACAAGTATCATCTTTTATTCCTGTTTTTAAAAATAAAAGCTCGCTTGAACATGCTTACTTAGTTTGTCCTTTGGCAAAATAGACTCGAAATCCTTTTCCAATTCGTACTTCTATTGGTTCCTATTGTTTTGATCTCATTCACATAGATATTTGGGGCGGATATCACGTTCCTTGTTTAACGGGAGCACGATATTTTTTAACTATTGTGGTGATTGTTCAAAATTTACATGGATATATCTTATGAAAACTAAAGCTAAGGCTCGACCTTTTATTATGCAATTCTTTCATCTCATCAAAACCCAATTTGATAAAAGAATTAAAATCATTCGTAGTGACAATGGCCCCGAATTTAATTGTCTTGATTTTTACGACTCTAAAGGTATTTTACATCAAACATGTTGCGTTAACACACCATAATAAAACGGTGTCGCTAAACGAAAACATCGAGATCTTTTAAATGTTGCCCGCATCTTACTTTTTCAATCCTATTTACCAAAATCTTTTTGGGTGATTCTATTTTCATCGCCCCAATTTATTATCACCTTCGTGTTTTTGGATGTCGATGCTTTGCTTCAACCCATCCCCAACGACCAAACAAATTTGAACCACACTCGATTGAATGTGTTTTTATTGGATACCCACCCAGTACCAAAGGTTACAAACTCTTTGATTTTACAAATAAGAAAACCATTATTTCTCGGGATGTCCATTTTCTTGAAACTCAATTTCCTTATTCAAATTTTCCAAACACCTCCCAACCTAGCCACGATTTTCCACTTCCCATTTTTAACCCCTCTACTACTATACGATGATTTACTTCCTAATGTGGTTTTACTCAACAATAATGCTATTGAGGAGATTGCCCAAATCAGCCACGATAACAATCAACCATCGCCCACAACCTCACAAGAAATCAACCCCACACCTACACTCCTCAATCCACAAACAACGCCCCTCCACCTTCTATGGAACCCTGACAATCCACTCGACCAACCAAACCATCCAGCATGCTTCGTAATTTTCATGTCGATGTACGCCAATCTCCCATCTCGATCGGGTTCCCAATCATCTTCTTCACATCATATAGCTTCTAGTAAGGCCTTTTCTTTATCTAAAGTCTTATCATATAACAAGCTTTACAACGTTATCGACACTTTGTCTCTATTATCATGTTGGAGAGAGAAACAAGATCTTTTTTGCAGGCTAATAAACAGAAATATCGGAGGGACGCTGTGGCACACAAAATTCGTGCTCTCTAAGACAAAAAACATGGAGTCTCTTTCAACTACCTCCCAAGAAGCATCCCATTGGATGTAAATGAGTATACAAAATCAAATACAAACCCGATGGTATGATCGAGCGCTACAAAGCACACCTTGTCGCCAAGGGGCCAAATAGAAGGAGTCGACTATCGAGAGACGTTTGCGCCCATTGCCAAGCTCACCACCGTACGTGTTTTAATAAGCATGGCGGCTGCTCGTGGATGGCAATTGCACCAACTAGACGTCCATAACTCCATCCTCAATAGAGATCTTTTGGAGGACGTTTACATGAAATTGCCAGCTGGATTCCATCGGGGGGGCGAGAGTTTGCAAACTCCATAAAGCAAGCATCCTGTCAATGGTTCATAAAACTATTCACCTCCCTCAAACAAGCCGATTTTCAACAATCTTGGTCCGACTTTTCGTTCTTTACTCGGCAACATAAGGATATGTATACTATCCTTTTGATTTACGTTGATGACATTATAATAAAGGGGACCTCCTTGCAGGACATCGAGGCCACAAAACAATTCCTTGGAAACCAATTCAAGCTTAAAGAAACGGGGCCTCTCAAAATCGAAGCTTCACACTAAGCAAGGAATCACCCTTTGTCAAAGGAAGTATTCACTAGAAATTTTCGACGACATCGGTTATCTTGGAGCCAAACTAACCATTGTTCCACTTGATCCAAATCTGGTTCTCACCGAGGGATATGGCGAGCACCTCTAGGATCCATCCATTTTCCGATGACTAGTCGGGCGCCTCATATACCTCACCATTACACACCTGGATCTCGTCTATGATGTACATATTCTAAGCCAATTCATGTCCATGCCAAGGCAGCCCCATCTCAATGTTGTGCACAATGTCCTTTGATATATCAAGGGGACCCTATGCCAAGGCATCTTTCTTTCAAGCACAAACTCTCTTCAGTTGACCGCATTTTGCGATGCAGATTGGGCTCGGTGTGGTGATACTCGGCGCTCCTCTACCGGCTATATAATTTTCTTAGGCGGAGCGCCCATTTCATAGAAGACATAAACCAAGGGACCGTTTCTCGTTCGTGTGCCGAGGCAGAATACAGATCAATGGCTTCAACTTGCTCTAAAATAATATGGTTGCACACGCTCCTATGTAATCTTCACATTCCTCACAAACAGCCGGTCAACCTCTTTTGTGACAATAAAGTAGTAATCCACATTGTCTCCAATCCCGTATTTCAAGAACACACCAAACACATCGAGATCGATTGTAATGTCATTCGAGAGAAGATTCAACAAGGTTTCATTCGCACAACACAGATCCGGACTAAAGACCAACACGCTGATATGTTCACCAAACCTATTGGCCGGATGGTATTTGCCAATCTTCTATCCGGCCAAGTTGAGTGTCATTAAGATATTATGCACTCCACTTGAGGGGGAGTATTAAACAAATAAATCAGTATTATCCTACTTACCTTTTCCTATAAAGATAATCTCCCCAATTATCTATCTATAATGTAGGTGTTGTGAACTCTCGCTTCGTGTTCCCACCGATGATCTTGTATCTGCTGGTACTAAGGGAACAATGTGTTGGTGAAGCCGTGAAGTTCCTCTTCGTGGATGTAGTTGAAGAAGACGAATCTTCAGTAGATCAGTCATATGCAATACTTGATATAGGTTTGAATCACGTAGAACGCTTTCTGAAATCAATATTTCGCCCCCTACATAGCCTTGGGGAATCCACGAAATTTGAAGTGAGATAAGACAAAATCAACCGATCTCTAACAAGGCTCATGAAAGAGATCAAACATTAGAGTTCATGTAAAATGGATATTAGACTCTATTTGAAATTCAATCATGGAGAGAGATGCTCTCCTATGATTATATGAACCAACCCGACACTAATCTCCCAATAGCCATTTATATAGGCAAAGGAAAGCAGTTTCAGGGAACGGTTAGCAGCAGTTACCGGCGATTACTAGGAGTTAACAACGGTTACCAACTGCCACGAAGGGTCATCATCAATAACCCACGTCATCCATCAATTATTAACTCATTAAGGAAGTTACAATGCATTTATACAATAGTTTACAAGACGGTTATTAACAATTAACAAGTGTTGAGTTTTTAGTCATGCGTTAGAGAACTACTGTTCCCACTCAGGTGAACCATTGTCCCCTTCCAAGGGAACAAACATTGTTCCCTCTAATAGGGAACAGACTCTTGTTCATCCTTAATGCCGTATATAGAACTCTTGTCATAGACACACATAACTTCCCTTAATGTTTCCCTCTAGACCTCAACTATGCTTACACGAGCACGCACTCTGCACACCCAAACTCATGACATAGCAATGTAAGATCTCATAGTGTTGTATGAACCCCAATCACACTAAAAGGCATTGTTCCAATATGGAGAACAATCACTTAATGACACTAAAATCACCAACAATCCTCCCTCATTTTAGTGTACTCCTTGATTCATAAAATAAGCAAGCATTTATCACAAACTCATGCATAAGCGAAAATGTCGAAATCGATTGAATTTCCGCGTAAGTGTAGTTACATATTTCAAACACCACGGAATCATGGTGTTCTAAGCATTGAACCAAACAACCACTTTGCATGCACGAAGATAACACACACATAAGCTTCGTTACATCTCTAAAGTTTTACTTGACTCTATTAAGGGCCTCGAGTCCATATCTATTCATGAACGTATGTGAAGCCAACCCGGAGCTTCATGAAGCGGCCAAACCTCGCGTCCATATAGGTAGATCCTTTAATCGTGCACCTACAATTTCACTTTTTCAAAGGAACTATTAAGAAGACTATGCCTTCAACCTCCAAATTGAAGGAACAGAGCACACACTTGGGGATTGTTGTGTTGTGCTCAAAATTTCTAGGTGTTTTGAACAAAAATTTGATTAACAAATCCCTGTCCTGAATCGGGGCACGATCGAATTGAAAGGGAAACAAGAACTATGAGAAAGTACGAATTCTCTGAATGCCGAGGGCTAAAGTCCTCTCTTTTGATTAGCTCTTTTTGTTACAAGTGTCTGTGTGTACAAAATTGCAAAATTCTACCTATAAACCCCCTCGTTCCAACGGTTACTTCCCACCTCCCATGATTCCCGGATTTCTAGGGCATATCTCTTAACTATACCCACTTCCCGCATAGGTCAGAGGTGAAAAGTGCCCTAGCTGTTATCTTCTGAATATGCCTCTCTGCTTCATGACTAAAGCTTTCTTCCTTTAATTGAGTGACTTATGACTTCTCTTCATTCCTGGATCCTTCTGCAATCATACCAACCGATGACTTCTCTGTCTATTTGTGGGCTTGGCTTACCAAATGGGTGATGTTCGCATTTTTAGTATAGTTTTTGATAGGTTTTCTTTGCTTATTAGGTTTAGTTTTGTTTAGTTTAGGCTTAGTTTTGAGTATTTTTAGTTAGTTTTGCATATTTCTGTAAAAAGAGTGGAATCTACGCTATTTTGTGAATTTTGCAGGTTTTAGCTAGGAAAGGAGCTGAATGGAGTTGAATTTGGAGCATTGCAGAGCAAGAGACGGAGGAGTGCAAGATTGAAGAAGTCGAAGCTCGAGAGTACAAGAGGAATTGTTGAAGAAAACAAAGCCCGGGCTCGTTAATGAGGCTGTGAGGGGTCGTTAACGAGGCCACGAAGAGAAAGATTTCGAGTGTTATTTTTATAATTCACCGATCCTAAGCGGGAATTTATTTTCGTATCGGTTGAGTATCTTTTTAGAATCTTTTGGGGTTGTTAGAATATGTATTTTAGGTCTTAATATCTTTTTAGATTTTATTTATATCTTTTAGAGATTGTTTCTATCTTTTTAGGAAAGTTTATATCTTTTAGCCTTTTTTAGTTTTTAGCTTTTTAGTATAAATACCCCTCTATATAGCATAGAAAGGGGGGCTTGATTTAGAGAAGTTTTTAGAGAGCTTAATTTTGGAGGAGATTTTGAGGACGACCGAAGGAGAGAGAGAGATCGGATCGGAAGAGGATCACGAGGCTCGGTAGACGACGGTTGCCGAGTGGTCGTTGGTCGTGATTGTGGTTCGGTGTTTTGATGTTTTTTTCGGTTTCTTCTGAATCTCTGTAAGACGATATATTTTTCATATTAATTTGAGTTTTGAGTTTTTGTTTCAATGTTTCTTTTTATTGAAGTTTTTAGTTCCTTAGTTATGATTAGTGAGTAGTTTATTTTTCTAGGGTCGGGGTTAAGCCCGACATAGTTGAGCATGTTTGATGAGTAAGATTGTGTTGTGAATGCCTTTTATCTTTTATTGAGATTGTTTGTTGTGCTTAATACCAAAATTAAAGTGGAGGTAATTTAGGTTTTTAACTTGATTGAAAGATGAAGTTAGTAACTTGGAAGTTGATATTGTTTGAAAACGAAAGTTTCAAGCTTTAGATCCAAAACAAGCAATTAAGTGGATTAGGATGCGAAAGTAGATTAATTTACTTACTAAGTCAACGAAAGTTGATGACTCTATCTGTTTAAAGGCATGATCTTATCTTCTTACGAATTCTTATGCTTAGCTATGTTGTGGTGTCCCTTGTCCTAGATTTTTGCTTTATTTTGTCATATTTCTGGTAAATCTTCGTTTCTGAGTACTTGCCTCGGTACCGAATTTTAATTAGAATTTTATTAGGTTGTTAGTTTAGTGTTTTGTGTTCGATGGCTCGGTAAGGATCCTGACAACGTCGTTAACGAGGCTGCTCGTGAGTGTTTTATTTGTTTTTGTTTGATTTTTGTTAGATTGGTAGACAAACAACCTTGCTTCCTGTGGAACGATCCTGACTCCACTGTACTCAGCGGGTTCTTGACTTACAAATTTATTTGTTGGCCGAGAAACCCTATCAACAAATTGGCGCTGTTGCCGGGGAAGCAACGAGTTATTAGTTTATCTTCGGGATCGGGAATATCCCAACCCCGTTTTTGTTTTTAATTTTTGTTTTCTTTGTTTGTTTTCTCAGTGTATGCCGGTAGGACGAAGAAGGCTTCAGTTTGATAACACAGGTTATTACTCAGAACCAGAACGTTCCCTGCACCGTCGACTCCGAGCGAACCGAGCCATGGCCACAACAGAAGAGATGGCTCGAGAGTTAGAGATCCTCCGGACCCAGATGGAGGCACTGAGAGCCGAGAAGGACGACGCAGACGCAGAAGCTGAGCGTCAACGAGCTGACAAGGCTCGACTACAAGAAGAGCTAGACGCCTATCCAAGGAATGCCAAGCAATACATGCATCCGGGATTGAGGGTGCCAGAATCCCCTATTGTGCTTCCAGCGATAGAGAAACCTTTTGAGATCAAGTCTCAATTTATATCTTTAATCAAACGGGCTCAGTTTGAAGGGAAACCTGCTGAGTGCCCTTTGGAGCATATTAGAAATTTTCTTGATTTATGTGACACCATAGCTGCTGAAGGTGTCTCGTTAGAATATGTTCTGCTAAAAGCTTTTAGATGGTCTCTTACTGGAAAGGCCCTGAACTGGTTAGAGAGCCTACCTTCTAAGTCTATCAGGACTTGGAAAGCTTTGTATGATCAATTTCTTAGAAAGTTTTTCCCTCCTGCCAAGACAACGGAGTTAAGGAAACGCATCACCTCTTATCACCAGTTGCCTAATGAAACATTTGTTGAAACATGGGAAAGATTCAAAGAGATGCTTGGACAGTGCCCTACTCATGGGCAACCTTTATATGTATTGCAAGAAATCTTTTTCCAGGGTATCAACGCAGAGACCAAGAACCGCATCAACACGCATATTGCGTGCGGTTTTATAGAGATGAACCCGACAGAGGCGTGGGAACTGTTGGACAAGCTGGCGAACTACGATGCTATGTACGGGACCCAGCAGGCTCCACAAAATCAAAAACGTCTCTATGTGCCCAACCGAGATGAAGTTGACCCCGATGATAAAAATCAATTCTTACAAGATGAGGTCAACCGTCTGAGGAAACAGGTAAGTTTTCTGAAATCCTCTCAATCATGTCAAGAATGTGGTTCTTCTGCACATAGTACTTCTGCATGCACTAACATTGAGCAGGTTAGAACCGCTGAGACAATAGCTGAGATGAATTACATGAGAGGACCCTACAGGAACCAACCTAATTATAATGACAGGTCGAACAACTATCAACCATGGGGCAATCAGAATACAAGTCAAAATTACGCAGGGCCCCACCAGATAGACGACCTGCACCATATCGACCTCCAGGCCATCAGGAGACGCCATCATGGGTTCAGGAGATTAAAGAGAGCATCAACGGAGTGAACAACAAAGTTGATGACGTTCAAGCCAAGCTGAACCGACAAGATAAAAGATGGGGAGAGTTCGATATTTGGAAGAGGAGTGTTGATTCCTAACTAGGGGACCTTGCTGCACGGATTCCAAGACCACAAGGGCAACTCCCGGGCCGCCCCGAGGAGAACCCTAGAGGTCAAATAGCAGCGGTACACCTCAGAAGTGGGAAGACACTACCGGAGAGAGTCCAAGCTGAGGATGAGAAGGAAAAGGACCTCGCAAACCAGCTCGTTAACGAGCCAGCGAGAGCAAGTACCAAACCTACAAACCAGGATGACGAGGCTCCGAGGGTATCTAATGACCCTAACCCAGGTAAGTCTACTAATCCGAGCCTCCCTCTCAATCCCAGGGTAGTTAACGACCCCATCAGGGTCGGTAACGACCCGCCGAGGACATCAATCGACCCCAATGTCGACCCGGTACTCTCACCTCTCGAGCCTAACTTGGTTCCGAGAATGGTGAAATCTCTTCCATTTCCAACTAAGAAATCTATGGACTCTACTGAGAGTAAGTTCAAGCGTTCCGTTAAGATTCTTCAGGGCATTAATATTTCCATCCCATTCACTGAGGCCCTAAGCGAAATGCCGGCTTACACAAAATTTTTGAAAGATATTCTTAGCAGGAAAAGGTCCATTACAGAGCTGCAGGATGAAGTCAGATCAATAGCTCTACCAGAAAAGCTGGGAGATCCCGGGAGGTTTGCAATCACAATCGGCATAGGCAACCACAAGTTCAAAGCTTTATGCGATCTTGGTGCCAGTGCTAGTCTTGTTCCGCTCTCAATCTGGTCTAAAGCCAATATGGGACCATTAGAGCCAGTAGACATGAATCTGTACATGGCAGATGGGTCAAGTGTCAAAGCCACAGGAGTAGTGGACGATTACCCTATTCAAGTCGGGAAATTCTTTATACTGAATGATTTTATCGTCCTTGATATGCCTGAAGACCCTCATGTCCCCATAATTCTCGGGCGACCATTCTTAGCCACAGCAGGAGCAAGAGTAGATGTACGGAAGGGACTCCTCACTTTTGATATAGGAGAAGAACGGGTGGAATTCAACTTGGATCAAAAATCCAACGACCCAATTGGAGTGGCACAAATAGAGTTGACTCAACCCGAACTCGACACCACAGTCCCTACCGAACCTCATCTGCCGATCACTGAGTCCCACATGCATGAGCTCAACCAAGGCCCTACTACAGAGGTTACAGAAAAGTCCAAACCACCTTGGCTTTCGGACTACACTAACAACCCAGGGATATCGAGCTTGTTGATAGAAGAAAAGGGCCCTAATCTAACAATTCAAGCACACAGAGGCAGTAAGGCTACAAGCAGGGTATCTCAAGACCCCAACACGGCCATACATGAACCACCATGAGACTAGCAAGGGAGCTCGTCGGGCTAACGACGTTAAACATAGCGCTTACGGGAGGCAACCCGCTTTTTAGAATAGGTCTAGTTTATTTTCTTTTCTTTTCTTTTTTTCTTTTTAGATTATTTCTTAGCTTTCTTTTATTTTTCTTTTTTAGTTTTAACTAGGATAGAAATTAGATTTTTTAAGCTAACAAGATTTCAGGAGAAAGGGATCGAAAAATCACTCAAGAAGGCCACGACGGCTCGTTAACAACCCACCCAGGCTCGTTAATGACCCGGTTCGGAAGACCCGATTCGTCACAATACGGGGCAGGTAAGTATTTTTAACCTAATCTATCTATTCCACCCTAGCCCCCCCCCCTTCTTCTGCCCTTACCCCTCCTATAAAAACACTTCTACCCCTTCCAAAATTCTTCTACAATCCTCTCAAAAATTCACTCTCAAACCCAAAACTCTCTCAATCCCTCTCCCTTCTCTTCCACCGAGTCGGAATCCCCCACTCCACCGATCACCGAGGGACCGTAGTCACCGAAGCTCGGAAACCATTCATCGACGAGGCCAAAGCTCGTTAACCACCCCGATTCCGACCCTTGTTCTTCAATTTTTCGGTTCTCCGGTATGATTTCTAAACCCTTGCTTGAAAATGCATGATTGTTGTTGTGGTGACACCTTTACCTTAGAATCTCTCTCTTCCTTGTTAAAAACCCTTGCTTTGTTTGATTGCTTGCGTAATAAGTTACAAAACTTGATACTGACTTTCTCCCTACGGACGAACCTGACTCCCCTATACTCAGCGGGGTATTGATTATAAATTTATTTGTTGTCAAGAAACTCTTTCAACAAATTAGGGTCGAAATTTCATATCTTGAATCATGATTCTTAGGAAGGTCGATGAGCATGCTTGATTTTGTTCCTAAAAATTCTTGATTGTGCTTAGTTGTTCATGTTTTAGGGAAGATTATTCATGTTAGATTAGCTATTGTAATCTTTAGTTAGGAAAGCATGAATTTTTCTTGTTCTAGATCTAAAAGTTCAATCTTTGCATGTCAAAATTCCGGGTAATTTTACGCATGTTCGGGATGGGCAATTGAGTAAGTATGGGGTGGTTATACCCGATGGGGGATATGTGGATAAAAATAGAAGATTGCATGCTTTATTTATGCTGAATTAGAGGTAAATTAAATTTCGGAAAATTCTGGTTTTGCTCTCGGCAGGTCGTTAACGACCCACCCAGGCTCGTTAACGACCCTGCATTTCTTCATCGATCGATCCGAGCCCAGAATCGTGGACAACCCAATTGGGTAGTTTACGAATAATTCTGAGGTTAATTTCGAGACCAAGTATGGGGTCTCGTACCTATTATTTTTGAGTGGATCTTATCTTGGAAAAATTTCGATTATTTTGTAGGATCCATGGCTAGTTCAAGCAGACCCGCTACCCGAGCCCAAAAGAAGAGGAGGAACCATAGGTCTCCATCCCCACCTCGAGTGGATGACGTGATTTTGAGCAGTCAGAGCCAAGTACGGCGCTACCGGGATTTTTTGGAGGACCATTACACCCGATGGTTCTCGAAGTCTAGCGCCGTCTCTACGGGCATCTACACGGATGTCAAGGACGCCTTCATCATCCTTGGGGCCACCCACCTATTGAAGCAAGAGAGCTTGCCACATTACCCGGCCCTCACATCCGAGTTCTTGGCCACTTTGGAGACCAACTTCTCGTCAAAGATCTCGGCGGGACGAATTCGGTTCCGGCTCGGTAACGAGGACCGTGACTTCACCATGGCGGAGTTCAATGCAATCTTGGAGCTCCCAAACCCGTCGAGAGATTATAGCTTGAAGGACTACCGAGTGACCCGCACTTGGAGCTACATCACCGGGGAGGTTCAATCCTCTACCGCGGCGCTATCCGGGGCAAACATAGTCAACCCCATCTTCCGGATTATTTTGAGAGTCCTCGCCGCAACATTTTGGCCGAAGAAAGAGTTGAACCGGCCTACAAGAACGGAGGTCGCTTGCTTCCGCACCATCCTCTTTGAGGAGCCCGGGACCTTGAATTTGGGGTACGAATGGCTCTACTACGTCGAAAAATCCACCAAGTCCAAGGAGGTGTGGTGTGGCAATTTGGTTAGCCTCTTGGCTAAGAATCTCGGAGTAGATCTCACCCGCTACACACCGGCTCACGCCCAACTCCTCAATAAAAACTATTGGTATAGTTTCGGGATTTTCGTGCAAGCCGAGGGAGGCTACAAGGTGAAGGTTCAAGATCGACTAGTCATACCTTCCCTCGACATGTACGAGCTACTCTATGTACCAAATTGGTACGAGGTGTGGACGGGACATCCCTACCCACTGGAGCCAAAACCGGAGGACGATCTCTCGCTTAGGCCATTTGAAACCCGGTTTGAGTGGGACGACGTGGATGAATATGAAGAAGAAAATGAACAAGAGGACACCGAGGTAGTAGGCAACGACACCGAAGAAGCCGACACCGAGGGCGACACTAAGGAGCTCAACTTTGAAGAAGAAGACATGGACACGGAGGTGCTAGGAGGCCACATCTTCGTTGACGAGCCCACCAGGGTCGTTAACGACCACTTCCAGCCACCACCCAACACTGTTAACGAGGCACCCAACTTCGTTAACGAGGTGCCGAGAGCTCCTGTCGACCCACCACCAGCTCCTGTCAACCCTCATGCTTACGGACTCATGCCTTACAACCCGGTGATGTATCAAGATCATTTCCAGCCTCACTACCCACCACCTCCTAAGCCCGAGTACGCAGGATCGAGTATACCACCACCATGGGCCGAGGATCTTTCTGCACGGATGCAGCAGCTTCACCTCCAGACGGATCACATTCATAGGAGGATGGATAGATCGGAAACCGTCTATTCTGCTCGCATGTCAATGGAGGATGAGAGGCAGCGTCAGAGAGAGGCGGAGGATGCTGAGCGTTGGAGGACGATGTACAACTTCATGGGGAGCTTTGAGCACTACTTTCCTCCACCGAACCGTTGATTCAAGCTCAAGATGAAGTTTCTTTCCCTTGTTTCCACTTTTGTAAGTTTTATGTCTTTTTGTTTTTATTTTTTTATTTTTTATTTTATTTTTATTTTATTTTTTGTTTTGTTTTGTTTTCTATTTCTTTTCCCTCTTCTTCTTATTTTTCTTATAGTGGGGACATTGTAATTTTAAGTATGGGGTGGGGAGAAAGTAGAAAAATTATGTCCTAGGTGTTTATGTGTTCTATGTAGTTTTTATTTCTTTAAAACCGAAAAAATTCAAAAAAACCAATTTTTTTTTGAAAAAAATAGAAAAATCCAAAAAGAGTTTTAGAATTGATAGATATCCCTTCTTAAGTTCTATGATAGCAATCACTAGCTTAATCATATAATTCCTTGCAAACATGTCTTTAAAAGTATAGCCAGATTCTTAAAATTGAAATTATTGTTTTTTAGAAGAGAATAGCAATTGATAAAATCGAGCACATATACTTTATAGCATAGATGATGCAATCCAACAAAATTTACCTTGTGAGTATTTTGGCCTTATAGGGAGGATATCATGAATCCCTCTTCTTTTCTTGTGTGATTTACTCTCTTTATGCATATTATCTCCTCAGCCCGAGTACGCAAGATCGAGTATACCACCACCATGGGCCGAGGATCTTTCTGCACGGATGCAGCAGCTTCACCTCCAGACGGATCACATTCATAGGAGGATGGATAGATGGGAAACCGTCTATTCCGCTCGCATGTCGATGGAGGACGAGAGGCAGCATCAGAGAGAGGCGGATGATGTTGAGCGTTGGAGAACGATGTACGACTTCATGGGGAACTTTGAGCACTACTTTCCTCCACCGAACCGTTGATTTAAGCTCAAGATGAAGTTCCTTTCCTTGTTTCCACTTTTGTAAGTTTTATGTTTTTCTTTTTCTTTTTAATTTTTTGTTTTCTTTTCTATTTCTTTTCCCTCTTCTTCTTATTTTCCTTACAGTGGGGACACTGTAATTTTAAGTATGGGGTGGGGAGAAAGTAGAAAAATTATGTCCTAGGTGTTTTTGTGTTATATGTAGTTGTTATTTCTTTTAAACCGAAAAAATCGAAAAATCCAAAAAAATTGAAAAAAATTGAAAAATTAAAAAAAAAAGTTTTAGAATTGATAGATATCCCTTCTTAAGTTCTATGATAGCAATCACTAGCTTAATCATATAATTCCTTGAAAACATGTCTTTGAAAGTATAGCCAGATTCTCAAAATTGAAATTATTGTTTGTTTTTAAAAGAGAATAGCATTTGATGAAATTGAGCACATATACTTTATAGCATAGATGATGCAATCCAACAAAATTTACCTTGTGAGTTATTTTTGGCCTTATAGGGAGAACATTTATAAATCCCTCTTCTTTTCTTGTGTGATTTACTCTCTTTATGCATATTATCTCTTGGAATTGTGATGGTTATCTATTTCTTGAGACCCTTATAGGATTTTTTAGTTCATTACTTGTGAAGATCATATGATGGAGAACTTATTTTTTTAAGCCCTATTATTCCCTATCTACCTTTACATTATTCCTTCTTTTGATAACCAATTCTGGCTTGAAACCTTTTATTTTTAGCTCCACAGAAATTATTCCCTAGCCGAGATAAGCTTGACCCTATCCGGGAATTAGGACTTAGATTGGAGAGGTAAAGTTTTGTGTTATGTTAAAAAGAAAAGAGTTTATGTTTGCTTGAATTGAAGGGTATTTGGGAAGGGTAGATTGGAAGTCTCTTGTTATTACATGTAAGAAAGGTCTCTTGATAGAAAAAATGCACACAATAAGTTTTTGATGGAGATAGTAAAAGAAAAGGAAGTATACGGTGGATCGTTAACTACCCGGATGTGGGCTCGTTAACGAAGCAACGAAAGACAAAAAGAAAAAAGGGGAAAAAGAAAGAAGGAAATTATAAAGACGTGAAGAGTTAAGGTGCATTCGTGTTTAAAGATAATATCAAGAGATTCTTTTATTTTTGTTATGAGACTTTCTAGGATGATAAAGGGTGAGTGAAAATGAGTGTGCATAAAGAAGAGTGAGTTTGGTATGTTGTTTTATGAAAGTTTTGGTGAGATGTGAGTTTTTAGGAGTCTTTGATTCCCGGATATTATTAGCACCACATAACCAAAATATTTTCCACTCCCTATTTGTTATTACCAAGCCCCATTACAACCCGGCCGAATGGAAGCTTCTATGAAGTTTTTCATTGAGCCTAAGTTCTCTTGATGATTCTTTACTTGTTTTGACAAATATCAGCTGGAGAGTATTGGTGATATAAGTTCCAATTTCTATGAGTTTTTGTATATAAGATGAGTTGAGAGATTGAATTTATAAGCCCAAACACATGAGAGTTGAGTGAAACACATATCCCTTGAGAGGTTGGATTGTATTATTTTATGTCTATTTAAGTGCATGTATGTGTGAGGATGTTAATAGTCTTTTACTATAATTTTCTTATGTGTAGATGTTGCTTTTTAGAAGATGGCTATGTCTTGATGAGCATGATTTGTTTTGGTTTTGGTTAGTGTCTTGTTTATTGCTTGAGGACAAGCAAGTCTAAGTATAGGGTATTTTGATGTTCGCATTTTTAGTATAGTTTTTGATAGGTTTTCTTTGCTTATTAGGTTTAGTTTTGTTTAGTTTAAGCTTAGTTTTGAGTATTTTTAGTTAGTTTTGCATATTTTTGTAAAAAGAGTGGAATCTACGCTATTTTGTGAATTTTGCAGGTTTTAGCGAGGAAAGGAGCTGAATGGAGTTGAATTTGGAGCATTGCAGAGCAAGAGACGGAGGAGTGCAAGATTGAAGAAGTCGAAGCTCGAGAGTACAAGAGGAAGTGTTGAAGAAAACAAAGCCCAGGCTCGTTAACGAGGCTGTGAGGGGTCGTTAACGAGGCCACGAAGAGAAAGATTTCGAGTGTTAATTTTATAATTCACCGATCCTGAGCGGGAATTTATTTCCGTATCGGTTGAGTATCTTTTTAGAATCTTTTGGGGTTGTTAGAATATGTATTTTAGGTCTTAATATCTTTTTAGATCTTATTTCTATCTTTTAGAGATTGTTTCTATCTTTTTAGGAAAGTTTATATCTTTTAGCCTTTTTAGTTTTTAGCTTTTTAGTATAAATACCCTTTTATCTATCATAGAAAGGGGGGCTTAATTGGAGAGAAGTTTTTAGAGAGCTTAATTTTGGAGGAGATTTTGAGGACGACCGAAGGAGAGAGATCGGATTGGAAGAGGATCACGAGGCTCGGTAGACGACGGTTGCCGAGTGGTCGTTGGTCGTGATTGTGGTTCGGTGTTTTGATGTTTTTTTCGGTTTCTTCTGAATCTCAGTAAGACGATATATTTTTCTTATTAATTTGAGTTTTGAGTTTTTGTTTCAATGTTTCTTTTTATTGAAGTTTTTAGTTCCTTAGTTATGATTAGTGAGTAGTTTATTTTTCTAGGGTCGGGGTTAAGCCCGTCATAGTTGAGCATGTTTGATGAGTAAGATTGTGTTGTGAATGCCTTTTATCTTTTATTGAGATTGTTTGTTGTGCTTAATACCAAAATTAAAGTGGAGGTAATTTAGGTTTTTAACTTGATTGAAAGATGAAGTTAGTAACTTGGAAGTTGATATTGTTTGAAAACGAAAGTTTCAAGCTTTAGATCCAAAACAAGCAATTAAGTGGATTAGGATGCGAAAGTAGATTAATTTACTTACTAAGTCAATGAAAGTTGATGACTCTATCTGTTTAAAGGCATGATCTTATCTTCTTACGAATTCTTATGCTTAGCTATGTTGTGGTGTCCCTTGTCCTAGGTTTTGCTTTATTTTGAATTATTTCTGGTAAATCTTCGTTGCTGAGTACTTGCCTCGATACCGAATTTTAATTAGAATTTTATTAGGTTGTTAGTTTAGTGTTTTGTGTTCGGTGGCTCGGTAAGGATCCTGACAACGTCGTTAACGAGGCTGCTCGTGAGTGTTTTATTTGTTTTTGTTTGATTTTTGTTAGATTGATAGACAAACAACCTTGCTTCCTGTGGAACGATCCTGACTCTACTGTACTCAGCGGGGTCTTGGCTTACAAATTTATTTGTTGGCCGAGAAACCCTATCAACAATATGCCATCGAATTTAGGGAAATCAACCTTTGTGAGTCTAGAAGACAGACCTCCTGGAAAAATCGATCCCCCCCGCCGACGTTGAGACAGGGAACATCGCGTTGGGAGAGTGGTGTCCCCAATCCATTGGACAAGCGATTCGGTTTGAAGGGAGCTCATGGTGCTGTCTGGAGGACGAATTTGTGGATCCGGACGGGTCAGGGTCGGCGGGTGGTCTGAGGAGCTGAACCAGCGACGCTATCGCCGACTTGAGGTCGGAGATCTCTTGGTCTCTCTTTTCGTCAGCCTTAGCTTGGGACTCCTGCATCTCCTTGTGCATATCATGAGCCTTTTGAGAGCTTCCAAGATATCGGTTTGCATCTCCTCCAATTTTTTGCTGAGGTCTTGGTTCGACGGCGCCATATTTCACAGGCAAGAGGACAGGTGCTCTGATACCAATGATAACGATCTACAAGATAAAAGCTGATGAGGAACCAATAAAGGCTCGATATCAAGCTAGCTAAATCACAAGGGTTAGTTGGGTATAGAAAACCAACCGAGATGATCAAGCAAAAGCAATCTGGAAGAGATATTTGGGGAATGATAAAACGGATATTGTTTCATTGATTACTCCCAAAAGGGAAAAGGAGGCTTTTATAGCCCTACAAAGGGGAAACCCTTACAAGTAAGAACCGGTTGTCATAACTAGACTCGAACCTAAACCGGTCATTTTAGGGAAATTAAAGGTAATGAACCGAAAATAACGAAATTACAGAACCGAGCCCTATAGTTTGATAAGATGCAGAGCAAGCTCTGTATCAAATCCGTCATGCACAATTTCCATTCACAAAGTTTCTGCAAAAACGCTCTTGAGTCTGTCCAAAATCAAGCGTAAAGCTCGGTTTGCTGGTTCGAAACAAACAGAGCATACGTTCAATTTTGGGTCCTTTCTCCTTCCACACACAACCAAAAATTTTCCATTTTATATCATTGGAAAGATCTCTCTCTTGCGGTTCCAACGCCTACTCACACGCCCCGAACCGATGTCGGAAGAGGAAGAACGAAGGCGCCAAAGTCGAGCCTCTGTTTCAGCCCTGTTCTGTGCGTGCGACTGCTGCAGGCTGTGGTGAGCCCGTGAGAAGGTCGGGCCCGACCCGGCCCGACCATGCTGCTCACTTAGGGTATTTCTTTCGGTTTTATTTAAATTTTTTAAAAAAAGAAACTTTTTCTTAAATTAAAATGGATAAAAGCATTTAAATGGACAAATGTTAAGAAAGTTTTATTTTGTAAGTATTTAAATTAACTTGTGAATTTTAAATG
Organism: Fallopia convolvulus; assembly: GCA_964016875.1. Taxonomy (NCBI): domain Eukaryota; kingdom Viridiplantae; phylum Streptophyta; class Magnoliopsida; order Caryophyllales; family Polygonaceae; genus Fallopia; species Fallopia convolvulus. Next base: position 36,429,505 of record OZ024724.1, on the reverse strand, counting down.
GGTAATTTTAGTATTCATATGAATAAATTGGCTTTTTAAAAAAGGATGTTAATAAGAGGAAGAATTTCTCATGGATAAATAAGATTAATAATGTTGTTTTGATTATTTATAAAGTTAGATTACTATTAATATCTTTTTATATATGTATATATATATATATATATATATATATTGAGGTTATATGTTATAAGGAAAAGTTTAAAGTGAATAATATGAAGATTTTATAAAATTCATAATTTAGTTGCATTATATTAATAAAAAGAAAATTATTAATAAAATATGTAAGTTTATAAACTTAAATCTTTTTGTGGTTCCTTAGAAATCAACCATTGTCGAGATAGTAAAATAAATTGACGGAAATTTATTTTGTGGTTGATTGAAACAGGAACAAGCCCTTAATAGCGAGTTATCCTTTCGTAACCCGTCTACGCCAATTTCGAGGCAAGTGGTTTGGATTCGATTTCCATATAAAGTTGTTTATGCATCACTCGTTTTATCAATCATGTTACAAATCTTGTTATATGTTTCATGTGCTTTAAATTGTTTTGTGACTTTGTTGGGAACTGTTGTATGAAATAAAATGAATCTAGGATTTATATTGTTCTAGATTTAAGTCAATACCCGCTCGCTCGCTGAGGGGTGATGGCACGTAGCTCGTGTTAGTTTGGGTTCGCCACCCAAACTTTGAGTATTTCCGTGGGGCCGTAACCCACATTCTGTCTTTTGAGTATTTTCGTGGGCCGTAACCCACATTCTGTCTTATTTAAAAAGTATGATTAATTCCAAGTGGAACGATATTGTGATCATTAAAATTGGTAGAGATTAAATAGGCGCCCGATGGCGACAATTAAAATGATAGGAAGGCTAGTACAAAATGGAATGCCATCCTTACTCTCGGGTTCCGTAATTCTCTGGCTCCAATCTGAATTCGCACAACACGTATGCGGTGAGGTTGGTAGAGGGAAACGTGATCAACGAGGGGTTAATCACCCACCTGACTAAATGTGTGAAACCCAAGTTCCCAACATAAGTAAACCTTGCTTTCGAAACCGTGACTCACCCTTGGGTGACGTTCTCACTTTTTTCTTCAAATCATAGTTTTCATAGGAGGTCAGAGGTCCGAGGATGGGACCGGCTTTCATTTGGTACCCGACATCCCAATTCGTCCCTTCCTAAAATCCGAACCAGCTTCCAAAACCTCATTTGCTTAGTCTGTCACAAGACTAACCGACCGTTTATTTTCCTTGCATGGTCGGCTGGTGTCCATCGCATTTCTCGTCGTGACACATCAGGGGTGGAGTTCTACATCGAGGACCAAGAGGAACAAGCCTGAAGAGGAAGAACAAGTTTGAGGAGCAGTTGGATCGAAGGTGGTTAGCTTTGATATAAGCTTAGAATAAATTTTAAAGGTCGAGGTTCCAACTTGTGGGACCCTTCCCATTTCAACTTTGTATCCATTCAAGTTATTCAACTTTTGTATTTAACTTCCGCATCTTTTATATATATATGTCTTCCGCATTTAAAGTTTTTGGTTAAGTTCTGTAATTACTGTAAGCCTTGGGTAACTTTGAGAGTTTAATCTTGGGGTCACTGGCGGTAATATCCCCATAGAAAAAGGGGGTGTTACAACTATGGTATCAGAGCCAAAACTTTATAATGTCATTCCTTAGGTCGATCCTTATGTTCTAATTCCTTTAGTGTTCCATTTGTGGAAGTATGGTTGTCGTGTACCTTTAGAATCTAGTGTCTAGAGTACATATTCTCGGGATAAGTATTTTTATATTCCTTGTTCAATCTATCTTAAGTCTTAACCGAAGTGATGGTTGTCAAGTGATTGAACCATCTTATGTCTTGTTGTTTATACTAATCCAATTCCTTGTACCTTAGTCCTTACATAAGTGAAGTTGCCAAGTAATATTATAGAATAAAGAAACTCCTCTCGGAAATAGGTTTTTATTTCGACATTCTATTAGTTTAAGCTTAAAGATAATTCTCTTCTTAAAAGCTTAGTCTTTAAAAGTTTGCATAAAAGAAAGAAATTATATGTTTAATTGCGGTCAACTCATTTAAAGTCATTATGCAACCATCTATACCAATTTAGGGTTAGTGAAAATCACATCTTATTTCGTTTTTGAAGAAAGACGGTTAGTTTTATGAAAATTGATTCTTAAAATCGTTTCAATAGTTTAAGTTTAAAATAAGGTGTTCGAGTCCTTTGATGAGTTCTTTTCAAGTTCAACATGTTTGAAGCATTGAGCTTGTAACCAATAACTATTAACCTTGCTATCTTTTATCCATCTTCATAAATTTGTAGCGGGGTACTTTCTTCGGTGTTATGCTTTTTATAAAGTAAATTTTCTCTACGATTTCCATGGTGGTGAGTAAGAATGTATTTTGTCTTCCATATTGATCACATGGTAAGGCAAGATCACATGTCTTATTCTTGTGGGAATTCGGTAAAGGGGTTAGGTTGGCTCGGTTCCCCATCCTGATCACATGGTGGAATGTGAGAACCTAAGTCCTTAAGCTTCAATTTGATCAAAATGAATTTTCAAATGTTGGAATTCTTATTTTATAACTCAATGTTTGAGTGTTTAAGAGTATAAAGACTTTAGTTACGATTTAAAAATAATTATTCTTTCTTTGAAAACAAATCAAATAAATACTTCACAAATGAGTTTTTTTTTATGGGTGATAACTCATCATATATCTATGTGTTAATAGCCTTGCTTAAGTTATAGTACAAATGTTTTATAATAAATCAAATGACATAAGTATTTTTAATCATGTTCGAGTTATAAAAACATAATGTCTCTAAACTTTGGTATTTAAGTAGAGAGATTTTGTAATGATTCTCTTACAAGCAATAAGGATGTTGGGGGACATAAAAAGAAATTGCTTACTTCCTACTTTCGAACCTCTTATAATTATTTGAAACTTGACCTAGTTACTATGATTCAGTTTGATTGATTAAAGTTACTTTCATCAACCAAAGCTATTGTTTAAACTAATTCAAAATTTCATTCATTTCATTATAACTTTAGTCTCTTGTTGAATAGTTAATATCATCAATTTCTCTCACTTGGAGTATAGTTCCTTTCTATGTCTTTCATATCCTTTGGAGATCCATAGAAGCATGCCAACTTCTTTTATAGAGCATATTGTGTTGAATACAACAGAATAATTCTAATATCCATCTAATACTAAATCCTCGTCTAGTACTCGTATTCGTTGTTTGCGTCATAGTTGGATGTCTTCATAGTATTCCATGAAGTGGTAGTTCAAACAAGACTGGATCTTGTAAGTTGTAATTCCGATTGAAGTTAGCCACAAGGTTAAGTATGGTTACGATGTTAGCTATTATGAGTGTCGACTTAGTTTCGTAGATGAAACTATTTTTAAGGGGGTACTATTGTAACCGCCCATGTATTATTCCTTGATAACCGTTTTAAGAGTCATTCTTTGGATAGCATGATAGATAGTGAGGTGTATATTTTCATAAGACGGTACCTTACCTTAATCTAGTTTCGCGGACGAAACTCTTTTTAAGGGGGTACTATTGTAATATCCCTCATTTTTATAAAGGGTAAAAATATAATTTTATATTTTCCTTTATCATGATAAAATATTTTACATATGTTAAATCTTAAAGTTATAATGTTATAACATTATAAATATTATAAGGTTGGTTTATAAGGTTAAAACTTAAAACCCCATAGTAAAGGTTACAAAAATTATGTTTTTATATTAAATACGAACAATAAGAATTAGGGTTGTATGATTATTATAATATAATAAAATATAATCATGAACAAAATGAGTTGTTTATTATTAAAAATTATAAGAGAGTAACTACAAGTGATAATACTTATGGAAAAGTATTATAATAATATTTCTAAAATTTATATAAGTGTTTTAAATCTAAATTTAAATAAAATGAATGGTTTAGAGTTCAAACAATAACTATTTATTTTATTTGGTGTGAAAAAGTTAAGATAGAAGGACATTTTTATCACTTTTGTAAAATAAGAGGGTTGTTTGTGCAATTATTCGAAAATAGATTGAACCCGAAATGGGTTGTCTTCAACCTTCAGCCCGAAATTTCAAATGATCATAACTTCTTCGTTCTCAACAGATTTTCGATCCGAAAGATGTTCCGGAAAGCCCATGACCTGATCTATCAAACCCCTCAATAAATTGCTGCAAATAATATAAGTTTTGAGACCGAAATTTCTGCTCATATTCGAAGACCTAAAATGAATAAATGGTCGAATTGGACATTAAGAGCTCGAAATGGATAGAGATATCGACGTGGATGGATAAGGTGGAGTAATGGAGATTAATGGGATGATCGGATCGACTTTAAGTAGCCATTAATCGTGTGAAATTTATGAATTTGGATAAGAATGATATTTATTTGGGAGTAAACGTTCGTAATCGATTTCAAGGCCGTTTTGGACTCAATTTTCGACCTATAAAAGGCCAAATTGAAGAGCAATCCGTCATGCACAATTTCCATTCACAAAGTTTCTGCAAAAACGCTCTTGAGTCTGTCCAAAATCAAGCGTAAAGCTCGGTTTGCTGGTTCGAAACAAACAGAGCATACGTTCAGTTTTGGGTCCTTTCTCCTTCCACACACAACCAAAAATTTTCCATTTTATATCATTGTAAAGATCTCTCTCTTGCGGTTCCAACGCCTACTCACATGCCCCGAACCGATGTCGGAAGAGGAAGAACGAAGGCGCCGAAGTCGAGCCTTTGTTTCAGCCCTGTTCTGTGCGTGCGACTGTTGCAGGCTGTGGTGAGCCCGTGAGAAGGTCGGGCCCGACCCGGCTCGACCATGCTGCTCACTTAGGGTATTTCTTTCGGTTTTATTTAAATTTTAAATAAAAAGAAACTTTTTCTTAAATTAAAATGGATAAAAACATTTAAATGGACAAATATTAAGAAAGTTTCATTTTGTAAGTATTTAAATTAACTTGTGAATTTTAAATGGGTAATTTTAGTATTCATATGAATAAATTGACTTTTTTAAAAAAGGATATTAATAGTAATCTAACTTTATAAATATTCAAAACAACATTATTAATCTTATTTATCCATGAGAAATTCTTCCTGTTATATGTCTTTCGGGTTTTCAACTCATCCCAGGATTTTTATATGCCTTTTTTATATTTTAATGGCTTTTTTATTTATTTTTTTATATTTTTAAAAATTTTCACTATACAAAACATGGAACAAAAATCCCATAAAAATAACGAAAAATAAACTGAAAAGCAACTACCTAAGATAAGCGTAGTGAAAAGCAACTATCTAAGATAAGCGTAGTGAGTACTTCCTCCCCCATACTTAAATCCTTCATTGTCCTTAATGAAGAAAAGAGAAAGGAATTAAGCATAGAAGAGGAAAATCAGAAGACTCACATACGAAAGAAGAGATAGAAGAACTCTTCAAAGGCTTGGATGTATAGCTCGGAAATCTCTAGATGATCCGTCGTCAGGAAAAACCGCGGGCGCGGTGGCCAGGCCGCAGGCGCGGGTGGTGCTCCGATCGTGAAAAAAATGGTTAGAGAACACGATCAACAAAACTGAACACGAACTCACAAACGAACTCTGAATCTCGCCTTAAGCATTAATGTAGTACGAGCCTTGAAGAGGAATATTCCCCCATACTTGAGGAATTCCAAGGAACTAGACATGGAAAGAATTAGAAAAGTGGATTGCTGGGTGATGATAGAATATGGAAGAACACTCTTTTTTTCTCTCTCTTTTTTTTCCTAACTTAACTCGGGGGTTTCACCCGAAAGCCTTTTATTTGAAGGGTTTCACCTGAAAGCCTTTTATTTCGGGGGTTTCACCCGAAAGCCTTTTATTTCGAGGGTTTCACTCGAAAACCTTTTATTTTTATTTATTTTATTATTATTAATTTTTTTTATTTTTCTGAATAAAAAGAAAATTAATTTTGTCAGGCCGATCCGCGGGCGCGGATTTCGCCTCGGACTAGCTTCCTTTGATGGGAAAAATTTGTACCTGCAAGTTAGCCCGAAAAAAAAAAAACTAAAACAAAAACTAAACTAAAAAAAATAAAAAGAAAAGAAAAAGAAAAACTTACCTCGGGTTGCATCCCAAGCAGCGCCTTTGTTTAACGTCGTTTGGCCCGACGTCCTTTATCACCTCAAAACTCGGACATCGTCAAAGCCCTGAAAAGTCTATCAAAATCCTGTGAACAACTCTCATGCAGGCAAGTATAACACAATAATACTTTGAAACTAAATAATATAGCATTCAGACACCGTTTCGGTATATCAAACCCACTAGAGAAATCAGGATTAGTCGGTTTAGGATAGAAACAGTTGAAAGGACGAGGTAGTTTTTCAAAATATAAATCAAGAGTAATGATTTTCATGTTAGCACTACCACCCTTAAAATTTGAGAAATCACTAGGTAAACTATCATGCTCAAGACCTTTAGAAATATCAGGCAAACAGATATCAATAGAAAGTGGAATGGAAATCTCCATATCATCATCTGGCTCCTTCTTCGACTCATCAGGCTCGTCGTCATCACTCCAGAAGTCGTCAAACTGAAGGAAATATTCCTCCTCCGTCATCACATGATTATGATCATCCATCTCTTCATCCAATGAAGGGTCTCTGAGTGCCTCTGGAGAGGGTGGAACTGGTTTTTTCAGGGAGATATGTTCATTCTTCAAGAATTTCCGTCTTTATGGCCAACACCTCCTCTAATTTTCTTTGTTTAGCAATTTGGTTCTCCAATTTCTGCATCTCGATCTCTTGGGCTCGGATATAACAAAAGAAATCCCATCGGTCAATGGGTTTCCAAATGACGTATTGTCCATCGCTCTCGCCGTACATCCTTAGTTGGGACTCAAGAGTCATCCCCATAAAGATGTGATTGCAAGCATCATCAAGCCCTATGTGTAACCCCCAAACAGAGTGATCATGCAAGGTTTCCTGGCACCTAATGAAGTACTCATGAAAGGGTTCATCCTGCAACTAAACAAGACTAAACGCAGACATTAGTATATACAAGTGTAGACCGTACGTAAGATAGGTTTACATAGATTCATGGATTCTAGACGAACCGATCCGCGGGCGCGGAAAAATTCCGAGGGCGCGGATCTACCGCGGGCGCGGAAAAATTCAGAGGGCGCGGATCTGCTGCGGGCGCGGAAAAATTCCGAGGGCGTAGTTTCCTTAGAAACGCCGATCAAACAGAAAATTAAAAACCAATTCCCCGGCAACGGCGTCAGTATTTGGCTCGGCTAAAATCGTTGTTGCCAAGATCAAAGATAAATAACCCTAAACTACTAACTAGTATAGTAAGCAAGCAAGGGTCGAACCCAAGAGAATCGGGATTCTGATCAATCAGCAAAGAACAAAGACAGGGGTTTTTGGACGTTCAGGCAAACAAACAAACAAGCAAATATTGTTGGGATTAAATCAATTGGAAGAAAGCAACATTTATTCAATCAATTCCACCTTTTTAATCATTCGATCATCAATTCATCCACTTTTCTATTAATTCCCTAGTTAATTCCAATCCTTATAAAACATATCCGCTTGTCCACAGTCCAAGCGAAACGATGATATGAACAAGAACGCTTAATTCAAATCATACAAAATATTAAGGATAGAAGGATATTAATTCATGCAATCAAACTACGAGTCTCATGCATAAAATAATAATCAAATACTCTTTCTCAATTCTAGTCCACGGTCCTAAAAAAGAGTTGTTTCAAGGATAAATAAGATTGCACAGACAACCATCAAACCTAATCCAAACAGTAGATCTAAGTCAATCAAACAAGTTTATCAGGCTTATCAAATCAAACATAGATCATATAAATAAAACCAAGAGTTTTGATATTATGCAAAGGGATAGAAAAGTTACCAGAATCTCACGAAATACATAAAAAGGCTTCCTTGATTAAACAAACTCCAAAGGGAAATTAGTTTTCCATATTACTGAAATAAAAACCTAAAAGTAAAAGTATGCTAGAATTGTGTAACCCTAAAGTGAAACTCGAAGCAAAGCTTAAATAGTAGAAAATAAGTCCGAAACCCTAAGATATAATAATACTAAAAGATAAAATAAAACAAACGAAGGCGGTGCTGAAAATCCTCAATCCGCGAGCGCGGAAATAATCCTCGGGCGCGGATCTGCTCGTCACCTCGGCCGCAGATCCTCGGACATCCGCGAGCGCGGATAATTTCCTTGGGCGCGGATCTTTTGACAGCATATTGGTGTCAACTTCGGAGATGGTTTGGACCCACTTAGAGTTTGAATTTGAACTTGTCGTACAAACATAAATGGCAGCTCTTCGAGTTAGCTTTCCAATGATACCAAACTCAGCTTCATCCGATCACCGTAGCTCCCGAACGATGCGTCACAAGAAAATGTTGTCGAAACAACTCCAAATCAACACTTGTCTTCAAAACTCTTGTAATTCTTCAAATCGTGTCTTCGGTCTTCATATGACAATTATGCTCAAAAATAACCTAAACACACTCAAATCATACCTAAAATACAAGAGTTAACCTATACTAAACTAGAGCGTATCACGAACGCCTTTGACAAAGAAGACCAAATCCTTAGAGAGCATCAAGCCAAGTGGGACGCTGAGAAGGTTGCCTTGGAGAGGGAAATAGTCCTTGAGGTTGAACGCCAAACGATGGACGCAAGTAAGCTTGCGAAACTTGCGGAGACGTTCAAGCTTCAGTCTTCTCAAGCTGCTTCGGATCGATCCAAGATCGCTGAGCTCGAGGCCGCAAACAGGAGAATTCTTAAGGAGGTTGGCGAGATCGAAGCCTACTACTCGATGATGTCTAAGGTGGAAACAATCAAACATTTCGTGGTCGGTCAGCATTCGGACTGGGATCTGGATGCTGAGATCGCGTCCTTCCACGATTGATATGCCCGAGATCAGCCAGCTCCTGGTGATGAGCTTTTTGCCTCTCTTGACGCGGAGGAAGATGGCGGTGATCGTGATCCGAGCACGAGCGTAACATCTAAGCAAGGCGATGGGCTTTCAACGGACGCAGAGGAGCAGCTAAGGGGCACTTCTTTCTATGATGAGGATTAGGGCCGCGAGCCCGTGTAAAAGATTTCTTTTGTGGTGGTTTTTTTTTGAACAATTTGTTGTTGGTGTGTATGGGCTGTGTAGGGGCTGCGAACAATATTTTTCCATTAAACGGACGTCTTCTCTTCCTCAGGCAGAGGAAGTAGATGTTTTTGGTGCAAGCAAGTTTTCTTTCTTGCGTATTTTCGTTTGGTATTGTCCTTCCTTTGTGTGCAGGGTTTTCAGGACGCGCGGATGCTTCGGATTGAAGGCTTCAAGACGAGGACTCTTGCAGAAGTCTCTGGTCACGCGTGGCAGCTGCGCTTACCGAAGGAAGTTTCCAGGCGGGTGATGAGTATCGCGTTGAAACTCGCGCTCGGGAAGTTCGGTCGATTAAAGACGTCTTTAGTCTAGGATTAGTTACCTCAACTGTTTGAACTTGTGTTCCATTGTATGATGTATTCTACATGATGACGAATAAAGTATGCTTTTGTTTTGCTAGTTCCACTTATGCAAAGAGGAAATAAATGTGATTAAACGATGATGCACGCAAATGTCATTCGTTCAACGCAAAACCATAACATAGGAATCACAACAAAGAGTTTTCACACAAATAAGTTGATAACAAACGTACTACGAAAAGGATGAACTTAAAGCAAAAGCAAGATAATAACTATGGATAGATGACCTCGAGTGTCTTGAGTGTCTAGTGAAGAAACCTTCATTCGGGGGCTCCAGAGAAGTTTACGCTCCGATAAAGGAAGACTTCCCTTAGAAGTGATTCTTCTTTAACTGTATCGCATTCCAGCTTCTTGGGATGGATTCTCCATCTTTGGATTCCAACTGGTATGCGCCTTGTCCGACGACCCCTGTTATCCTGTAGGGTCCTTCCCATGCCGGAACTAGCTTATGATGCGACCCTGCCTAGGGACAGACACAGTTTCGACTAGTCCTAGGCATCCGAAACCATGGCGTCCCCCTTGGATTATGACTTAAGCTTATTTTATGTATTTTCCGATTTTTAGCATAATTCTGTTATGTCTTTCCTGTTTTGGTTGTTGCTACTTTTAGTATTGTCTATTTATGATTTATGGGCTTTTGGGCGTTGGGCCTTTGCTTGCATGCAAACCCTAGTCCACTAAGCATTGTTTCATTCTAGGGTTTTGGAGACTCCTTTATATAGACGGGCGAGAGAATCTGCTTGAGCATTCTGCTCTCTTGGGATCTGTGCGAAGGATACCTTCTCGAACCGAGGAATTAGATTTTTTACCACATCTAGATAAGCTACCATCCTCTCATCCCTTGCTTCATATAACCCCAGAACTTGGTTGACTATCAACAATGAGTCATAATTGACTTCTATCTACTGTATGCCCAGGTCATTGGCAAGAATCAGACCAAAAATCAGAGATTCATACTCAACTTCATTATTCATGGCTTCGAACATGCATCTCACAGATTGTGCCACCCTATCCCCCTGTGTTGATTTTAGGACTACTCCTATCCCCGTTCCTCCAGCGTTAGAGGCGCCATCCGTGTGCAGCGTCCATTTGATTGGAGACTTAGCTTCTAGCATCATTAGCTCTGCTGGCTCTGATCCTTCTTCCATCGTAGGACTAAAATCAACCACAAAGTCAGCTAGTGCCTAGGATTTCAATACGGTTCTAGGCTCGTATTTAATGTCGAACCCACTCAAATGAATCACCCACTTAGCCATTCTTCTTGTGAATTCAGGCTTATGCATGACCGTCTTCAAGGGATGCGTGGTTCTTACCACTATCGGGTGTGCCTCAAAGTACAAGTGAAGCTTATTGGATCACATGACTAGGGCTAGGACCAACTTTTCCAAGGAAGAATATCCGGTCTCGGCTGGTAGGAGAGTCCTACTAACATAGTGCACGGGTTGCTGCTACCCGTCTTGTTCTCTAACCAACACTCCACTGATGGCTTGCTTGGTAACGGCCAGGTATAGGGGTAGAGTTTCTCCTGCTTCTGGTTTTGCTAAGATTAGGGGATCAGAGAAGTATTTCTTTAGTTTTTGGAAAGCCTCCTCATGTCTGGCGGTCCACTGGAAGCACTTGTTCTTTCTAAGTACTTCGTAAAAGAGACGACATCGGTCTGTTGATTTAGATATGAACCTATTAAAAGCGGTGATATGCCCAGTAAGCTTTTGAACATCTTTCACGCACTTGGGAGACTTCAGCGTTACTATGGCTCGGACCTGCTCAAGGCTGGCTTCTATCCCTCTCTGGGTGACTAGACACACTAGGAACTTCCCCGACTTCACGCCGAAAGTACACTTCTGTGTGTTCAGCTTCATGTTATACTGCTTCAAGATTTCAAAAGCTTTCTCTAGATGACTTTTGTGATCTACAACTTTTTTCGATTTAACAAGCATGTCATTTATGTACACCTCCATAGTCTCTCCGATTTGACCTTGGCGAAATCATATTCACTAGCCTTTGATATGTGGCTTCGACATTTCGTAACCCAAAGGGAATCCCCTTGTAGCAGTATGTTCCCTTACTAGTGATAAAGGATGTCTTCTCCTGGTCGCTTTCTTCCATCCTGATTTGATTGTAACCATTGAAGGCGTCCATGAAAGTCAACAATTCATGGCCTGCCGTGGCGTCAACTAGGGCGTTTATGTGAGGTAACAGAAATGAATCCTTGGGACACGCCTTGTTCAAATCCGTAAAATCTACGCACATACTCCATTTTCCGTTCTTTTTGGGCACAACGACTACGTTCGCCAGCCATTCTGGGTATTTGACTTCTTTGATCTTTCCCGTTTCCAAAAGCTTTCGCACTTCTTCATCAACTATCTTATTTCTTTTGGCGGCGAATTTCCTTCTTTTCTGCTTTACCAGGGAGTGGTTTGGATCCACATTCAACCTGTGGGTGATAACCACCGGGTTGATACCCACCATGTCCTCATGAGACAAAGCAAAACATTCTATATTTTACTCAAGAAATCTACCAGCTCATTTCTCATGGATAACTCCAAGTCTTTCCCAATCTTTACGGACCGATTGAGGTCAGATTGGTCTAGGACCACTTCCTCTACCTGTTCGTCTTTCTTTTCTTTTTCTTTTTCTCTTGGAGAGGTAGAGTTAGTGGTCTCCTTTAATTGCTAGGTAGATTTTTTACTGGAGGTTGGCTTCAGCGCCGCCTTGTTGCACTCTCAGGACATTCTTTGATCTCCGTGGATCTCTTGAACCCCCCATGGTGTTGGGAATTTCACCGTCTGGTGGTAAGTAGATGGGACGGCTCTCATGTCGTGAAGCCATGGTCTTCCCATTATTACATTATAACAAGAAGGACAATCCATATAGAATACCTAACCTGGATGTTCACGCCCTTTGCATACGTGGGAAGGATGATGTCTCCCACAGTGTGCTTCACTTCTCCGCTGAAGCCTACGAGTGCTATGGGGTTCCTTTTCCACGTCTTTCTCGCTTAACCCCATTTCTCTCAAAGCATCCAGCGTCATGAGGTTGGTTGAACTTCCGGTGTCAATGAGGACTCGCTTCATTAAGACGTTCCCGATCGATAATGAAATCAAGAGACTGTCGTGATGGGGTCCTTCAAGACCATTTACGTCATCTTCGTCAAAATGTATTGCAAGATTGATGACGTCTTTCTTCATTTGCGCTGAGTGATGGGGATTGCCTTCTCTTGCATTCCTTTTGCTGCTAAATACATAAGGTCGCATACGCTTGATCCTCCGATGATCACATTCACGACCTTGGCAGGTACTGGCGACGCTGGCCTTTCTGCGCGCGAGGCTTCTACAACATGCGGGGGGACTTGCGCGTTTGGTACGACTTCCGTGATTCTTCCCTGAGATACGAGGTAGGCAATCTCTCTTCTTAGGGCCACACATTCCTTGGTTACGTGACCATAATTGTCATGGAAGTCGCACCACCTGCTCATGTTCTTGTTTGGATAGGGCTTTTCAATCCTCTTCGGCCACCTAACGCCTCGTATTGCTTGGGCTATGTTCTTCACGAGGTCTTCGGGGGATATACCTAGGTTGAACTCATCATACTTCGGCGGTAATGGTTTGGCCGGTTTGGTTTCGGTACGGCTAGTCACAGCGTTCCCGACGGTGATCTGGCGCTGCTTTCTTGTCTACCCTTTCCCAGACACTGGAAGGCTTCCTCATCTTCAGATCCTCCTCAAGCTTGATTTGATCCAGAGCCTTGGTTTGCACGTATTCAAAGCTATGGCAAGGATGTCTAGTGATTTCTTTGTAGAGATCTCCATCTTGACATACCCCTTGACGGAAGGCTTCCATAGCCATCGGAACATCACAACGCAGAATGGAGATCTTCTCTCGGTTAAACCTGTCTAGGTACTCCCGGGTGGATTCTTCTGGTTTTTGGATAACCCGGTATAGGTCGCTAGACTACTTCTCGAATCTCTGGCTGCTAGCAAATTGCACTCAGAATGAATCCATCAGCTCAGCGAAGGAGCGGATGCTTCCCCTTGGAAGGTTGACGAAGCATTTCAAGGTCGGTCCCGCAAGGGCTGCTCCGAATCCCTTGCACATCTGTGCTTCACGGAAGTGGTATGGGACTGCGTTGGTCATCATATTTTGCTTGAATATGGCCACGTGCTCGTCGGAATCCCCCGTGCCGTCGTATGGGATCATGTTGGGTACCGAGAACTTCTTCGGTATCTCAACCTGGGCGATGTGAGGAGCGAAAGGTGATTCGTCGTAACCGTCAAACGCTTCTTTGTCTATGGGCCGTGGCACCTCGGGTATCTTCGCCAACTGCTTGGTGAACATCTTGAACTGATTTCGGACGATACTTTGGAGGTCTCGGGGACGACGACGGTCCTAATCCTCGTCATCATCCATGACCTCATCTTCAAAGCGTCGGGGGCTAACTTCTCGCGCCAATCGAAGACGTATTGGTGCCCTTTCCCCCTCGCTAATAGGGTTACCCTGTGCAGGGGTGAACTTTTAGTCAGGGGTGAACATTATCCCATCCCCTTAATAGCCAAACTTGTTAAAAACCCTAATTTTCAATAGGTAGGAATTGGGTATCCCATCACCTGAGTGAACATTATACCATCCCCTTACAACCAACCCCTTCATCAAGTACAAAATGAAATAAACCGACTAAGTTGTATAAATACAGTAGTGTCAAATAGCCAATCTGTGAATCGTAGTAGGCCTTCATCAATAGACTTAATAAAGTAATCTGTCATGGGAACAATAGACTCAAATTAAGTAATCTGATATCTAGTAGACTTTAGTCAAGTAACCAATCTAGGGAACAACATACTTGGAGTAAGTAATCTAGATTTAATCATGAATAATCTACACACAATGTATAGTAGACTCATATCATCTCCCTTCAAGGAATTTTTATCTTCCTCATTTATGTCTTAAGGTCTGGACGTTTTATTACGTCTCTTTAGATTCTTGTTCCCATAGATCTTATATCTTGGAACAAGCAATAATACATCGAAAACAGATTCGTTCCATTGTAAGGAACATTCAACGTTCCCTTCTCGGGATTAGTTATCTGAAATTCATTTGATCCAAAATTCAGTTTCCTTACACAATCATATATATAATAATCTCTTTTATACGATAAATCAAAACTTGGGACATCGATCAATTCTATTTAATAAGTAATGAGAAAACATGATTATGTGTACAAAACACTTCCATTGATGTAAAGTTTTTATTCCAAGATCAATAGATCACCCATAGGTAAGGATCAACCATTACCATACTTTAGATATCATTTATCAAAACAATATCAAGGGAAAACCCCTTTATTTCCCAAGATCAAACATAAGAGAATTCGGATCCCACATTTATAGGTTTTCGGGTTCTTAAATAGGAGAATCAAACCTTTGATCTCCTCCAACTTCAAATTGAGTGTCTTCTCGAAAGCCGCTGCCATATGATTGATCACAAAATATTGATTTCGAATGTAGGTGTTGTGGACTCTCGCTTAGTAGTTCCCACTGAAGATCTTGTATCTGCTGGTACTAAGGGAACAGTGTGTTGCTGAAGCCGTGAAGTTCCTCTTCGTGGATATATTTGAAGACGAAGAATTTTCAGTAGATCAATCATATGCAATACTTGATATAGGTTTGAATCACGTAGAAACGCTTTCCGAAATCAATATTTTGCCCTCTACATAGCCTTGGGGAATCCATGAAATTTGAAGTGAGATAAGACAAACCAACTGATCCCTAACAAGGCTCATGAGAGAGGTCAAACCTTAGAGTTCATGTAAAATGGATATTAGACTCTATTTGAAGTTCAATCATGTAGAGAGACGTTCTCCTATGATAATATGAACCAACTCGACACTAATCTCCCAATAGCCATTTATATAGGCAAAGGAAAGCAGTTTCAGGGAACGGTTAGCAGCAGTTACCGGCGATTACTAGGAGTTAACAAAGGGTACCAAGTGTCACGAAGGGTTATCATCAATAACCCACGTGATCCATTAATTGTTAAATCATTAAGGAAGTTACAATGCATTTATACAACAATTTACAAGACGGTTATTAACAATTAACAAGTGTTGAATTTTTAGTCATGCGTCAAAGAACTAATGTTCACACAGGTGAACCACTGTCCCCTCCAAAGGAACAAACATTGTTCCCTCTAATAGGGAACAGACTCTTGTTCATCCTTAATGTCATATATAGATTTCTTGTCATAGACAGACGTAACTTCTCCTTAATGTTTCCCTCTAGACCTCAACTATGCTTACACGAGCGTGCACTCCGCACACCCAAACTCATGACATAGCAAAGTAAGATCTCATAGTGTCGTATGAACCTCAATCACACTAAAAGGCATTGTTCCCGTATAGAGAACAATCACTTGATGACACTAAAATCACCAACATATATTAGGAGATCTTATCTGAGCATAGCATATTTCTATCCTCTAATTTCTCTTGACCGTTAGATACATGTGTATAAGAATAATATTTCCTTTATAATCAGGAACAAGTTAATACAATACATTATTTTTCTTTCTCTCTATTTTGGTCTTACATTTACTTTCTATATGTTATGTTGATTAAATTTCACCAGACAACATGTATCATCGCTCAGGTTTTTGTGTGAAAAAGTGATATTGATTACATAGATTAGTTTGCAGATCAAGTAATTAGTTGAAACAAGGGGAAAGCTTTCTTATTGTTGTTCTCATCTTTTGCATTGGTAGGAAGCATTCTTGTTGGATATTTTTCATCAAGTATGTCAACTTTTCACTCTTGTTGAGCTGCATGTTTAAATTTTCTCTGATAGAATTGTTAATATTTAGTATTAATATAATATATGTAATCTTATATTATCCCTTAATACTTGTAATTATCCTTTTGTGTGTTTGGTCACACTGATTTGATTTGACTATCTTGTGAGCAAATCTTATTCAGTTAGGAAAGTCTTCCCTAAACTTCTCCTATGTGTACATACCTTTGCAATAGAATGAGATAACACATTGCATCACAAATTCTAAGTCTTTACATTGTATCAGCCTAAACACATCAATCCCCTCGATCAATCATGTCTTCTCAACCCACCTCTCCTACTCAACTCCTTTTCTCTGCATCCTCTGATGGTTCTTCACAAAATTTTCATCTGCCTAACTTTGTTATTCATCCATATCGAGGCAATTACTCACTATGGTGTAGCACGGTTTGATCAGCCCTCGAGGCATTCAATTTGGATTCATTCCTGAGTCATTCTCCTCCACCAACAACCATTCCAGCACCATCTCCGTTGGACCCATCACCACTCACAGCTGAAGCAGCCCTTGCTACATTTACCAGTGAAGCCACTCATGGCGCCTCTCTAGTCGTTGTTCCTAATTCGGACTACAATGCTTGGGTCCGCAAGGATCGACTAGTGCTATTATGGATCCACTCTACCCTCACAACACCGTTGTTAGGGCATGTTGCTCAGGCCTCCACTACTGCTGGAGCTTGGAGTATTCTTGTGCGGATGTTCCATGCCCAAACTCGGGCTCGTCAAATGCATTTACGACATCAACTTTAGACTCTTTCCAAGGGTTCGATGTCTATTCTCAATTACGTCGAGAAGAAGCGAGCAATTGCTGATGAATTGGTGGAATGTCTCTGTGTCATATCTGATGAGGATTTGGTTACATTTATTTTGTTCGGCCTAGGCTCTAAATTTGCCTCTTTTTGATCTGCATTTTTGATTAGCAAAGAGCCTATGTCATTTGATGAACTTCTTGGCTATCTCTTGCAAGAAGAACAACGCTTGGAGGAAGACAACTCACCTACTGAGTTGCTGGAACATGCTACGACTAATATGGCATCTGTCAGGGGCAAAGGTCGTGGTCGAGGAAGGGGTCATGGACGTTCCTCATCCGACTCATCTTGTGCTTATTCTCAGGACTTGGAGACACCACGCTCTACATGCAAGCTTTGCTTGAAACCAGGACATGAGGCAATGAATTGCTTCAATCGTTTGAATCTGAAGGAGTTCCCGGCTACAAATAAACATGCCATGGCTTCCCTCTCCAAATCATCTCAGCCACTCAACCCATCAGCCTACACGACCACTTGTCTATCTAAACTTACAGACCATTGGGTCATTGACTTTGGTGCAAGTCATCACATTACTACGGATGTTAGCTGTTGGTGATTTTAGTGTCATCAAGTGATTGTTCCCTATATGGGAACAATGCCTTTTAGTGTGATTGGGATTCATACAACACTATGAGATCTTACTTAGCTATGTTATGGGTTTGGGTGTGCGGAGTGCGCGCTCGTGTAAGCATGGTTGAGGTCTAGAGGGAATATTAAGGAGAAGTTGCGACCTGAAAAGGAACAATCTTTGTTACCTACTGGAGGGAATAGTGGTTGGAACAGTAGTTCTCTAACGCATGCCTAAAATTTCGGCACGTTGTTAATTTTTGATAACGGTCATTTAAACGTTGTGTAACTGCATTGTAACTTCCTTAATGGGTTAATAATTGATGGGTGACGTTGGTTATTGAGTATAAACATTCGTGGCACTTGGTAACCGTTGGTAACTTCTGGTAACCGCCGGTAACCGTTCCTTGAAACAGTTTTTCCTTTGCCTATATATATGGCTATTGGGAGTTTGGTGTCGGGTTGGACGTTGGTTCACGTGGGTTCACACAATCAGAAGAGAACATTTTCTCTCCGTGATTGAACTTCAAAATAGAGTCTAATATCCATTTTACATGAACTCTAAGGTTCGATCTCTTTTAGGAGCCTTGTTAGAGATCAGTTGGTTTGTCTTATCTCACTTCAAATTTCGTGGATTCCCCAAGGCTATGTAGGGGCGAAATATTGATTTCAGAAAGCGTTTCTACGTGATTCAAACCTATATCGAGTATTGCATATGATTGATCTACAGAAGAGTCGTCTTCAACTACATCCACGAAGAGGAACTCCACGGCTTCAGCAACACACCGTTCCCTCAGTACCAGCAGATGCAAGATCTTCGGTGGGAACTACGAAGCATGGAGTCCAAGACACCTACATTCGAAATCAATATTTCGCCCCCTACATAGCCAAATCAATCATATGGCAATGGCTTTCGAGGAAGACAACCAATTTGAAGTTGCAGGAGATCAAAGGTTTGATTGTCCTACTTAAGAACCCGAAAACCTATAAAGGTGGATCCGAATTCTCTCATGTTTGATCTTGGGAATTGAAGGGGTTTTCCCTTGATATTATTCTGATGAATGATATGTAAAGTATGGTAATGGTTGATCCTTACCCATGGGTGATTATTGATCATGGAATAAGAAATCCGAATGATGTGTTTTGTACACGTTCTCATATTTTCTCGTTACTTATTGAATGAGAATTGATCGGCGTGATACCCAAGTTTTGATTTATCATATAAAAGAGATTATTATATGATTGTGTATGGAAAACTGAATTTTGGATCAAATGAATTTCGGATAACTAGTCCCGAGAAGGGAACGTTGAATGGTCCCGTGAGGGAATTGTTCCTTGATAAGATTATTGTTCCTGAAGGATATGAATAAGTTATAGCAGTTGTCTATATGAAGAATTTTCTTTTAAGAAAAGATGTATCCTTGAAGGGAACGTTGAATGTTCCTTGCGATGGAACGAATCTGTTTACGACGTATTGTTGCTTGTTCCAAGATATAAGTTCTATGGGAACAAGAGTCTGTTAAAGGACGTTATACTTCATGGTATTTGATAGCCATATAAGATGATCAAAGTTATGATCATGAATAAATGATGATATGAGTCTACTATACTTGTGTGTAGATTACTCATGATTAAATCTAGATTACTTACTTTAAGTATGTTGTTCCCTAGACAAGTTACTTGAGTAAAGCCTACTAGATATCAGATTGCTTAATTTAAGTCTACTGTTCCCTGGACAGATTACTTTATTAAGTGTACTGATGAAGGCCCTATTGTAATTCACAGATTGGCTATTTGACTCTACTGTATTTATACAATTTAGTCGATTTATTTCATTTTGTACTTGTTTTATTTTATGATATTTTGTTATATTTGTATAATGCATACTAACGATAGTGTATGTCTAGCATGTGCAAGATATATGGTTTCATATGAAGGACATGGGGGAGGTCGAGTTGATCCTCGGGATTAGGATTGAGACAAGATTGAGAGGGGAACTGTACCCTCTGTTGGAACTGTGTCCATGGGAACGATGTTATTTGACGTGAAAGGTGTCTCTGGGAACGATGTCATTTGACATGAAACGTGTCCTCTGGGAACGATGTCACTTGACATGAACGCTTGTTTCTTGCTTGGAAATGTATGCCTTGATTTCTTCTCTTCTCTCATGGATTTGAGTTTGTAGATTATGCCTAATGAAGCATGATGATATCTCAAATCAATTTGCTTACGAGTTGTTAAAACCGTAAGTGTAACAAGGAAGAGTACGAAGTTCTTACACAAGAATATACTTGTCACATGGTTGGTTATAAGTACTCAATTACTTGGTAAGGACCATGCTTTGTGGTCTTAGTAATGATATAATTTCCTTGGAAATGGAAATGTTGGATGCAAGTCGGATCGTTAGATAGAGAATTATTTTCTAGAAGTGGATGGATCTTTCTACTTGGGAACAGTGTCATTTCATGGACAGTAGAAAATGATCTAGCATTCTGATTTTGACAATGGGAACGGTGTTGGTAGTGTGAGTTGTAACCTTGTTTAAGGTAACGACTATGTAATTAAAATCTACAATGTTTTGTGAAGGCCGAAACAGATTTCAACTATGTGAGTAAAATATCTCTAGCCAGAGGGGAACGATCATTGTTACAATGTGCTATCACATGTCACGTCTTTTGGATGTGAAGGTATGACATGGATCGTGATACATAGTGTGATTTTGTTGTCTTAGTTCGGGTAAAAACAAGTTTGGCTAACCACTTGACGAAGGGGTTGGTTGTAAGGGGATGGGATAAAAGACCCGTATAGCTTTGTAGTGATGGGATACCCAATTCCTACCTAATGAAAATTAGGGACATAATTCAATGTGGAAAGCCCATACCTAGAAACTGTGAGCACAACATAACAATCCTCAAAGGTGTGCTCTGTTCCTACAAGTTGGAGGTTGAAGGCATAGTCTTCTTAATAGTTCCTTTGAAAAAGTGCAATTGTAGGTGCACGATTAAAAGATCTACCTATATGGACATGAAGTTTGGCCGCTTCATGAATCTTTGGGTTGGCTTCACATACGTTCACGAATAGATATGGACTCGAGGCCCTTAATAGAGTCAAGTAAAACTTTAGAGATGTAACGAAGCTTATGTGTGTGTTATCTTCATGCATCCAAAGTGGTTGATTGGTTCAATCCTGAGGACACCATGATACCGGGGTGTTTGAAATGTGTAACTACATTAAGGCGGAAATTCAATCGTTTTCGACATTTTCGCTTATGCATGAGTTTGGGATAAATGCTTGCTTATTTTATGAATCAAGGATTACACTAAAATGAGGGAGGATTGTTGGTGATTTTAGTGTCATCAAGTGATTGTTCCCTATATGGGAACAATGCCTTTTAGTGTGATTGAGATTCATACAACACTATAAGATCTTACTTTGCTATGTCATGGGTTTGGGTGTGTGGAGTGCGCGCTCGTGTAAGCATGGTTGAGGTCTAGAGGGAAATATTAAGGAGAAGTTGCGACCTGAAAAGGAAAAATCTTTGTTACCTACTGGAGGAAACAATGTCTATTCCCTTGGAGGGAACAGTGGTTGGAACAATAGTTCTCTGACGCATGCCTAAAATTTCGGCACGTTGTTAATTGTTGATAACGATCATTTAAACGTTGTGTAACTGCATTGTAACTTCCTTAATGGGTTAATAACTGATGGGTGACGTGGGTTATTGAGGATAACCATTCGTGGCACTTGTTAATCGTCGATAACTTCTGGTAACCGCAGGTAACCGTTCCCTGAAATAGTTTTTCCTTTGCCTATATATACGGCTATTGGGAGTTTGGTGTCGGGTTGGACTTTGGTTCACGTGGGTTCACACAATCAGAAGAAAACATTTTCTCTCCGTGATTGAACTTCAAAATAGTCTAATATCCATTTTACATGAACTCTAAGGTTCAATCTCTTTCAGGAGCCTTGTTAGAGCTCGGTTGGTTTGTCTTATCTCACTTCAAATTTCGTGGATTCCCCAAGGCTATGTAGGGGGCGAAATATTGATTTCGGAAAGTGTTTCTATGTGATTCAAACCTATATCGAGTATTGCATATGATTGATCTACAGAAGAGTCATCTTCAACTACATCCACGAAGAGGAACTCCACGGCTTCAGCAACGCACCGTTCCCTCAGTACCAGCAGATGCAAGATCTTTGGTGGGAACTACGAAGCATGGAGTCCAAGACACCTACATGAGCAATCACAACAATTCCCCCAACTATGATGATTCTGATCACCTAGTCGTCGGATGTCTCTTCACATCTCTAATTTAGGGTACTCAACTCTTCTTGTTAATCATGTTGCCAAGAAACCCTTAGCCTTAACTGATATTCTAGTTATGCCTCAAATATCCAAAAATCTCCTCAGTGTTTCAAAACACTCTAAAGACAACAATGTGTATCTTGAGTTTCACCCCTCTCATTGTTTTGTTGAAAATTTGCAGGGGAAAATTCTACTCAAAGGAACCGTTGAAAAGGGTCTTTACCACCTTCCGCGTCAACCTGAGCAATCTTCTTTTCCAAGTCGTGCAATAGCTTATGTCGGTGAACGTGCATCATTACAATGTTGGCATCACCGCTTAGCACATCCACATGAGTCTATTCTATGCCACCTCGTCTCCAGTCGACAGCTTCCTACCTCTTCCAATAAATTGAGTCCAGTCTGCTCATCTTTTCAAATGGGCAAAAGTCGATGTCTACACCTAGCTAGTCATCAATTTAGTTCATCAAAACCTTTTGATTTAATTCACTCCGATGTTTGGAGTCCTGCATCTGTTTCTTCTCTTAATGGAAACAAGTATTATGTCAGTTTTGTGGATGACTGTACAAAATTTGTATGGATTTATTTTTTAGCTAATAAAGCAAACCAATTTACCACTCAAATTAAATCCTTTCGAACTGATTGGGGCGGTGATACCGAAATGTTTCAAAATACCTTGAGTCTCTTGGAATTGTGCATCGGGTCTCATGTCCATACACACCCGAACAAAACGGATCTTCAGAATGTCAAAAGCGGGTCATTGTTGAAAAAGGACTTTCCTTGTTAGCTCATGCCAAATTACCAATCAAGTTTTGGGAGCAATCTTTTCACACGTCTGTTTACTTGGCCAATCGAACAATATCCCCAACTCTTGACTACAAATCACCATTTCAATGCTTATATGGAAATGATCCAGACTATTCTTTTTTAAAATCTTTCGGATGCCTTTGTTACCCATATTTAAGACCATACAATAAGAGCAAATTAGAGTACCACTCTCAACCTTGCATATTTCTTAGGTACAGTTCAAAACACAAAGGTTATATTTGTTTCCATATTCAAACCTCGCGTGTCTACATATCCCGATTTGTAATATTTGATGAGTCTCAGTTTCCTTATTCTGAATTCACTCACATGGAAAGTCAAGATACCCCCAAATGAGTCAATCTCCCTTTCCCCCTTACAAAATGCCACGTCTAGTTTCCCATCTAAGCATGTAATAATGCCTCCAATTCAAAATCGCAATAACTCATCTCCTTCCCCTACTCTCAGTAATCCTCTTCCACCAAATTCAACGTCCAACTCCCCCATGTAAACCCCCACCAACTTATCTCCACAAAATACACACTCCCCTCAATACTCACCCTCTCCAATGAATGATGTCTCGCCCTCTCATAAGACATCTTCAACAACCTCTGTTCCATCTTCCCCTAAGTCATAACCCTCTCCTTCCCTATCACCACCACCACCCTATCAAGGTGCCCCGTCGTGGTTTCGACCCTCCGAAAACTCGTCTCATTCAATGAGAGCATCTCCAACAAATTCTCTATAATTTTTTTTCAAAATGGAGAACAAAATCCCTCTAAATTTTTTACCCCATAACTCCAACAAATTCTCCATTTTGAAGAATCATATTTATATTAATATTATTTTTATTTATATAATGCTATAAAATCTAATTTAGCCATCTGGAAGAAGACATGATTACATATACATCTAATGCATTCTCTAAATATTTTTGGGGAATTTCCTAAATGTAGAGATGTCTAGTGTTATTTTGGAGACTCTCTCCATTTTAGAGAAATAGATGGAGAAATTGTTGGACTTAAAACACACATTAAATTCTCTAAATTCACCATTTCCAAGAAAAAGGAGATTTTGTTGGAGATGCTCTGACAACGAGATCAACCACTAACTCTTTAAAACTAAAAGCTCTTATCTCAACCAAACACCCTTTGCTCGCTGCTTTCACTGCCACTCTAACCCCACCTGAGCCAAAACTCTTCCATCAAGCCTCAAAGAACCCCCTTTGGCAACATGCTATGGAACTCGAATTTGATGCCTTAATGAAGAATGGAACGTGGGACTTAGTTCCTCGTTTGAAAGGGACTAATGTGGTTGGTTGTAAGTGGATTTACAGGATTAAATGCAAATCAGATGGCTCCATCGATCTGTATAAAGCCCGTTTAATTGCAAAGGGCTTTAACCAAGAAGCCGGGGTTGACTACTTTGAGCAGCATAAAAGCAAATTCTCTAGTTCTGTGAAAGTCTCCTAGAAAAGACCACAACCATAGGCCAAAAAGCACAATAAAACCACCAATAGCACTACGATCAAAGAAGAAAGGAATATAAGGACGAAAAGGGAATGGGGGTTTAAGGGAATAATTTTCTAAATGATTATAAATATATTCAGGTGATAATAGCTTTACCTGGTGGTGACTTGTCCCTAGCCAAAGTTGAATGTCAATATGGAAAAAGTTAGTACTAGAAAATATACAAGATGATTCTCGAGATAGCCTTTCCTATATTTTTAGATATTATCAGCTGTAGTTATTTTTTCCACCTCTTCTAGGAATACTCAACCCTAATTCCAGCCTTCCAGAGTAGTGGACTAAACCTTGGCTACTTTTGTGGAGTATTACTTGTGTCTTACTTCTGTGGAGAATTCTTAAAATCTAAAGATTGGTGGTTTTAGATCATGAATTAGTGTTACTTATGTGGAGTGCCTTTAACATGAAGCTTGTTCCTTGACCATTCCAACAACAACAAAGGAAATTTTATTTTCTAAGAAGATACCATATAATTTTTTTGGTAGAAAGAAGATACCATATAATTAGCTTTATATTTACACTTCCAAGATTTAGATAGAGTGACCAACACAATTTATCAATAGATATGTGAAACTAGAATACAATTTAGAATGTACTTCAATTTTGGATATAATAAAACAAGTAATTTTTTTGTCCTATTTGTTTAGATTGTTTTTTCTTTAATATATCGATTTTTCTAATCTATGCCCCCAAGGGCATAGGTTAAGAGACTAAAAATGGTAATATATTTGGAATTTGTATTTATTTAGATTTAATTATTTTTTTAATAGGGTTTATTAGTTTCCTATTAGGGTCTTAGTTCCCAAATTTAGTAGTCTTAACCTATGCCCTTAGGGCATAGGATAGAAAAACCGTTAATATATATGATAAACATAAGTGATGTATGCTTATCTTAACTCACAAATCATAATCTGAGAGATACAATCAATAAATAACAAAACCTAAGATACTAAAAAACAATACTTCTTTGTTTTGCAAGAAAAAAGGAAAAATTGCTTATAATAGCCTAACCTTTCAGGGTTGTTGCGGTAATTAGCTTAACGTTTTAAGATTATACAAAAAAGCCTGACCTTTTTAAATGGTTGCAGTTTTTAGCCTTGTGGCAAAAGTATTATGAATCTTGATGACATGGCATCTAATTAAAATCTAGGCGTGATGATGACTAGGACATTCATAATTTAAGACAAGTAAAAATACCATTTAAAAAAACTAAAAGATAAAAAAGTTAATAGATAAGAAAAACATTAAATCCCAAAACCTGAGCTTCTTCTTTGCCATCTTCAAGCTTCTTCGATCACAAATCCACCATTTCGAGTTTCTTCTTTGTCATCTTCTCCTTTTTTATCTACCAATCACTTCCTCTTCCATCTCCTACCATATTTCTTGCATAGGAGAAATCCAAACCATCTTCTTTTAATTCACAAACCCTAAATCCCAAAACCCGAATTATATTTAAGGATTGTTTGAGCAACACCATTGTATTGAAATCATTCCATGAAGAGCTTGATTGCACTATTTAGGTATTGAAATCAAACCAAGTCGAGGTTCGATCCCATATGTGAAGGAGGTTGTCGTTCCCTCTGCTCGCCAGCTTTTGGCACGAAGCCGACCACTTGAGCCCGCACACTTCTTGTTGGTGGCCTCTTGTAACAGGATCCATCTCTTTGTCAACAATCACAAAGAATTAGTTTGTTGTTTTACTACAGAACCATCTTCTTCTACAATGTTTAACTATTCCATTTCAAATAGAAATGGCTATGAGAAATTGTTCCCTTTGAGGAGAAGCTGAAAAATAGAGAAATTTTGATGGTAACTAAAGAATTAGTTTGTTGTTTTACTAAATGATATCTGATTAGGATTTTGTTTCGGCATCTTAGAAGAAGGCATGATTTTGGATGCCACTGTAGAAGATTTTTGTAAAAAAACACTGCATCTTTTAAAAATCTCACTTGGAAAGTAGATTTTCAGGTTAACAAGGTTAGAATTCTTATGGAAATGTAAAAAACTATAAACTAATTGCTTCTAATACAGTGGTTTTGAAGGAAAACGAAGGAAGTAATCTACTGCTTAGATTTTTTATGCTGTGTACAAAGCTTTTCCAGATAAGGTTACTTCTCTATTTGTGTTTTGTTAATTTATATTGTTGCACAATTTGAGGATTTATTTCCCTCTTGAAAGCTGATAAGAGATCAAAACCCAGACTGGCATTCAGCAAATTCAGTCCTAGTATTCCAAAGAGTGCTAGTGGAAATTCAACTCCCTACTTGAACTTTGAAGCATATGTTAACAGAGCAAAAATTCAGCAAATTAAGATGAAATTCAGCATTAACAAAGCAAAAAATCAGCAAATAAAGTTGAAATCCAGCATTAACAGAGCAGAAATGCAGCAAATAGAGAAAAAATTCAGCAAATATAGCAAGAATTCTTGTGATCGAAGAAGCTTGAAGAAAGATGATTTTGGATTTCTCCTATGCAAGAAATAGGGTAGGAGATGGAAGAAGAAGAGATTGGTAGATGAAAAAAGTAGAAGATACTAGAGAAGAAACTCGAAAATGGCGATTTGTTATCGAAGAAGCTTGAAGATGGCAGAGAAGAAGCTCATGTTTTTGGATTTAACGTTTTTCTTATCTTTTAACTTTTTTATCTTTTAGCTTTTTTTTAAATGGTATTTTTTACTTGTTTTAAATCATGAATTTCCTAGTCATCAACACACCTATATTTTAATTAGATGCCATGTCATCAAGTTTCATGAGACTTTTGCCACATCAAAATTCGAGGCTAAGAACTGCAACCATTTAAAAAGGTTAGGCTTTTTTGTGTAATTTTGAAACGTAAGGCTAATTACCGCAACAACCCTAAAAGTTTAGGTTATTTTAAGCAATTTTTCCAAGAAAAAAGGGTTCTTATTATAGTTTCAACATCTACTAGATACTCTTATTTTTGCTAATGCAACTCAAGATAATATGAATTTTATCAAAAATTTCCTTCATAAATTTACCCGTATTTCTAGACTTTCGATTAATTATAATAAAAGTTCTTTCCAGGCATCTGAAAATATATCAAATCATACTTCAAACGCTTTAGCAAGTGTTCTTAATATTCAGGTCACTACTACTATGGAAAAATATTTGGGAATTCCAATTCTAAAAGGACGTGTTCAAAATTCTATGTTTTCTGATGTACTTTCTAAACAGAAACAATCACTTTCTCAATGGAAGGCAAATTCTATTTCGCAAGTAGGTAGAGTTATCCTGATTCAATCTAACCTCTTAGGACATGTTAATTATCTAATGCAAAGTTTTTTATTACCTAAAGGAATTTGTGAGGAAATTGACAAAATTAATAAATGCTTTTTCTGGAATAAATTTGTGCCGAATCATCATCCTCTTTTAAGTTGGGATAAAATTTGTACTCCTAAAGAAAATGGTGGTTTGGGTTTACGATGTAATATTCGGGTTTCGTTTTTCCCTTTTAGGTCGGGAAAACGAGTTTCTTGATTTACATATATCTAGTAGTCTTGACACGCAAATAATTTGTATACGTATTAGTTATAAACCGTTTTAATCTTGTTTGAAATACCCTGTTAGTTTGCTCGAAGATTTGAAAGTTGGATAATTAATTCTATCCAATTATAACATTATCCATTTAATCCTTAGAAAAAAATAATAATTAAAAATACCCTAACTAATTCTACCCTTTGATAACCCTTATATATATACATTAAGCTAATCACCCGCCCTTATAAAAACAATCAATTCCACGTTTGCCTTATACCGCTTCGAAGACGCACCGGAGCATCGTCGTTCCTGAACCACCGCGCGGATCACCAACAGGAGACAGCACCAGATTGTGAGCGTTGCAATTGTCAACATCTTTTAGTTGTCGGTCAAGCAAGGTCGCAACACCGACATCGTTTTCCTTGTCGTTGTAAACTGTTGATCGTCGTCGACAATAGCTTGTAAGTTTCTGTCCTAATCTTTTCCAAATTCCATGGGTAGGAGTCTAGGCTGGGATGGCGACTGGGCGAAGACACCTCCGCGTCGGCCTGGTGGTGTGTCAGGGAGATACCAAGGGCTTGAGGGGTGCGGGTGTTGATGGTCGGGCTCCGGGGAGGCTGTTCGCCAAAGGCTAGAACAAACGGGGAAGGGAGATGGTCGAGTGGTTGATCCGTTTATATTAATTGCTGTTGTTGGATAGATGTTTAGATATATATATATTTTTCTTTAGGTGTAGTCTGTTAGAATCGTTTGATCCCTTTTTAGTGGACTTGTTAACTTGAATCTGTATATTTATGTGTAGTATGGTATTAACCAAAAGTACTTCTTAGTGGGGGAGTTAATTAGTAGTCTAGTAAGAGTTGGTGATTCCGGGTAAATTACATGGTCTAATTTGTTAACTAGTTTGATAGGCACTTGACTGGTTGGTTAATTAGTAATAAATTTTAATCTTTGGTTGGGTCTATTAGTGAGTTTTGTAAGTAATCTATTTCAATATACATGTTAGAGATTCGTGTAGTATTAGGTTGCTGAGAGTTCGATTATAATAAAATAATCATGTTAGTAATTGGTGGGTTAGATAGATCGTTAGTGTTTAATTTATAGAATTGAGACCGTTACGATAATGGGTGTGCTTATTTAAATAACTAAGTGTGCTTATTACTATATTTAGGGAACTGCTTTTGCTCAAGATCTTAGATTTGTCCACGCCAAAGGATCCTTCGTCTGAGGTAAGTCGTTTTTCGACTTGCTCGGTTCTTTTCTCCCTTGTTAGACTGCGTATCGATACTGTAGGACGGGTTTTGGGAACTAGTCCCGAATACCTTTTTAAATTGTTTTGAACTCCTTGTGTGTTGTGTGCGCTAATGATTTTAAATGTGTTTTATCGGAAATTATTTTGGAACATTTTCTCTGTGTTGGTACCGTTTCCGACACGGCCCATTGTAGCTGGTGTTGAGGAAGAGTTGGCTACTTTGACCCGTGTGACTGGGAAAATCGTACCCCTTCAAACGAAAATTATTATCTGTGTTTTTGGCAAGCGCTCCAGTGGAGGCTTAGTCCGGAGTTAGAAGGGAGATTGTGAAGTGGAGTGGGAGGGCCTGCCTCTGCACTCGGCGCGGTGATGAGCGCCTTGGAAGTCGGATCGTGGACAAAGGAAGAATTGCGTTGCTGTATGGTTGTGATTGTAAATGCGTATGTGACTTGTGTGACTAATATAACTAATTTAGGTATTGGCCTCTAGAGATATGATTGCGATTGTGGATTTGTATGCTGACTTTAGATAACTGATTTCAAACGTTCTACAGTTTCCATATTCTTTCTAGCTTGGTAGATTAGACGTTGACCCTTCGGGGAACATTTTTCAGTTCCAGGTATGAATCAGGGAGCCGTGCAGGAACCGAGGCGAGATGGCGGGCCGGAGCGGTAAAGAGCGCGTGTCATAGTGGGATCGGTTTTTACTAGTTATTCATAATAGTTAGGATGTTGATTTTAATATTTGTTAGACAGAGTTGGTATTGCATTTCATTTATTATTATTTTTGTTTGGATAGTTCAGTTTCGGTAGGTGTGGTAACGTTTTTGGATATTTATGATTTTCGGGAATTCATGCATAACTAAGTTTTCTAATTTTTACTAAATAAAAGGTTGGATGTTTTATTATGTTTTTCTCGTCGTGCCCGAGTTGTAAGATCCTACAGTGTAGTTGTCAACCTAAATAATAGCACCTTGTAAGGTCTATTTCCCAGTAGCGCCTCGACGGAAGTCGGGGTGTTACATACGAACAGCTGCAAACATGAATATTGCTCTCCAAATGAAACTACTTTGGAAAATTATTTCAGAACCACAGAATATGTGGGTTCGAATTATTACCCAAAAATACCTTGGCACTTCTTCTATTCTGCATTACCAAAAGAAATCTTATTCATGGCAATTTGGTCGCTTGTTGAATATAAGAAACCGGTTTGATAAAGGTATCCATTGGTCCTTGGGTAATGGTCATACCTTTAACTTCTGGACTGATAAATGGATAGTAATCATGACTTATTGCCTTATTTTGATAATGTCAATATCAATTTAAAGGTTTCTCATTTTATAACATCTCATAATACATGGAACTTGAATGAACTAAGTCTCTATGTTCCACCTTATTTAGTTCAAATTATTTCTGATATTCGTATTCCATATTCTTCTTCGCCTGATAAAATTGTTTGGACTCCTGCACCTGATGGGAATTTCTCTGTTCCCTCTGCTTATACTCTACTTACTTCTCAAATGAAAAATCTTTCTTCAGGCTTCTCTTGGATTTGGAAGATGAAACTTCCTCCAAAAATACAAAATTTCCTTTGGAAGGCTTGTATTGGTTGCCTACCTACTACTGATCGTTTAAATCGTTTTTTTAACTGTGTTCCTAGTATGTGCTCCCTTTGTGATAGTTCGGATAAAAGTTTGAATCACTTATTTTGCTTTTGTCCTTTTACTCAGTCTATGATAACTAAATTAGAATCAAAACTTAATACAACATTTAATTTTGAAACGTCAGGAGGATTTAATGATAAATTAATTTCAACTTTAAATTCTAATCAGAATAAAAATATCTTGTGTTTCCTTTGGTGGTATATTTGGGGACATCGAAATGCAAAAATTTTTAATCCTGCGTGTCTTATATCTAATTTACTTCCTCATGACTTAGCCTTTACTCAACATATGCAATGGAATTCGGCTAATTATTCCATGAAAAATAAGACTCGTAATCAAAACTTGCCAAAGAGGAAAAACCATAGATCTTGGGTTAAACCACCTTTAGATTGGTATAAATTAAATTTTGATGCATCTAAACAATTGAATTCGGCAACTTATACTGGATACCTAATTCGTGACCACAATAGTAAAATTTCACATTTTGATAAGAGACAAATGCAAGATATGTCAATTCTTAAAGTGGAAGCAATGTCACTATTACTTGGTGTTAAATACGCAAGCACACATAATATTTTAAAACTAATTATTGAAGGTGATAATCTTATTCTTATTAATTCTTTAAAAAACATTTGGAAAGTACCTTGGGAAATAGCGAAAATAATTGAGGATATCAGACTTTTTATCTCAACAATACCTCATGTTTTGGTTTTTCATTGTTATAGGGATTGTAACTCGGCAGCAGATTTCTTAGCAAGAAGACACTTCAATCATGATTTTCTCAGATCAGAAGTTTCAAGACATACTCCTATTTTTACTCCTTATTTTTCTCTTTTAAATCAAGCTTCTGACCATTGTAATATTAGTCCTTTATTGTTGGATTTCTTAAAGATCATCCGCTGTGATGATTTAGGTCAGCCTTGTAATGTATGGGTGACCTAATGTTGGCCTACAATGAGCTAGTAGCTCATTTTTCAAAAAAAAAACATCTACTAGCTAGAGAGAACCTAGCTCCTGAACAATGACAAACTATAAAGAACAATGTATTAAGATCTGGTAGAAAGGTCTTTTAGGGTAGAAAATGAGGATGAATATAGGCCATTAGATTGTAAGATTTTAACGCTCCAGATTTAATTAAAATAGGTGCACAATTTCACTCAATTTGTGTTGCACTTGATTATCCCCAAAATCTAGATTTGTGGGATACAAAATCTATTATTTCCATAATTAACTCCCAGATTTATTTAACGCTCTCTACATAATTAATTTAGATTTTACGCTCTCCTTCCAAAACTCTTAGATCTGGCGATTCTAATAACAATTTCTCTGATGTCGTCTTCACCGTGCCACAAGTTTGATAGGAAATGCTACGAAGATTTTACCCTCTCCAATGTTTTTTCTTTGGCTTCATCGACCGAGGATCAGTCGATTTTTCCAAACTAAAATCAGTGTATGCGGCTGCGTGGATCCAGTAAAATTATTATTGGTAATGTTTGTTCTTTTTAATTCTTTATTAGTATGTGAGTCAAAAAATTCAAATCGACTAGTGTTTAATTTCACCCACCCTATTAGGTTGGGTGGTCAAATCCACTAGTGTGCACTAAATATGCGGCTATTGAATTTTTGAAACACTAGAGTAAAAAAATTCAAATTACTCTAGTACCAGTTTGTGAGTAATGGCAAATTACCTTGTTAATTTGCATTAAATTTTTGAAGCTAGTTTTTTATTTCATCGTTGCCCTAATTTGAATTGTATTCTCAATATATTGCGATTGTATTTTTTTCATGAATTATATTTGGGGCTTTTTTTATCGTTTTCCCAATTTGGAATTTTTCAATTCAATTGCTGGAATTCTATTTTATTTGCTCAAATTACTTGATTTTATTACTTAGTGAGTTAGTGCACACTTATTTGGGGTTTCTTTTATGGGATTTAGTAGCCTTAAGTTGATCCATATATTGATATTTGATATTGATTGATCTCTCTTTTTATGTTTTTTTAGATCATGTGAGTTTAATATTCGTCATTTTGTAAGGTGATATTCATTGGGATATTAAGAAATATTATATAGAATTGCGATTAGATGCATAAACATGCTACAGTGCTTTATGCGAGCACGTATGAGCCATTCGATCAATGTATTTTAATGGTCTAGATGTGTTACAGGCGTTAAGTGATTTTTTATACACGGATGGGAATTTTCATCTTTTAGCCATTAAATTAGAATACAAACTCCAGGGGTCTTCTTCAACCTCTACATCGTTTGTTTTTTCGCCTATTTCGATTGAATCTTCACTATTTTTGTTGCCTCTTTTCTTCTTCTAATTTGGTTCACCTTTTTTTTGTTGATTTCGGCCCAAATTTATGTTCTCTCTTCATAGATTTTGCTTAGACCTGTCCAAACGCGGGTTGGCCCGCCCGAAAATAATAACGGGCTTGGACAAAGAAATAATCCCATTGGGACCGGCCCGACCCGCCCATATATAAAGTGGGCCGGACATGGCAAAATATTTGGCCCATTCGGGCCGGTTAGCCCGACCCGTATATATTTTTAATTAAAAAATATATTTTATAAATTATATATAAAGTAACTCATTAAGTCATTATATATAAAGTGTGGATTGTGGTCTTGTGGAATATATTTACGTGGACAATGGAAAATATTTAACGTGTGGATTGTGGTCTTGTTATGTTACTTTGGGCACTTTAGATGCAATTAAGTATTGGTTTACATTAACATGTTTATACTATTGGAAAGTAGCAGGTTTTATGTACTAGTGGGCTGGCCCGGTGGATAGCCCGCCCCGAAATTCTGGGCGGGTATGGACACCATTTCTAGCCCAAATTTGTAGGTCGGGCTGCTTATATGGGCAAAAAAAATATTGTCGGACCCGAGCCCACGTTTGGACAAGTCTTTGCTATAGATCTCGTTCTATGGTTTCAAGTTCACATTTGGGCGTTTTTTCAAATTTTGGAACTTGGTACTTCGATTACATGTTTTTGTGTATTTTGGACTTTTTTGTTAATTAGAAACAAATATTTGAAGATTGTGCATGTTTTTGCTTTACAATTTCAAGTTTTTGATTGAAAACAAAGATTAATGACCAATGCACATCTAACCGCCCACCATGTGTTCGACAAAATGCCCAAATGTTCAACTTAGAGCTTAGATCATTTATTTTTACAAATTTTTCATAAATTATGAACCTAGTATACCAAAATTATTAACTTATACCATTTATGAACTAGAATACATGACACAAGTAACATGTATTTGTGAATTATATTTCCTGAACCTTATTGATAATTCTTATGAACCTAATTTTATAAAGACGTGAACCCACACAATAAGTTATTGTACTATTTTACGTGACAAAAATAACAAATACTATTAATTAAATTTAATGAACTTTATTGAAAATTGTTATGAACTTAACCGTATAAAGACATGAACCAATAGAATATCATTTATGAATACATGACACAAAATAACAAGTATTGTGAATTAAATTTAATGAACCTTATTGACAGTTAGTATGAACTTAACCATGTGAGGACATGAACCAATACACCAACTTTTATGAACTAAAAGTCATGTACTGTGAGATGAAATATTATGAACATGTGTTTATAAAAACATGAACCAAATGAACAAATATCATCAACCAAAAGATGTGAATCGATCATAATAATAACTAGGATACGACTTAAAAGACACTGTTGTAAGATAAACTATCATGAACTTAAACATATAAAAATATGAGACAAAAAAGAACTACCATGAAACAAAAGACATAAATTGTACGAATAGTTAGCCTATGTGGGATTTGAACCTACATCTATGTGCACATGCACATTGCTCTACCATTTGAGCTAATAGGCTACCAAATGACATGAACTATAAGATAAACTACTAAGAATTAAAAGTCATGAACCATAAGAATTATTATGAACCTAGCTTACAAAAAAATGAAACGTAAGAACAAGTACCATGAACCAAAATTCACGAAATAAAATAATAAGTAGCATGAACTAAAAGACATGAACCATAAGATGAACTTTGATGAACCTAAGGTTACTCAAACATGAACCACAAGAACAATTGTTATAAACAAAAAAGCATTAATTAAAATTTATGAACCATAAGAAGAAATATTATGAACCTAACCTTAAAAATTCATGAACCAAAAGAACAACCGATTCAAACAAAAAAAACATGAGGGTATCACGAATTAGCCTATGTGGAATTTGAACCCACATCTATATGCACATGCACATTGCTCTACCATTTGAGCCAATAGGCTACCAAAAATACAATTTCTCAAGTGTTTAATGGACATTTCTCATTTCTCACCAATACAACAAGATTCATACAAACATACATTGAGATTTCTCCTAGGAGTACTTAGTAGACAACTTCAGCAGTGAAGTGAATATCTATTTTTCATTGACCAATAAATGTGAAAATCAGTGAATACTTTTTCTACTTACCAAAAATAAATGGCTAAAAATTGGGAATTTGGGGGTAATTGATTTTAGTAAAAAAATTATATGATTGAGTTGTCTCTTTGCAACTTAGAATTTTAAACTAGAAAATTAAACAAGCTTGTTATCATAAACAGGAAGAACTTGTAGATTGCGAGCAAATTTCTACTTGAGCCCATAAAAACAAACCCTAGAAAAATTAATTCATGCATACCTTTCTTTCTTTCCTTCTTCATGCTTTTGATGAACCGAAATCGACACTTTTGATTGAGGTAGAGTGCAAGAGATATCTCAAGTTCTTGGTAGATTTCCTCCACAAATGTGTTTGGTCGCTCAATGAGACCGAGGTTTGCAGCGTTTCACCCAAAGAAAAGCTAGGTTGAAGATGAGCGAGATCTTTGGTTTGTAAGGTGAGGGGTAGTTTTGTCTTGCCAAACAAATTTTACAAGTATTACGTTCCGTGCCATCAAAAGTAATGTGTTCCCATTTATTGTAATTTTTTACTAAATTGTTTTATTTTAATCTCGTCCGTCCATATGTGTAAAATAACGGTCCAAAATTGCTCGCAATTTTCACCCTATCAAAAAAATCCACCCCTGCTCGTGACTCGTATTCTTTATATCATTTTCTGTTGTATTCATCATATATTAAAGTGATATTCATTATCATATTAAAAGATATTCTCGATTATTACGCTTTGTTGTAAATACCATGTGCGTTTGATTATTTTTTGTTGTAATTACCATATTTGATATTTTGTGAGTGATATTTATTGTAATAAAAAATACATTCACAAAATTAGCTATTAATATTTATGTATTTGAATTATGACATTCTTGCCATTAAAAATGATACATATTATTTTTTTTGAGATATTTTATGTATTATTATGAATATTTATCTACTCTATATTTTATTTGAAGGTAGCAAATGGTCGAAAAATATCGAAGGAAGTTGATGAAGATGAAGTCTACATAAGGGCAATGAATTATGATTATATAATTTTTTTATTCATGAGATTTGTACTTGGGTGATCATATTCATTATGTTAGCTAGTTATATTCATGTAACTAGGTGATTGTATTCACTATATTAGTTAGTGATAGTCATGTAACTAGGTGGTCATATTCGCCACATTATTAGTGATATTCATGTAATTGGGTGATCATATTCACCGTATTAACTAATGGTATTCATGTAATTGATTGGAGATATTATTAACATTATATGATGAAATTATGTACCTATCAGATTCAAGTTGTATGTATTGTTATGTTAATATTCATAATTTTATATAGAAATACGTACTCATTGAAATTGACATGGTTGTCAGTATTATAATGAGATTTTACCATTACTTGTGCTGATCATATTCATTATAACAAAAATAGATATTCATTATTTATTATATTGGTATTCATTTGGCATACTACGAAAATAGATATTCATTAAATATCACGTTGGTATTCATTTTACAGGTTGCTAGAATGGAGATAAAATATTTAATTGGATATAAATTTATTTAAAATATAGGGTAGCAAAAATAAGAAATTATATCAATGAGTTTGGTTCAAATGAAACAAACACTTATCCTAAAACGTGAAATGAATGTACTTTTCCTAGTTAGTAGTGCACTTTTCATACAAAAGTGCATTGCAAAATACAAAAAGTGTAGTATGAAGAAAATGCACTACAAAAAGTACGAAAAGTGCACTACAAAGTGCGAAAAGTGCAAATGCGAAAAAATACACTCTGAAATAGGAAAAGTGCAGTATGAACTAGGAAAAGTGCATTCGTTTCAAGATAAGAGTTCGTTTCAGGATAAAAGTTCGTTTCATGATAAGAGTTTGCGTTTCATTTGAACCAAACTCTTATATCAATGGCCCAATTTATTTATTCCCAAATTCTCTATTTTTTTTATAAAAAAAACCAATCTTATATTTTTTTAGGAAACTACTCCTTTATTTTAGGAAACTACCCAAATTAAAATCTCCTAATTTCGATCTTATATTTTTTTTCCTCTATTTTTGTAATTATAAATCAAAAAATCTGACCTCTCATTTTATCCAATCCTACGTTCCAAATTTACACTCACTTTCTACCACAATTACCTTTCTACCGGAAACTCCCTCAAAGAATAATTTAGTGTAAAAGCCTAATTTGTTATTGAAGTAAAAAGGGTTTATATACACACTAGCCTACAAACTAGGAAAGAATAATAACAGTACATAATTACGGGATACTCGTAATATACAATATCCACTAATTTATAATATCCGCTAATAAACTAAAACAATAACAACTACGCATTGTATTATGCTAAATTTCTTGACGGTACATTCTATGTTTCCGCTTCTACACGTTGTTTCAAGGTCCCTAATAGTACACAAGGCCTTCGTGTGCTTAGAAATATGCTTATTTGTTTAATGCCAACTACTTTCTCCTTCTGCTGTGCATGTGTGTGGTTTACAATACAAGGTTTTGAAAATATTCACATCAAATGATTCAAAATCAGTCACTTTTCAGTCCTATATAATAAGTATTGATATATGTTGTGATGTTTGCTTTTCCATTTTTATTGTTTTTAACTTAGCGAGCATATATGCTTGTTCATAGGTATTCTTTACTTTTAACTTTAACAAAATTTGTAACCATAAATAATTAATTAAAAAAAACTTTTTCTAAACCCTAAAGAGTAAAGATAATTCTAGATAATATTGATTAATTTTTTTAAAAAGGTTTCCTATCCTTAACAAGATAATCTTAACCACTTTTAATTTAATTTTTTAAATATTTGGCATAAATTTCTCTAAATTAACAAACATATCTTCATTGTAACCAAAATTAAACAAAAGTATCATTTTAGGTTATATATATTTATCTTGAGAAACTTCTACAAAGATTTCAAAAATAATTAACAAAATCCAAATAATCACGTACTTATCTATTATATTCATTTAAAATATTTTTTTCTAATAATATACAGATTTCACAATAATATTTAAAGATTGCACAATTGTACATAAATAGAATGTCTCGCCTAAATAATTTACATCATCTCCATTCTCTGCTTTTTTGTCTACACCATCGCTGCATATTTTGGATTTTCTTCTATCTACTATTTGTGCTTTTATTGACATAAACTTGATTACTTCATTAGGTTTGCTCATTCTTAAATGCGTATACCAAATCTCTCTCTATATATACTTTTTTCTATAATTTCGAGTGTTGAATTTAATTACGAAATTGTATTCACTCTAATTTTACTGTTTAATGGGCAAATTGAAAAATTTAAAGATTACATTCTATTTTGGGTCTTAATATATACAAATTGATTAATTGTATTGATTCTAATTTCACTGTTTTATGTTCATCTCTAAATTTTTAAGTGTGTTGGGTATAATTTTAAAGTAATCTTTCAAGGAGTTTATAACAGCATAATTTGGTGATAAAGTATCTTATACTTTCATTGTTTTGATTTTTGTGCCTTGATGGGTGCTAATGTAGGGATTATAAAAACTATTAAAGTTGGTTACTATTGATGTCCAAAACATACTTTATATAATGAGAAGAATAACCCTCCAAAAAAAAGTACCCTGACTTTTTGTCATTGTTTTTTTTATATTTTACATCATGCTATATTTAATGTAAATATTAATTTTATATATAATTCTAATTTTTTATTGGTTTTGATTAGTTTGCGCTTATCTTACAGGTTTCATCACTGGAGCGCAACAGAGGAATTATAATGCACATTTTTCATTTAGTTAACTATATTGATTGAAATTTAGGAGCATCTACATGTGCTAACAAATGGATTACTATTTCTTCAAAACATGCATTGTTCTTTCTTCTATATTAACTTGATGAATAAAATATTGGATTCTTTTTCACATCCATCCTTCTCTTTCAAAAAATGCATTTTGCTAAGCTCATAAACGTATTTATAGTTATATACATATATATATATATATTAAACATTATAGTAATCTCGTGCAGAGCACGAGTATTAAACTAGTTTATGCTTATTTGTATAATGCCAACTACTTTCCCCTTCCGCTGTGCATGTGTGTGGTTTACAATACAAGGCTTTGAAAATATTCGCATCAAATGATTCAAAATCAGTCACTTTTCAGTCTTATATAATAAGTATTCGTATATGTTGTGGTGCTTGCTTTTCCATTTTTATTGTTTTTAACTTAGCGAGCATATATGCTTCTTCATAGGTTTTTTTTTAGAGTGGAGATGATATATAACTATTCTTATTAACGGTTTTTCTATTGTCATTAGGGCATAGGTTAAGAGTACTAGATTTAGAAACTAAAATCCTATTAAAAAAATTAATAAATCCTATCAAAAAAATTCAAAATAACTTTAAATAATAAAATTTAACAAATAAATTTAATAAATTAATAAGGGCATAATTTAGAAAAATCGTTATACTAAAAGGATATGGTAACTCAGTGAACTATGACATGGGAGTTCCTCTACTTTTGTTTTTGGTAGAAAGAGTTCGTCTACTTAATGATGTTTTTCAGTCTATGTAATCTACAATCAACGCTAATATGAAGGTAACTTTTATTAATAATATATTCGTATTCTTTTGTTTAGCAATTCTTTTGAGATTATGCAAATTGGAACCGCTACACATCAAGAAGGCATTTTTAGGCATGTCAAGTTCAATTTATTTATTAAAAACAACTAGTTGAATTCCCGTCTAGTTGTTTCCCGTGATATTCACGGGGTGATTTTACTAAAGATTTACAATAATCTGATATTAATATATAATTTAAAATACTTATATTATACAACAATAAAATTATGTAATTTATAAAAAAAACTTTCAAATCGTGCTATATTTTAATTGAATATATTTAAAATTATGTTAATTTCACTTCAATTTAAATTTTTTTATTTTTTGTTAAAATACTAATATGCATAAAACAATCAATTTCATAAAATATTTATTAAGGTTATGTATTTGAGTTCATATCTTTTACTTTGTAATTAATATAATAATGTTTAAAATATGGAGAACCTTAATACAAAGATTAGTATAGAAGATAATACAAAGAAAAGAAAAAAGAAAAAATAATAAAATGCTATAACTTAAAGGTAATTACAATAGGATATCTAGTAAGGATAATATAACTTATTAAAATATTTATTACAATAGTTTTTAATGTTAATTTATTCAAATTTAGGTAGACATATCAATGTATGCTAAAATATATCATAAATATTATAAATAATTTATTATATTGCAAAATATCAACATATAGATAAAAAAAAATATATACTTGGAGTGCAAGATTTGTTAAAAGATGAATCAAATTTTATTATGTACAAAATTAATATAAAAAATATTAGCATATAGATCAAATTTTGTTAAAAGATATGCATAAAATTAATATAGAAAATATCAACATATAGAAAGATCAAGTTATTATAATATAAAAAGATTAGATGTATAGAAAAAATAATATAAGTTATTATTAAAAAAACTTGACATTATTTTATTCAAGAAATGCTACACGGTGTAATTTTTTCAATAGATATGATTTCTACTTTATAATATATTAGGTAGATTAGTATTACTATCTGATACTTTATTTTCCATATAAAGTAGGCCATGCTAGAATGGCCTACACTAAGAGGTGCTTGAGGGGGGCAGGCCAATCATGTGTATTTGCATGTTAAAACGGTCAAAACCAGCACTAACAAAAAATAGTTAACTTAATTTGTTTGAAACTAATATCATGTTGTTAGTCTCCAATTTTGTGTGATGATGTACTTGACCATGCTAATGGATGAAATATATTCAAATTGGTTTTGTGAGATGTTGCATTTCATCAATGTGTAGATGAAGAATTTTACTTGTGTTTATAAATGAAAAGTGATTGAAATTGTGTTCTTACCCTTCTATTTTTTTGGGACGGTGTTGGGAACTCATGTTTCGCGATTTCGGAACAACGATATTGTCTCCAGTTTTGATAATGACAAACATCATATAGGAACTAACGTTTTATACTCAATTATTTTAAGGAAACTTCAGGTTTGACAAGACTCTCCTAGAAGGAACTCAAGAGTGCATAACAAAGCCTAAATGAAAGAAATCAAGTTCCTATCAAAGGAACTCAAGAGAGAGTAGTTCCCAACTAATGGGAACTCACATGTGATAGACCGTTCAATGCAGATCGCTGAAGGGTTTTAGATGCGTATAAGCGGAATTTCAGAACCAATTTCATGCACCTAAACATGGATCTAAAGCATTCTTGATTAGAGACAAAATTAGGGTTAGTAGAATACCTCTTGATGCGTGATTAGGGTTCTTCCTTCGAGAGAAAAAGCCTCAATTGTGACTTCTCTAATTAGTCCACACGAGTACGGGATCGGGATCTCCTTCGCTTCCGATTGCTAGATCGAAGTGCCAAAGACTAGAAAAAGTTGGAAGAAGAGAGCTTTTCTTTTCTTACGTAAAACTTATGAAAACCCTAGATCTCTTCTTCCCTTTAAAGACCTTATATATTTATTTCCCCAAATAAATATATCCTTTTAATTCTCAATAATATCCAACATATTTATTGATAATTAACTCTTTTCTTATTGGACTAAAACCCTATGTTTGACAAAGACTTTCAGCCCGCTGATCCAGCCCGTTAACTGAATGTGTGTGACCTCATAGGACCCATTTATAATAGCTATGGATTGAACTATTTAACTCATTAATCGTAGTTGGTTTCAAGCAAAACACTACGACTCCTAAAATAAACGGATTGAATCTCTCTATCAATCGTCCTATTTCATGTTCGGTAATTGCAACTTTTATTAAAGGACACAATTCCTTCAATCTCCCACTCGTCCTTGAAAACAAGTGTGCAATTTTAAGATACCTTTATCTCTTAATGTCTTACTTGATGATATGGTGACATTCATATCTCTCGTCAAATATGTTTCTTGAATACTTGAGTTTGAACTATCAAATAACGAATGATTACAATTAATCCATTCGAGCATGGCCATGCATTTTCTAGTTCTAGCTCTTCAAGTGGCCTAGACACCATTCCTTTTCATGCATCAATGTATACATGAATAAGGAGGACTTTTCCAATCTTTTATGACTATGGCTCCCACTCAACTTTTGGCAATCCTAATAATTGCTTTTATAACCCCCTTTTACGAAGAGCGTTCAACAATATCAAAGACATACCAATCATCAACTAGAAAACATAACATACTCATGTTTAAGGAATCCACCAAACATGGTTCACCTTAAAAACTCTACAATCCCTTTTGGAGATTCTTAAGGTTGGTCTGTCCAATATGTATCATCCATACATATCTATGTAATTGACTAGACATCTCTATGTCCCTATAGCACATGAAACCTTGAGCTATCATTCAATGTACAATATAGCTATAAATGAAATCATCTATGTCCTATTTGATGACTTAAACTATGGACGTGCAATAATTCATAACTGTAGTACACTTAATGGGGTTTCATTCACCAAAACACTTAAGGTGAGCCCATTTACGAACTATGAATTATTCAGACATATTATTCAATATTAATTAATATAATATATAAATAAATTAAAATAAAATATCATATTTTATCATAAAGTCAAACATAAACAAGAGTCCAACACTCTAAGCAGGAATAATGTAATACAAAGCAATCTTACAACCATTCACCAATGTGTTTGATACCCTTAGCCCTAGTATGACTATAATGCTTAGCCCTAGGCATAGGCTTAGTCAAAGGATCTACAATATTGTCTTCTGTATGCACCTTACACATCTTGATGTTACCTTCAGCAACTATGTGTCGAATAAGATGATACTTCCTCATAACATGTCTAGATTTGGAGTTTGAACTTGGTTCCTTGGCTTGGGCTATGGCACCATTGTTATCATAATAGATGTCAATAGGCCTATAAATACTAGGAGCAATGCCAAGCTCGTCTAGAAACTTCCTTATCCAAACAACCTCTTTCGCAGCTTCACTAGCAGCGATATACTCGGCCTCAGTCGTAGAATCAACTACTGTATCTCCCTTAGAGCTCTTCCAGCTCACGGCTCCTCCATTAAGGATGAAGAGATATCCCAATTGAGACTCAAAGCCATCTCGGTCAGTTTGGAAGCTAGCATCAGTATATCCTTTAACGACTAAATTGTCATCACCCCCATATACTAAGAAATCATCCTTGGTTCTTCTCAAGTACTTTAGGATGTTCTCAGCCGCACACCAATGTGCCTCTCCTGGATTTGATTGATATCTGCTACACATGCTCAAAGCAAATGCAACATCAGGACGTGTACATACCATGGCATACATGATAGATCCTATAGCAGAAGCATAAGGAATCTTACTCATTTTATCAAGCTCAACAGGTGTTCTAGGACATTGCTTCTTGCTTAGATTTATGCCATGTTGTATGGGCAAAAACCCCTTCTTGGAATTCTGCATATTGAATCTGTCAAGAACCTTATCTATATAAGTTCCTTGACATAATCCAAGCAATCTCTTAGATCTATCCCTATAGATTTTTATTCCAAGTATGTACTCTGCCTCTCCCAAGTCTTTCATTGAGAAACATTTCTTCAGTCATTCCTTAACGGACTCTAGCATCGGAATGTCATTCCCAATAAGCAGTATGTCATCCACATACAAGACTAAGAGAGTCACCTTACT
The DNA here is from genome assembly GCA_964016875.1 of Fallopia convolvulus. Classification (NCBI taxonomy): domain Eukaryota; kingdom Viridiplantae; phylum Streptophyta; class Magnoliopsida; order Caryophyllales; family Polygonaceae; genus Fallopia; species Fallopia convolvulus. The sequence continues at coordinate 36,385,523 of OZ024724.1, read as the reverse complement.
CCCACTAAACTTCTTGTATACACAAGGATCTTCTTCACACTTGATGAAATCAAACTCTTTGATCTTTTCATCAAAATGAAGATTCCAACTCCTAGATGCTTGCTTAAGCCCATAGATAGATCTCTTAAGCTTACACACCTTCCCAACATGATCTGGATCCTCAAAACCCTCTGGTTGTGTCATATACACATCCTCTTCCAAAATACCATTAAAAACGGTTTTAACATCCATTTGCCAAATCTCATAATCATAATAAGTGGCAATAGCTAGGATTATCCTTATGGATCTAATCATGACAACTGGTGAAAATGTTTCATCATAGTCAATACCATGAATCTATTTAAAACCTTTAGCAACTAATCTTGCTTTGTATACAGATACATTTCCATTTTTGTCAGTCTTAAGTTTGAAAACCCATTTGCATCCAATGGGTTTTACCCCATCTGGCAAATCTGTCAAGTCCCAAATGTGATTTTCAAACATGGAATCCATTTCAGATTTCACGGCCTCAAGCCATTTCTTGGAGTCTGGACCCGTCGTTGCTTGTTTATAGGTAGCAGGCTCACCATGTTCTAACATTAGAACATCAAGGCTTTCGGTCAAGATGAAATCATCATATCGTCTTGGCTGAAACCTTTGCCTGTTTGATCTACGTAGGAGTTCAACTGGATCAACAACTAGGATTTCAATATTTTCCACAACTATTTGTGGATCTGCTTCTTGAGGAATTTGTTTAGGTTCTTGGATATCATCAGATCCTTGGCCTTCAAACAAATCCATCTCATCCTCGACATCAACTATGTCATCCTGTTGTTGTGTTTGTTGTTTGTCATCAAGAACCGGTTCAAGATGAATATTTCTCCCACTTGACTTTTTGGAAATAAACTCTCTTTCCAAAAAGACATTATCCCTTGCAACAAACACCTTTTGTGCAGTGGGATTGTAGAAATAATATCCAAAACTACCTTTAGGATATCCTATAAAATAGCATTTGTCTGATTTAGGTGCAAGCTTATCAGTTTGTAAATGCTTTACATAAGCTTCACACCCCCATATTTTCAGAAAAGACAACTTTGGAACTTTTCCAGTCCATATCTCATATGGGGTCTTGTCTACAATCCTTGATGGAGTCCTGTTTAGTGTAAATACAGCAGTCGTGAGTGCATATCGCCAAAAGGATACCAGAAGGTCAAAAAAACTCATCATAGATCGAACCATGTCCAACAAGGTCCTATTTCTTCTTTCAGACACACCATTCAATTGTGGTGTCCCTGGAGTAGACAATTGTGTTACAATCCCACAATTTTTCAAATGATGATCAAATTCATGGCTTAAGTATTCACCACCACGATCGGATCGAAGTGCTTTTATCCTTTTGTCAGTTTGAGTCTCTACTTCATTTTGGAATTCCTTGAACTTTTCAAAGGCTTCAGATTTATGTGACATAAGATAAATATACCCATATCTGCTCATGTCATCAGTAAATGTAATGAAATATCTATAACCACCTCTAGCTTCTGTACTCATTGGCCCACATACATCAGTATGTATTATGGCCAAAAGTTCATTAGCTCTTTCATTTGTTCCTTTGAAAGGTGACCTTGTCATCTTGCCCATCAAGCATGATTCACATAAATCAATAGATTCACAATCCATATCTTTTAGAATTCCATCTGTATGGAGCTTCTTCATGCGATTCAAGCTAATATGACCTAAACGATAATGCCATAGATAGGACTCACTCAAACAATTTGATTTTTGCCTTTTAGTATTAATGTTATACGATTCTGATTTGAGATCTAATACAAAAAGTCCATTAACCATTGGAGCACAAACATAGAAGATTCCATTCTTAAAAACAGACATAATTCCATTCTTAATATCAAACTCAAATCCTTCAGAATGTGAACTTGAAACTGAAACAAGGTTTTTAGTAATAGTAGGAACAAAATAACAATTACTTAGTTCCAAAACTAAACCAGAAGGTAAAAATAAACTAAAATCTCCTACGGTAAGCACAACAACCCTTGCTCCATTTCCAACGCGTAGGTCTATTTCTCCTTTCTCCAACTGCCTCCTACTTCTTAGTCCCTGCACATTCGAAATAATGTGAGAACCACATCCGGTATCTAATACCCAAGTAGTAGCATTGGTTGTTAAAATTTCAATAACATTAATACCTGAACTCATAGTTCTATTCTTCTTGTCCTCCAAGTACTTGGGACAATTCCTCTTCCAGCGTCCTTTAGCCTTGCAGTAGAAGCAATCATGGTCGCTAGCCACCTTTGGCTTGTCACCTCCGTTGGGTAAAGCAACTTGCTTGCCTTTCCCTTGGAATCGGGGTTGCTAGCACTTTATCACGTCCTTCGGACCTGAGAACTATTCTCAGATTATGTTCCCAATCAAGAAAGTTTGCTCCATTGAGCTTGTTCTTCTCAACAATTGAGCGCAAGGTGAATTTAAAATTATCGCTAGACATGCTTTCTACAAAAAGAAATAACAAACAAAAGTTCATGTTTGACATGCAAATACTTAATATTAAACATGCTTTAAAACAAGTAAATGCACATTTCATTCAAATAAACAATTTATGTTTCCGGTGAATAAAATGATTCCAAGATCCTATTCCAGACAAGACTCAACGTACTTTTGCACTGCCTTTAGTCTTGTGTGTTCTAGGTAAGTAACAATTACTAATTATAACTCCTTATAACTTTTGGTTAATGGTCCACATCCAATGTAGGATCCACTACCATGTCTCAAGATCCAAAACTTTGCCTTTTGGTCTCTTGTTGGGTACAACCATATCAAGGCTTATGAACCCACGTATAGATCCACCCTCACTAGTTTAATGTTTAAGAAGGACACCCTCGCTTTTGTGAAGCCCATCCAACCAAAACCAAAAAACGTCATGGGTTATGATATGGAAAGACATTGCCCCAATATTCATTTGGCAACTTAAGCATGCAATGGCTATTTATTACTAGTGACAAAAACATAATAAATAACTTATGCAAAACTTAAACAATTCATCTCATGAAAATCATATTATAAAACATTCACATGCAAGAATTAAAATCATATTATAAAACAAGCATGTAACTATTAGAAAATTCATCTCATGAAAACTAACATAAAAAACTTGATTCAAAAGAAATTAATATATAATATTAATCAAAATTAATCATCAATGTGCATATAATTGGACAAAAATTGTATGATCAAGATATAATATCAAATATTTTATTTTATTTTAGTGGGATTTCCTAACTCCTTAGGGAACTTTATATCGGATCATGATCTAATCATGACCCAAAACAAACATAAGACAAAAGATAATATTACTAATTAATTTATCAATTGTAATATGTGATATGCATAAGATCAAAACAAAACAAAAACTTATCTTACGAAAATCAATTTCACGTAATAAGATAGGAGATGAAATAGAATTTCAATTTTTCATGTGTACGTACACTTTTCAGTTGATGTACTGATAATAAGATAGGAGACAAAAGATAATATTTCGTGTACTGAAATTTGTATGCCGATAAGTACTGAAAATTTTCCGTAACATACAAGTCAATTAATCACATGTACGTACGATTTCAATTCAAAAGAGGAAATCTAATTTCATGTATACAATTTCACGTGTACAATTGAAATCCAATTTCAATTCCGAGTGAATCATCGATTCGATTTAATCATATCCGTCCAAATAATTAAAATCTAAATTTCAAAAGCACAAAGAATTATATATCAGTTTCATCGATTTGAATCAAAAATTGCATCAAGAACAAAAACCTCAATCTTTGATCCAATCAAGATATGCTTAAGGCTCTGATACCACTGAAGGGTTTTAGATGCGTATAAGCAGAGTTTCAGAAACAATTTCTTGGACCTAAACATGTATCTAAAGCATTCTTGATTAGAGACAAAATTAGGGTTAGTAGAATACCTCTTGACGCGTGATTAGGGTTCTTCCTTCGAGAGAAAAAGCCTCAACTGTGACTTCTCTAATCAGTCCACACGAGTACGAGATCGGGATATCCTTTGCTTCCGATTGCTAGATCGAAGTGCCAAAGACTAGAAAAAGTTGAAAGAAGAGAGCTTTTCTTTTCTTACGTAAAACTTATGAAAACCCTAGATCTCTTCTTCCCTTTGGTGACAGCCTAACGCCTGTTCCCAAGCTCTAACTAATGCACTATGATTCAACAATTGGTATTAGAGCAGGCTTGCTCTAGATTTTTGTGTTAGCATCGCAGGTTTACAAAACGTTTCAGGAACTCACTCAAGTCGGACATGGTAACAACAAGCCTCCAAGGCTTGTGGCTGGAAGGTTCGAAAACTGGCAGGTCAAAATGAAAGATTGGATGCGGAGTCATGATTTTTAAGCATGGTGCTTTATCGAAGTTGGGAACTTCGAAGTCGATCCAACAATTCACAATGACTTCTTAAAATGGGGACAAAATGAGTGGAAGTTCATGGAGGCAAACTACAAGGCCAAAATGTACCTCAATAATGCTATGTCAGAAAAAGACAGTGACAGGGCGACAAACTTGGAAACTGCCAAGAAAATGTGGGAAGCCATCCAACAGATGCACGTCAACTGTTCTGAACACTGAGAAGACCATCAAATGAATGCTCGAAGGGAATTCTTCAGCTTTCATATGGAGATGGACGAATCAGTTGATAGCTATCATACCCGCTTCAAGGTCCTATGCACCAAATAGGCCGGACTTAGAATCACAAAGCAAGAAATCACTGACAATATGAAGGTCCAACAACTCTTCAATGGCCTAACCGAGAATGGGCAAACGAGAGGACAATGTTCGAAGAGAACCCAGAAAACAGAAATCTCATGCTTCACCATGTGTTTGGAAAACTCTTGGGTCATGAGAAGAGGAAACAAGACGACAAGGAGCAAGAAAGGGTACACAAAGGAATTGCACTAAAATTCGAGAAGATGCTAAAGTCGGTCTAGGAACGATATGAGGAGTCAAAAGAGGACGAAGGAGGAACTCGTTCTAGTCACCAAGGCACTCAGATCCTTCTACAAAAAGGGCAAGTTCAAGAAAAGCAATGCGAACACACAAAGGACTCAAAGTTCCCAAAGCAAGCCTACGGAGAAGGATCTCGCTGATGTCACCTGTTACAAGTGTTACAAAAAGGGGCACTTCACCAAAAACTATCTTTAGGGAACTGAGGACAGGAGACATGGGAAGAAGGCCTACATCGCAACTTGGAGCGATAATGAAGACGACGATCCTGAATCTTGGTCATCTCCAGACATGTGTAAAATGGCTATAGGAGAAACCACTGGGGAACAACCCAGTGAGGCAACTACTGAAACCATCCTTGATTCCTTGTCCAATTATGAAAAACTTGAGCTCTTAAAGCTATTATCTAGTTTTGTCAAAGATAACATTAAATTGCAAAAGAAACTAGATGATTCGGAACTCATAATGTTAAACTTGGTGGTCTTGAAACATGTTCCGATTGTGTGAAACTTGTTGATGAGCTTCAATCTTTCTTAGCTGACAGTTGTGCTCTTAAGGAGAAGATAGCCACTCTACAAAGTCAAAAGAATGAGTTCCTACAAAAACTGAGTGAAAACAAATTAAGTCTTGAAGCCTCTAGTTTCCAAACCAAATTCGTCCTTGTAAAATACGGGATTGGATATAAGCATGAGTGCCCAAATAATGGGAAGTCTTCTCTAACTGAAAAGGAGATAAATGAGTGTAGGGCCCTAGAACTTTAGTGTGAGAAATAAAAGAATGTCCATCTCGATGAGAAAATCCATGTTCTCGAGAGAGGGGTGAGTGGAAAAAGGGATTACTACACTGGGAATACCAGGCATAAAGTTTATAATTCTCGTCTAGATTATTGTTGAAATGGATCCATGAATTGCTTGTCTTGTGGGGTGTCAGATTTGATTTCTTACTTGAGGACAAGTAAGGTTTAATCTTGGGGGATTTTGATAGCATGCATTTAGACATAGTTTAGGAAATGTTTACTTTCATGTTTTGAGTCTTTTTAGCTTAGTTTTGAGTTAGTTTTATGTTTGTTTCGTTTGTTTTCTTTGTTCGGTATCTACTCTTCTGTTGTGTGGATTTCAGGCTATTCTGGATGGAGATTTAAGAATTTCAAGGATCAAATCTAAGAGGAGTGTTTCATGGAGCCTAAGTGATGAAGTATGGAGCTTACAAGTGGTTGCTCGGGGGCCAAGACGGAGCAAGAGCGGAAAAATGAAGAAAAGCCAGCCCAGCGAGTACGTGACCAAGTACGTGACCAAGTACGTGGCCGGGTTCTCAACTACCCGACCAAGTACGTGGCCGGGTTCAAGACCGGGTTCTCCAAAAGAACCACCGAATTTATGCAGTAACTTACCTGACCGGGTTCTTGCCCGGGTACTTGACCGGGTAGTTCCCCGTGTCGGGATTTGGGCCGACTTTGCATTATTTTTGTCTCTTAAAACACTATAACCCTAGTTTTTATAGAATGATTACGGAGGATTGTTTTTTGAGCCTCTGGAGATAGAACCCTAGTTGGAGATTATTGGAGATTTTTCTAGATCTATTGGATTGGAGTTTGAATCGATTTGAAGACAATTTGGTATGTTGTTCATTAAATTTGATTTGCTTTCCTCCCTTCTCATGTCTAGCTAATTCTCTTATTCTGAGGTTGGGTGAACCCAATGATGAAGTAGGTAGATCTAAATTGTGATGTTTGGTTGAATGGAAATTTGATTGTAGTTTGATTTAATCCTAGGTTGCTTTATGCCTTATTTGCTTTGCATATAGGATTCTTGTTATAATTTGAGACCGACAAGAGATAATCGTAACAGGATATTGATTTGATAAGTATCAAAAACGGTTCTGAATGAGATCCCTAGGTATTAAACTAGAGAGTTGTTTATGCGACAGCAACTTAATTTCTCTTGTGTGAATTTCAACTATCGTAGTAGTTCTAGGGTTGAATAATTCAAGCGGAACGCGACAGCGACCTTAAAAACATAGGTTGAAGCTCGGGGAAGTTCAAGGTGCAAAAACATAGGTTGAAGCTTGTAGATGAGCTTGATCCAGTCAGGGTGGGTACCAAAGACCCTCCTGACCCGAGCACTTGAAAGAAGATGGGAGGTCGAGCTAACGACCTTAAACAAGCGCTGCTTGGGAGGCAACCCAAGGTCAGTGTTTTCTTCTCACACTCTTTTATTTATACATTGGGGACAATGTAGTTTTAAGCGTGGGGGAGGGAAACATGTTTCATGCTAGTTAGATGCATATAGTTGCATGTTAGATTGCATTTGCATTGAAATTTTTTTTTAGAAAAATGTCAAAAATGAAAAAAAAATTTGCATTTTAGGAGTTATTAATTTCCCCTAAAGTAACAAGCCCCTTGTTCTTCATAATTCTTGAATGAAATCCTATCCCCCTAGACTTGCTTGAAGTGTTTGAAGTTTTGGTGATGTCTAGCAATGTTTATGAACTTGTTTGATGATTGAATGAGCATGTATATTCTTTGAGATTTTAGTTGACATTGAAATTCTAAACAAAAAGCCATGTGAGATTTTTGACCTTTCTAGGACTATTTTCTATTAAGAGTCCTCTCTTTTCATGTGTGATTCTCACTTTTGATTGCTTCCTCTAGAACTTGCATTAGACTCTTTTTCAAGATCGCTTTTATTACTTTTGTATGCAACTTTAAAATGATTGAGGCAGTATTTCTATGAGCCTATTATTCCCTATCCACCATTATATATGATCCTATTTTTGATAGCCCATGTTAGCCTTTATTGCCTATTTATTTGGAAAGCTCCACAAGATAATTCTGAGCCTAATGTAAGCCTGACCCATCCGGGAAATAGGAATTTTAGTGGATTTATAAGTGTGAGTTTGAGTCAAGCTTGGGGGATTCAAAAAAAAGGGTTGATGTTAAATATCAATGGTGTGGATGGAGTTTGATGTGATGAGAAAAATGAAATAAAAACAAAATGAGGAAAGAAAAGCTCATAAGCATAAAAAGAAAAAAAATTCTTTAGATGAGCAAAGTGTTTAAGTGCAAAGGTTGTGGGAAATAAAAAAAAATGGGTGAAAGAGAAGGTGAAGAATAAAATAAAAGAGAAAGTTTGGGAAAGAAGTGCGTTAAGCTTGGTTTTGGTGTTTTATTTAGGAATAATTTTTTTTCCCGGATTAGCACCACATGCCAAATTTTTATCCCCGCCAGAATTGTCTCACCCTAGCCTCATTACAACCTTATAAAAGACCTCATGATTATAGCTTGTATAAAAAGTCCCATGCGGTGGAGATTTAGATCGTTGTTGCAAGCTTATGGTAGCTAAGCTTTCAAAAGATGAGACTTGAGTGAAACACGTCCTATTCAAACACTTGAGAGAGAGCAAAAACACAATTGTCCTATGTGAGGTTTAGAATGGATATGTTGGCTTTATCTCTTTGATGTACAAATGCATGCTATGATTTCGGTTGTCATTCTTTGCTTCTATAATTCTCGTCTAGATTATTGTTGAAATGGATCCATGAATTGCTTGTCTTGTGGGGTGTCGGATTTGATTTCTTACTTGAGGACAAGTAAGGTTTAAGCTTGGGGGATTTTGATAGCATGCATTTAGACATAGTTTAGGAAATGTTTACTTTCATGTTTTGAGTCTTTTTAGCTTAGTTTTGAGTTAGTTTTATGTTTGTTTCGTTTGTTTTCTTTGTTCGGTATCTACTCTTCTGTTGTGTGGATTTCAGGCTATTCTGGATGGAGATTTAAGAATTTCAAGGATCAAATCTAAGAGGAGTGTTTCATGGAGCCTAAGTGATGAAGGATGGAGCTTACAAGTGGTTGCTCGGGGGCCAAGACGGAGCAAGAGCGGAAAAATGAAGAAAAGCCAGCCCAGCGAGTACGTGACCAAGTACGTGGCCGGGTTCTCAACTACCCGACCAAGTACATGGCCGGGTTCAAGACTGGGTTCTCCAAAAGAACCACCGAATTTATGCAGTAACTTACCCGACCGGGTTCTTGCCCGGGTACTTGACCGGGTAGTTCCCCGTGTCGGGATTTGGGCCGACTTTGCATTATTTTTGTCTCTTAAAACACTATAACCCTAGTTTTTATAGAATGATTGCGGAGGATTGTTTTTTGAGCCTTTGGAGATAGAAACCTAGTTGGAGATTATTGGAGATTTTTCTAGATCTATTGGATTGGAGTTTGAATCGATTTGAAGACAATTTGGTATGTTGTTCATTAAATTTGATTTGCTTTCCTCCCTTCTCATGTCTAGCTAATTCTCTTATTCTGAGGTTGGGTGAACCCAATGATGAAGTAGGTAGATCTAAATTGTGATGTTTGGTTGAATGGAAATTTGATTGTAGTTTGATTTAATCCTAGGTTGCTTTATGCCTTATTTGCTTTGCATATAGGATTCTTGTTATAATTTGAGACCGACAGGAGATAATCGTAACAGGATATTGATTTGATAAGTATCAAAAACGGTTCTGAATGAGATCCCTAGGTATTAAACTAGAGAGTTGTTTATGCGACAACAACTTAATTTCTCTTGTGTGAATTTCAACTATCGTAGTAGTTCTAGGGTTGAATAATTCAAGCGGAACGCGACAGCGAATGCTAGGTTATTTGTCTCTAGTCTCTAAAGAGCTTAAAGGGTCTAAAACTAATTAACCTTACGCGACAGCGATTGTTAGTTGAGTCTAGGCACATTCACATATTTTCTGAAAAGGGATTTGTGTTGGTTTTAGATAGTGAGTTTCTTCAAACGACATTCAAGTTGAAATCCAAATAAACATCATTTAAAATCTACTAAAACATTATTGTGGGGATCCTAATCTTGGAAGTTTTTCTCCACTGATATTCTTTTGTTATTCTTAATTACTCGTTAGCATTTACATTCAATCATAAACTCTTTTCTTACTTATTTGGCTTGATCTACTAGTTTGAATATCAATTAATACTACAAAGTTCCCTGAGTTCGACACCTTGATTACTACAACCAAACCGTATACTTGCGGTGTAGGAAAATAGCCTATCAAGTTTTTGGCGCCGTTGCCGGGGAACTTTTCAAGTATTGGTTGTGTTCCACAACCGGTAGATTAAGTCTTGTTTTATTTTTAATTTGTTTCTTTTTGGCTTTGGTTTCAGTTTGTTCTCCTTCTTATGAGAAGAACTCTGAGCGCTAGTGCACTAAACAACTACAATTCTGAACCTGAGCGTGCTTTTCATAGGAGACGAAGAGAGCAAAGGGAAGCTGAAGCCCAAGCTATGGAAGGCGATCAGGAAAATGCACAGCAACAACTGTTGTTGCAACAACAACGACAACTGAATGCTCAACCACCTATGACATTGGGTGATTATGTGTTGCCACGCCATCAAGGACCCACAGCTGGTGTGGTCCGACCTCCAATTCAGGCCAGGAATTTTGAGCTGAAGCCATCTCTGATTAATATGGTTCAGCAGAATCAGTTTGGAGGTCTACCTTCTGAGAATCCTCACCAACAGCTCAACACTTTTCTGGAGCTTATGGATACGGTGAAGATTCATGATGTTTCTGATGACGCGCTTTATTTGCGCACCTTCTCATTCTCTCTAAGAGACAGGGCTAAAGCATGGTTCAAGGCCCTACCTCGTGGCACTATCACTACATGGGATGAGTTGGCCAAAGCTTTCCTGACCAAGTATTTCCCACCTAAGAAGACTGCAGAGATGAGGAATCAGATCAGTTCATTTCAGATGAAGGATGGGGAATCTCTTTATGAAGGTTGGGAGAGGTTCAAGGAGCTCCTATTGCTATGTCCTCACCATGGAATAGACAAGTGGGTGCTTCTTCACACTTTTTACAATGCTGTTGACAACACCACCAGGCTGCTCATTGATGCCTCATCTGGAGGCACTATTATGAAGATGAATGTTAATAATGCTTGGGATCAGATTGACGACATTGCTCAACACACTCACTATTATAATGATGCTCGTTCTCTTCCAAGTTCTAAGAGATCAGCTGGGCTTTATGAGGTTGATTCAGAGACTTTGCACCAGGCACAGATTGAAGCCATGAAACAGGAGATCAAGCAGTTGAAATTAAAGATGAATGACTCTCCCATCTCTACTAATGGAAGTCCTTCTCAAGCTGTTTCAAATGGTGTGGTGTGTCAGTTTTGTGGAGCAGGTGATCACACTATATCATCCTGCCAATTATTTGCTTCTAAGGAGGAACCACATGAGGAGGAGGTGAGATACATGAATAACTTTGACAAGGGGCCTAGGAATGATCCCTACTCTAATTCCTACAACTCTGGTTGGAGAAATCATCCCAATTTCTCTTATGGGAACAATCAGCCACAACAGCGAGCGCTTCCTGGATTTCCACCAAGGGCCCCATTGAACCCGAATCAAGTTGCTCAACCTGCTCAGAAACCGGCTTGGGAGACTGCTATTGAGAGTCTTGCCAATTCCATGAAGACGCTAACAGAAGAAGTGCGAGCTCAAGGCAAAAATTTGAAGATCATAGAACAACAAGTGGCTTAACAAGCTTTGAATGTTCCTAGACCTCCTGGTCAATTGCCTGGGCAACCTGAAGTCAATCCTAAGGAGCAATGTCGGGCTGTCATTCTAAGGAGTGGAAAAGAGCTTGAAGAGCTCTCATTGGTGAAAAATGGAGTTGAAGAAAAGACAACGAATAAGCCATCTAATGATGAAGAACCTAAATATGTTGCTCCCCCACCTTACAAACCACCTTTACCTTTCCCACAAAGGAAGATTCAGGTGGTGCAAGAGCAACTATTTGGAAAATTCATGAGTATGATAAAGAAGCTCCACATTGACATTCCTTTCATCGATGTCCTCACTCAAATGCCTACATATGCAAAATTCTTGAAGGATATTCTATGCAAAAAGAGGAGGATTGAAGACTATGAGACAGTCGCCTTGGTGATGGATCAAGTTGAGAAGATGCCAAGAAAGCTAAAAGATCCAGGCGAGTTCTTTATCCCTGCTGGTTTTGGTTCTCTTCAATTTGATTGCCTTTGTGATCTTGGTTCTAGTGTCAATATCATGCCCTTGTCAATTTGCAAAAATCTGAATTTGGGTGATCCTATTCCAACCAAGATGCGTCTTATCATGGCTGATAATTCAGTCACTCATCCTGTGGGCATTATTGAGAATTTTCCAGTGAAAGTGGGCAAGTTCTTTATACCAGGAGATTTTGTGATCCTTGATATGGAGGTGATGAATGACAAGACTCCTATCATCTTTGGGAGACCCTTTTTAGCCACTGATGGAGCTAACATTGATGTTAGGAATGAAAAGATCTCACTCACTATAAGGGAAGAGAAGATAGAGTATGAATATTTCAAAGATAACTTCCTTAAAGTGGACAATAATCCTCCACAAGAGACTGTCAAAGTAGCTTGTTGTACTATTAAAGTGAAGCTGGCTAATGAGGAGATTCAATCTGATATTGCTCAACCTTCTCAAGAAACCTTAGAAGTTAAAAGCCTCATGGATGGTAGTATCGCTGAGGATATAAAGGGTAGGGATCACAAGAAAAAGAACAAGGCCCGAGCAAAAGCTGAGATTAAAAAAGGAGACAAGGTGAAGTTATTTCATGAAAGATCCAATATGTTTCCTGGGAGCAAAGGAACAAGATGGTCGGGGCCATACATAGTAACTCGAGTTTTAAAAGAAGGAGGAACTGAGCTTTGGCATAAAAACTCGGGGAAGTTCAAGGTGCAAAAACATAGGTTGAAGCTTGTAGATGAGCTTGATCCAGTCAGGGTGGGTACCAAAGACCCTCCTGACCCGAGCACTTGAAAGAAGATGGGAGGTCGAGCTAACGACCTTAAACAAGCGCTGCTTGGGAGGCAACCCAAGGTCAGTGTTTTCTTCTCACACTCTTTTATTTATACATTGGGGACAATGTAGTTTTAAGCGTGGGGGAGGGAAACATGTTTCATGCTAGTTAGATGCATATAGTTGCATGTTAGATTGCATTTGCATTGAAATTTTTTTTTAGAAAAATGTCAAAAATGAAAAAAAAAAAATTGCATTTTAGGAGTTATTAATTTCCCCTAAAGTAACAAGCCCCTTGTTCTTCATAATTCTTGAATGAAATCCTATCCCCCTAGACTTGCTTGAAGTGTTTGAAGTTTTGGTGATGTCTAGCAATGTTTATGAACTTGTTTGATGATTGAATGAGCATGTATATTCTTTGAGATTTTAGTTGACATTGAAATTCTAAACAAAAAGCCATGTGAGATTTTTGACCTTTCTAGGACTATTTTCTATTAAGAGTCCTCTCTTTTCATGTGTGATTCTCACTTTTGATTGCTTCCTCTAGAACTTGCATTAGACTCTTTTTCAAGATCGCTTTTATTACTTTTGTATGCAACTTTAAAATGATTGAGGCAGTATTTCTATGAGCCTATTATTCCCTATCCACCATTATATATGATCCTATTTTTGATAGCCCATGTTAGCCTTTATTGCCTATTTATTTGGAAAGCTCCACAAGATAATTCTGAGCCTAATGTAAGCCTGACCCATCCGGGAAATAGGAATTTTAGTGGATTTATAAGTGTGAGTTTGAGTCAAGCTTGGGGGATTCAAAAAAAAGGGTTGATGTTAAATATCAATGGTGTGGATGGAGTTTGATGTGATGAGAAAAATGAAATAAAAACAAAATGAGGAAAGAAAAGCTCATAAGCATAAAAAGAAAAAAAATTCTTTAGATGAGCAAAGTGTTTAAGTGCAAAGGTTGTGGGAAATAAAAAAAAATGGGTGAAAGAGAAGGTGAAGAATAAAATAAAAGAGAAAGTTTGGGAAAGAAGTGCGTTAAGCTTGGTTTTGGTGTTTTATTTAGGAATAATTTTTTTTCCCGGATTAGCACCACATGCCAAATTTTTATCCCCGCCAGAATTGTCTCACCCTAGCCTCATTACAACCTTATAAAAGACCTCATGATTATAGCTTGTATAAAAAGTCCCATGCGGTGGAGATTTAGATCGTTGTTGCAAGCTTATGGTAGCTAAGCTTTCAAAAGATGAGACTTGAGTGAAACACGTCCTATTCAAACACTTGAGAGAGAGCAAAAACACAATTGTCCTATGTGAGGTTTAGAATGGATATGTTGGCTTTATCTCTTTGATGTACAAATGCATGCTATGATTTCGGTTGTCATTCTTTGCTTCTATAATTCTCGTCTAGATTATTGTTGAAATGGATCCATGAATTGCTTGTCTTGTGGGGTGTCGGATTTGATTTCTTACTTGAGGACAAGTAAGGTTTAAGCTTGGGGGATTTTGATAGCATGCATTTAGACATAGTTTAGGAAATGTTTACTTTCATGTTTTGAGTCTTTTTAGCTTAGTTTTGAGTTAGTTTTATGTTTGTTTCGTTTGTTTTCTTTGTTCGGTATCTACTCTTCTGTTGTGTGGATTTCAGGCTATTCTGGATGGAGATTTAAGAATTTCAAGGATCAAATCTAAGAGGAGTGTTTCATGGAGCCTAAGTGATGAAGGATGGAGCTTACAAGTGGTTGCTCGGGGGCCAAGACGGAGCAAGAGCGGAAAAATGAAGAAAAGCCAGCCCAGCGAGTACGTGACCAAGTACGTGGCCGGGTTCTCAACTACCCGACCAAGTACATGGCCGGGTTCAAGACTGGGTTCTCCAAAAGAACCACCGAATTTATGCAGTAACTTACCCGACCGGGTTCTTGCCCGGGTACTTGACCGGGTAGTTCCCCGTGTCGGGATTTGGGCCGACTTTGCATTATTTTTGTCTCTTAAAACACTATAACCCTAGTTTTTATAGAATGATTGCGGAGGATTGTTTTTTGAGCCTTTGGAGATAGAAACCTAGTTGGAGATTATTGGAGATTTTTCTAGATCTATTGGATTGGAGTTTGAATCGATTTGAAGACAATTTGGTATGTTGTTCATTAAATTTGATTTGCTTTCCTCCCTTCTCATGTCTAGCTAATTCTCTTATTCTGAGGTTGGGTGAACCCAATGATGAAGTAGGTAGATCTAAATTGTGATGTTTGGTTGAATGGAAATTTGATTGTAGTTTGATTTAATCCTAGGTTGCTTTATGCCTTATTTGCTTTGCATATAGGATTCTTGTTATAATTTGAGACCGACAGGAGATAATCGTAACAGGATATTGATTTGATAAGTATCAAAAACGGTTCTGAATGAGATCCCTAGGTATTAAACTAGAGAGTTGTTTATGCGACAACAACTTAATTTCTCTTGTGTGAATTTCAACTATCGTAGTAGTTCTAGGGTTGAATAATTCAAGCGGAACGCGACAGCGAATGCTAGGTTATTTGTCTCTAGTCTCTAAAGAGCTTAAAGGGTCTAAAACTAATTAACCTTACGCGACAACGATTGTTAGTTGAGTCTAGGCACATTCACATATTTTCTGAAAAGGGATTTGTGTTGGTTTTAGATAGTGAGTTTCTTCAAATGACATTCAAGTTGAAATCCAAATAAACATCATTTAAAATCTACTAAAACATTATTGTGGGGATCCTAATCTTGGAAGTTTTTCTCCACTGATATTCTTTTGTTATTCTTAATTACTCGTTAGCATTTACATTCAATCATAAACTCTTTTCTTACTTATTTGGCTTGATCTACTAGTTTGAATATCAATTAATACTACAAAGTTCCCTGAGTTCGACACCTTGATTACTACAACCAAACCGTATACTTGCGGTGTAGGAAAATAGCCTATCAAGTACTACAAAACTTGCTGGAATTGTGGTGCTCATGAGCACTACAAGGAAACCTATCCCAAGAGGAAATCTCAGGCTCAAAAGAGTCACAAAATTTGGAACATGAAAAACCATAATATCAAGCAACATGCTAGAGATCCTATTCTTGGGAACCATCCTAGGAACTTCAATCATTACACTAGGAACTCTTGTGACATTAACGTTGTTGAATATGCTCTGTTTGAAACTATGTTTCCCTGTAAGGAACCAGGCAAGAGCCATCTTGCCTGGGTCACCAAAAACTAATTCTCTTTATAGGTGGTAGTGAGGCGGAACAACACATGGGTCATAGACAGTGTTTGTTCCAACCATATATCTGGGAACAAAGACAACCTCACCTCACTCTCACACAAGCCGAAGGAGGTCATGTATCATTTGGCAATAAGAATAAAGGGGAAATCATATGAACAAGGGAAGTATTGCTAATCAAGTCAATCAAGATAAGCAATGTCAATCTAGCGAAGGATCTGAGATACAACCTCCTAATTGTATCCCAGATATATGACCAAGGGAACAACGTGGTCACCTTTGACTCAAAAGAGTGCCTAGTTATTAACAAGAAAAAAAATCATTCTCAGAGGGAAGAGGTCCAACAATGTATATGTGGTAGATACAAATTTTGAGTCACGAAGAAAATTGTGCCTTGCGAGTTCCCATGATGACACAGAACTCTGGCACAAAAGGGTAGGACATGCAGGCATA
This sequence comes from Fallopia convolvulus, assembly GCA_964016875.1. Taxonomy (NCBI): domain Eukaryota; kingdom Viridiplantae; phylum Streptophyta; class Magnoliopsida; order Caryophyllales; family Polygonaceae; genus Fallopia; species Fallopia convolvulus. Next base: position 36,369,028 of record OZ024724.1, on the reverse strand, counting down.
AATCAAATTCTGAAGTTGTACCTATAAGAATTGGCCATTGGACTTCCCAAAATCAACATTGAAGGAGCCAAACTATGTGAAGCATGCATCCGTGGGAAACAAACACGAAGTTCCTTCAATCCAAAGAAGGTTGTGAGCACAACAAGACCCTTGGAACTAATTCACAAGGATCTCTATGGTCCCATGAAAACGATCAACTACGGTGGTAAAAGTTGCATGTATGTGTCAATTGTAGATTTTTCAAGATTTACATGAGCTATTTTCTTGAGATCCAAATTAGATGCATTCAAGGAGTTTGATCCATTCATCAAAAGGATGGAAGTAAGCATGTGATTGTAACTCAAGGCCATAAGATCTGACCATGGAACTGAGTTCAAGAACTGAGAGTTCCTCAAGTTTTGTGAAGATCATGGAGTCTGCCACAACTTCTCAGCTCCTCGCACACCTCATCAAAATGGCGTTGTTGAAAGGAAGAACAAAACCCTTGAAGACATGTCTCGAATGATGATGCTCGATAGTGGAGTTCCCGAAAGTTTTTGGGCCGAAGAAATTTCCACAATAACGTAAATCCTCAATCGAGCTATGATTAGGCCCATGATCAAAAAGACATCATATGAGCTGATCAAGGGAAGAAAGCCCAACATTTCCATATAAGAACCTTTCTAGGCCAAACAACCACCACATAAATTATGAAATACAAAATATTTATTCAAGCAACAAAGACATGAATATTTATTTGTAAGTTGTGAAATCTTTCTTCAAAAGCTGATTTACGTTAAATTTATAGAGGTGGTAAAAGAGTAATTGAGTGAAGGATGGTAGTTCGGGTGACGGGTCGAGTGAATTGAGTGTAAATTTTTACCCATCATCCGTTTCACCCATCACCTAAACCATACGTCACTCGCTTTTGTTTGGCTTTTGACCCATATAATTAGGTCGAATGATACGAGTGAATTGGTCACCCGTGGATAATTCTAACCTTATGCTTTAAGCATACCTTTTAATGAAAATATAAATAGCAAACATAATTATTAAAAATTTAAGAAACAAATTTTCAATCTCTAAGATTAGGTAACAAAATTTAACACTTTCTCATCTAGATAAATAGCATTATCTTAAAAGCTCTTAATTTTAAAATGCAGCGTTTTTACGGGATATTAATATCAACTAAAAAGATTTTTCATACAAATTTATATTCCTTCTAATAATAAAATGTATTTAAATCTCTTTCCATATAATCCATAAAAAAACATATTTTCTAAACATTTGTTGAGCAAGAGTAGCCGATAGTTTTAGATTAGTTTGACTGCAACTTAAATCATTCCACAAATCCATTTCCGGCCAAAAATTTGCTCCAATCGTATCTTTTTAAGGTTTTAATTCTCAGGTACTACAAAACCCATTATTGTTGGTCAGTGGCATCAAGAATGAAATTTTCGTGAGCTAGATGAGAAGGCATGAAATACGCAAGAAAAGGCATGGAATTTTAATGAGCGAGATGCAACTTACGTGATTCCAAGAATAAATTTGTAGGATGTTGTAAGAGCTTGTTCATTAGAGTGCATATTATTTGTTATAATATATTATTTTGAAAAAGACATTTCTAGGCCAAACAACCACCACGTAAAGTGAGTTATGGCCCCACTTATTTATTACTAGATATCACGTGTCTTGTTTGGATCTAGAAATCTCTTTTCAAAAAAAATATTATTTTGGATAATACGCTTGTTGCTGAACAAGGCCTTATTTGTATATTCTGTTTGGATCTAGAAATCTCTTTTCAAAAAAAATATTATTTTGGATAATACGCTTGTTGCTGAACAAGGCCTAATTTGTATTCTATTACCTAGAACCAATTTGGGTTCTATGGACTATGTTGAGTAGCTAGAACTCTAACAACACCTTCGTTCTTGAATCCACCCATATTGCTCGCATATGCCCATGATTTACACAAGAAATTACTGACAAAATATCGATAAGCCTGTAATTTGCTCCTAATGGTACAACATGCTTTGCTCTCTTCTTTGTAAGACGGTAAAGACTAGTTCATGCGGCACCTCCAAAAATGATACAAGGACTCTACATTGTAGAAAAGGACATATTGAAAATATCATTTAGCTTGTAAATGTAAGCACCATGTTAAACTTGTATACAGATGTAGTAACTAAAAGCAATGTTATGGAACATAAATGATCAACCAGAATTGAGACATTATATATGCAAAATTTCAAAACAAAGGAACATAAATCCAAAAATAAGTGGAAAGTTAAAAGAAAAAGCCTTTGGCTTCTCCAATTAGTGTAACCATGTAGTTGTATATACAACCTAAATCCGCACTTAGTGCAACCAAAATTAATTGGAATATAAGAAGTAGCATACTATGTAGTCGTAGCCTCTAGCTTCTCCAATTTATAATGGCTGAAGAAACCAAACTTATGAGATCTAGGCGTCAACGACAAAGCGTGCAACATAAATAGCAAAAGCCGACATCAATTTCAAACATAGCAGAACAATTGACAAGATCATGAATGGGAAGAAGCAAGTGCAGAGGATTTTCGATGCCTTGGGAGAAGTAGGCAAGTGAAGGTATGGGAGCTACCAACTGAGAAGAAGGTTGTGTCGATTTTTCTTCAGCGTAAACTTTTCTCCCCAAATTCCTCCTATTAGAAAAGATGCCATTCTCCTCACCTCCAGTCATTATTTTCAATTGTTAGATCTCGGGAAGAAATAAATGAGTAACATGGCGGGAGTTTTTACCATTTCACATATAAGGTCGAGACCCACCTTCTAACCGAAATGTTTAAGCCAATGTAAATTTTTTTGCTTTACCCTTCTTGATATGCTAGGTATGTTAGTGGTGTTTTGCTCTTATAACTGATGTAAAAATTCCCAAACATTAACCTTCTTCTTTTCATTTCTTTCCAATTTTTATCCTTAAACCAAACAAGGATACTTCCCTGACTCCCCTTCCCTTAAAATCCCCCTAAATTATCCCAACCAACACATTCTACTTCCTACTCGTCTACTATTGAATCATCACACAACTGAGCGTATTTTAATGTAGTGCCCCATTTACCTTAACGACCTTATAGCGAATTGACCCCTTACTTGTCTAATCGATTTCGCAAACATGAGATAATGAGAATAAGACTTTTCCATCGTACAAAATCTTAAGACCCACTTGGCTTCAGCTAAGTTCCAAGATCTTTTAATAGCTTGGGGAGTATTTGGTATTATCGGAATAGAACAATATTCAATCAATCTATAGTCGGACCAACCATAAGTATAAATGATTAAACAATCCTACATTAGGCTATGGCTCAAATCCAAATCTATAGAAGACGAATTCCAAATGTGTAGAGGAGAGCTGAATACCACAGAGTTGAGATGGAAACCGAAGAAAGGGTACAAACCCGAAGTGGATTTCGTTAAGATAAACTTCGATGGATCCAAGAGAGAAAATGGGAGTGCGATATCTAGATATATTATCTGGGATCATCGTGGACATACTCTTTGCATAAATGCATGCATATCATCAAATGAATTTTGGAATGTATTTCAGGCCGAAGCGAGAGGTATGTATGATGCTATTTGTGAAGCTAAAAAAGACAATTTAAGAAAATTGAGCTAGAAGGAGACAATCTCATTGTTATCAATTCACTAAATGGAATAGATCATGTCCTTGGCAGATTGAGATGTTGATCGTTGATACTATTGTTCTTCTACAGTCTTTTGATGCAGTTCAAATTCACCACGTGCCTTGTCACGTACTGCAACAAAGCATCTGATTTGCTTGTGTTTCCACGTCACCCTCGCAGTATCACCTAAATTCAGACCCACTCCAAACTTTGTGTTCTCATCAATTAAAATTTCCTACGCTGCAAATATAATGGTTGGCCTAACTTTTCCCACTCTAAAAAAATAAAAAAAATAGTCATCAAAACCTGAAGTTCATACTCACGGACTCTTCAAATTTGAGATGATGTCGACCAAAAGGAAAGACTTTCAAAATGTCGTAAAACAAGCTTGGCGGCACAATGTGGGAGGTTCTTACATGTTTAACCTCATAAAAAAAACACAATTGCTCAAAGCAAAAGCGAAGGAGTGGAATAAACACACATTCGGTAACATTTTCGGACAAATATAAAGAATAGATGAAGAGGTTCTCACCTTACAAAAAGACATAATAGAGAACAAAAATCTCCAACTAATCCAAAAACAAAATCGACTGTCTAATAAACGGACATTCCTGATACAATTCCACCACTCGTACTGGAACAGAGGGCCAAAAACACCCACATTAAACTAAATGATAAAAATACCAAATACTTCCACTGTATTGCTAATGGAAGGAGAAACAAGACGAACATAAAAGAGATAAGGACAAATGAGGGTACCCACATCACAGGGTTAGAAAATATTAATAATGAAATCAAACGGGACTTCCAAAACCGATTCCGGGCAACAAAGATTAACCATGAAAAACTGTGGAATTTGACTTAAACAATCCTATAGGAAATAACGGAAAATGAAATTGTCGAACTTACTAAACCACTGTCGAACGTGGAAATCAAGAGGGCCATGTTTGATATAGGGGAGGATAAGTCCCCGGGCCTTGATGGTATGCCGGCGTCTTTTTACAAAAATTACTGGCACATCGTTGGACCCGACGTCACAAAAGTCGTGAAAAGCTTTTTTCACTCGGGGAAACTGCTCAAGCAAATCAACCACACCTTTATCACCCTTCTACCTAAATGCTACAACCCTAACTCTACAAATCATTTTAGGCTTATAAGCCTGTGTAACACTATCTACAAAGTCATTTCAAAAATCCTGACAAACCGCCTAAAAGTTGTTCTGGAAAAATTGATACACCCTATGCAAGGGGTGTTCGTCCAAAACCGAAGTATCTATGATAACACTCTTATTTCCCATGAGATTTTCCACTCCTTCCGAAACAAAAAAGGGAAGGATGGTTGGATTGCAATCAAACTTGATATGGAAAAAGCTTACGATCGTGTAAGTTGGGAATTCCTGATGATCGTCCTCAACAAGTTCGGGTTTAATGCCAAATTATTGGGTTGGATCCGAGAATATATTGAAACCGTATCGTTCTTTGTCTCAGTCAACAATGGACCAACAGACCAATTCTTCCCCCAAAGGGGACTAAGACAGGGATACCATTTGTCCCCATATCTGTTCATTATAGCAGCTGAGGTTCTAGCAAGACAACTTCACATGGAAAACACCAACCCTAACAGTGGTATTGGAATTCAAATTTCCGGAAGTGACACAAAAATCCCGTTCTGGTGTTTGTTGATGATATCATTATCTTTGCAAAGGTAAAAAGACAAGCTTGTAAAAACATCAAAAATATAATTGATGATTACTGCCAGATCTCTGGCCAAAAAGTTAATTTCCATAAGTCCGCATTTCAAGTGACTAAAAACACAAACCACAATACGTGTAATCTGATCAAACAAATTCTTTAGATTACCAACACAGTAGCGCTGGACAAATACCTCGGATTCCCCATCATTAATGGCAGAGTTACCAAAAGCACATTCAAACCATTAACCCTCAGAACTATTTCACAACTATCTAAATGAAAAGTTAACTCCCTTTCCCAAGAGGGCCAGAAAACCTTGATTAAGGAAAACCTATCGGCACAACCAAATTTCCTCATGCAATCTTTCCTTCTGCCCAAACCACCCTAAAAGAACTCCGCCAAATAAACAAAAAATTCTTCTGGAATAAGGAAAGAAACCATAAACCTCTAATTAGCTGGAATTCTATTTGCCAGCCGCCATCTCCTGGTGGTCTTGGGATAGTTAAGGCGGAAGAGATGAACCAAGCGCTTCAAATGAAGCTCCTTTGGAAAATCTTAGCTGAAACAGACAACATATGGGTACGCATACTTTTGGAAAAATACCTGAAATCCGATGACTGTTTAACTATCAGAACAAACATAACACATCATGGCAGTGGGCCAGGCTTATGCGCCTTAAAAACCTCTTTATTAAAGGTATCATATGGTAGATTGGTGATGGTAAACCCATCATGTTCTGGAAAGACAACTGGACTGGATCTGGATGTCTAGTCCCGAAAGAAAATGTTGAAAACAACAGTGAGGCCCTCGTGAAGGAATTTCTCTTAGAGGACAACTCATAGGACCTTAAAAAGGTCGAACGGGTCCTCTCACCGAACGACGTTCAACGAGTAACCCAAATTATTACACCACGAAATAAAATCCCAAACAAGCTGTACTGGAAACCAAGTAAGAACGGTTGGTATTCCACCCACTCGACTATGCAATGGATTCATAGGAACAAGGGAGGACCCCAAATTAACTTAAACTAGATAAGTAAGTTTAATATTCTGCCAAAAATGAAAATTTTCGTTTGGAAGATTGCACAAAACGGTCTGCCCACGAAATGCTGGCTCGTTGAAAACCATATCAGTGTCGTGCAGGGATGTTGTTAAGGGTAGTTTTGGTGCGATTGCTTGAATGCAATCGCACCAAAACTACCCTTAACAACATCAACCCTAAAATTGCTCGGATTCTCAACCAAATTAAACCAGAGGAGAAAAAACAAGCCCAAATCCTAGATGAAATTAGGACTCTATCATCCAACTCAGAATTAGAAAACCTTATTTGTTCATGGTGGGAGTATTTGGTTCTTCAGAAACAAGGCTGTTTTTGAACCTTCCGGCTCCAACCATGTAGTCCAACAAGATAAAATTTGCGAATTTATTCACAATCAAATAAAGGAATGACACAACACCAAAAAGAATGTTGACTCTGCCCCACCCACTGGGGTCCAAATCGCGAAGTTTAAACAAAACCGCAACAAATGGAGTAAGCCCACAACTAATTTTACTAAACTTAATTTTGATGGTGTAGTTAGTGCGGATGGGATGGCGTCATTCGGGTTTGTTCTCAAGGATTGCAGCGGAGACCCCATCTGTTATGACAGAGGATTGATTGGTCGGTAGTCTGTTGTTATGTCCGAGACCATCGCCTTGCGAGAGGGAATACTTGAAGCCACTTGACGTGGCATTTCCCACATCCAAATTAAAGGTGACAATCTTTAGCTGGTCAAGGTCGTACTTGGTGACTAGCGCTGTCCTTGGGAGATCGAGATGTTACGTGCTGGTAGTGGTGTCCAAACCCAGTTAACCGAGATTTCGGTTAGTTAAAATCATGAACTGAAACTGAACTGTGAATCCCGGTTAACCATAGTTCGGTTAACCAATTTTTCGGCTCGGTTTTCTCGGTTAACCGATAACCGTGTATGTAATTTTACCTTAAATAATTAAGACTAAAGTAATAAAATTTGAATAAAAAAATGATGAAGCAAGACTTTTATTTTAATTATGTACTTATATCATATTGTTTTGGTTGTTGTAAGCAAATATCGAGAGTATATACTATATTGTGTGGAATCAAATATTGTGTGTATTAATTTTTATCCCATCAAATTTAATAAGAGACTCTTATATCAATGCGATGTGGAAAAATAGTGTGTAAATTGTTAGAATTGAAGAAGTAAGAACTCAAACTACATTAACACCTTGAAGATCATATAGTTTAACCACTAAATAAATCAAATATAACTAATATTTGAATAAAATATTAATATTTTTTAGGTTTTTCGGTTAACCGTTATATGTAAAGTCGTGAACCAAAACCGAACTGATAAAACGAAAATATTTTCGGTTACCAAACTGAAATTTCAAAAAAAGTCGGTTTGGTTAACCTAAAAAATAATCGGTTTCGGTTTGGTTTTTCGGTTTCGGTTTTTCTTAGACACACCTATGTGTTGATATCCACTGTTTGCTTGCCCGCTTCCGGCGTTGGAGCATCGCTCATGTCACTCGGGAGTGCAACTTAGTGGCGGACTACATTGCTGTTTCATTTCGCTGTGTCTCATCTGTCCCTCTTTCAATTGATCTGGTTCTTCGGAACCTCATCCGTCCGGATGCTTTAGGGAGGTCGCTAGCCTGTTAGCGGCCGCCCTAATCCCTTTCCTTATTTTTTTGATAAGGAAAGAAATTAGGGATCCCATTAACAAGCTAGGGGTCGGCCTAGGGCATTTTGACGGATGAGGGTGAGAAAACCCGGGTCAACTACAATTAGGATAGAGGAGACACGTTTGAAGGATCAAGCGATGAAGTCCGCTAAAAAATTGCACTCCCGAATGACATGAGAGATACTCCAATCCTGGAACCGGGCAACCAAGCAGTGGATGTCCGAACGCAGCAGCTCAATCTCCCACTTGCAGCGCCGATCGCCGAGCGGCCTTGACCAGTTGCAAGTTATCGTCTTCAATCTGGATTTGGGGAATGCCATGCCTGGTGGCCTCGAGAAGTCCCTAGCGCAAGGCGATGGTCTTGGAGATCAAAACAGACTGTCGACCAATCAGTCCTCCTTCAAAATGGATGGTGGAGCCGCCAAAATCCCAAAGGATGAACCTGAACGAAGCTACGCCATCTGCACTCACTGCACCATCAAAATTTAATTTAATATAATCCCTCTTGGGTTTTACCCACTTCACATGTTTTCTATTTTCTCCACCCCCACCTTATGAGTACGGGGTCCGGATGGGTCAGAGACTATAGCAAGTCTCCAATCTTTAATCTGATTTCGGATAAATTCGGTGATGTTATTGTCATTGGTCAAGTTTATTGCATTGTTTTTATCAAAGACTCTCTTATTTCTAGCGAACCATAAGCTCCACCAGGTAGTAATTAGGAGTTCCAATTCCTCGTTTGTTGTCATTTTCTTAATTTCTTCCAAGACCTGATGTGGTTTTGTCATTCGGTGATGCCTGGTCAGTAATCCAAAGGAGTTTTGGGTTTATGGAACTAAGGCATGCCCTTGTAAGGGGGCATGAGATTAAGATGTGGTTTGTGTATTCAAACTGGTTGTTACACGCTTCACAGCCTTGTGGTACCGGAATATGGTTAGCTGCAAGCCTTGTTTCGGTCGGTAGGCCGGTTCGAGCCACATTCCAAAGGAATTTCTTCATTTTGGGAGGGATATTTAGCTTGTTAATCCATTCCAAGTTAATCTTTGGTTCACCTTTGGATTGGTGGAGCCATTACATGGTCGAATGGGTGGAGTACCACCCATTTTTACTTGGTTGCCAATATAATCTATCTGGTATTTATTGAGGGGGTTGATAATTTTGGATATTCTTTCGAGGTCTTCATGGTTGACGACCTCACACAGCTTTTCAACGTTCCATGAGTTATCCTCATGGAGGTACGCATCAACAGGTTCTTCCCAATTAATGGGATTCCAACCTCAGGCTTTGGGTTGAGGGGATCATTACTGGTCCAATTGTCTTTCCAGAAACGGATGGTTTTGCCGTCCCCCACTTGCCAAATGAGCCCTTTAACGAACATGTCTCGTAGGCTACACAGCTTGGACCACTGTCATGATGTGTTGTGTTTTTTCTTATAGCTCAGGATACTTTCCGTTTTGAGGAATTTGTCAGTCACTATTTTGACCCAGAGTTTATTTGGTTCTTCTAGGATTTTCCAAAGTAGTTTCATTTGGAGTGCTTGGTTCATATCAGTTGCCTTGGCGATTCCCAACCCCCCATGAGCAGGGGGTGGACAGATTGAATTCCAACTTATGAGTTGTTTGTAGTTGTTTTCCTAATTCCAAAAGAAATTCTTGTTAATATTGTCTAGTTCTTTCAGGGTTGACTGTGGTAGCAAAAACAATTGCATAATATAGTTTGGTTGTGTAGATAGGTTTGCTTTGATTAGGGTTTTCTGCCCCTCTTGAGATAGGGCATTCGCTTCCATTTTGATAATTGGGATCTGGTACGCAAAACTAGGGGTAAAAAGATGTTTTGTGTTACTCTCCCGTTAATTATAGGGCATCCTAGATATTTGTCCAGAGCAACTGTATTTGCTATTTGGTTAATTTATTTTAGCCGGTCTTATGTGTTGTTGTTTGTGTTTTTGGTGACTTGGAAGGCGGATTTGTGGAAGTTGACTTTCTGGCCAGATATTTGACAATAGTCGTCTATAGTATCCTTGATATTTTTGTAGGCATTACTATTGGCTTTTGCAAAGATGATGATATCATTTGCGAAGGCCAGGAAATGGATTTTTGTTCCATTTCTCGAAATTTGGATCCCGATGCCACTTTTTGGGTTGGTGCTCAAAAGATGGAGTTGTCTTGCTAGAATCTCTACGGCTAAGATGAAAAGGTATGTAGATAGGGGGTCCCCCTACATAAGGCCTCGTTGGGGATAAAATTGTTCTGTTGGTCCGTTGTTGACAAGGACAGAAAAGGAGACGGTTTCAACACACTCTCGTATCCATCCCACGAATTTATCGTGGAATCCGAATTTGTGGAGGATAGAGGCCAGGAATTCTTAACTGATCCGATCATAGGCTTTTTCCATGTTAAGCTTAATTGCAATCCAACCCTCCCGCTCACGTTTGTTGCAGAAGGAATGGAAAATTTCATGCGCAATGAGTGTGTTATCGTGGATACTTCGGTTTTGGACAAAGGCCCCTTGCATCAGATGGATTAGTTTGTTTAGTATGCTTTTGAGGCAGTTTGTTAGAATTTTTTAGATTACTTTATAGATGGTATTGCATAAGTTGATTGGCTTGTAATGATTGTTTGAATAAGGGTTTTCACATTTGGGTAGTAGGGTTATAAATGTGTGGTTGATTTGTTTCAAAATTTTCCATTTGTGGAAGAAGCTTTTAACAACTTTGGTTACGTCTGGGCCAACAATATGCCAATATATTTTGTAGAAGCTTGCCGGCATTCCGTCCGGGCCGGGGGATTTGTTATCTCAGATGTCGAACAAAGCACTTCTAATTTCACTGTTCGATACAGGTTTTGTGAGCTTTGTGCCTTCTTCTGTTATTTCTTTTTGGATGGTTTAGGTCATGTTTTGGAGTTTGCTACGATTTATTTCCAAAGCACAGAAACCGGTTTTGGAAGTCCCGTTTAATTTCCGTTTTAATGTTTTCTACTCCGGATATTTGCGTACCCTCTGTTGTACAGATTTCTTTGATGTTAGTTCTATTCCTTCTACCGCAAGCAATCCAATGAAAGTATTTGGTATTTTTGTCGTTTAGTTTAATGTGGGAGTTTTTAGCTCTTTGTTTCCAAGATGAGTTGTGGAAGTTAATAAGGCAAGACCGTTTCTTCAACAATCATTCATGCTTTTGGACTAGTTGTGTGTTTTTGTGTTCAATGATATCTTTCTAGATTTGAAGAAGATCCTCATCTAGTTATTTTATTTGTTCGAAAATATTTCCAAAGGTATTTTTATTCCATACTTTCGCTTTTGTTTTAAGAAGTTGTGTTTTTAGGTGAGGTTAAACATGTGTGATCCACCAGCTTTGTGACGCCACGCTTACTTGATAACGTTTTGGAAATCGTTTCTAGAGATCCACATCATCTCAAATTTGAATGGTTGTGCTTTGAAGGGTACTCCTGTTGGGAGATCGCACGAGATAGGGCAGGGATCAGAGGATGAGAAAGCATGGTTTTTTGTCGCAATAGACGAGTACCATTCGATAATTTGGTTGTTGACTAACGTGCGGTCTAATTTCTCGAAAGTAGTATTTTTGAGGTTTTTGGATCTTCTGCAGGTAAATTTGTTACCAAACGTCGGGATATCACATACGTCAGAATCGTTTTTGAAATTGATTAGTCATTCAAATCTGGTGTGGCTAGGATTGACGCCCCCTTGTTTTTAATTTGGGTGTTGGATTTCATTGAGGTCTCCCATAATGATACAGGGAAGGTTACAGTTCTGAATGAACACTTTTAGATTAGTCTAGAATTGGTTCTTGTTTTGTGCCCTTGGCGAAGCATAGGCAAAAATTATGACCAATTCGTTGTTGGTTTCCAGGTTTGTGTATTGGAAACCGATGAATCGGTTATCTTTGTGGATAGATTGGATTCTTTCATTAGAGAGTTGTGATCCCTTACAGAGAACACAGATCCCTCCAGCGAATCCATTCGCCGAAATAAACTCACATGAGTCAAATCCCGCTTTTTGCCATAGTTTAGTTTCAGGCGGGTCTTTTGCTTTAGTTTCAACTAATGAAATTACTTGGATATTTTCGAGGCGGCATAACGCATTGACTTCGGTCCAAAAGGACCTCCGCTTAATGCCCATGTAGTTCCACATGCATATCTTCATAGGAAACCGGTAATTGTGTGGTTTTTGGCCATTGGGAGATGGGAGAACATCCATATTTTCGATTTTGTCATATTGTGTTAAAATGCTATTATTTCAAATTTGTGTGTAGTAGGTCTGTTACGCGAGTTGAATATATATACAAAATTTTTAGGCTTAGGAATATCATAGTTGGACTTTGAGGAAGTCATCCCATAAATAAAGGTTTTGTCATGGATTTTTACATCAAATGCTTTTTTATTACAGGTGATTAACCCACTAAAGACATATTGAGTGTCCATAACCGAGTTTCACCGGGGGTGTTAGTATATATGGAGCTATTAAGCATTTTGGTCTTTTTACGAAAGTTGATATAAGTTTTTTTTTTGAAGAAATGAGCTACTAGCTCATTACAAAGCCAACACTAGGATGCCCGTACAATACAGGGCCACCCTAAATCATCACAACGGATGATCTTTAGAAAGTCAAATAACAGAGGATGAGTTTGAATCCACACATTCAAACTAGAAGAATCTAAAGGATCAAACAGCGATCCAGGAAAAAAATGAAAAATAGCAAAACTGAGATCTGACAAAACTAAACACCTTCTGGCGATAAAATCCGCCGCCGAATTACACTCCCTGAAACAATGAAAAAACACCACACAGGGAATAAAAGCAGCAAAATGACGGATATCATTCACAATAGATTGTATTTCCCAAGGCACTTTCCAAATGTTCTTCAAAGAATTAATAAGAATTAAATTATCGCCCTCAATAACCAGACGAGAGGGGTTTAACAGGACCGCAGATTTAAGACCATCAAGTAATGCAAGGGCCTCCGCCTGTAGAACAGAAATAGAAGAAACATGTTTTCTGTCAAAGGACAGGATTTTACTATTATGATCACGGATTAAGAACCCTGTATACGTGGAATTATTCAAGCGTTTAGAGGCATCAAAGTTTAGTTTTAAAGAGTTAATAGGTGGTTTCTTCCAGACACAATTATTCTTCCTTTTAGGTCGAGAATTATCTTTACGAGCGGGAGAAGCCTGAGAGGAAACCCATTGGAGATGTTGCGAAAAAGCCAAATCACATGGAGGAAGCATAGTCATAAGTTTGATTGGATTAAAAATTTTTAAATTTCTATGGCCCCAAATAAACCACCATAAGAAACAAAGCACATTACAATTCTTATTTGATTTTAAAGTAGACCATAAATTGTCCACAAAATTATCAGTATTTGCAATATAGAAGGTAAGATTTAGTAAACCCTCTAATTTTGAGATCATATTAAGGCTAAAAGGACACTTAAAAAATAAATGATTCAAACTTTCATCTTCCGAATCACATAAGGAACAAGTACTAAAAACACAATTAAAATGCCTATTAAGTCAATCAGTAGTTGGGAGACAATCTGCACAAGCTTTCCAAAAGAAATTTTTAATTTTGGGAGGAAGAGAAGATTTCCAAATCCAGGAAAAGTCAAAAGAGAAATCAGGGTGGGAAGAGTTAAGCATAGAAGATGCTGTGTTTACAGTAAAATCGCCATCCGAAGAAGGAAGCCAAACTAATCTATCCAAAGAAGGAGAAATGGGAATTCTAATATCTGAAATTAAATCAACTAAAAAATCGGGCAGAATTAAATGTAATTTCTCATAATCCCAGGAATGATTTTATAAAAGAAGATACTTTTAGTTTAATATTCACATTATCAAAATACTGAAATAAATAAATATTTGGGAGCCAAGGGTCTGTCCAGAAATTAACAGTCTGGCCATTTCCAATACTCCACAAAATTCCTTTGGAAAATAAATTCCTAAGATTCATTAGTCTTCCAAATTGCCAAGAACAATTTTTCTTCTGATATTGGAAAAGCGACTCAGACCCAAGGTATTTTTCCGAGATGATACGAACCCAATAATTATGGGGAGAGGACAGAATTTTCCAAAGAAGTTTCATCTGAAGAGACAAATTATTATTCTCAGCAGTACGAAGACCCATTCCCCCAACTTCTTTAGGAGAACACACCTTATCCCAGCTAATAAGAGGATGATGATTTGGCTGAAATTTATTCCAAAAAAAAGATTTATTTACTTTATCTATATCACCCAAGATTCCCTTAGGAAGAAGAAAACTTTGCATTAGATAGTTAACTTGACTAAGCAGATTAGATTGAATAAGGATAGTTTTTCCAGCTTGAGAAATAGAATTTGCTTTCCATTGAGATAATTGTCTTTTAAGTTTAGTAATAGAATCTAAAAAAATTGAATTTAGTACTCTCCCTTTAAGGATCGGAATTCCAAGATATTTTTCCATGGACGTAGTAATCTGAATATTTAACACAGAAGCAAGAGAAAGAGTCGACGCCCTCGGAATATTTTCTGACACTTGAAAGCTACTCTTATGATAATTAATCGAAAGCCCCGAAATTCTCGAAAAGTTATCTAAAAAACTCTTAATATAATTAATATTTGTATGAGAAGCATTTGCAAAAATTAAAGTATCATCCGCAAAACTAAGAAAGGGTAAACACGTGCCATTTTTAACTAATTGAATACCAACATATATGGAGTCAAGAGTAGACTGCAATTGCAATGTACGCGCAAGATATTCTATAACAATAACAACGATAAAAGGTGCAATTGGATCCCCCTGTCTAATACCACACTGAGGGAAGAACTCGACCCCAGGTTCATTATTAACAAGGACAGAAGAAGAGGAAGTAGAAATGCATGTCATAATAAGACTAACCCATTTAGAATGAAATCCAAATTTTAGAAGAATTAATTTGATAAAGTTCCAATCAATTTTATCATAAGCTTTTTCCATATCTAATTTAATGGCCATCCAACCCTTTTTTCCTTTTTTCTTTCTATGAAAAGAGTGGAAAATTTCATGCGCAATAAGGAAGTTATCCTGGATAAGTCTACCTTTCACAAAAGCCCCCTGAAGTGGATGGATAAGAGAAGGAAGGAGCATTCCCAAACGATTGGCTAAAACTTTAGTAATTATTTTATAAATGGTGTTACAAAGGCTAATAGGACGAAAATGGTTAATAGTTAAAGGGGCATCTATTTTAGGAATAAGGGTAACAAAAGATTTATTAATAGAACGAAGCATTTGACCAGAATGGAAGAAAGCTTGTACTGCTAAAATTACAGAATTACCCACAATATTCCAAAATTTTTGGAAGAAATCTGCTGGAAAGCCATCCGGTCCCGGTGTTTTATTCGGAGCAAGATCAAATGTTGCAAACTTAATCTCAGCAGCCGAAGGAGATTTAATTAGCATAAGATTATCTGATGTAGAAATTAAGTTTGGAATAATATCAAGATCTCCCGACAAAATAGAGCATGAAGGGTTAATTAAAAATCTATGACTAAGTTCTTCAGTAATGCTGTGCGAAATCAAACAATGATCAAAGATAACAACACCCTCATGTGTTTGAAAAGAAATAATTCTCTGTTTATACGAACGAATTTTAGTGATTGATTGAAAATATTTGGTATTTTTATCTACATTTTGTAAGTGAGTGACCTTAGCACGTTGCTTCCAAAAATTATGTTGGAAATCAAGCAAAGCGTTATATTTATTTAAATGTGCTTGTAGCCGGAGAATAATAGTAGGGTTTAAGGGATCAAGTAACAGATCTGATTGCAGGTGTTGGAGTTGTGTTTCCGATATTTTTAACTGTTCAAAATTATTATTTGTATGATGTTTAGCCCATACCTTCGAATATTTCTTTAAAAGATTTAACTTCATGGATAGACGAAACATAAACGAACCAGACATATGATAACTCCATACTTTAGAAACAAGCGGGATGAAAGAACAATCGGACATCCAGGCATTTTCAAAACGGAACGGAATTTTCCGAAATAAATTTGCAGCCCCAAGGGAGAAAGTAATAAGACAATGATCAGAAGTAGTAAAAGGATGATGATGCACTACAAGAGAAGGAAATAAAGTAGTCAAAGTTTGATGACATAACACACGATCTAATTTTTCAAAAATATTATCCAACGCAACAGACCGTTTTCTCCAAGTGAAAGGAAAACCAGTAGTTTTTAAGTCAACAAGTCCAAACTCATTTGCGAAGTTCAAAAGTCTATTGAAACGGCTTAATACAGGAGTAGAACCTCCAAGTTTATCGTTGGGAGATGAAATCTCATTAAGATCACCCATTAACAGGAAAGGTAATTGGAAACGATAAATAGTTTCGGAGATTGAATTCCAGAAAGAGACTTTGTGTTCTTCTCGAGAGGGTGCATAAACAAATATCAATAAAAAAATATGTTGTCGATAGTTATATTGCATAATAATAAGATTATCGTATTGATGCACTAAAACACATTTTCGGGTTTCAATATTGTCAGAAATAAGTAACCAAATCCCACCTTTAGTACCAATAGATGGAGATGAAATTACTCCATGAAAGCCAGATTTTCGAATAATAGAGATGACAGGGTCAGAGTCAGTTTTAGTTTCCGCTAGGCAAAGAAAATTAAGTTTATTAACCTTTCTTATGAACCCAACTTCCTCCCAGAAGTTAGGCCTACGAATCTCTCTAATGTTCCAATAACCTATATTCATAAAAAACCTTGTTTATAAGAGAGACAAAAGTGCAAGCAACTATGATTCATATCATGATTAATCAAAAGAGATAAGTGAGAAGTGATATTTAAAAACTTTACAAATTTCCACACATACCAAAAAGAATAAGAAGAGCCTAAAAGATTACAACCAAACAAGGTATACAGACTTTTTAGCCACATTAACTTGATACACCCTAAATACAAAGTATAAAGATCTAAGTGCCCACAAATACATAAATTTATAAGAGACCAAAGAAAAAGGATAAAGAACAACTTGAAAAGGAAGTAAGTGAGTTTGATGTTGCATTTCTCCAAGAAGCAAATACAACACAACTTGTAAATGAGCACAAGACAAAAGAAAAGCCAATAAGTGTTCAAAAAATAAGCTGTTACATAAAGGAAAACAGAAGATAGGGCATTAGAACTTATACATAGAGTGAAATTAGTAACTACATAATGGCCAGGATTAATAGGAACATAATACAAGCAAGTTGGAACAATGCAAAATTTGACTAAAGTACAGCACGAGACTATGAACCAGGGCATATTATTAGTATAGAGATGCACTAAATAGGCAGCAACAAGCAAGACCTCAAAGCTGCTATGATACGAAGACACACTAAAGGGAGATATCAAAATTACAGAGAGGGGGCATATATAGCAAAAAATACTTGGAGAGGAGCACCAACTAACAAGGCTGCAAAGATTCCAAAAAAGAAGAGTGCAATAAGACATACATCTAGAATGAACAAGATAAAAAGTAGACCAAGAAAGATAACACAAGGTATTCAAAATAATATAGAGAGAACTATAGTAACAACCAAATGTAGTAAAAGTTAACCAAGTGTAGGTTGACAACCAGAAGTAAAAACCAAATAAGCATAATATTATACATAGGAGATTGATATAGCAAACATCCAGCCACAAGGAACTACACAGGGCATTACAGTTATCAAAAGGAGGCAACATAAAGAAGCCAAAGCCCAGCAAGTTACAACAGAAAGGGAAAGGTAGGAAATATAGCAAAGGTGCAACAAACAGGTGGAACATAAGACCAACAAGAAGGCCAGATTCATAGGATATTTTACACAAAACAGAACCAGTCACAAGGGGGTCACTAATCATTAAGTGGCTTGCTTTTTGCCTCTAGTTTTCTTGGGCTTCTTGGAAACAGAGGAGGCTTCAGCATATTCTTTGACAACTTCATTGTCCTTACGTTTGGAGGAGTCAGAGGTGCTCTCTCCAGCACACCTAATGTCAACAACATGCATTTGGTTTCTCAAGAGAGTGTTAGAAGACTCATCCCCAGGGTCCATACCAGTCAATCCCAAGTAGGCAAGCTGTGGAACAGAATGAGAAGCACTAGGCATAATCATTCCACCAGTCACCAAGAGAGAGGCACAGAGGTAGGGAGGGATCATCATAGTCTCAGGGATCGGGGCATTCAGGTTTGCAAGAGCCAAAGCAACTTGCTCTCTAGCATTCATCAGCACAACAGGGTCAGAGAACACAGAAGGATCCATGGAAGAATAGAAATCCAAAGTTATAAGAGGGTTAATAGGGGGCAAAGTCTGCACAGGGATAAGGTCAGTAGGATTCACCCCAACGGAGGGCACACCAACAGACACAACAGGGCCACCAAAAGCTTGGTTTGTAGCAAACAGAGGAGCAACAACATTTGACCTTACAAAGGTAGGACCATTAGAGATTCTTTGAGCCAAAGGCCTAGTGGAAACATCCCCATGCAGCCTATTGTATGTTTGGTTAATGAGTTCAGCTTCAACAGGATTATCAAGCACAGTAAGCTTGCAACTTCTAGGTTGAATGTTGTTAAGAGGACACTCATCAAAGGAATGAGTACCCTCCCCACAACAACCACACCCAGAAGAGACAGTCTCATACCACACCTTAAGGGTCAACACAGTGTTTACTTGGGTTTGAATTTTAACACTACCCTTGAGAGGAGAAGTAATATCCACATTAACCAGAACCCTACAGAATTTCATCTTATTCTTTGCATTAGAAGCTTCATCA
Source organism: Fallopia convolvulus (assembly GCA_964016875.1). NCBI lineage: Eukaryota > Viridiplantae > Streptophyta > Magnoliopsida > Caryophyllales > Polygonaceae > Fallopia > Fallopia convolvulus. The sequence goes on along the minus strand of OZ024724.1, from coordinate 36,350,227 downwards.
ACCCTTACAAAATGCCCAATAAGATTGTCTCTCAAGATAAGGTCAAGGGCAGAAGGAGTGTAAAGGTAATAAGGTAAAGATGGGATGCGGGCCCAAATATCAGCTCTTAACACTTCATCAGTTATAGGGTTAAACTCAGGATAAAAGGGAAGAAGAGCAACAAGTTTTCCCTGAACAAGATATGGCCTTTTATTCCAAACAACATCTCTAGCTTCCTTATTTGAAAATTTAAAAAGGATCCAAAAGTTTGCAAATTCCTGAAACTGAACTTCACCTTTCACATAATCTTTCCAAACCTCTTTCATTTTCCCATTGATCAGAGTAGTAGAAATAGGGTCTTCTACCATCTTAAGCAAAAGGGAAAAATGCATCAGTTCTTGCAAGTATTTCTTAACAGAGGGAATGGATGTTGGGTTTGGGAGAGGAATAGAAGCAGTGAAGGTGGCAGGATTGAGAATATCATTAGATGGGAAAAAGTCACACTCAGGGATAATGACAGGAGCCTCATCAGAAATGTGGGACAGAGCCTCCCCACCTGAAAGAGGTCCAGTAGGGCTTAGAGATTTGAGTGGGTTGGTTCCAAGAGGCTGAAGATGAGCATTAGGGAAAGAATATGCCAAAAGGCCTTCAACCTCCATGCCAGAAGACATAGAGTTGAGAACAGGGAAGTTGACCAAAGCATCTTGGTAAGATATAGTATCAGACATTGTTGACAGAGTAACCAAGGGAAGGGAAGGTAAGTAAGTAGGAGGCTTTGTATTTCGAGGATGGTATGAAGTATTGATCTCAAAGCAGTTCTTAAATAGAGAAGTAAGATGAAGAACTAGGAGGCAGTAGTTAGAAGGAGAGAAGTAACAATAAATGACATGCCTTAGTGAATTCAGAATTAACAATTGTAATTGGATATAGGAGAGGTTAACAGTAACCATATAGGTAGAGAAATAGGTAACAGACTGAAGTATATGGTAAGATAAGCAAAGTACAGAGAAAGATATTCTTTGGCAAAAGGAATGCAGAGAGAGTTGTGCAGAAGAATTGAATGAATAGGTGGCTAGATAAATGATTATGCAAAAGAGAGCACTACAGAGAGAATATTCATAAAAATTGAATCTTAGACTAGTACCCGAAAAGATCACCTCAGAGGAATAGTTGACAAAATTGAATGTAAGCAGATATAATTGGTTAGGAAAGAGGTCAACAGTAATTCTACAAAAGTAGACTAGGATAATAGCCAGTAACAAGTACAGAAAGAAGTTAATGAATGTAACATAAGTCCTTGTACCATAAATGAGAAGAAAGATATCCATAGAAGCATTTCTGATATAAGTAGCAAGAGGAATGATTGCTAAGAAGAGAAGAAAGCAAACAGAGATATTATATATTCTATGCCTTATAATAATATTGGAAAGAGTTGACTCAAAAGATACACCAATGTGAACAAATACAGATGAAAAAAATCTGGTTAAATAGAGAAAGCTAGTAGGAAAGATATACACATATTGAATATAAGAATTCATAAGATACAAATTAAAGAATAATAAAATAAAGAGGTTTGACATGATGAACAGTAAATTGAAAATTTTGGTATAGTATTGATAAAATGCACAACTTAACAGATAGTATGACTCATAAAACTCAAGTAGACAAGAAGAAGCAACCCTTGCAATGTTGAACCATGAAGTCTTTTTTAAACATAGAGATGAATTAATCACATAATAAACAACAGTTTTAACAAATGAAACACCACAAGAAGAAGGCAGGCATAAAATGGCAGTTATAGAATCAATTCTCAGAGGGAATCTATCACAAAGATAGAGCACCCAAGTATCCTCATTGAATTTGATTTTATACCATGAAAGGAGAAGGGGAAAAGCTACAACTCTTCCAAGAAGGAAAAGGAGCCTAAGCCACCAAACACCAAACATGATAACAAGATAGATTAACCCATGGCTCAAACACAACCCCCAAAAAGGAGGCAACAACACCTCAATCAAGAGGAGAAAATGCTGCCAGATCCAAAAGGAGGGGGAACCAAGGGCAAATCTATGCATTAAAGGTAAGAATGCCCAATCAAAAGGACACCTAGTCATAGGAAGATACCAAAAGCATAAAATTGTTATAAAAAAATAATAGGATAATAAGATCAACAAGAAGAGAATTAGAAGAACATGAGCAAAATCTATAACAGATACTTCACCTGAAATATGAAATGATAGAAGTTGTATCAGCACAAACAAAGCAAACAAGTTGTTGCAGATATCTAGCATAACAGAGATAGAGAAGAAAGAACCTGGAATCCTTAATTGTCCACAAGTTTTGTCATTAGATATTAAGCTGAAGAAACCAAACTCAAGAAGATGTAGGGTAACATTCCCAAAATAGGAGGGCACATAAAATACCTGCATATAGCTTAAAAAAGATAAAAAGATAAGCATATTGTAATGGATAGAGATCAAAACAGGCTTTATAATAATAGGAAATTTAGATCTCATCAGTTCAAAATATAGAATTGAGATAAGTATCATATTAAGGTTCAAAAAATAGTGAGAGACCAGTTTCAGTGATGTTTCATAAGGTAAGGTTTCATTCTCTAGATGCAAGCAATATAGCAAGATCTCAATCCTTACAAACCACAAGGTCTGAAAAGAGAGATGGAAACAATGACTAGAAAAGTTTGACAGAGATAAGAACAATGACTAGAAAAGAAAAAATAACAAAAAAAAGAAGAGAAAAAGTCATGAAGGCATAACCTGAACAAGTTGAGATCAGCGGCAGCCAACACCAAAAGGAAGGGCGACCAAAATCAAAAACATTCAGTACAAATAAGGAAGAACAACCCCAAGGATACTCATAAAATTGAACAATACCACTCCTAAGACAGGAGGGCACACAGCAAGCCTGCACAAAGCTTGAACAAGATAATAGGATAAGAGTAATGTACAGAATGAGGGTCAAAATAGCAAGAAAAGTAATAGGAAATTTAGATCTCAATAGTTCAAAACGAAGATCTAGGATAAGAAACAGATTAAGGTTCAAAAAATAGCGAGAGCCAAGTTTCAATGATATTTCATATGTTAAAGGATCACTCTCTAGATGCAAACAATATAGCAAGATCTCAATCTCAGCAAACCCTAAAGTCAGACAAGAGAGATGGATACCACAATGCAGCAAACAAGAGAAAATTTCAACAGGGATAATAACAACCAGAGAATACAAAACCAAAGCCAAAAGAAGAGGAAAAGAAGAAGAAGATACATAACCTGAAGAAGCCGAACTCCAAAAGCAGCAAAGAGAATGAGAACACTTCTCACCCTCCCATAGAAGAACAAGAAATTTCCAACCTCCAGCAAGCACAGTAGAGAAATCAAGCAAAAAGAAGCCATATCTGCATCTCACAACAGCAATCCATACCAAGAATCTCTCAAATAAAGAGAAATCCCTAGCCAGAGAAAGACAACCACGCCGAGCAAAGACGAAAAAGAGGGAACAGTCAAAGATCCAACCACAGAGACTACGAAAGGGCAAATCAAAGCCACACCAAACAAAAAGATCCAACCAAAGGAGCAACAAGAAGTCTCGGGAAGAGAAGGTTTCATAAGGGATAAGAGGAAGGCACGATCTACCCAGGAGAAGATCCAGCACCAAACAAACCCTAGATTTTTCAAAAGAGAAGAAAAAAGGAAAGGAATGGATCGAGACAAAAGAGAGGCATATCTCACAAAGGTAGAGGAGAAAGGGGAAACACAACCAAACCAACAACCACAAACACCAGGCGGATTTACATAATGGAGAAGGAAGAACAACCGAAGAAATGGGGGAACGGCGGAACGGGAAAGAAAAACCCAACCCTAGGAGAGAGAAGAGAGCGTTTTTCAAAGATTGTATTTTGGTCAAGCTTAATGAGTTTGGGAAAGTTGATATAAGTTGGAAGGTAATTTTAAAGCAATTTTTGGTTAGAAGCATCATATTCACGGACTCTAACGTGACAGTTAAATCGAATTTAATAGCACTAGGAAGAGATCTGAAATCCGCTGTCTACCTCTCTTTGTAGAGTATGCATATATAAGTATAACCTAACATCTCACTCGCTCCTGCAACAATCTCACTCGATCAAAACAGCACTCAACTCCTCCTCCGCACACACCGTTCGATCGAAGAGATAACGGGAAATCTATGGCTCCTATAGCCGCTGGAGAAACCATCCCCGACGGGACGCTGTCCTACTTCGATGAGAGCGACCAGAAGCAGGACGTCTCCGTACACTCCCTCGCCGCCGGCAAGAAGGTTGTCCTCTTCGCGGTCCCTGGCGCCTTCACTCCCACTTGCAGGTTCTGTCGTTCTCTCTGTTGCTCTTGGGGATTCGATTCTTAATTTATTAATTAATGGAATGCTGAATCCTATAATTGATTGTTCACGGATTGGGATTCGGTGAGATGGCAAGATCGATCTTGTTTTTCCACGTTGTTCGTTTCTATTTCCCGTTTCCGATCCCGGCACTGGAGAGATTGATCTGCGCATTTGCTATGTGATTACAAAAAGCCTAGCATCGCTTTACTTAGCTTAGCGTATAGTGTAACAGGTCAAAAGACTCTCGAATTGTTTAATAATTTTGTCCATTTTGTATTGTTTAATAATTCGATTCTTAATTTATTACTTAGCCTAGCATCGCTTTAATATGATATGTTCCATATTGTACTGGTGTTGGACAGAAAAATTGAACTGACAAACTCACAGAATCATAAGAAAAAAAACTAAAAGTAATTTAAAAGAGTTTGTGAAGAAAAATTATGAATAAAGAAATTGGAAATGAAATTGAAACTAGGGAATCCATTAATCTTGAGAATTTAAGTCTTACGAATGAATAGTCAAGCAGTAATCACTCTTTTATCTGTATGTATGTATACGCCCAAAAACAATCCTGATAATTCTGAAAAAATGAAACCTGCCTACATGATTTATCCATGTTTGTGTAAAGGAATCTATCTGTAAGTGAAATTAGTGAATCTGTTTTTACTGGAAAGTTTTTGTTTCTCTTGGTTTGCTCTCATTTGGCTAGCTGATCAATTTGTGAGCCTTCATGGCACGCTGTCTACATCTGCACCCAAAATTCTTACCCCTTTTTGCTCCTCTGATATTAGAAATTTCTCCATAGATATTTCCTTTTTCATTGAATGCTATAATTCTCTTATAATAGCTGTTTCAAACTAAACTTGCTTGCCTATAAACTCCCATTGCAGTTTGAAGCATGTGCCTGGGTTCATTGAGAGGGCTGATGAGCTGAAGGCAAAAGGAGTTGATGAAATCCTTTGCTTAAGTGGTAATAATGTGGTCTCCCACGTCCTTGAGTCTTTATAGAGGTTAATCTAATAGTTTTATATTTTGAGCTCCAAACATTGACCATGGCATTATGCTTCCATCTTTACTTGTTTAGTAATAAGTAGTCATGGATTTTGCAAAATGGCATCAATGCTTGAAATCAGCATATGTGACCTGAGCTTTGAATTTGTTCAATTGCCATGAATTTTGTGAAATGCCATGGAATACCCTAATATGCCTTTGTTATCCCGAGTACACTTCAGTTCCGGTTCAGCTCAACAGTGCTCATTGTTGATTCTGTAATTTGCAGTGAATGACCCATTTGTGATGAAGGCTTGGGCAAAGACATACCCTGAGAACAAGCATGTTAAGTTCCTAGCTGATGGGTCTGCAACCTACACTCATGCCCTCGGTCTTGCTCTCGACCTCTCTGACAAAGGGTTGGGAGTTCGCTCCCGAAGGTTTGCACTTCTTGTTGATGATCTCAAGGTCAAGGTAGCAAATGTTGAGGCGGGTGGGGAGTTCACAGTCTCCGGTGCTGATGAAATCCTCAAAGCACTGTGAGTCAGTGATCTGCTGAGTGCTGATCACCAAATCTATCAACTTTTATTTGTAACCCAGAAATCTTCTTATTATGTTGGTTTCAGCTTCAGCATTTGGTGATCTTCTATGTTGTTTATGTTATCTCAAATACCGTTATGTAGTTTGAAAATGGAGACTTAGAGATGTCCTTGTTTTTTGGCATCAGAATATCATAAAAAGGTCCTGTACTATTTGAGACCATTGAATAACATGCAGAACTTGAAACAGAAAATGCTCCTTATAACACAAATTCAGGCTTGGTACTGGACCCAGTGCATTGTGGACATGGTTCATTTTTCATTGCTCACGAATTTTTCTCTCTAGGTAGCAGATGTTAATAATACTTGTCTTCTTGCAGAACGAAGTAGTATCATCAGATTGAAGCTATGAGTTTATTAAAATTCTGAACAAGGAACAAGAACCATATCAACCCACTCCACAAAAGTAAGAATAATTCAGGATCCGAAACCTCCTACTTTTTGATATCAAGAGTTGACAAATGTGTCCGATTGGACTAAAAAATTCAGGATTTGGAAACCCCTGGATTTGAAGAGTTTTCAATGTGTTTGTTGCATTCTGTAGCTAGAACTACAATTTACAAGTGGAAGTTATCATCACCTGTAATTGTTACTGACTATCAATCATGAAATTTGCCTTTTCCCCGCATTCTCGGAAGTAGAAATCGAACAAAGCAGAATTTGCTTCTACGCTGATCGAAAACAGCGGTGTGTTGTATTTGGGATTTGTTTGATTTAAGTATAGACATGTATGCGGAAGAAAACTATGCAGAATGCGGGTGAGACAGGCTGCCGAACACATGATCGAGATGGAGTATCTTTTTTACTGCTCGATCGCTTAATTATTGGTTCCTAGTAATAGGATAAAAATACAGTGACCTAACAAGTTCACAACCTTATTTCTTCATCAATTATGAATGTGAATTTGATGTGGACACCGATTCTAACCGTCTTTCAATTTAAAGTAAATCGAATTTTCTTGCTGTAAAACAAAATAGTGTAAATAAAATTTTATTGTAAAACAAAATAGACCGGAGGGGAACAAATACCTTGTTATTACTAGGTTAGGCGTACATCCCACTAGCTGTTTCAGAAAATCCATAACAAGCTTCTTTTTTCTTCACTCATATAGAACGCGGGATTGATGGGTGAGAAATGGAAGAAAAGTGCTCTTCTAGTTATCGATATGCAGGTAAGTCCTTTCCGCTTGTTTCTTTTGTGATCTCTTTTACCAATTTCTGACTTCTATGGCTGATTTCTTATTCGGAAAAAAAAACGATTTGATCCAACTTTCTATTTTTCATGTTTTTTAATTTTTTCAGAAGGATTTCATACTAGCGGGTACTCCAGCGTTTGTAGCTGGGGGAGCTGCTATAGTCCCCTCCGTTGTAAAGGCCGTGGAAATTGCTCGGCAGCGTGGCATGCTCGTCATCTGGGTACATACCTTTCTGGGATCTTCAGCTTCAGATATGAAATTCTCTAGTTTTTTTTTTGAGAAATATCAGAATCAATTCAGCTTTGGAAACAAATTTAACTTGTACCCCCACCCATTTAAAAAAAAAAAAGAAAAATTAAAAAGGGAGAATTGGGGCTGTGGTGATGATGAGATGGTTCTTTACCCGTTGATTTAACAATAGCTTCTTCTTGATATGACAATTATACTAAAATGTGTGAAGGTGGTTCGGGAGCATGATCCATTAGGACGAGATGTAGAAGTATTTCGGAAGCATTGGTACGCTGTGGACAAGACAGGACCAACCGTGAAGGGAAGTTGTGGTGCAGAGCTGGTTGATGGGCTTGTGATTTGTCAAGGAGACTATAAATTGGTCAAGACCCGTTTTAGCGCCTTCTTTGCTACACACCTACACTCGTTTCTTCGCACTGCAGGGATTGATAACTTGGTTGTTGTTGGTAAGAAGGCTCGGGATCCATGTACTGAGCACCTCTGCTGATCTGCAAATGCATTTTTCTGCTCTATATATAAACTTTTCTCTCTATCAGACCTAAGAGGTGATCGAGCAATGGAAATGTGTGTGTAGGTGTTCAAACTCCAAACTGCATCAGACAGACGGTCTTCGATGCTGTAGCGCTGGATTTCCCTTCTGTCAGCGTTATTGTGGATGCCACAGCAGCTGCAACTCCACAAGTTCATGCTGGTCAGCTCCTTCATTCCAACTCTCTATCACTCGTCCTATGGATTCGTGTTGTGTGTTCCTTATATTAGAAGCATTTTATGAAAATGAACTTTTTGATTGATCAATTGATTTTCTAAGCTGGGCGGGTCTTTGTGAAGTAAATAGAGGGGAAATTAATTACTTGATTTTCTCGTGTTTAAATCTTCACCAATTATTAATTCTGACATCAATTTCCTATACTTTTCTATGTACTGAACAGCCAATATTTTCGATATGAAGAACATTGGTGTAGCAACTCCAACCTTAGACGAATGGATCCAGGAATGCTGATTGATTGTCGATGTACAAATTCAGCCAGATTCGTCACCATGTCAATTCATCACCTCTATGCATTTGTATGCTTTGGAGAATTGACTGTGACTACTAACTACATGCTCATTTATACCCTTTGCAAATGCATCTTCTTGTTGTACCTTGTACTTTATGACCATGTTTGATTCCTATCCTCTATGATTCCCCTGTGCATCATCATCAAGTTCATCTAGGAATACCCCCAATATATTACCCATTGAAATGTGCAAGCATTGTCAATTTTTAATATTTTTCAAGTGTTTAACGAGGCGCTATAGGCAAAGCAAGGGTAGAGGTTGATGCATAAAACAGATAATTGAGTAAAAATCAATATTGGGTAATGCAAGGTTGGTTGGACTTCTTTCACCCTCAGTATTATGTGCACTTGGTTGGTGATGAAGAGTTTTTGGCCTTCTGTTCTCGTGCAAGAATCTATAATAGCAGAGTCACAACTCCCAACTATGAAATCAGCAACAACAACCGAGTTTATGTAGAAGGTGTAGGTATAACCTGTCACCAAATCAAAGTTTGTCCAGGTTATGCTTCTGTAATGTTGGATATTAAGTGTTTGAAAAATCAATTGATTGTTGCATATTTTACAATTTGGTTGCATTTTTGCATGTTTTTGGGTTTCTAAACCGTGTGAAGTTTCAATTTTACTAGGAGATCTGTCCGATTTCACACGAACTCTGTCAACTGTTGAAATATTGCACCTTCAAAATGTAGTTGATCCCAATTTAGACATTAAAGAATTGATTCAGCATAAAAGCCTGATGTGTTATTACGTAAAAGAAGGTTTATATACAAACTACTAGCTATCCTACAAACTAGGAAAGAAATATTAACAATACATAATTACGAGATCCTCGGGATATACAATATCCTCTAATATACATAATATCCTCTAATACTCCCCTCAAGTTGGAGCATGGGGATCACGAATGCCCAACTTGCCCAACAAAAGATGAAACTGATGAGAACCAAGGGCCTTTGTGAGAATGTCAGCTGGATGAGAGTGAGTACGTATGTGAGAAGTCCGAACTGTACCAGCAACAAATAAAATGACAATCAACCTCAATGTGCTTAGTCCGATCATGAAAGACCGGATTAGCGACAATGTGAAGAGCAACTTGACTATCACAAAACAAACGCATAGGAGCTGAATGAGAGACACCAAGAGAGCGAAGCAACGCCTTCAACCACAAAAGCTCACAACAAGCACTTGCCATGGCACAATATTCAGCTTCAACAAAGGACCTGAAGACTGTGTGTTGTTTCTTAGTCTTCCAAGAAATTGGAGAAGATCCAAGCTGAACAAAATAACCAGTAACTGAACGACATGTAAGAGGACACGTCGCATAATAAGAATCACAGAAAGCAGTAAGATCAAGAGTACCACTCGAGGACAAAAATATACCCTGGCCTAGATGATTCTTGAGATACCGAAGAACACGAACTGCAACATCCCAATGATCAATAGTAGGCTCTTGCATAAACTGAGCAAGAGTATGCACAGCAAAACAAATCTCAGGACGTGTAATGGTCAAATAAATCAGTCGCTCAATCAAGCGGCGATATCTGTCAGGAGCCTCAAACAAAGGAGCAGAAGATAGAACAAGCTTATGATTTTGTTCCATAGGGAACTCACACGGCTTACTTCCAAGCATACCAGCCTCAGTCAGAATATCTAGAGTATACTTCCGCCGAGACAGAAACAATCCCTCAGCAGATCTGGCGATCTCAATCCCAAGAAAATACTTAAGAAGGCCCAAACCCTTCATATGAAAACAAGAACTCAATTGCCTTTTGAACTTGGCAATGGCATCAGAATTATTCCCAGCAATAATCAGATCATCAACATACACCAAAACATGAATGCAAATCCCAGAACGAGTGTAAGAAAACAGAGAATAATCAGCACGAGATTGTGTAAAACCTAACCTGCGCAACGCAATTGCCAACTTGGCAAACCAATTCCGGGGCGCTTGACGAAGCCCGTACAAGGAGCGGTTTAGCCTGCAGAACTTGCCAGAAGCACTAGCGAAACCAGGGGAGGTCTCATATAAACCTCCTCATGCAGATCACCATGCAGAAAAGCATTATGAACATCCATCTGATATAGTTCCCACTTTTGAATAGCAGCCACAACAAGGAAAGTTCGAACAGAAACCATCTTGGCGACAGGAGCAAAAGTCTCCTTGTAGTCAATACCAGCCTTTTGATTATTACCCAGAACGACCAGTCTATCTTTGTACCTCTCAACAATACCATCAGATTTGTACTTAACCCGATAAACCCATTTGCAACCAATGGGTTTCTTGCCAGGAGGAATATCAGAAAGCGTCCAAGTCCCATTACGCTTTAAGGCATCAATCTCAGCTTGCATTGCAGCTTTCCACAAAGGATCAGAAGCAGCAACAACAAAAGTAGTGGGCTCTGGAATAGACTGAACAGCAGCAATAAAAGCAGTATGGGCAGGAGAAAATCGTGAACAGTTAACATAATTAGCTATAGGATAGGATGTACCTGACAACTGTGATGGTTGAGATGAAGGAGACGATGAAGCTACACAACTGCGCATAGTGTTACAGATATAACCTCTTAACTTCACAGAAGGAGTCCGATCGCGGGTTGAACGACGGGGCATTTCTTGAACAGCGACAGGAGAGGATTGAACCCCACCTCCCCCATCAGATGTTTGCATTGGGGCTAATGTGGAGCTAGGATCGGAGTGGACTTGAACAGAGTCAGAAGAAGATTGAACCCCACTCCCCCTGATTGCTGTCTGCGTTGGGGCATTTGTGGAGTTTGGGTTAAGTTCTTGAACAGCGACATGAGGTGATTGAACCCCACTCCCCCTGACGTCTGTCTGCGGATACGAAATAGGGTCATGTATATCATCAAAAACAGATGGGTGTGGCTCTGCACTTGATTGTCCAACTGGAGTTAAAAGGGCTTGAAAAGGAAAATGTGTTTCATAAAATGTAACATCAGCAGATACAAAATATTCATTGGTCTCTAAATCATATACTTTCCAACCTTTTTGACCCTTGGGATAACCCACAAAAATGCATTTCCTAGATCTAGGAGCAAACTTATAAGAATTACGGGGAATAATCGATGCAAAACATAAACAACCAAACACACGCAATCGGCCATAGCATGGAGGCCGGCCATACAAAATCTCAAATGGCGTTTTGTTTTGAAGGAGAGGAGTTGGAGTTCTGTTTATTAAATAAGCGGCAGTCAAAATGCAATCACCCCAAAAATTCAAAGGTAAATGAGCATGAAAACGAAGTGCTCTTGCCACATTTAAAATGTGCCTGTGTTTCCGTTCAACCCTACCATTCTGTTGGGGCGTGCCAACACAAGAAGTTTGAAACTCAATACCATTTTGCTCAAAGAAAGAACGCATGCAAGTAAATTCGGTTCCGTTATCACTACGAAAACATTTGACCTGCTTTTGAAATTGATGCATTGTCATGGCACAAAAATTTGAAAGTAAAGAAGCAACTTCGCTTTTATTAACCATAAGGTGAATTCAAACTCCTCTAGAAAAATCATCAACCAAAGTTAAGAAATAACGAGCACCAGATGCAGTGGGAGTCCGATAAGGACCCCATACATCGCAATGAACAATGTCAAAACATGTTGAAGAATGCAACTGACTAATGGGAAAATTAGATCTAGTTTTCTTAGCCCTATGACAACTATCACATGGGTCTAAGTGACCATTTATTTTAATATTAGGTAATTGCTGAAGTACAGAAAGGGAAGGATGACCAACACAGGAATGCCAAAGGGCGGCAGAATCGGTCTCAATCCGTGAAGCAAGTGCTATTGCAGGTGCCACACGCAGCCAGTAGACTCCATTTCGCTCCTCACCCGCTTCAATCAAGGTCATCGTAGTGCGATCCTGTACAATACATAGCTTATCAGTTACCGTCACAACACAATTCTGATGCTTTAATAATTGAGAGCATGAAATTAAATTGCAAGTCAACTGAGGAACAAGCAAAACATCTCTTAAAATCAACCGATCACTGAAACGAACAATTCCGGCACGGCATGCCGTAGTAGACGATCCGTTTGGTAACAAAATCGTCGATTTATCAACATTCTTCAAATCAGAGAGCAACGACGAATCACCCGTCATATGAAATGATGCACCAGTATCCAAAATCCAGTTAGAAAACATACCAGAATTGTTACCGGAATTACAAGAATTATTAGAATGAAGCATATGCATTAATTGTTGAAATTGAGCGTCGGATAGCCCTGTCCCGGCGCGATCAGAAGCCAAGAAATTGACAAAATTCCCCGAACCAGTCTGCCAATTCGGTTTGCTGTTGCTCAGATCCGCGACCGCAGCTGCAATTCCGCTCCCGCGGACACGCTCGCGCTGTTGCTGTCGATCAGCGATTTCGTCATGACCTGGTTGTCCACAGTTTCCACAAGTCGGGCGACGCCGCCCATCGTTACACCCATGCCTGCCATCGCGAGACTCGAACCCCGCTCCATCCAGGCGCTTATCATGACAGGACGAGCCGCAAACGGCCTGTGCAGCGATTGGAGAAAAAGATGCCGAAAGGGCAGTATTAGGCTTAAGGTTTTCATCCTTGCCCGGTATGATTGCACACAGGAAGGGAGAAAGAAGTGCCGAAAGGGAAATGAAACTCGAGAGAGACCGGCAAGATCCGGTGGTCACTGGCGGCCAAACAGTGGCGGCCAAATTAGGGTTGGGATTGGAAAATTTCCCGGAGCTCTGATACCATAAAGAATTGATTCAGGGTAAAAGCCTGATGTGTTATTACGTAAAAGAAGGTTTATATACAAACTACTAGGAAAGAAATATTAACAATACATAATTACGAGATCCTCGGGATATACAATATCCTCTAATATACATAATATCCTCTAATAGACATGGATTGTGGTTTGCTTGGCTGTCCATTTTTTTTCGATATTGGATTTATTATTGACGCAGAAGCTTGAATTTTGTATATGAATAGAAAATTGCAACTTTCTAGATAATGTATTTTTTCATGCATAAATACTCGTAAATCAATTAATTTTATTATGAGAACAAATGTGAATAGTTTTAGTTGTGCTTTCATCTTTACTATTTGTGCTTTATTTTCTAACTTCTTGTCATGTACGTCATGGTAAATATTTTCTGTTTTTCCCATCAATGGTAAACTATATAGAAGAATAAGAGTAACGAAGTAAAAACCAAGTCAAACCCAAAAAGTAGCAAATAACTTAAAAATACAACAAAATGTCTCCAAAGAGACCTAGCATCTCCAAATCTCAACTACACCTTTGTGTACATATCCAGATGCAAGCACAACACTCCATGCATTTAGAAACTAACATGCACAAAGCAAAGGGCACAAAGGCTGTACAAGAACATAGTCAAAAGTAGAGCTCTCCTTGTCTTAAAGAGCATTCAAGCAACAATGAAGGACCCAATTCAAGTTGCGTCATAATGTACTAGTGACTAGTAATGCTCAACAAATTTGAATTGGGGGGGGGAGAGGGGGTGCAGTGTTGGACCCGTAATTTCTTAAGCCCATTAGACGCTAGTGGAAAACGTCCGACCTGATTAAGAGGAAGGCTTGAGGAGAGGCCTAGGGGATTGAGTCGGCCCGTCTGATGGTGTAAAAGTCGGAAATAATAGAGAGATTCTTGAAAAGATAAAAAGAAATAAGAAGATTACAATCTAGGATCTCAGAGGATAATAAAAATTCCGTAGTTGCCAAGTAATTGAAAAAGATACTATACATACTTGGAGATTGGAGGCTATTAGGGTTTTCCCATGTCTTTCTACGTAAATCATGTACTTGTAATAAAAAAGCTCCCCAAAGCAATAAGATCAATCGAAAGCACTTGTATTCTCACAAATTTTATCATACAAAAAGTTTCTAGTTGCGACTCTTGATTGTGGTCCTCAGAAAAGGACATTGAAATCATTTTGTTACTTTTCGTTCAAAATAATTTAGCGCCCACCGTGGGACCATAGCCGAGAAAGTTGCAGCCTTTAAGTTCAGAATCGACGCCATGACCGATTAGGAAAACCAAAGTCAAAACATGGAGCCGGCCAACAACCCAAACGGCTCCCATCGACAAGAAGACCATCTCGTGACCAATCATCAGGTGGAGTTGGTGGTCTTCGAGCAAAAGCTCCAAGGCTTGGAAAAAGAAATTCTGAGCAAAGGGTGAGCAACGAAACCTACCAGAAGCACGTCAATCGCCTCACTAGCGAACTACGACCTTCGGTCACAACTACAAGTCTACAATCAGCGGTATCCGTCAAGCATCATGCTAGGATGACGAAAGACACCGACAATCTTGTCACCAAACTCAACTTGAATGGAGGCATAGGAACTTATGCACCTCCAGCCGGCCAAGACGCTTGAATTGGAACCGAATACGCTACCCCTATCACCACCGTCTTTGGGCCCCCACGACACTGTTATCATAAGGATGGGGCACCAGAAGGAATACAATGCCTCCCGTCACCCTCCAATCCACCAGAGCCCTTCCCTTCCTCCTTCCTGGGCGGGGGGGGTCTCTAGACTAGTGACGATGACGGTCACGAAAGAAGAAAGCCCCGCGACTTGGATGAGATCGTCTGCATAAACGTTCATGAACACATCAAAGCATTCGTCGAGTAGATTGCCAAGATTCTGGGGGCCCGTTGACCCATCGAGAAGAGTCACCTATCGTGGCCTCTTTCGCACAAGTGGAAATCCCGAAGAAGTTCTCGATTCCGAACATGCACGCTTACGACGGAACTAGTGACCTTGATGAGCATATCACTATCTTTTAACAGAATATGATGACCAACGCTATCCCTCACCATTTCGGCAAAGACTTGATGTGCAAGGGGTTTAGGGCGGCATTGACAAGTGTAACATCACGTGGTTCGTGAATCTGTAGCATTCGCTCCTTCACTGATTTAATGGACTCCTTTTAGATCCAATTCGCTAACAATTGCAAGTTCGAGAAGCAATTCAATGAACTGTACAAGATCACCTAGAAATATGATGAATCAACATGGGATTTCTTGTACCAATTCAATAGAGAAAAGATATCTATTTAGCACTTTTGTGTGCCTATCGTTGTCGAAGTCTTCCAGCGTGGGGTGATTGAAAAAAGCGACTTATACAAAGGAATTAACCAAGCATCCCAACATCAGTTTCGAAGATGTTAAAACTAAGTCACTCACCCAAATCTGCCTAGAGCAAGATCAAGAGCAGATGATTTTTTGGGATTGTGTCAAAAGAAGGGTGGCTATTGATCATTGACGGGAATGGTGAAATCAACCCTACCCTTGACCCCGTCAAGAGATGGTTCAAATGAATGTTACTAGCGCTAGTATGCACCAAAGAAAGAACCTTTAAGTCGTTCTCTCCTAAGCTCGATGAGTAAAATCTCGGCCTCATGCCAGCGGAGTTGATCAAGAACCTCGCGAACTTGGAAACGCAGTCAAGTGGCCTAGGAAAAGTGAAAAGCCTAATCCAAAGAGAGATATGACCAAGTGGTGTGATTTTCATGACAATCATGGTCATCTCTCCAACGAGTGTATGGCATTAAGGTGGGAGGTGGCTTATCTCATGTCAAGGGGCATTCTAGCAGAAGTCGTTCTAGATGGCAACGTCCCACGATGAATTACGAACGTCCAACCTGCCGAAAAACCACCGTCGCCAATCGATGTGAGCGTGGTTAAAGTCATCTCTAGGGATCTAATATATGAGGGTTTACCTACTCTACAACTAAGCGTCATACCAAAGAAGGTGCCTTTGAATGGCCGATAATCCTTAGTCATTAGGGAAGAGCTCCCAACGCTCCCGCCATTACATTCAATGATTCTGATGAGAATCTAGCAAGGCCTCAAAACGACAGTCTAATGATTTCACTCTTTGATGCGACCCTAGCCTTGGAAGCCCAACAAGAGGATGATGCCTTGACCTTGCGCTCGGACCGACCGGTCACTGGTGCCCGAGCCCGTACCATCACCGCTGCGACTCAATCATTGATGTCGCGCCTCTCGACGGGCCATGGCACGCTGGTCACCGTGCCCAGACATGTGACCTTGCTCGCCCTTGACCACACCACCCAAGAACCTCACATGTTCCATCTAGCGCCATCCACCTTCTCGGACACAACATACGTGCGAGAAGCCATTCCAACGGTGCGCCCAAATCGACCACACTTGAGGTTCTCCACCCAGCCTTGTCGGCGGGCCAACGTGCCAGGATCCTCGCCAGCGCCCTTGCACCCATGTCCCGCCGTGGCGACGCCGCGCCAACCATGCCATGGCCTTGTCTTGACACTAGTGTCTTGACGGCCAAGAACATCTGTCCGTTCTTACTTTATTTAGCATATTTCTTTTGTTAAACATTGCTAATTTGGTTCTTATGTTTTTAGAAGGTCTTTTATGGGCCTTGCAGTGTTGGGCCTTGTTTGCACATATTCCATAGCCTCCACCTTGCTTATAGATCTAGGGTTTTCCCTAGCCTCCTCTATATAAGGGGATCAAGGCTACTATGTCTAGGTTACGCACACTTTATTCCGAATTCAAGTAGAGAAAATTGTGTTGAAGCCCGAAATAAACCGCGCTATAAACGAGATTATAATAAATAATAACTCTCGGGTATCGTACAACCGAACGGTTTTCATACATGGATTATTCCTCCTCCCCACCCTTCAACTGATTGTTTTTGTACTCCTTACAAATAAAGCTTTTGGACATTATACCGTAAATAGCGCGATCCCACTCGAAGATCAAACACGTCGAGCTTTGACAAACGAGATAGTTCTCGAGCCAGAAGGGTTTTTCGACCTTTTTAATTTACTTGATCTCCCTCTACATATAGGATTGTCAGGTGCTAGCTTGCTTATAAGATGGTCGATGTGGGATGAAAGAGATTGGTGAGCTGACTGCTGACGTGGAGTTTAGCTAAATGCATGAGAAATTTAATGGAGTATGAGTATTGCCCACTAAACTACCGGTTTGACTTCTTGAACAAAGCCCATTAAGAACCTTAGAAGTTGGGCCAAATCTCATGCTTATCTGCTCAGTTATTTCCGAACGTATGCACATAAATGGCCTTACATGATAGCCCACGTGAATATGCCTCACGTTGTGTACGAATTTGCATCTTCAAGTGATGCTCAAATGCGTATACATAATGTGGTATTTTAACTCTTTTCTCCATTGTGTTTATCAATTCCCCTTTAATTATTTAGCGGTTATTTCGCGCACTATCACAACCCCATGGCTTGTGTTCTCGTGCCACAAGGGAAACAAGACAATAAACAGGTGTGCATGCCTTATCGACTTGCAACTTTATGCAACTCGTTTTTAACTCGAGATTAGGTGGAGTACGCGCACTCCTCGAGAGTTGGGATCATGTCCCCTATAGAGTTGCCGCCAACCCTGAGCCTCGCTCGGGTTGCGCACGATTTTTGAGAATTAGGACCTCGTCCTTAAGAGAGTTTCCGCCAACCCCGAACCTCGATCGGGTTGCGCGCGCTTCTCGAGAATTGGGACCTTGCCCATAAGACAATAGCCGCCAACCCCGAGCTTAGCTCGGGTTGCGCGCGCTTTTTCGAGAATTAGGACATCGTTCCTAAGATTGTTAGCGAACCTCATTCGCTTGGAGAGTCAGGACCACCTCCTTTAAGAGTTAGCGAACCACGTTCTCTTAGAGAGTCTGGACCTCCTCCTTTGAGAGTTAGCGAACCACGTTCTCTTAGAGAGTCTGGACCTCGTCCTTTGAGAGTTAGTGAACCTCGTCCGCTTAGAGAGTCAGGACCTCGTCCTATAAGAGTTAGCGAACCTCGTTCGCTTAGAGAGTCAAGACCTCGTCTTTTGAGAGTTAGCGAAGCTCGTTCACTTAGAGAGTTTCCAACTCCAAGCGGAAATCGAGGGGTGGATTTGCGCACTTAGAGCAGAGAGTCTCCAACCCCAAACGGGAAGCGAGGGGTAAATTAGCGCACTTAGAACCGAGAGTCTCCAACCCCTAGCGGGAAGTGAGTGGTGGATTAGTGCACATAGAACCGAGAGTCTCCAACCCAAAGAAGGAAGCGAGAGGTGGATTAGCACACTTAGGACCGAGAGTCTCCAACCCCAAGCGGGAAGCAAGGATTGGATTTACGCACTTAGAACTAAGAGTATCCAACCCAAAGCGGGAAGCGAGGGGTGGATTAGCGCACTTAGCACCGAGAGTCTCCAACCCCAAGCGGGAAGCGAGGGGTGGATTTGCGCACTTAGAGCCGAGAGTCTCCAACCCCAAGCGGGAAGCGAGGGGTGGATTTGCGCACTTAGAGCCCAGAGTTTTCAACCCCAAGCGGGAAGCGAGGGGTGGATTAGCGCATTTAAAACCGAGATTCTCGAACCCCAAGCGGGAAACGAGGGGTGGATTAGCGCACTTATAACCGAGAGTCTCGAACCCCATGCGGAAAGCGAGTGGTGGATTTGTGCATAACGAGGTTCGATGGCAACCCCGAGCGGGAAGCTCGCGGTTCCACGCATAACGAGGTTTGATGGCAACCCCGAGTGGGAAGCTCGGCGGTTCTGCGCATTCAAACTAAAATATTTCGGGCCGAAACCGCGCAACCTAGGAGCGAACCCCGTGGTGCGCCGTACCAGAGACTACGGCTAAGCCCGCTCACGCCATGGGTAAACCCTGTGGCGCCGCACCAGAGACTGCGGCTAAGTTCGCGCACGCTAGGGGTAAACCCCGTGGCCCCGCACCAGAGATTGCGGCTAAGCCCGCACTCGCCAGGGTTAAACCCCGTAGTGCCGCACCAGAGACTGCGGCTACGCACGCACATGCCAAGGGTAAACCCCATGGCGCCGGACCAGAGACTGCGGCTAAGCCCGCGCACGCCAGGGGTAAACCCCGTGGCGCCGCACCAGGGACTGAAGCTAGACACCGCGAAGGCCCCGCACACAAAGTACGCGCTAACTAGAGGGAAGAAGTGCACTTACTTGATTATTACCCGAGAGTAGGTCGGATAGGGAGAGCATTTTCCGCAGACGGCACTACTGCTGAAGCCCGAAATAAACCGTGCTATCCGACCTACTCTCGGTTGTGTGAAACCGAACAGTTTTCGTACGTGGATTATTCCTCCTCCCACCCTTCAGCTGATTATTTTTGTACTCTTTACAAATAAAACTTTTGGACTTTATATCGTAAATAGCGCGATCCCACCGGAGATCAAACACGTCGAGCTTTGACAAACGAGATAGTTTTCGAGCCAGAGGGGTTTTTCGACCTTTTTTATGTACTTGATATCCCTCTATATATAGGATTGTCAGGTGCTAGCTTGCTTATAAGATGGTCAATGTGGGACGAAAGAGATTGGTGAGCTGACTACTCACGTGGAGTTTAGCTAAATGCATGAGAAATTTAATGGAGTATGAGTATTGCCCACTAAACTACCGGTTTGACTTCTTGAACAAAGCCCATTAAGGACCTTAGAAGTTGGGCCAAATCTCATGCTTATCTGCTCAGTTATTTCCGAACGTATGCACATAAATGGCCTTACATGATAGCCCATGTGAATATGCCTCACATTGTGTACGAATTCGCATCTTCAAGTGATGCACAAATGCGTATACATAACGCGGTATTTTAACTCTTTTCCCCATTGTGTTTATCAATTCCCCTTTAATTATTTAGCGGTTATTTCGCGCACCATGACAACCCCATGGCTTGTGTTCTCGCGCCACAAGGGCAACAAGAGAATAAACAGGTGCGCATGCCTTATCGACTTGCAACTTTGTGCAACTCGTTTTTAACTCGAGATTAGGTGGAGTACGCACGCTCCTCGAGAGTTGGGATCACGTCCCCTAGAGAGTTGCCGCCAACCACGAGCCTCGCTCGGGTTGCGCACGATTTTCGAGAATTAGGAACTCGTCCTTAAGAGAGTTGCCGCATACCCCGAGCCTCGCTCGGGTTGCGCGCGCTTCTCGAGAATTTGGACCTTGCCCCTAAGACAATAACCGCCAACCCCGAACCTAGCTCGGGTTGCGCGCGCTTTTTGAGAATTTGGACCTCATCCCTAAGATTGTTAGCGAACCTCGTTCGCTTAGAGAGTCAGGACAACATCCTTTGAGAGTTAGCGAACCTCGTTCTCTTAGAGAGTCTGGACCTCGTCCTTTGAGAGTTAGAGAACCTCGTTCGCTAAGAGAGTCAGGACCTCGTCCTTTGAGAGTTAGAGAACCTCGTTCGCTTAGAGAGTTTCCAACTCCAAGCGGGAAGCGAGGGGTGGATTTGCGCACTTAGAGTAGAGAGTCTCCAACCCCAAGCGGGAAGCGAGGGGTAAATTAGCGCACTTAGAGCAGAGAGTCTCCAACCCCAAGTGGGAAGCGAGGGGTGGATTAGTGCACATAGAACCGAGAGTCTCCAACCCCAAGCGGGAAGCGAGAGGTGGATTAGCGCACTTAGGACCGAGAGTCTCCAACCCCAAGCGGGAAGCGAGGGGTGGATTTACGCACTTAGAACTGAGAGTCTCTAACCCAATTCGGGAAGCGAGGGGTGGATTAGCGCACTTAGCACCGAGAGTCTCCAACCCCAAGTGGGAAGCGAGGGGTGGATTTGCGCACTTAGAACCTAGAGTCTCCAACCCCAAGCGTGAAGCGAGGGGTGGATTTGCGCACTTAGAGCCGAGAGTCTCCAACCCCAAGGGGGAAGCGAGGGGTGGATTAGCGCACTTAGAACCGAGAGTCTCCAACCCCAAGCGGGAAACGAGGGGTGGATTAGCACACTTAGAACCGAGAGTCTCGAACCCCAAGCATGAAGCGAGGATTGGATTTGCACATAACGAGGTTGATGCCAACCCCGAGTGGGAAGCTCGGCGGTTTTGCGCATAACGAGGTTCGACGGCAACCCCGAGTGGGAAGCTCGGCGGTTCCGCGCATTCAAACTAAAATTTTCGGGGCCGAAACCGCGCACCCCAAGAGCGAACCCCGTGGTGCGCCGCACTAGAGAATGTGGCTAAGCCCGCGCACGCCATGGGTAAACCCTGTGGCGCCGCACTAGAGACTGCAGCTAATCCCGCGCACGCCAGGGGTAGAACCCTGTGGCGCCGCACCTGAGACTGCGACTAAGCCCGTGCACGCCAAGGGTAAACCCCATGGGGCCGCACCAGAGACCGCGACTAAGCCCGCGCACGCCAGGGGTAAACCTTGTGGCGCCGTACCAGAGATTGCGGCTAGACACCGCGTAGGCCCCGCACACAAAGGACGCGCTAAATAGAGGGAAGAAGTGCACTTACTTGACTATTACCCGAGAGTAGGTCGGATAGGGAGAGCACTTTCCGCAGACGACGCCAGTGTAGAAGCCCGAAATAAACCGTGCTATAAACATGATTATAATAAATACTAACTCTCGGGTTTCGTACAACCGAACAATTTTCATATGTGCATTATTCCTCCTCCCACCCTTCAGCTGATTGTTTTTGTACTCTTTACAAATAAAGCTTTTGGACTTTATACCGAAAATAGCGCGATCTCACTCGGAGATCAAACACGTCGAGCTTTGGCAAACCAGATAGTTCTCGAGCTAGAGGGGTTTTTTCGACCTTTTTAATGTACTCGATGTCCCTCTATATATAGGATTGTTAGGTCCTAGCTTGCTTATCAGATGGTCGATGTGGGGCGAAAGAGATTGGTGAGCTGACTGCTCACGTTGAGTTTAGCTAAATGCATGAGAAATTTAATGGAGTATGAGTATTGCCCACTAAACTACCGGTTTGACTTCTTGAACAAAGCCCATTAAGAACCTTAGAAGTTGGGCTAAATGTCATGCCTATCTGCTCAGTTATTTCCGAACGTATGCACATAAATGGCCTTACATGATAGCCCACGTGAATATGCCTCACATTGTGTACGAATTCGCATCTTTAAGTGATGCTCAAACACGTATACATAACGCGGTATTTTAACTCCTTTCTCCATTGTGTTTATCAATTCCCCTTTAATTATTTAGCGGTTATTTTGCGCACCATCAAATTGTTCCTCCTTATTTGGAATCGTGTGCCACTCTTGTTACTATCGAAGTTCCAAACAAATTCGATTAGCCACAACATTGGCAGATCCAAATCTGAGGTTCATCACGTACGTGATGAACCTTAGTTTTCGCCTTATTCAAAGACCTCTACTTTTCTATTGAGACCCACTACACGTCCAAACCGACGATCCATGGCGTTCTTGAATTCAACCAGAAATAAGGTCGCATCAACTAGCTCAGAGCCAAGGACCGTGTAAGTCTCGTTCATCCCTTGTTTGTTCAATTCACAGGCTTTTCATCCAATTTTCATCCATAGAATCCATCACTTTCACGATCTTGTCATCTAGGATCGCCCAAATGTTTTTCTTTGCATCGCATTGTTATAAATAAACAACCGATCAACCCCTACTCGAATTTTGCATGATAATTGGTGATAATTTGGCATCTTGTTTTTGATATTGCATCATTTTCTTTGCCTTTTTCATTGACTATCCATTGTTTGCATTGTTCGAACATATCCCTTGTTGATTTAGGTTTGGATAGAGGATCAAAATTCATATCCAAATCTTGTTTGTTAAGGAACACAATCTTCAATAGAGGAGACAATCCAAATTGTTGATTGTCGGCCATTATGAAAAATCTCAGTTGATCTTTAAAAAAATTCCAAAAAGGAAAATCAAATCAAATCTTAACCATCTCATCTTCTCTCCCCAATCTTCATATTTTCGGCAACAACCTTTGCATAGCCGATCATAATCTTTTCTTCCATCATCTTATAGGTATTCACTTGTTTGTTTATCTTTGATCTTATTTGATTGCACAAGTTTGAGTGACCTTAAGCCAACCATACCTTGTTTGTTAGTGTGGATTGAACATATTGGGTTGGCCCGACTTAACCGATCTCAAACTCTTGGCCATTTCTTGTGAACACTTGACTTGCTGTATGATGGGTGTGACTATAGGTTCTTTGTCAAACTCGGGAAACAATGAGACCCGAGATAAAGGAAGAAAGGATCCACCTTCGTTACCACCGACCGATCAACAAGATGCGGCGCTTGCGGCTAAGGACGCTCAGACAGCGGAACTCGAACACCAATTGGCCGAGAGTCACACGCAGTCCAAGCGCATTATTCCGTCGGGGCTTGTTATTGCGTTGGAGATCCAAGACCAAGTCGTTGAGGCTAGTGCCGAACTTGCCCGGGCTCACGCCAAAGGCAAGGGCCACGCACAACCCTCGTCACAACACGGCGTCATGCGTTGCATGGAGTCTATTAAGGAGAGTCGACCACTCCATGACGACAAGTACGATGGTGGTTGTGAGACCGCGGATCACCGATGCTTGGTACGCGACTATAGGGACAAACAGGTTTATGACGTTCGTTTTGATGACGAGTATGACTCGGAGGAATACCGACGTCATCATACTAGTGGCTCCAAGAAGAAAAAGAAGAAGTCACCAGCACCTGTGAACTAGTTTCAAATCGAGAAGGGAAAAATCTAATAGAAGGGAATGATGGTGGCCTCATCGACATTGCAGTTTGTCCAATCTCGACTATATATATTCAAATCAGTAGTGAAAAATCGATCGGTAAAGAGCAGAGAAAAATGCGTGGACTATTTCATCCAGAGCATCGAGAAACTGATGGAAATGGTACAATTAGTAAGTACATATGAATAGAAAGGGTCGTGAGATGCTTTTTCCAAGGAGGACATGCACATATGATTTCCGGGACTCTTGGCCTATAACCACCTTCAAGAGGTGGAGAACGTTGAGAATGTCCCGATGGTCTGTGAGCTACTTCTTCAATGGAGGACATATGCCTCCACTGATTTGTTGGTGTAGAAAACTGGGAATAGTTGTTGGATCGTAAACCGTTAGCAAAGAGCTTGGGAACTGGCTGTTAAGCTGCTCCCAAGGCAGTGGAAGTAACTTAAGCGCAAGTATTAAAAACAGTAAAGAACGCAGTTCCCTTATAGAGGAACCCCACTACAACCAACTAGTTGTATGGGTAAACCTCTACCTCCGCTTGGAGGATTTTGAATGACTTACTTATATTGATTGCTTTGTTCCTTAGTTACAACAGCCGGATTCACACTTCTCTGTTCCTACGAGTTCTTCCTAACTCTAGCAACACTAGTAAATCCTCTCAACTGAGTTCCTAAGCTCACAACAGCAAAATACAAATAATTCAAACCTTACACCGACTTCTCAATTCCCTTGCCCCTGGGAACTTCGGCTTCACCATCGTCGAGATCACACACTCGCCGGCGGGGACTTCTCTTCTTTTTCTTTCTTTTCTCTGATGTGGGTGTTTGTGAGTTCTGGGAGAAGTACTCAATCCGAGTACTATTCATTTGGCTTTATAGTCTAGGTGAGCTTGGGCAGTTGCATCTTTCAACTGTGTCCAAAATGCCCTTTGCTTGATGCCCAAGTTGTACTTTCTTCACATGTGACTTTGGTTTGAACTAGGTCAACTTCTTGAATCAATCGGACCGTTGGATCAAGCGTGACAGTCTGATCCTCAGACTGTTCCTTCGGGCTGTCTAAGACAGAATCCCGCGATCTGCGATGAACGGTCGTTGTCCTCACATGTGAGTTCCCATGTCATGGGAACTGTCTTGTTCAGAGTTCCCTTGATGGAAACTCTTCATCGTTGTAAGCTTGTGTTCTCTTGATCATTCTTGGGAGTTCCCACTTCATGGGAACTTTCCTCTTCAGAGTTCCCTTGATGGAAACTCTTCATTGTAAGCTTTTTGTGGCTTTTGGTCATTCATGGAAGTTCTTGGTTGTACCTGCGTTCCTTAGAAATACTTGAACAAACCTCATTAGTTCCTCATGGTGTTTGTCATTATCAAAACTCGGAGAATGGCATCGTTGATCCGTTGGTTAGAGCCAGAGGTCCCAACAACGTCCCAACAATTTCCCCCTTTTTGATGATGACAAACCCATCACAAAATATGCAAGTATTTCAATGAATGATATGCTGATGAGTTCCTAAGTATGATTTCGGGGAGTCACTTCTAGTGAAACACTTAGATTTGGGGAGCTACTTCTAGTGAGACACTTAGATCTTACTTAGCTTTTTATGCAATTGTTCCCCCTTAGCTTATGCATGTTCTGTGATAACTTAAACTTTTAACTCATCTCGCATTTTTTGTCTTTCCCCCTTTTGACATCATCGAAAACAAGCAAAGCAATAATAAGGAATAAAGGAACACGCAATCAAACTAAAAGCCAATTCATTACTTAAGAGTATATGTACAAGGGAACACAAGTACATTTTTGTGGATAAATTTGGATTGAGGGAAAGAGAAAGGAGAGATCATGGGGCTGCGGGGAACAGTGCATCACAGAGGCGCGTCAGGACTTGTGTAAGTTTTTCTTGTCCCCTGGCCAACGTTGCTTGGTTCCTGGCAATGTGATCGAGGGTGTTGGCGATGCGGAGCAAAACCTGAGAGTTCCCATCTTCACCAGATTCCAGTTGAGCTGTTTCCTTTACAGGCTCAGAGTATCTCATCTTTTGGACAACTGAGATGTCCAGTTCCCTTCCAAGCACTATTTCTTCCTTAGAGGAGTCGTAGAGACCCTCTTTTTGTAGCAGCTTCTTGATCAGCCCAGAGTAGGGAAGGGAATGGGACTTGGAAGCCATACACTTCTCCATATGCCCAAGTATGATTTTGGGAAGGTTGATGGGCTTCTTGAGGAGGAAGTGATAGAGGATGATGGCATCGGGGATATTGACGACCAGATGCTTCTCTTGGCGAGGGATCACCACATTGATGATGAATTGATGAGCAAGCTTGGCGACGAGGGATAGATGATGAGTCGAAGGCACTTTAGTGGGAACTCGACCCTCAAAAATAGTGTTATACACCTCGGCGCTGTTGAAGTCGCCCCAGAGCTTGTTGGGCAACTCGTTGAGTCCTTGAACTGGGACCTGGAGCTTCAGGCGGATTGTGGACGTAGTAAATATAAACTCGTCGCCTTCGTGGGAGAGAGTCCCCTGAGTGCAATCATTGGTGATGATAAAGTTCTTGTAGAACTGACGCACTTGTGAGGGATCTACACTCACAGTTTCCTTGCGGAGGTTCTCCCATCCCTGGGCCTTGATCAGGTCCCACAGTTCCCCTAGGCCGTTGTTGTTGAGCACTTCTTCAGAAATGATAAGTGGAGGAAGGAGCTTCCGGCATTCGTCCACAGGGTGCCTTGTTGAAGAAGATCCCTTCCCCTTTTTTGTGGTGCTCTTCGAATTGTTCCCCCTAGAGACCATTCTTGGTCCTTTCTGCTGAGAGGGCTCAACCGCTTCGATCATTAGCACTCGTTCCCTTGGCTGTTGGGAACCCGTGGACACCACCATTTGGTGTCCAGGTGTTGGGATATGTGCTTTCTCCTTAGCAGCTGGAGCCTCTTCTTCTTCTTCGACGTCATCATTTGAGGTCCCTTCTTCCTCGGAGGAGCTTGAGATTGAGCCCTCCGCGTCATCTTCGGGATGACTTGTACTTGCCCCAGCACCACCAGCTGGTGCTGGGTCCCTTTTCTCCGTGGGCTCTTCAGGAGACACCTTCTTTGGGGACTTGGTCCCTTGGTCAGTTGTGTGTTCAGAGGAGTCCTTGTTGAGCTCTTCTTCTATGGCCTTGAGCTGGGCCTCCTCCTCGACAGTTCCCATGATGAGAGGAGGAGGGTCCTTGGTCATTTTCCCGATGACGATGGAGAGGGGAAGGTCATCGTCGTCCGAAGTAAGGACGACGGCAGTTTTGGATGGAGAGGGAGTGGGGAGTTTTGTGGTGGTGGGGGATGTGGTGGAAGAAGGAAGAGAAGAAGAAAGGGGAGTAGAGAGTTGTGTAGAAGGGGGAGGAGGAGTGGATTTGGTAACCTGGGGAGTAGAGATTTGTGTAGAAGGGGGAGGAGGAGTGGAGTTGGTAACCTGGGGAGTAGAGATCCCCGAGGTAGGAGTGGGAGAGATAGATGTGTGTTTTGGTGAGGAAGGAGGGGAAGGAGTTTTGTGAGGTAGAGTTGGAGTTCCCGTTGTTGTGGGAACAGAGGGGAGTGGTGGAGGAGGTGTTCCCTTTGTTATGGGCCACAGGGAACTGACGGCCGGAAGCAAGGAAAAAAGGCCTACATCGCCACCTGGAGTGATGATGAGGACGAAGATCCCGAGTCATGGGCACTCCCAGACATGTGTGGAATGGCCATAGGAGAAACCACTGGGGAACAACCCAGTGAGGTGGCAGTGAGAGGGACCAATGCATGGTTCATAGATAGTGGATGCTCGAACCATATGACCAGAAACAAAGATATCCTCATCTCACTCCACACTCATGCCGAAGGAGGCCACGTCTCATTTGGCAATAAAAACAAGGGAGAAGTAATTGGAAAGGGAGAAGTGTTACTAAATAGATCAATCAAAGTCAGCAATGCAAATCTGGTGAAAGATCTGGGATACAATCTCCTAAGTGTTGCCCAGATGTGTGATCAAGGGAACAACGTTGTCACCTTCGACTCAGAAGAATGCCTAGTCATCAACAAAAGGACCAACAAAGTGATTCTGAGAGGAAGAAGGCACAACAATGTGTATGTAGTTGATACAGAATTTGAACCACCAATGAAGTTGTGGCTTGCGAGTTCCCACGATGATACGGAACTCTGGCATCGAAGACTGGGACATGCAGGTGTCAATCAAATCCTGAAGCTCTATCTACAGGATCTGGTCATTGGTCTTCCTCGAATCAATCTTGAAGGAGTCCAAATATGTGAAGCATGCGTTCGAGGGAAACAGACTAGGAACTCCTTCAAACCCAAAAAGGTGGTGAGCACAACGAGGCCTTTAGAGCTAATTCACATGGATCTATGTGGTCCCATGCGAACAGCCAGCTATGGAGGAAAAAGGTACATGTATGTCTTAATTGATGATTTTTCTAGATTCACCTGGGTTATTTTCTTGAAGGCAAAATCACAAGCTTTTGAAGAGTTCGAGCCTTTCATCAAAAGAATAGAAGTAAGCACGGGGCTAAAGTTGAAAGCCATCAGGTCTGACCATGGAACTGAGTTTCAAAACTCATAGTTCCTCAACTTCTGTGACAAATATGGGATCTCTCACAACTTCTCAGCCCCTCGCACTCCTCAGCAAAACGGAGTGGTCGAGAGAAAGAATAGGACCTTGGAGGACATGGCCAGAACCATGATGCTTGAAAGCGGAGTTCTTGAGTATTTTTGGGCTGAAGCCATCGCCACGGCGACATACATCTTGAACCGAGCCATGACAAGGCCTTTGATCAAAAAGACATCCTACGAGCTCATCAAGGGGAGAAAACCAAACATCTCCCACCTAAGGACCTTCGGATGCACATGCTTTGTCCACAACAATGGCAAAGACAATCTTGGAAAATTCGATCCTAGAAGCGATGAAGGGATCTTCCTGGGATACTCATCACAAAGCAAGGCTTATAGGGTCTATAACAAGAGGACCAAGAAGATAGAAGAAAGCATCCATGTCGTCTTCAACGAGAAATCTGTAAAGATGGGAATAGAGACCCAAGGAAAGGGAACTCTGTTCAAACTGGTCAGACAAGAAGACGATGATGATGACGATGATGAGCCAAGGAAGAGAGATGAAGACTATCCAAGTGCGAGTAACATTCCACAACCAGGGCACAACGAAGGAGATCCAACTCTCACTGATCCAATCTCCCTCGAGGTTCCCTCTTCAGAAGAACTACAAGACACCTCCAACTCTCTTGTTCCCCAAGACAATACTATGCCAGAATCAAGTGTTCAGGGGGAACAAAGAGGGATTCTGCCAGAAATCTCTGAAGGAACACAAAATGAAGAAGCTGAAGATGAGTGTTCCCATGACAAAGAAGCATCTACTGAAGATGACACAAGTGCAAGGGAACCCACTCATACAAGAAACTTTCAACAAAGGAAGGACCATCCCATTGAGAACATCATCTCCCCTTATGATAAAGGTGTACAAACTCGTTCCTCTCTCAATAATTTTTGTGCTTTTAACGCGTTTGTTTCAATGGTGGAACACAAAAATATCAAAGAAGCTTTGAAGGACCCAGATTGGATCCAAGCCATGCAAGAGGAGCTCCACCAATTCGAGAGGAACAAAGTTTGGAAGCTAGTTCCTAGGCCCAAGAACAAGAACGTCTCGATGGGTCTTTAGAAACAAGCTCGATGATATTGGGGTTGTAGCAAGGAACAAGGCTAGACTGGTGGCACAAGGCTACATGCAAGAGGAAGGAATCGATTACGATGAGACCTTCGCACCGGTTGCTAGGATCGAGGCCATCAGACTCTTAATTGCCTATGCTGCTCACAAGGGATTCAAGCTTTATCAAATGGATGTGAAAACAACCTTCCTCAATGGACATCTCAAGGAAGAAGTATATGTGGCCCAACCCCCAGGATTCGAAGATGAGAAGCTACCTAACCATGTCTACTTCCTGGAGAGGGCCCTCTACGGACTCAAACAAGCTCCCCGAGCTTGGTATGACAGGTTTGCTCAATTCCTCTTGTCCCATGGATACCTTCGAGGTTCCATAGACAAGACATTGTTTTTAAAGAAAGAGTCTAAGGACATTTGATTGTGCAAGTATATGTTGATGACATTGTTTTTGGAGCAACTAACGAAACTCTTGTAGAGAAATTTAAGGACCTCATGAGCAGTGAGTTTGAGATGAGTCTCATTGGGGAACTCACGTTCTTCTTGGGACTTCAAATATCTCAAACCAAGGAGGGAACAAAAATTCATCAACAGAAATACATCAAGGAAATGCTCGTAAAGTATGGGATGGAACATTCTAAGCCTATTGACACTCCCATCTCACCAAATTCAAGGCTCAATGCGGATGAAACAGGTATTAGTGTGGACCAAAGGAACTATCGAGGTATGATTGGGTCCCTTCTCTACTTAACAGCTAGTAGACCTGATATCATGTTCTCCGTATGTCTTTGTGCTCGTTTTCAAGCTAACCCTATGGAATCACACCTGAAAGAGGTGAAGAGGATTTTCAGGTATCTCAAAGGGAACGATAACTTGTGCCTCTGGTATCCAAGAAACAGTTCCCTTTAGCTCATTGCATACACAGATGCGGATTTTGCAAGGCACCTGGTTGATAGAAAGAGCACATCAGGAATGGCCCAGTTCCTAGGGTCATGCTTAGTTTCATGGGGATCTAAAAAGAAAAACTCAGTGCCACTCTCCACAGCTGAAGCAGAATATGTGGCTGCCGCATCTTGTTGTTCCCAAGTTCTATGGCTTAAGTCACAACTCTAGGATTACGGTATGTCTTTTGGCCCAGTTCCCATACTTTGTGATAATACTAGTGCCATAATCATTTCCAAAAATCTCGTGCATCATTCTAGAACTAAGCATATAGATATAAGGCATCACTTTCTACGTGACAATGTTGAAAGTGGGAACATCTCGATGGAACACTGTAGAACTGAAGAGCAAATGGCGGACATTCTCACCAAAGCCTTAGACAGATGTCCCTACCATCGTTTTCGAATGCTTCTAGGGATGATAACTCTAAACTAAACAAGTCCCTGTTTGTCTCTCTCTCAATGCCTGACTAGTTTATCTAAGAATGCATGATAGGGAAATTGGACTTATTGCTTTCACTTTGCCATGCTTACTAGTCTAAAGACAATTGTGTACAAGGGAACTTTATTTCTTTTCGGCCAACGTGATCAACCAGAGTTCCCTTTATCCCTCTTTACAAGCCACTATGACGGTTGATCATATAACCTACCCTAATCTAGGGACCAGACAAACGCTTCTCATGAGCCAAAGTGTTTACTCCTTTATCGAATCGTAAATTGTCTGGTTCCCTTTGAGTTCCCTAGCCCCACAAGAGGATGAGTGTGAAGTTCCCTTAACCACTTCACTCTCCCTGACCTTGATAAGATCATGGGAACTGATACATTCTAGCAAGGGAACGCTGACTCATCTACGAAGAAGAACCGTCACTTGGAAGCGGACTTTTGTGTTAGAAGCTCTGAAGCGTTACGGGCCAAGTATTCAAATTTTGAAAGGACTTCCCTAGAGATCGTGACGCGTGTCAGGAGGCGTGCTACGGAAGTTGTAACGATGCCCCACGTTCATTGGGCAACGGTTATCGAGGTTCTCCCACTTCCCTTTCTACCCTTCGCCCCTCCTCTCCTTAAAACCCTCATTTGCCATTTTTGGGCCCTTATTCCATCTTCCACCTCTGTCATTCTTCTTCTCCACATCCCTTTCACTCTCTTTTTCAAGAAACCTCCCAAACCTTCTCTCTTTCCCAAATCCTTCCAGAAATGGCCCCTCAACACACCTTCGCCCAGATCAAAGCCTGGGTGCTTGCAAACCCCAAAATTCTCTTCATCTCTCAATTGAAAGAGATTGAGAAAGAGCAAGACCCAGTCATGAAAGACGTACGCATCCAAGGGCTCTACAACCAAGTAAGCCCTTTCTTGCCACCTCCTCCTCCGGCCAACGACACTCTGGTCTGGACATCTTCTTCCGCCACCTCCTCTAAATCCCTTCCTCCTCCCTCAACCAACAACACCTCATCCGGAATAGTCATTATTGACAGTTTCGGAGATGCTCGTCCCTCCATCAACGAGAAACCCAGAAAATCCAAACACCACCATTCATCCAAAAAATGCCACTCATCCAAAGACCCCTCAAAATCCAAAAAATCCAAACATTCCAAAGATCCCTCCAAATCCAAAAAACGCAAACACACTGAGGTCTCTGAATTTTTGGAGCCCAAAAAGAAATCTT
Organism: Fallopia convolvulus; assembly: GCA_964016875.1. Classification (NCBI taxonomy): domain Eukaryota; kingdom Viridiplantae; phylum Streptophyta; class Magnoliopsida; order Caryophyllales; family Polygonaceae; genus Fallopia; species Fallopia convolvulus. The sequence goes on along the minus strand of OZ024724.1, from coordinate 36,318,026 downwards.
TCTTCACCATTGACGATTACTTGAACTGCTCCAAGGACAGTTCATGTGTTGCCAAACCCCCCTTTATCTTTCATTCGGACTCTGGGACCTCCCAATCCCAGAGCCAACTCACCTCTTCTTCCCTCCCTCTTCCCATAAGTGAGGGACCTCCCAAGCCTCTTCCCTCGAAACAAAAGACTCCTCCACCACCTCCTTCTGTTCCTGCGATGCTAACACAAATCTAGAGCAAACCAGCTCTGATACCAATTGTTGGATCGTAAACTGTTAGCAAAGAGCTTGGGAACTGGCTGTTAAGCTGTTCCCAAGGCAGCGGAAGTAAATTAAGCGCAAGTATTAAAAGCACTAAAAAACGCAGTTCCCTTATAGAGGAACCCCACTACAACCAACTAGTTGTATGGGTAAACCTCTACCTCCGCTTGGAGGATTTTGAATGACTTACTTATATTGATTGCTTTGTTCCTTAGTTACAACAGCCGGATTCACACTTCTCTGTTCCTACGAGTTCTTCCTAACTCTAGCAACACTAGTAAATCCTCTCAACTGAGTTCCTAAGCTCACAACAGCAAAATACAAATAATGCAAACCTTACACCGACTTCTCAGTTCCCTTGCCCCTGGGAACTTCGGCTTCACCGTCGTCGAGATCACACACTCGCCGGCGGGGACTTCTCTTCTTTTTCTTTCTTTTCTCTGATGTGGGTGTTTGTCAGTTCTAGGAGAAGTACTCAATCCGAGTACTATTCATTTGGCTTTATAGTCCAGGTGAGCTTGGGCAGTCGCATCTTTCAATTGTGTCCAAAATGCCCTTTGCTTGATGCCCAAGTTGTACTTTCTTCACATGTGACTTTGGTTTAACCTAGGTCAACTTCTTGAATCAATCGGACCGTTGGATCAAGCGTGACAGTCTGATCCTCAGACTGTTCCTTCGGGCTGTCCAAGACAGAATCCCGCGATCTGCGCTGAACGGTCGTTGTCCTCACATGTGAGTTCCTATGTCATGGGAACTGTCTTGTTCAGAGTTTCCTTGATGGAAACTCTTCATTGTTGTAAGCTTGTGTTCTCTTGATCATTCCTGGGAGTTCCTACTTCATGGGAACTTTCCTCTTCAGAGTTCCCTTGATGGAAACTCTTCATTGTAAGCTTTCTGTGGCTTTTGGTCATTCATGGAAGTTCTTGGCTGTACCTGCGTTCCTTAGAAATACTTGAACAAACCTCATTAGTTCCTCATGGTGTTTGTCATTATCAAAACTCGGAGAATGACATCGTTGATCTGTTGTTTAGAGCCAGAGGTCCCAACAACGTCCCAACAATAGTGTAGAAGAAGGGTATGAATAAAGTATGTTGAATGAGTTATTTAAAATTAATTAGCAAAAATTGATAGAGATTTGTAGATTACGTGGCAATATGATGTGTACATGACATGGGAAAAATTTAACATTTGTGTGGAATATTTATGATGACGTGTAAATTATAAGAAAATGACACGTGTAGAAATATGACGTGGCTTAATGTAAGATTGTCATGTGGTGAAATCTTAGGTGGCGCAATGAGAAGGCTCCAAACCTAATTGATTCTATGTAGTAGATTAATTTTTAAATTTTTTAAAGAAACCTATCTCAGATATAAATAACAAAAAATTCACTTGCACCTAAAATATGGTAATAAATATTTTTATAACTCCGTAAATTTAATATTGAAAAATTTGGGAATTTCAAAGAATGGACAAGTAAGTTAGTTTGTTGGTTTTTAAAATTTGAGAGGATGAAAACCTTACATAAAAATTGGGTCTAGTCAAATGCAAAATTGAGTAATTTCAGATTCGGTCTGGCAAATGCACGATAACCATTTTAGTTTTGGAAATTATTTTAAAATTATTTATTAAATTAGAATTAATAAACCCTTTTGAAAAAATTAAAATTAATAAATAATATTTAAATTCATCAAGACTAGTATTCCTATTGTATGTCTATGGGTAGATATTAGAAAACTCCTTTGAAATTATATGGTGACCGGGTTAAGATTCGGATTAAGATCTGGTTTAATTTGAGAGCTACACATTTGAAAATTGACATATTTGACATATACATTACCTTTTCTTCTTGACTCTTGAGTAATGTTGACCGGCCGGCCAATGTTAAATTATATTGGAGGAGCTGTCGGATCCCTGATTTCTGGTCAAGATGACAAGTATAATTGCATATTTTAAGCACACCTTCTTTGAATGAACATTTAAAGCACAGTTCATCTCAATATACAGTTATTTTTTAGTCAATATAACAGTTGTGAGCATATACGACTATTCTGAGGATAGAGCATCAAATCGTGAATATGTCGACATAATCAATTAAGAAACGAAAATAGCATTTCATTTCACATATCTTCTAGCGCAATAGAAGCTACCTGATCGATAAAAGTCTTGAGCAACGCAGCAAGTCATAGTACTGCTCAAAAGACATGCTAATTTAAAACTTTCTTCCCAACAGTTTCATGAATGTGTACATAAATTGTACGAGTCGATCAAGCAGCTTAGGGTTTAAACTTTTACATATTTCAAGATTTTTATAGATAAAAATATATGTCTTCGTATTCTTAAGCAACTTTGAGATGGATTCTCATGTTCATTGGGTGCATTCTAACTAAATTCGGTTATCATTATTACATAGCTGAATTTGAGTTTTTTCTTAGGTCTATTAGGCGTAGCTTCTTTCCCTTTGACAGGGTATATACCTTCGTTTTGATTCCCCAGATTCTATTGTAGCGGAGCCTCACTGGCTGAATGATGATGAAGATGTATTCTAGAACAACTTTTAGATATGGGCCTTTATTAAGCACAATAACAAAGATAAAAAGAATTGAGTTTTTATTTATTTATTTGAAAGTCAACTGCTCTATCGAAAATTAGATTGATTGGGGAGACTTTCCCAATATCAATTTTTCGATAAAACTTGTTAGTGGGATTTGAACTTCGATTTGAATCTCTTAGAAAACACTTAAGGAGTCTAGCACCACTTTACTAATAGGCCAACCGAGTATTGGTATATATATGGTTTTATAAAAGTGTATGGTTTCATCGGAAGTGTTTAGACTAGGATGGAAAAGACTGTCTTATAAATAGGAGAACAAACCCCAAAACTAACCTCATCAAAGATGAGTTTGGATAATGTGGTCTACTGTCTACATTCAATATATATGTTCAAGTTGATGGCGCCCGGCCCCTTCATCAAAATGGATTGAAATTGCTGACCACGATAATTGACACCTTCATCAATTATGAACACACTTGTCCAAAAATGAGCAATTAAGATCCAAACTAAAGGTACAAGCCAAAGTATTTGACCCACAATAAATTGATCTTCAAAAGATCAAATTTGTCCTTGTATAATACAGAAGTACATGCAAATACTCACTTAATTCTAGAACTATTACAACATAATTTGACTACTATTACATTTTCATGAAGGATATATATTTATGATAATGATGCCTTTTTCCCTCCGTCGGCCGCCATCTCGCTCTCGGCCGCCTTGCCATCCTCCCGGAACTGCTTATAGATGTCGCTCCGGTAGAACTTCCTGGTCCTCGCCACGAGCACCAACGACACCACCATCCCGAACACGGTGGCAGCCGTTATAATAAGGAAGGCCAGCTTGAAGCAATCCACGCCCGTACACGTCAACTCCTGCCCTTTCAGCCTATCAACTCCGAGTGCCGCCATCTGCCGCCTGGCCTCTCTATCGTACAAATGCCCCGTCACCCTCACGTTCAATATGTACCCGCCTATCGGGCTTGCCACCGACCCGAAGTTATAGAGCGTCGAGTAGTACTTGAGCCCGAAGATCTCGGAGATGATGGCGAAGAGGAGCGGCCACATCGCCCCGAAGCAGAACCCGATGACGACCGAGGCGAAGTAAAGGCCGTTGTGCACGTTGAACGCGATGAGGAGGTGGCCGAGGCAAGAGAGGAGGAGGACCACGGTGAGAACCACGGGCCTCGGGACCTTGTACTTGTTGAGCAAGTACTCGGAGAAGAAGCCCGCGACGACCCGGCCCAAGTAGTTCCAGATGCTGACGAGCGAGACGAACGTGCTGATGCTCTTTTTCGGGTACCCGAGGGACGTCCCGATCTGCCCCAGGTTGTCGATAGCGGTGAGCGTTCCGCCTACGCCGCAAATAGTCGCTACGAAGAGGATGAGCATGTCGATGCTAAAGAGAGCTTGGAGGATGGTGTAGTCCTGGCCCCGGTCCGGAGGCCGGAAGACGTTTTCGAAGCACCCCGTTGGCGGTGCGACGTTGGTTTCGGTTTCGGGTGCGACGCTTATTCGGTGCGCCACGGGGGCGAGGGTGGTGGTGGGAGGTTGGGCTTGGGAGAAGTTCTTGGAGAGCCAGAGGTGGAACTCTTGCTTGAAGACGGTGTAGAGGGGGAGGCAAAGGAGGACAATGGTGGTGAGGGCAGAGGCGACAAATTCTGAGTGTGAGAAGTTCATTTGTTTTTGGAGGATGATGAGGAGCATGAGGAAGGAGGCGAGGGCAAGTGAGAAGTAGAGCATTTGGTAGAAGGCGCGCTTGACTTGGGGCGTCTGGGGGCTGGTGGTGAGGAAGCGGATGGTGCGGAGGAAGACGAGGGAGACGGCCGCGGGGAGCCAGCCGATGAAGAGGATGAGGGCCTTGGCGTCGTGCCCGTAGATGGCGAGGTAGAGCTGGGTTATGATGGCGCCGCTTAGGCCCACGAAGCCCTTGAGGAGCCCTAGCACCGCGCCTCGGCTCTCCGGGAAGTTCTTTACGCATGTCACTAAGGCGCCCGTGTTTGCAAAAGACTGTTGGTCAACAAGATTGTCATCAATTATATGATATTAGTAGACTAGTAGTGTCAAAATATTGATTTGATAAAAAAATATGAATAGCACAAGATCGATTAGAGTTTGATTCTTGTCCCGACACTTTTTCTTCGTAGTAGTACGCTTTTCATACAAAAGTGAATTACAAAATATGAAAAGTGTAATCCGAAAAAGTGCACTACAAATAATACACAAAGTGCACTGCAAAGTACGAAAAGAGCAAATCCAAAAAACTGTAATTCGAAATAGAAAAAGTACATTTATTTCATGATAAAAGTTCACTTCAGAATAAAAATTTGTTCATTTAAACCATACACCCTGATCGATTCACATATTTTCTTATATTAGATGGTTGACTATAGACGGTTTTCCAAGTAAGGAATCGTTGAAACAAATTGGGCAAATGTTGTTAGGTGGTTAATTAGCTATGCTCAGCTTTTGATGCGAGTTGTAGTGAGAATTAATTTTCTTGTCTGACAACTTTTTCAATGTGTTCATATTAAGCATTTTCAATTCCTTGTTCATATTTGAGGGGTTTGTACGGGCCTGCGGCCGGGACGGGTCAACGTATGAGCCCTGTTCCATGCCAGTCGAATAAATCTTCAATTATCTAGTGATTAATGAAAGTATATTTAATAGCAGATCATTAATTACTTGCGCATTTCAACCCTCTTTTTTTCAATTTTGGGTTTGTCCTTTTTGTATGCATGTGAAATGATTGATCAACTATATATCCAAATCTATAATTAAAAAAATGTTGTAACTATCTAGTTGCTGTACTTATTGGACGAAAGCAGATTATTATAAGATAGGATTATTATTTAAACATAATTAGATTATTGATCCATACAAAAATGACGAGGAAAAGTCGTCGCCTCCAACTTGTTCAATTAAATGTCCAACCCTCAAATTATTATAAACGAAGATTCCAAAGGAACTAATCAAGCTAGATCGGCACACACGTCTATCCTTCGTCGACCCTCATTAAGAATATTTTAAACTAGTTTCTGAAAAATCACTGTAATTTAGTAAATTTAAACGTCTAAAATTTATATATAGCTAGATTTATACATACCTGAGAGTTACCGCCGACGCAAATATACAAGCACATGTGCCAGACGGCGGGCTTGGCGATGCGGCGAGTGACGGCGAGCCAAATCATTAAGTAGCCGAAGAAGTTAAGGACGGCACCGACGGCCAGCACGACCCACGGCGGAGCCACCTCCATGAGCAAACCGGCCGGGATACCTACGGTGGAGCCGAGATCCTTGAAGAAGGAAAGCAAGTTGAGGGTGGTTTGGTCGTACCCGAGCGACGTCTTGATGTCGCCCGAGTAGACACCGAACATGTAGGTGGCCCCTGCCATCGCCATGATCAGCAGCGTCCCGAACACCATGAACCACCTGCTCGTTACAAGGTGAACGGCCAGTGACAGCCCCGATGACCACCGGCCTCCACCGCTGCCGGAGAAGGTCATTTTGTATGATGAAAAGAGTTTATATAGTTATGGGGTTGATTACGGTGGGAGTGTAGGAGAATAGTGAGGAGGAAATTGGTGTTGTGTTGTGTTTTGTGATGGGTAGGGCAATCTCTCTCTATATGTAGGCAAAATATCGAATTTTTTTCCAGTATAGGCTTGTAAAACTTTTATTTTCTCAAAATAAGCTTGGTAGAAAATTATTTCCAGACATAGGCTGGATATTGGGTTAGAATTAAAGTCGCTATTTTAGACAGCATCTTTATGCTAGTTAGTCGTTTGTTCACACAGCGACTCACCCCCTTTAAATTTAAAATATTTGAACGTCTAACCAATCCACCCCACACTTACTTCAACTCCGATTGTACAAAATGTTGTTGGCACAAAACATTATACGTAATGTAGATTTCAACTAAATAATGGGTAGTATACTCGCATTATCTTAATTAATTAGATAATATGATATCGCATGTGAATATATTGATTTTATGTAATAAATAAATTTTGATAAAAAAATCTTTTGTCTGATGATATGTAATGTATGAGTAGATCTTGTAAATGAGTCGGGCAGGTTGGGTTCAGGTAAAAACGGATCTCGGGTCATCGAATCGTTAAATTTAAGGGTTTCATTAGGTCGGATTGTTACGGACTTACAAATTTGGTATGAGTTCAGGTTAATCTAACGGGGTCACGATAGTCAATTTTTTAACCTTTATTTTATATTTCTTAAAATTAATTAATATTATAAGATATTAAAATAATATTTAATAATAATAAAATATAAATATAATAACAAAAATTTTAATTTTTAATTAAAATAATAATTTATCGGGTTGCTCAGGTGAACCTACGGGTTGGGTAACCAACTAGGGTTGTTCAAAATGCTCATTGACCCGTAACCCAACCCGCCCCGACCCGTAATTTACGGGTTGGGTCACGGGTCAAGATTTTTTGGGATTAAGGGTTACAGGTCAACTCGTAAAACCCGTAACCTGTAATATTAATATATATATATATATGTATATATATATACGGATAGATTATGTTGACCCGTTTGACCCTAAAAATATTAGTATTTTATATATATATTTACGGGTCGATCATGTTGACCCGTTTGACCCATTTGACTTGGTCAAACGGGTCAACAGGTCGACCCGTAACCCAAACCGTAAAACTCGTAACCTATAATCTGATAACGGGTCGACTAATTTTTTTACGGGTCAACGGGTCTACCTGTAACTCGTAAAACGGGTCACGGGTCGGGTCGGATCGCCCCGTTGAACAACCTTATAACCAACCCAGTTTTTTTTCCGGTCAACCAGGTTCGAGTTGTTCTTGACCAATTTATTTACGGGATGAGTTTCAAGCCAAAAAACTTTAGACGAATCGGATCGATTTTTTAAATTGGGTCAAATGTATGAAGTTTTAAATTTTAACTTAAAAGTTAAGATATAAATATGTAGTCTTAATCAACTATGTAACCTTAATAATATTTAGTGTACAAATCGGTAATTCGGTGGTCAATTAAATAAAAATAAAAAAGCAAAAGCAAAGTCGCTGTCTAAAATGGCGATTTTATTCCTAACCCAAAATCCAGCCTATATCTGGAAATATTTTTTTGCTTAGCCTATTTTGAGAAATAAAAAAAGGTACGAGCCTATGTTGGGAAAAAATTCCAAAATATCTATCTCCCCATGAGTATTAGATACATTTGACTCTAGCTAGCTTTGCTAGCTTAGCTGGCGTCGATAGTCTCCATGTGATTTTTAGTTTATTCGGATAATTTTCTAGCCTGGTCAATGACGACGTAAATCATCCATTTCACTCGCTGTTTCAATTAATTAATAAATATTCTGATAAAAAAAATTAATTAATAAATATAAAAACAATGTTAAAAAATAAAAAATTTATATTGTAAATACCTATATCTTGATATGTATATATTTGTATCTTAAAATTTATATTATAAAAAAATTAAGAGAATGATTTTCGTACAAAATAATAAAAAAATTTTAAAAAAATTGTATGATATGATTTTTAAGCTAAAAATTTGCACATATATACATGAACCTTGATCGGCATGGTGTTAAAGGAGAGTTACCACACATTCGTCGTGGCTCGTAAAACCGAACTACCGAGTTCTTACCATAGGCTACCCGTTGATCAAAACACCGCATGACAAAAGATATAAGGCATGCCGAGCTCTAGTAAATTACTAGGGCAACAAGAGCGGTGGAAAGGCCAAGAAAGATAATATCCCTAAGGATTAACGTGTGACCTAATAATCTTGTAACACCTCGTTTGGAGGCTATAGTTAACGGTTAGGGATGATTCGAATCACATGAAAGAAGAATGAGGGTAATATTGTTCATGTTTAGGAACTGAACTCAAAAGCCCTCGCGAAAAGGGTTGAAAAAGTGTCTGAAGAATGTTGCGTGCATAATTCGCAAAACTACCAAGCTGGCTTCTAGCACTTCGTTTAGGCGCTAAAAATAGGATAAAGATGATCCTTATATGGATGGAAAGATGAAGAAATTATCTACTTTTTGTCTTTTGACGAAAAGACTAGGAACGTACTCGAGCAGAGCCGAAAACGTAGTTCTAGACCGAACAACCTCGTTCCTGTGATAGCATTGCGTAGTTGTTTTCCAAGGGTTCGACTGAGGCTACAATTATCTGATCGAGGTGATTCAAGATGCGTGGAAAGCTAGAAAGATGAGCTTCTTTTTGTCTTCAAGATCTGAATCCCAAATCCTACTCGGAGTAGGTCTAAATTGGGCATTAACCTGGGTGCAAGAAAAAGAGAATCTAAACAAAAGATCCAATGATAAACAACTCCATATGCGATCGAGAAGGGTCTGGATAAGACCATTTTTGTAACATGTCGAAGGATCTGGCTACAAGGATATGTTTATCGAGTTGAGAAATACTAGTGATGACATTTCAAAGACTAGAGGCAAGCTTATCCGAGGGACTCAACAAAAAGACCATGGATGTCTACATGGACAATATGGTGTTCAAAGTCGACGGGCAACGTCCCATCTAGATGAATGGTGACGCACTTTAGGAAATCTTGTTATAGTATTGAAGCTCGACAATGGTAGCCATTGGCTTTGCTAATAACATGGATGAAAACACAAGTCCTGTAATATCCGCTATTTTTATGACATTTTTTTTATTTAATTTAATCATTAATTATTTATTCAATAAAATAAATTCATAATATTTCCTTTTTACTCAAAAAATTTATTTTTCTAAAATAAATAAATTATAACATCATTATGAAATATTGATTCGAATAAATGGACTTATTAAGAATGAAACTTAATAAACTCATAGCTAACGGAATTTCTTTTCGTAACACCTGATCGTTCCGCCGCGGTCTCAAACCGACTTTCGGTCTGTTTTGCAAACGCGTCGGATCATTCATTAGAAAGATCTAGGGAGATTTTGGTAGAGATTCCCAACTTATAATGGTGGATTACCTCATTAATGTAATATCCTCCTACAATCGACTAACATGACCTAAGTTAGTATTTTATTCTATGTTAGTCAAACACCACCCTTATGGAGAGATTTGCAAATCTCTACAAACTCCACTAACTCATTCTCTATTTAAAGGGGTAAATGGCTTGGGAGAGAGCTCACTTAAAAGCTCTCTAGCTTTCTCCTCCTTCTCTCCCACTTAAGGCCTTCTTTGTGTTCTTCCACCACACCACTACACCACCACCATTGCAGGCCACCACCAGACCCGCTTCCCAGCCAGCCGTGCGCCGTTGTCCGCCCAGCCGTGAGCCACACCACTTCTCCCTTGGCTTGGATTTTCTTCCTCCAAAAATTCAACACTTTAAGGGCATTAATTCTAGGCCTTTTTATGCTATTTTGAGATTTATTTATAGCATTTTAGACTCATGTTTTGATCAGATTTTTCTTTAAAAAAAAACAGATTATAAAATTTTATGAAACTAGTACATCTTCTCTTGGATTGTACATGCTTGCAAGTTTTGCTAAAGAGGAAGTTTTTTTCCTACAAATTATGAGAAAGTTATACTAAAATCCTACACATTTAAAGAGTGATTCCTACTTATTATATTCTGATTTTTATTTAATTAAAAAGGCATAAGAAGCATTCTTTTATATAAGGATCTTTAAGCTTATAAAGGTATTTCTGTGGTAACTGCTTAAGATATAACTAACATACATAAAGCCTTCATGCATCCTAGTTTTGATTCTTGAAATGAACTTTTGTGAGAATTTTAATTTTTATAAGCTAATAAACATAAGTTAAAAAAGCTATTAAGATGAAAGTGTGATTGCACGTCTTGTTAAAGGAGTTTTTATGAAGAAAATCCTCATGCATGTTTCATATGAGTAAAGATTGATTTTTATATAAATGTTGAAAAAAACTAAGCCTAATGATATAAAGACATGTTTAAATAATCCTACATACTCTTGCATGCAACTTTAAATGGATTTTTAGTGAATAAAATCACCTTGCATGTAAACTTTAAAGTGGCTTTTATTTAAATCTATGATTAAAGAAAAGCTCCATAAGAGGATGACATATTTAAATGAATTTTTAAACCTTAAAGAGATTCTTAAAATGAAGTTTTATTTGTGAAAGTTCTTGTTAAGAACAAAATATAATCAACTAGTTTACTTATGCCTTGAATGGATTTTTAAGAGGAATATTATGGATTAAATCCTATTGCATGTACTTGTCCTAGAATTTTTAACACTTGAATGAATGAAATTATGTTTTTTTTTTAAGAACCGAAAATAATTTATAAAAATTTCTAGATACTTAAATAAATTCTATAAGTTATGCATGTGGAATTTATGGAATTTGTAGAATATATCTTATTTTTTTGCATGTGTTCTAGAATTACTAAGATAGTGTTTTACTATACCTTTTAATAAAAAGAAAAATATTTGTAAGTATAAGTTATGTTAAGTCTTTCAAAGTATGTATGTGACAATAAAAAGTATTTTTAGATGATATTTATGCACATGCATGACCATCCTAGAAATTTCCTATAAATAAATCATGATTTGTATAAAAATTGGTAATAAGAATAATTTTCAATAAAGAAGTCTTACATAAAAATGATCCATGCAAATCATATATATATATATAAATTATTTTAAATATATATATATATATATATATATATATATATATATATATATATATATATATACACATTTGCATGTGGGTTAAAAAAGTTTTCATTAGACTAAGTAAAGCCTTGCATTAATTTTCTTAAATTAAGTATTTTAAAATTATAAAATCCTTATAAAGTATCACCTAGAAAATAATAATAAAAGAAATATTATTTTAACCTTTCCCTAGTTAAATTATTAAACCAAATAATTTATTTAGCTCCCCTTCTCTTATAAGAGGAAAATAAGAGAAAGGTAGATTTAAATTAAAATAAGGATTTTAATACGTGTTGTTTATCTTCCTTTCGGTTAAATAGGTTGAAGTTTCGTACGTCACCAAAAACTTCCTATTTCCGAGACCATAGTATCCCGAAGGAAATTTCAAGGCAAGTGGATATTCTACTTGAACCTTTCGATAAATTCGATTCCGTTAACTTGTTCAATGTTGGGAACACCTTTTTTGCTAAATAAAACGAACCTAGCATAGAGGTAGAATCCGGTGGACGTGGAAGTCGATGATATAAGCAATAGATAGGGAGTCGAGACTGGAATGAAGTGGACCTCACCTATAGAGAAACACTCTCAATAGTTGTCCACCTAAATTATAACGCCGCCATCCGTGTAGAGATCTCGGGCCGCTAATGTGTAAAAAACACCGGTATCGAGAAAAGAGGCATGGATGATTTAGGATGACGAGTTCCCATTATCAAGTGCCTAGACTAGAGGGCCCTCTACATGCAAAATGACTGGCAACTTACCAGGAGTAGCTAAATGCAACATATCTTGATGGATGAAGCCTAGGGCTTTCTGGGTTGGTGGTCTCGTACTTCGACAGGCCATGAGACTGTTAAGACCGAGTCAATGGTAGGCTTGGGGCTAACTAGGAAGGACCTTATCAGGTTGCTGCAACGCTTGAAAAGAAAATCGGAAGTAGTTCTATCCTTAGTGATGCTTCTAATTTTTTGTATATCTTTACAACAATCTTTCTTGTACTCTTTCTCTCTTTTTGAAGAAAAATAAAGACCGATACTTTTATATTCCGTTTCGATTTTATCTTTTCTTTTGTTTTATTTCTCATTTTTATGCATAAAATAAGGAGCATGTGCTAAAGCGTAGACCCCCATAATATGAATGTAAGAGTAAATGAGTTCACAAATAAAGTGGCCACCCCTAACTGCATGTACACTCGAGAATAAGGTCGAGAGGATCGAAGCTTGATTGAACCACTAAATGTAGTGAGAGTTTGTTTTCTGTCTTGATTCAACAATTTATTGACATTTGAAGGTTGTAATGGCTGAAGATCAGAATTCCGTGACGGGAGGGCGATCACGATATCCTTTTCGCAAGAAATACAAGAACAATGTTTATGAAGATCAATCTTATTCACCTGTCATGAAGAGATATAGAGATCATAGTTATCGATCTCGATCACCTTTGTCTAGGAGACGAAGGGAGAAGGAGTATGGACTTCCAGTTGGAGGTAACTCGAATACTTTCGATCCTTTGTTCATCTCAAATTCTAATAATCCTGGAAATCAATTAGTGGCTACACACTTCAATGGAGCTAATTTTGCTAGTCGGAGTCGTAATGTCAAAATGGCCTTAGGTGCCAAGATGAAGCTAGTGTTTATAAATGGAATGTATGAAAAAATGGATGGAGAGTGTGAAGATTATGAGAGATGGAAAAGATGTGATTTCATGGTCATGTCATGGATCATCAACTCTATGGTGAGCGATATAGCTGAAAACTTCATATTTGTGCATTCTGCTCAAGAATTGTGGAGAGAACTTCGTGAAAGGTTTGTTGAATCCAATGCACCTTTGATGTTTCAATTGAAAGCGGAACTTAGCAACATTCGACAAGACGATTTGAGTGTGACTATGTATTATAGTAAACTCAAAAAGGTCTGGGATGAGTAACAAGATATAGAAGGGATTCCAATTTGCAGCTATGGTGTTTTTGAGTAGTGTACTTGTGGATTAATGAAAAGAATTTTGGATAAGGAAGCAAATCTGAAATTGATGCAATTTCTCATGGGCTTATCCGATGCTTATGAAAGTGTTAGGGGTCATATTTTGTCTCAAGATCCACTTTCAAATGTGATTAAAGCTTTTAACACACTACTTGGAGTGGAAAAGCAAAACGAGATTACTGGAAATAATGGTTAGAATCATGATGCTTTGGATGTGAATCGATCCAAAAATTATGGTGGACAAGGGAAGTATCGATATGGACAAAGCTCTCAGTACAAGATAGAAGGCAGGAATGATGGTTATTAGCATGGCAAGGATGATAAAAGGAACAAGTATGACAAGTCTGACATGAAATGTTCTTATTCTCATGAGACTTGGCATGTTAAGGAAAATTGCTTCAAGTTAGTGGGATATCCTGACTGGTGGAAGGGGCCAAAGGTGCAAGGCAATGGAAAATTGATGGCAAATATTCAAGATGCTGATGTTGATTATGACACACCTCTTGATGTCATTGAAGGGGTTGATACTAACAAAATAGATGCTATTTTGATTAATGTTGTTGTGCAGGAAGTCATACGAGCAATGAAAGGCAAAGCTCGTGTGCATGAAGGGCCAAGCCATGGACAAGTCAACTCCATAAGCTTTGTAGGTAATGTTTATCAGAATTTTGGTCTCTTTGTTAAGGATATGAGTCAAATAGTCTAGATAGTGGATTCTGGAGCATCAAATCATGTTCGTTTTGATAAAAGTTTGTTTGATGAGTGGAAGAGTCTGATAAAACCAATAAGAATAGCTTTGCCTGATGGTTCTTATCAGTTTGTACAGTGTCATGGCAACATTAGAGTGTCTCCAAAGCTGGTTTTGCACAATGTGTTATATCTGCCTTCCGTCAAGCATAATTTGATATCTGTTTCACAACTGCTAATAGATGATCAATGTGGTTTCTTGTTTGGATCTCGTGGTTGTGTGCTACAGGTCCTTACAAGTAATGAAGTGCTTGTTGTTGGACACAAGCAAGGTGGTCTCTACAAGATTCTTGGAGATGGAACTTCATATTCTGGTGCGGAAATAAGTATTATAAAGTGTTTTGCTAAGCATAAGAATGTAATAGAGAGCAAATCTTTGAATGTTGTTTGTAATAAAGGAGGCATGAACTTGTTTCATGCGAGACTTGGGCACATTTCATTGTCTAAAATGGAACATTTAGCAGATGTTGATTGTAGAAAGTTGAAAGACTTGGATTGTGATGCTTGTGTTTTAGCTAAACAACACAAGGATTCTTTTGACAACAACTTATCATATGCTTCTAAGATTTTTGAGCTTGTTCACATGGATCTTTGGGGTCCGTACAGGACACCAGCATATTGTGGATCAAAATATTTTTTGACTGTGGTTGATGATCATTCAAGAGCTACTTGGACCTTTTTTGTCAATAATAAGCAACAAGTACCTCGATTGATTCCCGATTTTGTTGCTTATGTTGAAACACAATTTGAAACAAAGATTAAAATAATGAGAATAGATAAGGGGTCTGAGTTTGTACAGGGTTTTGTATCTGATTTGTTACAAAGGAAGGGTATAATTCATCATAGATCATCACGAGGCGTGCCTCAATAGAATGGTAGAGTAGAAAGGAAGCATAGGCATCTCATTGAAACTACTATAGCTATTCGACTACATTTATGATTGCAAATCAGGTTTTGGAGTG
Organism: Fallopia convolvulus; assembly: GCA_964016875.1. Lineage (NCBI taxonomy): Eukaryota > Viridiplantae > Streptophyta > Magnoliopsida > Caryophyllales > Polygonaceae > Fallopia > Fallopia convolvulus. Next base: position 36,302,871 of record OZ024724.1, on the reverse strand, counting down.
AGTGTGTCTTGTCTACAACATATTTGATTAATTTGTTGCCTTCTTCTATTCTGATTTGGAAAACTACTAATGAGCTTTTGTATCATAAGAAACCAAATTATGATAATCTTGGAGTCATAGATTGTTTGTGCTATGTTCTTCGACCAAAATCTCAACGAGGCAAGTTTGAAGGTGTATCCAATAGGTGTGTATTGTTCGGGTATCTTCCGCGACAGAAAGCCTACAAGGTATCTGATCTTGAAACCAAGAAGGTGTATGTAGCAAAGCATCTAGTTTTTAAGGAGAATTCTTTTCCTTTTAAGTATACATCGTCATCTTCAAATGACAATGCTACACAGTCTCTGCCACTGGTTTCTTTTGATGAGGCAGATTCATATTCTTTCACTCCTCGCATTGATCAATCTCGGTTGTAGTTTGCACCATATGTTTCTCCAGAACTGGTTACTTCACAACATTCTGGTGCATCTTCTTATGACAAATCACCTACAGGATTGATTCCTTCTCATGTTTCTGATTCTGCACCTCTATAATCTTTCTGGCCTCTTTTCAGTCCAAGTAAGTCTAGTATACATGATACTTCTATTCATTCTGATTCTTCTAATCCTGTTACATAAATTGCACCTGTGCATGTTGCTAGAAGGTCCACCAGAGCCATAAAAGCTCCTGCCTATTTGAAAGATTAGCAACATGCTCCTCTACCAGGAAGGAATGTTTCGCAGGATGATCAGTTTTCACATGCCTTTCATGTGGTGACCTTACATGATCTCAAGGATTATTCTAGTGATTACATTCATTCCTTGTTTAATGTCTTGTCTGTTGCTGAGACTACTACCTATGCACAAGAAAAACAAGACCCTAATTGGATTGCATCAATGAACAAAGAACTAGATGCCTTAGGACACAATTCTACTTGGCAACTCACAACTTTACCTCCAGGTAAAAAGGCTATTGGTTCTAAATTGATCTACAAATTCAAGTTTCAGCCTAATGGACAAATTGAGAGGTATAAAGCGCGCCTTGTGGCAAAAGGATATCACCAGGTAAAAGATAAATATTACAAGCAAACATTCTCTCCTGTTGCAAAGTTTTCCACTGTAAGAGTGCTTTTAGCATTAGCATCAGTCAAGAAGTGGGATATTCATCAACTAGACATTAACAATGCATTTTTAATGGTTTTTTGGATGAAGAAGTTTATATGCTTTCACCTCTTGGATATGATAAAGCACAACCAGGGCAAGTGTGTCATCCTAAGAGGTCTCTCTATGGATTAAAGCAGGCTAGTTGACAGTGGAATGTGGAGTTAACAACACATCTTATTCATCTTGGTTTTACTCAATCAAAGCATGATTATTCTCTGTTTGTCAAACACACATCCAAATCCTTTACCATTGCTTTCTTCTATGTGGATGATATGTTGATTACATGAGATTCTGTGTTCAAAATCAATGCAACCAAAGCTTCTTTACATGATGCTTTCACTATCAAAGACTTGGGTTTGGTCAGATATTTCTTAGGACTCGAGATAGCTACGAGTTTATTTGGAATCAAACTCAACCAGAGAAAATATGTACTTGATTTGCTCAAAGATTCAAGATTTCTTGATTGCTTGCAAGCCTACAGATTTTCCTATGCAGAGGATTTTGAAGCTGCAGCCTGAAGTGGGAGATGTTTTGCCTGATCCTGAAAGTTATAGAAGGCTTGTAGGATGTTTTTGTATCTAACTCTTTCCAGACCTAATATCCCATATACATTACAACAACTTAGTCAATTTCTTTCTTCTCCAAGGCAACCTCATATGCAAGCTGCACTTTATATGTTGAGATATCTGAAAGGGACCGTTAATTGTCCACTTTTTTATCCAAGCAATTCAAATTTATCTCTTTGACCCTATTGTGATGCAGATTGGGGAAGTTGTTCTTATATTTGTCGATCTCTTTCAAGATATTGTGTCTTTTTAGGAGATTCTCTTGTATCATGGAAAACCAAGAAAAAGAAAATTATTTCTAAGTATACTAACGAAAGTGAATATAGGATTATGTCTTACATAACAAGTGAATTAGTTTGGATGGAAGGTTTGCTTGGTGATCTTCATGTTGGTGTGATTTTACCCATTCCTCTTCATTATGATAACAAGGCTGCTCAATTTTTGGCTACTAATCCAGTGTTTCATGAGAGAACTAAGCACTTACGAATAGATTGTCACTTTGTACGTGATATGGTTCAAGAAGGTTTTCTCTCTACAGTACATGTGCCATCTAGTTTGCAGTTGCCTATATCTTCACTAAGCCTTTAGGGGCTCAACAACATAGCGAGCTAGGACTTGAGTTCTCATGTCCATCTTGAGGGGGGATATAGAGTATATGTATTTAGTGTCGCTTATGGGACATGTGTCGTTATAATTAGCTTGTTAGTTAGGTTGCGTAGCTTAGAAACCAGTTAGTTAGGAGCGTGTTAGCTTTGTATATATAGTGAGTAGATCATCTTTTCTCCTTACGTTCTTTCAATGCAATCAGAAAATTCCCAAATATGTTGTCTCATTCTACTCTCATCTTGTTTCATTCATTTGTTTGATTGATCATCTATTTGGATGATCATGACTCTGTTTTAATTTAGTGTTTTGATAATCAGGATATTTATTTTCTTGTATGGTAGTTATTTGATTATTGTATATTTATGAGTCTATCTATATTTAAATATGACAATTATTATATTGGAGAACAAGGAGTGTATCTCACCTTACTTGGAGAGAAAGTCATGACTTTGCTAGAGAGCCAAATGGTTGGCCAGCCCTAGGGGATCCGATTTTGGCCTCTCATCCTACCATATAAATATGGTGAACCATGAACATGGAAAGGTATGTTCTCTTACTCACTTATCTCGACACACATCAAAAATTTCGGCCCTAATTGACTTAGGAATCCAAGACAGATTAGGGTGCCCAACACCCCTTTTCATTATTTTATAGGTCTTGAAGGATGGTATCAGGCTTGAAGTTGTTGTTGAAGGAATATTTTAGATTATTGAAGAGAAGAGAGGATACCCTAATTAGTGCAATCTTTGTTAGAAAAATTGCACTAACAGTAAGCACTTTGCCTTTTAACGCCAACCAAATGAAGTGACGAATGCGCTCCGGTGTCTTGAGCTTCATAACACATGAATATAGGATTGTCCATAGATTGCAATTGGTCCCAATGGAAAACAAGACTATACACCAACCTAATAGAATAGTTGCCATCCAAAGAACCCCTCTAGTTGTTGTTGACGATACTACTCGATGACGACTCAAATCTAACCACTACTAGCTTGAAAAGAACCTCATTTGGAAAAAAATGAAGGAAATTTCTCCCAATCCAAACAATAGTTCTCAATCCCGTAATCTACAATCAGACCACATAGCCTCATCCACCATTCCGAAAGCTATATTGATTAGTGATTGATCCACTAGCCAAACATCGAACTAGAAGTGAATCAAGCCTCAACTACCTAGAATCCACGTGGTCCCTTGAACCACCACTTCTGACACACCTTTCCCGACATTTCTCCGAACATGAGAGACAACCAAAGAGTCTCCCAATGCCTTGCCAATATATTTATGCTTCAAAACATCCTTCCAAAGCGCCCCTCCATGTTCAAGAAAAGCCATCGAGTTTTTCGATGAGTACAAGGTTGAGCTCCTTCATTGACTTGATGCATTGGTCTCCATAGATTTTGGGTCAAGTAACCTTTGATAAAACCACATGATTCATTAATTTTTTTTTTTACCTTTGTTACTTCCCCAAATAAAAGCCATATAGATATTATCAACTTGATTACAAATACTATTCGGCGGAAGCATCATGGGCATAGAATAGACACCCGTAATGAGGATAACATTAACTTAGTGCATGCCGCTCTAGCCTGAATGTTTTCATTGGAAATTTTCCAAGAACCACAAAAGTGTTCTTATCGACCCAAGGGTTAAGCATCGACATCTCTAAATAAATCTCCAAGTTTCTAATTACAATAAACCGACTCTCTTCTTTCAGATCATTAATCACACTTTGGCCCACATTTGATGAAACAAAGAGTTTAGACTTATTCATACTAATTTTCTGACATGAAGCATTGTAAAAGTGGTCAATACTAGTTATGATAGTCTTAAATTAATCCATGAAAGCTTAAGCAAAAAGCTATATTATCAACATAAAAGATGTGGGATATTTTTGGGCCAGTTCTCGTCAATTTAATTCATATCCATTCGCCATTATTCAGCGCCTTTATAATAATATGACTAAGTCTTTCAATACTCAAAATGAGGAGATACGAGGAAATGGGACTGCCTTGTTTACCCCCTTGGTGGAAGTAAACTTGGCAATTATCTCACCATTCCATAGAATTTGCATATTCGGAGAGTTAATACGGGACATTATCAAATCAATCAACAACCTAGAAAAGCCAACTTTCTCTAATGAGTCCTCTATGAAATCCCATCGTAAACAACCGTACGCCTTCTCTATATTCAACGTGAGAAGCATCCAACCCATCTTCCCTTTCTTTGTCCTCATTCATTGGATGATCACTTGAGAAATCACAATATTGTCTATAATCATGTTTCCTAGAAGGACACTCGCCTAAGTAAGGCCAATAAACTATGCAATTTGGTTTAAGGTTTATAGTCATCACTTTGGTAATTATATTGTAGAGGACGTTGCACAAACTGATCGATATAAATCGAGAAATCGAGGTGGGCTTGTTAACTTTAGCAATCAACGATATAAGGGTTCCATTGACTCTTGGAAGCTTATCATTTTGAAATAAGTCCTATAAAAGTACACATTGATCTTCCCACAACATTCTAGAAATTTGATAAAAAAAATCAATTGGTACCCATCAATACCCGGGGACTTGAAGGCATTGATAATTTTGATGGCATTTCAAATTTTAGAATCCAACACAACGAGAAATAAAATTCCGCTGATTGTTCAAGTAGGAAAACATGCATCTAGCTTAACATACATAACCTCAGTCGGAGCATCTACAAGGTTCAAATCCTTACAAAAATTTGCAGCCATTTGCTCCATAATGGCATTGTCATCAACCCACGGTCCATAAGCTTTCTTCAAAACTCCGATTCGGATTTTCTTCCGATGAATAATGGTATAAGTATGGAAGAAAGAGGTGATTCTATACCAAACGACAATCCAATGCTCTCTAGACTTTTGGAAACACAAATACTCTTCTTGATGGAGCATATTTTCCAACTCTTTTTGAAGCTTAATCACAAGGTTAATTGAAGTGACCATGCCTGCTCCAACGGACATTGACACAAGCCCAAGCCAAATCCATTATCGAAGCAACTATATCGATCGTGGCTCAATGCATCGCACACTAAGACCCATCGGGCACACTCGCCAAGTGTCAAGTCCTCACCACCGTCGTGTCAGGTGCGCCCCTTGCTATACCGACACCACTCCTCGATGTGCCTTTGCTTTCAGATGTGCCTTGCTGTACAAGCCAGGAACGCGCCACTAAACCGACCCGAATCCTCGGCACGCAAGCCTCATGCCATCACTAGCCCCAGATATGTGCGCGCCTTGACACGCAAGATCTTGCATCCCCGAGTGAGCCAAGTTAGCGCCATGGCACCAACCGTCTTCAACATCCTTGGCGAGCAAGCGACGTCCTCTCGACTTGTGGCATAAGGCTTCCCGTGCGCGCCAAAGGCACCCTTGCCATGCCCAACCAACTTTTCTATTTTTTAGGGAGTTGGTTAAGTTTGTTGCATATTTTTAGAAAGTTTATATATTCCTAGATTTACTCTACCAAAATCCTATCTTTTATAATTAATGCCTTATATCTTTCCTTTAGGTTTAGGTGTGAGTCAATTGTGTTCCGGTGAATTAGCATAAGGTTTTTAGGACTTCTAGATATCTTTTATGACCCAAGAAGGATAGTGGATGCCACTGACAAGTGATGACCACACCCCTATGAGCGCACTCGCACAACAAACCCCACGCTAGCGCGCTATGCCTTAGGTCATCGAGATCGACATCTCAAATATTCTCCTCTCTACCATTATTCTTCTCAAAACCATCTTAAGGAAGATCTAAAAACTCGGGTCAGAATCCGTATTATGAAGGTGACGAGTACTAATCAGATAACCGACACTATGATCGTGACGAGTTCGAAGAGTTCGATGATGAGGAACTCGAGGAATTAGGCATGATCAATCCTCACTCCTTTCCACCTTTAGGGGATCCTATTCAGATGCTAGAAGACCCTAAGGATTAAATTCCTCTAACTAATACAAGAAGGGATGGCCGAGACCGTGCCTCGCGCCAACGGCACGCTGCATCTCGCGATGCCGAGTGTTGTGATCTGTCATACAATGCTAGGCGTCGAGGACAAGGTCGATAACAAAAGTATAGAGATGATGTCTTGGATAGGTTCCCATCACCTCGGACCATTGCCACCAGCACGGTGACGACGGTCGTGGCACTCGAGAGGCGCACCGATTAACCGTCATGAGGTCAAAGTCAAAATTGCAAATTTCTGGGGCGAATATGATCCAACTGCATTTCTTGAATGTATTCAGGACATGGATTATACTTTGAGGTATTTCCTTTTGACTCCTGATGATTGGATCGCCACCGCGAGTCCACGACGCTCCACTTCAAAGGCGCGACGTGGGTGTGGTGGTAGTGCGACCTAGACCCCTTGGAAATTCGCGATCAACTTGTTTATGTTATGACTAAAAAATATGTGCTAATTGATTATCAAAATCAAATGAGGTTGGACTTTGCTATGCTAAAACAAAGGATCACTGACACCTTTAGAACATTTCTCGAAATTGGAAGAATGTTTTGTAAGGCATCTATTAGCGTGTCTCCTTCCAATTTGTGGAAGAAATTTCTAGCAGGTCTTAGCACTCCTATCAAGGAAATGCTCAAGATTATACCGATCAAGGACATTAATGCCCTCACTCATGCGACGATGCAAATCTATAACCAATTACGTTGTGACTCTTGTGTTTTCCAATTGGACCAATCAAGGTATGAAAATTCTACCTCTCGTCAATTTATTTCTACTAATGTGCGCTCTTACACCTTAGGTTCATCATCCTTGGGACGCTCTTCTCAAGCACCAATATCGTCATCCTCGACGCACACCTCCGTGCCAAATGTGCTGCCAACCAGCATCGAGCGTGATTGTGGACACCCCATTGTTGTGGACAACCAACATCCTCGACTTAGAATGGGGAGTCTAGTCCTGAGTTCGTGATCTAGTTCGATCTACTCTCTTGTGTTGAACCTTAAACCAAGGTTTTTGTGCAAGATAACTAGAGATTCCGCCTCTAGGATTCCACGTTGGCCAAGACTCGAGGTGTGAGTTGCCATCCAAGACAGGATCCGGCCTACTCTAGGCAATCCAACACGCTTTTCGAAGTTAGAACGCATCATTAAGCCGAAAAGAAGAATTGTGTAGCCAAGGGATTTTTAGGATACACTCAAGGCGATCAAGAGTCCTCTTCTTTTGAGTATGAATATTCCCCAACATTCTTATTCCATAATAACATCTCATCATGGAAAACGACAAGAGCCCTTGGATCCACAATATCTGAACACCAACTCTCTTCAAGTTTCATAGCAAAAGAAGGTTCCGAAAACCAGACACATATCATTATACTAGTCCATTGGGTCGATTTCGTCGGGTTTGATTATTTGGGGTTCGGCTCAATTGAGTTTCATGTTAAGTTATATTGAGTCATGAAGTGGTCATGCGAGATCAATAGTCCTCTTCTTTTGAGTATGAATATTCCCCCAACATCCTTATTCCATAATAACATCTCATCATGCGAAACGGCAAGAGCCCTTGGAGCCTCAATATCTGAACACCAAATCTCTTCAAGTTTCATAGAAAAAGAAGGTTCTTAAAACCAAACACATATCATTACTGTTCCATTGGGTCAATTTCGTCGAATTTGATTATTTAGGGTTCGAGTCAATTGAGTTACATGTTAAGTTGGATTGAGTCATGAGAAGTGGTCGTGCGAGTTTATGTTGCCCACTGAGTTGATTGTCTTTTTTATTTTTTTAATTTTATATTAAACTTTTAATTTTTTTTTTATAAATTAATAATGTAATTATGTGAAAATAAAATCAATCGTATAAGTATAAAATAGAATAAAACAACATTTATTTAAATATAATTGAGAATGGTAAATATTAAATTTAAAATATAAATTGAAAAAATAAAACAATTTTGATAAATTAGAGTACATTTTCATTTTAGGGTACCTAATATTTTCTAGAGTAATCATATCTTATTCATTATATATTTTTAAATTAGTATTTTCCCAAAAATTCGCATGTAATCAGGTCAGCGTTTAGATTAATTGGGTTTGGGTAATACATTCATGCTATTTCCATTTTTTTAAAGATTTCAAGTCAAATTAGAGGTAGAGGTACCGTTGGTCATTTCTTGTTCACTCATATTATTGACAACTCAAATTCCATTCATCTTCTTAAAATCTAATGAACCACATGCTCATAACATCCTTCATATTACTCTGGAAAGAAACTTTGCACTTGAGCCTAGATCTTAAAAAACTAGGATGCTACATGCAAAATTTTTTTTGCTAGCTAGATGCCACGCATAGTTACATACATATTCAAGAAGAGCATGTAGACAACATGGGAAACCCGAAAACAATGTGAAGAGAGGCCCAATGGTTTCATAAACGAAAACACTTCCAAGAAAACACTTCTTGAAAGTGTGCACTTCTAGAAAGTGCACGTTTCCTAAATGCGTGTATCTCTATCGTGTTGATTTTCAAATGATCGACTTGCAACAACTACATTTACACACATCTTGAATTTGTGTGCTTCTTAGATGTGTTTAGTTAACGGGAAAATTTAAAGGATCGAATTGTGTTGTCTATGAATACATCTCATTATCATCTTTGTTGTATGTTGAGCCCAAAACTTTCAGTTGAGTCACGCCACATAATCATGCTACTGGCTACTTGCTACCGGCTACCGGCTACCAACTCCTGACTGCTTACCGGGTGTCCTGACCAACAAAATCCCATGATTTTCAGTATTTTTTGTAGCCTCTTTGACTAGATCATGTTAAACATTCCAAATGCCTATTTTCAAGGGGTTGTTACTTAATAACCTCCCAACTTGGAAGACCCATGCAAGGCCTACTTTTTAGGGGGAAGTTACCAATTATCTCCCACTTACTTTTAGCTATAACAAGGGTTATTTCAGTCATGTAAAGGGGACAAACGACTCACTCTCATCCACACATTATAAATCTCTTTGAATCTCATGTGTAATCAACCCTCGTAACTGATATTACTCTAAAGTCTCTTAACATCCGAACGGCCTTCTGCAGAATCCTGGATCCTGAATGCTAGACGTCGGCCAGTTTGTAATCTCAAGTTTACCATTAATTGCATTGTGTTTACATCTAGTTTGACTTATATATTCATTACTTTTGTTCTTATTTACATTCGTTTATCATATAATCGAAGGCGATAATATATCTTTGGCTATCTATCCTCTCAAACCCCTCTCCAAGGACATAAGAGTGAAATTGTTCATTTTTTGTCCAAAACATTGTACACATTTCAATCCATTTCTTTCTCTATACATTAGTCTTCATCCTTTTCCGTCATTGCTAGAGTGTAAAAAATGTCTTCATATAGGGAATATTCAATATATTTCGAGTAGGATTCATCATGTGCCGAAGAAGATTCATACAATTTTGATGAAGAATGATACAACTTTGGGTAAGATTCATCATGGGATGAAAAAGAAGAACAATTCATGTTCAACTTACACACTAATTCGAATGCAATTGTTATAGATTAATTTTTTGTCTCAAGACCGAAAAAAAAGATTAATTTTTTACCTTAAAAAATATCTAATTTTTAGAAACAAAATTGAGAAGTTATTTATGTTGGAATTTATCGATTATGTTATGTGTATGAAATGAAAACACAATTTAGACGCTTAGGGTGATTTATATTTATTTTATACATAAATATATTGAGATTGATCCAAATGAAAACCTTCCTTATCATGAAAATTGAAACTGCATAAGGGCTGTTGGATCTTGCAAAAGGGACGGCTCAGATGCATTGTTTATTTCTCATACTTTTTAAGCTTAGGGGTAATCTCGTCATTTCATCCCATAAGTCATATTCTCCATTGCATTCTTTTCTCTTCAGCTAGATACGCACACCATTTTTCTCTTGATTCAATCCAATATTTTTCCTTTTTCTTGTCAGTTGATCACTCAAATTAGATTGTTCGTTTTCTATGTTCAATGAATTCAAATTCAAGTGTGTATTTTATTATTTTCGAAGTTCATTTCCATTTTCGTTGCTTGCAACTTTAGATTCGAATTTGGCATGTATTTTTGTTGGAATCTATTACCACTTTCAATTAGCAAGCATATTTGATGTTTTTGTTCTCTCATAATTACTGTATCGATTTCTATGATATTTTGATGGAAGAGTTTAGAAATGCACATAACCTATTCGATGAAATTCCCAAGTGATGATAGCTGCTTCTGAACTGAATGGATTTTACATGAACTTACGATTATTTGTAGGAACCTCGTGAGGTTTTGTGTGAACCTTACAATATTACTTTGTGAACTTGCCGTTGCTAGTAGTTTTCAATATCAGTAAATGTGAGTAGAAATTTTTGTTGTATGGTTGTCAATTATCATTAAATCAAATATTTTATTGTTTATAGTATAAGAATCAAGGAGGTTGGGAATTAGAAACATATGGATAGAAGTTTTTGATACTCTGTTTTATTATTTTGAGTATAATTAGTTATTGTTGCAATAGCTAAAGATGCTTCATTTTTCTAATTTACAATTGACTTGTGACGACTTTCAGAAATTTGCTGGTTTTTTAGTATAAGAGCATTGACTTGACTTGGACATAAGAGTGGCAAACTGAGAGAGGAAATCATGAAAGCTAAGAGTAACGTTCTCAATGAGACTTTGAAGTAGGTTAATGTAGTAAGGGATACCCACTATGAAATCCAAGATTGAGAAATTACAACTTAAGGCTTGGATGTTGGCTAGTACCTGACTTCGTAAAACATAATGACCTTATTTAAAAAAATGTGAACGTATATAAACAATATGTGAACATACACAATCTATATGTGAACGTTAAATATATATATATATATATATATATATATATATGAACATGAATGAATTGTCTTATAATGATCTTACCCTTATTCGAAAATAAACAAACATATACATTCAACCTGTGAATACAAAAGTAATATATATTTATGAACATGAAAAAATGGTTGTTTAACATCATAAATTACTGAGTGCTTAAACTATAGCAAGGGTGGAAACAAAGAGGCTAAGAGATGCTCTTAATGAGACTTTGAAGCGAGATTAATATAGTAAGGGAGGCCACTATGAAAGTTAAGGCTCGGAAATTGAGCTCAAAGTTTGAATGCTAGTAAACAACTTCGTAAAAATTAGGAACTTGTTCGAAAATATGTGAACATACATGGTCAATGTGTGAACATACAAAGTTGATATGTGAATATTATGGTAATATATATGAACTTGAACATGATACAAGAGAACTCAACTTTGAATTGAAAAATCACACACATAATATGAAGCCTATGAGGGATTCAAACCAACATTTATGTGTACAAACGCATTGCTCTACCATTGGAGCTAATAGGCTAGGACAAAATCAGATATACACATGTGACACATGAATCCTATCATTTTGTATTGAGCCAAGTAAATTTCCTAACCAATGTGAAGAAACTAGCAACCATTACATATCAACAACCAAAATTAGTAGTGGATAGCAAAAATACAATAGCAATTAGCAAAGAAAAGCACAAAAAAGTAGTATCAAGGGGGCAACAGATACAAAAACATGATTTTCACTCAACTGGCAAAATATGAACCTTATATAAGTATATATGAACGTTACAGTGTAATACATGAACCTTGATGTCTACAATCTAGTAAACATCGTATGTATCATATTTTGAACCAAGAAATCTCATTCCTCCAAAAAGTTTGAATTTCAGATAATTTGTCCCAGAAATTAGAAAGAAAAATCAACCAAAATCCCCAAATTTCATATTTTTGAACAAGGATATGCACCATAAAAATTCTCAAAAAAGAGGTTAAGAAATTACCTTCTTCACATGCTTCATTGATAGATTGGTCTTCATCTTTGTACATGGCGTGAGAGAGAGAGAGAGAGAGAGAGAGAGAGAGAGATTATGCACTTGAAAAAAAACTTCATACCTTGAACGAATTTGTATGATTCACGATGGAATTGTATGCACCCAAGCAAGGAGTTTATTGTTTTCAATGAAGATTTGAAGTTGTTAGGGTGATAATATCTTCAATAGGGATTTTAGGTTGAAATTTTTGTCTTCAATGGTGGTTTGAAGCGAAATTCTAGGTTTTACACGTTTGGGGGTTTTAATGGAGGAAGAAGAAGATACATGGGGTTATTTTTCAAACAAATTAGAGCTTTTTAACATATTTATAAAATTTCCATTAAAAATGAATCCTTGGGACGCGCATGTTATATTTTTCAAATTTACCCATTTTAATCTTGTCCATCCGTCTCATAAACTCAATGTTCCATATTTATTTTCAGTTTTTATTTTAACAACTATTTCCACCAGAATCAACCTCTCTATATATTTTGCAACGAAATACATGCAAGGCATAAATACATCTTAGTTTAGTTATGTTTAGGTTGCCAATACATGATAGACATGATTATAATGTACTATTGTTATCAACTATATTTCGTAAACTTTTATTCGAAAGTATATATATATGGTTGTATTTGCATGTGAAAGATATGTAGAGCAATTTTATAGAACTATGTAAATATACAATATACTTCCACATAAAAGTTGCTTGGTTTTTAAATGGAAAAAATTAAAAGAAAAAAACTATAAAGGTGGTGCGTGGGAAAAATAACCACCTTTATAGTTCTTATGGGGGATCTAAATAAAATACAACACCCAAACGAAAAATAAGGAGGAACGATACCCCACCACTCTCGATGCGAACGACTTGTCAATTTCAAAAATGAATGCGATCTCAACGAAATCCCAACTACCGGGAATACTTTCACATGGAGAAAATCCAAATCTATGGGTAACAACACGTATGGAAAATTAGATAGAATCCTAGTGAGTGAACAAATAATTTAATTGTACCAATCCATCTCTACCAAAAACCATTCTTTTTCATCATCAGACCATTGCCCGATTTCTTGTGATCTACCAACGGGTGACATTATAAAATCACAACCATTCAAAAATGAAATGATGTGGACCTCTAGAAAGGATTTCCAAAACGTCATTAAACAAGCATGGCGCCTCAATGCGGGTGGATCCCACATGTTTAATCTTACAAAAAAAACACAACTACTAAAATCAAAAGCGAAAGCATGGAATAAAAATACGTTCGGAAATATTTTAGAACAAATTAAGAAACATGATGAAGATCAGCTTTAGATACAAAAAGATATCATTGAACACAAAAATATGCAGTTAATTCAAAAGCAAGAAAGGTTGTCGAAAAAACGGTCATGCCTCATTAATTTCCACAACTCTTATTGGAAACAAAGGGCAAAAAATAACCACGATAAACTAAATGACAAAAACACCAAATATTTCCATCGGATCGTAAGTGGTAGAAGGAACAAAATTAATATTAAAGAAATCCGAACAATTGCCCATGGATTCGGCAGCAGTTCGAAAGGTTGACCTATTTGGGAATCTCCGGATCTACGATTTATATGAGCTGTAGCAAGGAACGAAATTTCATATGAGTCGAAAATAATGGATGGAACATAAATCACAAGTCTTGAAAACATCAAAATAGAAATCAAGTGGGACTTCCAAAACCGTTTTCGGGCCTTGGAAATAAACCGTGGAAAACTCTAGAACATGACTCAAACCATCCAAAATGAAATAACCAAAGGAAACAATATAGAGCTTACAAAACCAGTATCAAACACTGAAATTGTGAATGTTATGCTCAAAATCGGGGATGAAAACTCCCCGGGCCCGGCCGGAATGCTGGCATGTTTGTATAAAAAATATTGGCACATCGTCGGCCCTGATGTTATCAAAGTCGTTAAAAGCTTCTTTCACACAAAATTTTTTTTAAAACAAATTAACCACTCCTTTATAACTCATTTACCCAAATGTGATAACCATAATTCAACCAATCACTATAGGCCAATTAGCATATACAACACTATCTATAAAATAATATCAAAGATCTTGACAAACCGACTAAAAATGTTATGGCTAATCTCATCCACCCGATGCAAGGGGCATTTGTCCATAACCGTAGTATCCACTACAACACACTCATCGCACATGAGATTTTCCACTCTTTCCGCAACAAACGAGGGCGGGAGGGCTGGATTGTAGTCAAACTTGACATGGAAAAAGCATATGACCGTATAATTGGGAATTCCTGGCTAATATCCTTCAAAAGTTTGGTTTTCAAGATAAATTCTTGGATTGGATCCGAAAGATTCTACACTCAACGGGGTCTCAGGCAGGGAGACCCCCTATCACCATATATATTTATTCTAGCCGCCGAGATTTTGGCAAGACAACTCCACCTGTTGAGCACCAATCCAAAAAGTGTTGACACACTCTAGATTAAGATGTTTATCTCTTGTATTTTAGGCATGATTTGAGTGTGTTTAGGTTAGTTTTGAGCATAATTGTAATATGAAGACCGAATACACGATTTGAAGAATTGCAAGAATTTTGAAGACAAGTGTTGATTTGGAGTTGTTTTGATGCACTTTCTTGTGACGCATCGTTCGGGAGCTACGATGATCGGATGAAGCTGAAATTGGTATCATTGGAAAGCTAACTCAAAGAGCTATAATTCATGTTTTTAGTGCGAGTTCAAATTACAACTCTAAGTGGGTCAAAACCACCTCCGAAGGTAACATCAGAAAGCTGTCAGAAGAAGACCCGCGACCGCGGAATCCTACCACGCCCGCGGTGAGTTCTATTTCCGTGAAGCTGTGTAGCCTCCGTTGCTGCGCCGCGGATTCCTACCGCGCTCGCGGTGGCTGGTGTTCCGCGCCTCCATCATTTTCCCCTTATTTTATGTTTTATTATATTTTAATTTTTTAGTTATTTTTCGGTTCTTTTAGTCGTTATAAGACCTAGTTCGTAAGAAGTCTTAGGGAGCCTACTTTTAGTTTTAACCTAGAGCTTATTGAGTTTTTATGGAGAACTAAACCTTCTGAGTTCGTTCATACTTTGAAACTTTGATTTGTATGTTTGTGAGATTTGGCATTTAATTTCCTTTCCTTGGTTGATAATTATCGCTCTTGTGCTTGAATTCCTATGAATGTGATTGATTTCTCTTAGTCTGATCACCTGATTGAACTTGATTATATTATATTGCTAGATCTGAGTTTTCTCGTAGTAAAACTTGATCTTGGTAGAAAACTTGATGTTCTAGGACTCGTACGACTAGATTCATTAAGAAAGAGAGGTATTTGCATGCTTTTCTTAATTAGCTTGTTGTGATTACAATTGCATGTATCCAAATTATCCTTGTGCTTCATGCTAATATTGAATGGATCGTTTCATTTAGTATTAAGTATTGCTTCGCTCGTAGACCTGCAATTATCCATGATTAGGATTGGAATTAACCAAGAGAATAAAAGGAATTTATTGCAAATCAATGATCAAACAACCTTATCAATGTGGATCTGTATGGATGAATTCGTTTTAATAATCTGATTAAGAAATTCAACTTTTTTTCATATTTGTTTTTGTTTGCTTAGTTTTATAGCTTAATTCAAAAATTCCATACTTTTATTACTTTCGGTTGGTAAAAGTATTAATTTAGGAGCACGAATTCCCTTGGTTCGACCCCGACTTATCATCTATACTAAGTTGTTAACTAGAGTTTTATCTTTGACTTGGCACAACGACTTTAGTCCGGTCAAGTATCATTGGTAACCAAATCTCTAGAAATGGAACAAAAATCCTATTCCTGGCTTTCGCTGATGACATCATCATCTTCGCTAATAGTAATGCCCAAGCCTTCAAAAATATTAAAGACATTATTGATGAATATTGCCAGGTTTCTAGCCAAAATGTCAATTTGCACAAGTCCGCATTTTAGGTCACCAAAAAGACAAGTAACAAGACAAAGGAACAAATAAAGCAGATTCTCCAAATTATGAACACAAGTGATTTGGAAAAATATCTCGGATGCTCGATTATCAATGGGAGAGTGACATTAAACACCTTTAAACCCTTGATCTTGCGTACCAGATCCCAATCATCAAAATGGAAAGCCAACGCCCTATCTTAGGAGGGGCGTAAAACCCTAATTAAAGCAAACCTCTCAGCACAACCAAACTATTTCATGCAATTGCTCTTGATACCCGAGGCAACCCTGAAAGAACTAGACCAAATGAAGAAGAATTTTTTTTGGAACAAGGAACACAACTACAAACCACTTATAAGCTGGAACTCCAAAGGATGAACCAAGCACTCCAAGGGAAACTGCTATGGAATATCCTAGCGGAACAAGATAACCTCTGGGTCAAAATAGTGATAGAGAAATACCTCAAAACGGAAAGTATCTTGAACTACAAGGAAAAATACAACACATTATGGCAATGGTCCAAACTTTTAATCCTACAAGATTTGTTCACAAAGGGGCTCGTCTGACAAGTAGGGGATGGAAAAACCATCCGCTTCTGGAAAGATAATTGGATCGGCAATGACCCTCTTAACCGAAAACCTTAGGTTGAAACCCTCATTAATTGGAAGGAATCAGTTGACGCGTACCTCTGTGAGGACAACTCATGGAACGTTGAAAATTGAGTATGGTCGTTAATCATGATGACCTCGGGAAAATTAAACTTGAGTGGATTAATAAGCTCAACATCCCCCGCCCCCCAATATGTAAAATTTCCTGTGGAAAGTGGCACGAAGCGGCCTACCAACTAAGACGAGGCTCTCTACCAACCATATTCCGGTACCACAAGGCTGTGAAGCGTATAACAACCAGATTGAAGACACTAACCGCATCTTACTATCTTGCCCCCTTACCAAGGCGACCCTTAATTCAGTGAGCCCAAAACTACGTTGGATTGTCGACTTGGAATCTCCGGTCAACAAAAAACCACACCAAGTCCTGGAGGAAATTAGGACAACGACAACAACGGTACAAACTTGAATTATGCTGAGAACCTAGGCGAGTTTACTCAAAACATCTAAAGAATGGAAACTGGCAGGTGCCTCGGATTCCCCCTTCGTTCGCACTTGTAATGCGAGAGCTGGAGCAAGGAGAAAGCTTGCTAAGTGGGCAAAACCCAAGAAGGATATATTAAGTTGAATTTAATTGTTGTAGTGTGTGCGGATGGCGTGGCTTCGTTCGGTTTCATCCTCAGCGACTCTGGTGACTCCCATCCATCTGGCGGCTCCCATCCATCCAAAGCACAAGAATGAAATTTGAATCAAAAACTTATTTTTAAAGACCATGGAGATTTGATGGGGTTGATGGTAACCCAATAAACGCTCATTCTTTTCATAAAAATGGTTACTTAGTGTATCATTAGGGGAATGTGGAATCATGAATATTGTAGAAATTCTCAGTTTTTTTTCTCACTCGACATCATTGCTCCAGATGAAGTCTTCCATTCCTCCATTAGGGGAATATGTACGTATTATTTGGATTATATAATTATACTTGAATTCTTCCATTCCTTTTACTTGATTATAGGGTTTTCGTGTATATCAATAGGTACACGAAAATCCTTTAATATCAATTGAATTTTTGAACACATTAATTGACACATACATCAATTATGAACACACTTGTCTAAAATTGGCCGGGTAATTAAGATCCAAACTAAAATCATGGAGTTTGCCTTATCAAAAATAGTTTTATCAACTAGGAATAAAATCATGGATTTTTTTATTTTGACCCAAAAAAATCATAGAGTTTTGATTGATTTACTAACTCTAAAATGAGAATAAATCCATATTACTTAACTAAGTATAGCTGGTAAGTCGGGGTCGAATTGCCTTATTAAAAATAGTTCTATTTGATGAAGCTCGAAATAAACCAAAGCTAAATACAAGAAATGAAATTGTATTTATTCAACGAGACAAACCCTTGCTTTTTATTTATGGTTTATGAGCGGGATTATTACAACGAGATTATGCCATAGATCTTCTTACACGGGATTCGAGGTCTCTGCTTAACAAAGCCCCAAGACCTCTTAATTACAACGAGGTTATTACTTTACAAACTACTAGAGAGGCTCCTTCGTATTACAAATAACGAGGTGGTACACTTGAGTGTTTACAAAAAAATTGTAGTTTGCAAAGTGGATTTGAGTGAGATCCTGCTTGACGAGGTCTCTTCGGGCGACTTGAAATCTTTTTGTAGAGCTTCACTTGATTGTAGCGTGGTATTTATGATGATTCAACACGTCGATCTTCAATCAACAAGATAGTTCTTGAGTTCAAGATTTTTTTGACCTCCTGCAACCTTCGAGATCTCCTGCTAGTTATATACGTTTGGGGGTCAGGGTTTTTGCCAACCTCCGATGTGGGATGCCTGAGTTCCAGCCCTTTGATTGGTTGATGTGTAGGTGGCAGCCCATTGGCAAGGATTTCAGTGGCTTCTGACTGGTTAGGCGGGGCAGGAACGTCAGCTTTGAGTAGGCGAGGTTGGGACCTCATGGCGAGTTGCCTAACCATACTTACTAGCGAGTTCGCGAGGTTTGGACCTCGTGGAGCAGGGACCTTTGCTTTTTTGATGGGTGTGAGAAAGATCGCTCGGGAACAGACCTCGAGGACCTCACCGACCTCTTTCACCTCGTGCCACATGTCCACTGTTCCTACGCCGCTATTTTGCGCACCATCACAACCCCATGGCCCGTGGTCCTCGACCCGGGGGCTGCGGGGCATATGTGCGCGACGCGCGGTCAATTACTCCTAGGTGGTGAGGTCTTAGTTCGAGGATCTCTCTTTGCGAGACTCGAGGTTACGGTTGACGAGGCTCGAGGATCTCCTAGCAGGGTTATGTACTTGTGATTTTCTGGAAGTTTTCTTTGGGTTATGCGGCCGACGGGTTTCGGGCCCATCTCCCCGCCTTTCGCTAATGGTCCCTTGCAGGGGTTAGGCCCATTAAGCGGGGAAAGGCCCAACTTTGTCTTTATAAATGACCGTCCAGACTCCCTTCTTCCTCCTTCTCGTTTCGTCTTCCTCAAGCCAATTTTCTCTCTCTACGCCCTTTCAGTTTCTCTTACGTATTCCGGCAAGCAAGCGAAAAGTCTCCACCGGTTCGAAGCCCGCAACTGTCTCTTTTACACCGGTTTCCGACAAGTAAGTGGCGAACTTTCCCTTTGCATGTGTTTTTTGCTACGTTTTTTCTTCTTTGCCTCGTGCCCTAGGCGGAGGCGGTGAGTTTCCGGCGTTTCTCGTCGGTGTTACGGCGGCGGAATGGCGGAGGCGGCGCTATAGGATCGGCAGCACACTCAAATGCTCTGGTGTGCCAGCCGACGGTTGAGTTCATCGCCCCCTCTTTTCTTTTGAATTTCGAATGTTCTTGGGAAGTCCAACCGCCTCGTCCAGGGATGGGACGTTTGCTTTTTTGATCTTCTGAAATCTGTTTGTTGGCCTGCAATTCTGTTGTTCCTTCCTTATCCCCCCTAGGATGTCCCGTCTGTCAGAGTAGCCTTAGGTTCGTGTTCTCCCTATGCTACTATCTCGCTACGGCCTTCTTCTAGTTTATTTTTCCCTAAGATTTTCCTTTTCCATGTGTTCGCTTTCCGTGACCTGGACTTTGCTTTTCATGCCTATAGGAGCCCCTTTGAGCCCTCCACCAGGCCTCGCATCCAATCTTTGGGAGGAGTACTACGAATTGTCTTCTAAGACCGCGGGGACGGTTGAACTTAGCGACTCTCAAAACCCAAGGTCTCCTCTGATTGTGCTCTGATGCAGCCAAAATTAACCCGCAAGCGAACGGGGTCAATCGTAGTACCTCAAGTGTCGATCCCACAAGGACCAATGTAATAGTAATTGTAACTCTACTAGTAAATTAGACCCAAAATATAAGGAATTGGAAAATCTATGTCTAAGGTAACAAGTAATAAAATGAAGGATAAAATATATGAGATAGATGTGTCTAAGGTTAAGGATCACCAGATCAATGTTTCAATAAATAAAATTATACTCTGCCTAAATTTATTTTCAATTATTTGAAGGTAGTTATCTAAGGTAATCACTAAGTTCTTTCGAACGATAGCAACGTGCCTAAACCCAACCAACATCCGGGTTCGCGTCTTGCCAATTGAAATCTAGACCAGTAAGCACTTAGAATTTAAGATTAAATTGAAATAACATCCGCTTTTGCGACTTGCTAACTCAACCCAATCCTAAGGTTTCTATGACAACCGTTAATCCAAAAGACAAATCAAAACACTTTTGCTATAATGAAATCTCAGGTTCAAATCATAGGGTTGCGACAGGAAAAAGTACCTTTCAGTCTCAATTCCTTGTCTGACTACTTATTAAAGTTTTTACCTTTTAGTCTCAAACTTTAACAAGTTCTCATTCACAAAAGTTACTAAGGCATAAAGCATCTAGGATAGAATCAAATATATTTCAATTCAGACAAAGAACATAACTTTAATTAAATATACATTGAATGGATCACCAAAACCCTAGAACTAGGAATTTAGCCAAGCATGATGGAAGACATACTCACAATTGAAAATCTAGCCATCAACAAAATTGAATTATGCAAATAGAATAAAGATTAAGAAAACTTCGTCTGAATAATATAGATAATCCAAAGTGTGGACTGGCACATGAATAAACCAAACTTCAAAATCAAAATCGGCGAAATTCCATGTGAAAAGCCGTCCTGATTTGTGCAACACTAAAAAAAAGGCCAAATGGTGGTAAATAACACAAACTTTCACTTTGTGGTGTTCAATAGTACCAACTTTAAAAAAACAAAAATAATCATCAACTTTAAAGGTAGTGGTGTTTAGTAGCACCGATTTAAAAAAAAATAAAAACTATTCACCAAAAGGTGGTTACGGGTCGAATCGTTAAAGGGTGATTATACACGAGAATGACCCGTGAATCGACCCGTAAACCCATAACCCATTTTATGGTTACGAGTCGGGTCGAGTCATGGGTCAACATTATTTTTTTTACGGGTCGCCGGGTTGACCGGTTGGACAACCCTAAAGGTGGTGATGTTTAGCGATGACAATTTTTATACGGTAACAAGAACGTGGTGAAAACATGTGTGATCGAAGCGATAAAATATTTATAGACAAAGACCGAAGTTGGAAGGAAAGCCAACAACTTTAACCCAATCAAGGTGACTAAGTTCGATATCGAGATGAAACCCAAGGGCCAAGTAAATTCGACCAAAGGTGATTAACGTTGAAATGAGATCGGGACATGATCCGAGTCAAGTTTGAACCAACTCTAAGAATATTTATACTACTAAACACCACTATTTTTTTTAAATTGGTGAGAATATTTTATTTTTTTAAATTTGGTGTCAATGAACACCACCACCCTTAAAGTTAGTGATTATATTTGATTTTTTAAAAGTTGGTGCTATTAAACACCACAAAGTGAAAGTTTGTGTTATTTACCACTATATGGCCTAAAAACAACTAAAGCTCTCCACACCCCACCAAACCTAAAACTAACCTAAGATATATATATATCGTCATCTCCCCTAAACTAATATATTAATAAAAGCTAATCTCTCCCCCAACACATATATGATAGAAATAAAAGATCGCCTGCACACGTGGGCCTCCTTGTGAATCAACTCAACTTCGGCAAGTGTGAATTTATGGGCCGGTCCGGTCATGAGATGGTATTAGACCATAATCCATTCAGTCCAAATTAATTAACATTGAGGTCTTGATCCATATTTTTGGCATCTCTTAAATAGTCTCTAATATCTCCAGAAATAGCTCCATTATACCTGAAATATATAAAAGCACCAATGTAGATTCCGAATAAAATAAAATAAATATAAAATATGCCAAAAATGCATGAAAATGCTCTAAACTAATATGCAACTAGACCCCTAAAATATGATTAAATTAGACATTATCAAATTCCCCCAAGCTTAAACCTTGCTTGTCCTCAAGCAAGAACTAAGATCAATTCCACAAGAAAATCAAAGGTGTCTCAACCCGTCATAAAATCAAGCAAGTCGATGGAGTTTTAGAAATTATCAATGCATCATCAAAGCAAACAAATAAGCATCAAAGAGACTATCAAGTTATCCACTTTAGACCTCACGGGAAACTATAAGAATCATTCTCGCTCATGTGTTTAAGGTAAGTGTTTCGCTCAGTCTCAAATTTGAATGCTAAACTACTATAGGCTTGCATCAACGTCCTAAATCTCCACCACAAGAAACCAAGTACACGACATAAATCAAGTGGTCTTTTATTGGGTTGTAATGGGGCCAAGGTGTAGAGAAAAGGTGGGGAAATATTTTGGTCATGTAGTGCTAATCCGGGAATATAAAATCTATACTAATACATTATAAAGCAGAACCCAAGTCTGTTGTAAAATTTGCGCCACGTGGCATTTTTGAATGAATTAATGTAAAGTTATATTTTAATAAATTTTTTAACAACTTATAATATTCTTGCTATATATACTAAATAGATAATATGTTTATATAATTTTTATGTATATAATTTTCTATCTATGGATTATGAATTAGTTTACTACAATAGATAACATATTTATATAATTTCTATATACATAAATTCCTATGAGGTGATATTTTTCATATTAATTTAATATTTTTATCTCTTAACAAGATTTAGGGTTTTAATAAAAAAATTTATCTTTTAACAAGACTTGAGCTCCAAGTATAAAATTTATATCTATATAATGATATAATTTTAAATAATAAATTTTGTCATGTTGATATATTTTTATTTTGAGAAAAATATATAATTTTATGTTACGACTAAGATTAAATGTAAATGTCAAAAAAATTGAATTTTAATTAATTTAAATTATAAAATTAGATTTTCTTTATCTTCTTATGCATTTGTCTATTGCATAATTTATTATGATATTATATAAATATATTTAGTATTTCATATTAATATTGTAGAATTGTATAGTTTTTTAGTAAAATTATCCCGTGAATATCACGGGACATCAACTAGTTAATCATAACAACTCAACTAAACTCAACACCAAACTTGAGGATTTTCGTTCCAAAACACTTCTTTTCTTTTTTTTTTTTTTTCTTAAGCTCAACACCCGTTATTGTCATCACTTTAGTTCATCTCTTTTTCCCTTTGTTTTTTTCTTCAGTCATTCATTCAAGCACTATATTTTTTTCTTCTCCGTTCCAACCATTCTTTCTTTCTTTCTTGCAAACACTTGCTTGCTCAACTTCTTTGTCTTGTTCTTTTCTTCTCATTTTTTCAAAAACTAATAAGAGTACCAACACACTAAACATGTAGCTCCCCCAATCTTGGCTAACAACCACAAAATAAATCAAATAATAATCCTAATTCCCGGATGGGTAAAAAGGCTAGATATTAGGCTCAGGATTATATTTGTGGAACATTCAAAAATAAGGCTATAAAAGGCTAACAACTGCTACAAACAGAGGAATAGTATGCAGGGTAGTCAGGGAATAATAGGCTAATGAATACAATGCCTCAATCATTTTTATGTCATGCACAAGAGTTATAAATGTGGTCTCGACCAGGAGTCTAAACACAAGTTCTAGAGATAGCAATCAAATTGAGAAGCACACACAAAAGAAAGAGGACTCATTTGAAAAGTCCGAGAAAGGCTAAGAAAAACCTCACATGGCTTTTTGTCTAAAGTTTCAAAACTAATTAGCTCAATGAATAGCCATAAGTCACTTCAATTCAAACATTTTCAAAACATCGATATTTTTCATCTTCAAGGAAAATCAATTTGGGCATCAACAACCAATCAAATCTCATGGAACTATTTTTTTTAAAAAAAAATATACATCCAAAGCCAAGACATCGGGTTCATATCAAAACACCTAATATGCAACATGCAATGCATGAAATGTCATGAAAAAGGAAATAATAAAAAAATGCAAACGGAACCCACATGAAATTTATCCCGCCCCAAGCTTAAATTCTACATTGTCCCCAATGTAGAAAAAGTAAGAGGAAAAGAGACTCACCAAATAAATCAGGCATCTAGGCATTTTCAATTTAATCCGAGAGATGGTGGTGTAGTGTCACTTTAAAACACTCGAACAGGCTAGGAAAATTCAGTAGCAAGGCTGTTGTTGGGCCCCCTGATATCCAGCCCAAAAGAAGCATTGCAAGCCCAGAGCAATTGGTCTGAATAATTTGATAGAAGGAGAGGTCGATGAAGTAGTCAAAGCGAGGATGAAATCTCAGACCCCATGATCACCATTCAACGACTATCTCATTAACGACGGGGCGAGATCTTTGGGATTTGTCAGACGTTTCAACCAACGCTCGAAGTGGGGAAGAAAGCTATAAATAGGGACAAGGCAAGGATAGAGGACACACAAGATCGACAATCATACTCAAAATCACCTACGAAAGCTCCAGTCTTTTTGTCTAGTCATTTTATTCAAGCGGTCATTTGTGTTAAACAAAGGATCCACTCACAATCTTAATACAAATCCCACTGTTATTTTGCTATTATCTTCTTGTCTTTTATCTCGTTTTACTACTTACTTGTAACTAGTAACGTGTTACAGACTTTGTTTGGTTAGGATTCCCGCATCTTAGCAGGTAACACGTTAACGTGATTATCCTGCCCAAAACAATTGGCGCCCACCGTGGGGGCCTAGCCAAAAAGAAGTCACGCTAAAGCAGGTACAAATTCTATCAACGATGGACGGAATCCAAACTACTTACAACCATGTAGGAGATCTCGACAATCACGAAGTCAATGAGGAAACCGATAACCAAGATGTTGGAAACACTGGTGGAATTGGGAATGAAGGCGGAGTTGGAAATGTGGATAGAGTTGAGCAAGGTTCCGGGAACACTAATGGCAACCCTGGCACTTCCGAAGAACGAGGAGTAGGAGGAGGCGATTCCGATGTCATCATGGAGCTCCGTGCAACAATGACCGCCCTCCAAAAGGACGTTGAAAGCCAGAAAGAAGCCAATGCTAAATTTACCGAGGTATACGAGAAGCAAATTGAAACTTTGACCAATGAGCGTAATTTTCTTCGATCTCAAGTACAATTAGCTCCAACCCGACCCCGCGGAACTGATGTGGTAGAAGGAGTTGCCAGACGATTAGACATGGATGACCCAAGCCTCGTCACACCTAATGTCGTCAGACCAATAACTGGGTATCAGGTAAATGGTAATTCCCTAAGAGCGGTATGGGAAGATACTGAGGTTTCCCAATCACGGGAACGCCTCAAAGCCCTGGAGGATCGAATCACTCAGGTCCCAAGGGCACCTCAACCGATAGCAATGGAAAGAAGAGATGGCTACACCGAATCTCCCTTCGTGCCTGCTATCGCAAGAGTTGATATCTCCCGAAAGTATCACGTTCCTGACGTACCTAAGTACGAAGGGGTAACGGATCCTGATCAACATATAGCCGTATTCAAGCAGGCTATGAATATCAATACAGTCCCTTTTGACATGAAGGAAATTGTTATGTGTCGTTGGTTCGAGAACACATTATCCAGACCAGCACTCAATTGGCATTCACGTTTACCTCATGGAAGTATTTCATCTTTTGCTAAGTTGATTGACAAGTTTAGGATAAGATTTGCAAGTAGTTGGCACACTAAGAAACGATCAAGCGACTTATACCGCATGGTCCAAAAGCCAGGTGAATCTTTGAAGACCTTCCTCAATCGCTACAAGGAAGAACTAGTAACCATTGAAGGTTGTGATGCCGCTACAGCCGTGGAAGCATTCTGAAGGGGCATATCGGTTTGTAACCCTGAGTTATATCGTGAGCTAACTAAATACCCTTGTTCGAATTTCGATGAAGTGCAGGTGAAGGCGTTAGCACATGTTCGATTGGAGGAAGACGACCTCTTTTTTGAAAAAGCAATCGGCCCTCACCAGCCAGACCGAAGACAAGGGAGGCGAGAACCTAGATATGCTCCATGCCCCACCGCACCCCTGCCAAAACAACCGTCAATACAACATTCGCTAGGAAAGGTTACAGATATGAAAGTGCCAGGCTGCTTCCCAGACTTTCCCATTACAACTTCTGTGTGGATGCAACAGAGGTGGTTCGAACTCTCAATAGCATGGGGGATGCTGTCAAATGGCCTCGAAAGAATAATGTACCTTCACATCAAAAAGACAAGTCTAGATGGCGTGATTTCCACTTTGATCATGGTCACCGGACGGACGAATGTATCGCGTTGCGAAAGGAGGTAAGCGAATTATTGCGCAGGGGTTATCTCAAAGATTTAATATCAGAAAAATCGAAGGAGCAGCTAGAGCGCAACAAAGAAAAATCTAGTCCTCCGCCACCCCCGAAGCATACTGAATTAATTAACGTCATCATCGGGGGGTCAAAAATTGGTGGCATAACGTACTCTGCAGCAAAATGAATCGCAAGGGACACTATGAAAGAGTATCCCAGAGCTCCTTCACGAGCAAGTTTCACCATGAAGCCAATCACCTTCGATGATGTCGAAGAAGAGGAAGTTCACCATGATTGTCTAATAATTTCTTTAACGATAGCCAATTTCCTTGTTAAAAGAATATTAGTTGATAACGGAAGTTCTACTAACTTGCTCATGTTGGACGCCTTGTACAACTTAGGTCTTGGGATGGATGACATTGTCAAGAAATCTACGACTTTAGTAGGCTTCAGTGGTGAATCACGCAACACGTTGGGAGAAATATCCTTACCGACCGTTGCAGGAGGAATAAACTACCAAGTAAATTTTCAAGTACTTGATTTCCCTTCACCCTTTAATGTCATTTTGGGCAAGCCATGGATCCACGGGATGAGGGCAATCCCTTCTACTTACCATCAATGTGTGAAGTTCCCGACACCATGGGGAGTTCAAGAAATTAAGCGGGAACAAAAATTAGCAAGGGAATGCTACTCCGTGACGATGAAAGCAACGACTTCTAAGAACTTACAACTTGAAACAGGGAAGAAGTCGTCAGATTAGCAATTAAAGGACTGTAGAACAACCACTTACTACGTGAAGCCGGAGACGCCAGAGCTTGAAGAAGTAGCTCTTGATCCATTGGAACCGTCAAAGAAAATTAAAATAGGAGCAGACCTGGAGCCAACTTTACGTAAACAATTGGTGGAGTTTCTACGGTTCTACAATGATTGTTTTGCATGGTCAAACGAGGATATGGTGGGCATTGATCCTGATATGATCACACACGCCCTTAATGTCAATAAAAAGGTGCCACCAGTGAAGCAGAAAAGGTGTAAGTTCGCACCCGAATGAAACCAGGTAATCAACGATGAGGTAAAATGCTTGCTTGAATCCGGAAAAACTAGAGAGGTTAAATATCCTGATTGGCTTGCGAATGTGGTAGTCGTAAAAAAGAAAAATGGTAAATGGCGCGTTTGCGTGGATTTTACCGATTTAAACAAAGCATGCCCTAAAGTTTCGTTCCCTTTGCCTCATATCGACGCAATGGTGGATGCAACAGCGGGGCATGAGCTCTTAACTTTTATGGATGCGTTTAGTGGATACCATCAGATAATGATGCATCTAGACGATCAAGAAAAAACCGCATTCGTAACCAATCAAGGAACATACTGTTACAAAGTTATGCCCTTCGGGGTTAAAAAACGCAGGTGCTACTTTCTAGAGATTGGTTAATAAGACGTTTCAGGAAAAACTGGGGGATATAAAATGAAATTCCTCGGATAAATAGTAATACAAAGGCGGAGGATCACATTACCCACTTGAGAGACGCGTTCCAGATCATGCGGAGCTATAAAATGAAATTGAATCCAACCAAATGCTCTTTCGGAGTAACATCAGGGAAATTCCTCGGATAAATAGTAATACAAAGAGGAATCGAGGCGATTCTAGACCAGATCAAGGCCAGAATGGTGCTATAATCACCAAAATGCGTCAAAGACGTCCAGAAATTAACAGGGCGAGTAGCTGCACTGAATCGGTTCATATCTCGATCCTCGGACATAAACAAGTTGTTCTACGACGTCTTGAAGAAGAACAAGTCATTTGAGTGGACGGAGGCACATGAAGCAGCCTTCAAAGAGTTGAATAAATATCTATCTAACCCGCAGGTGCTTTCCAAACGCAAGCCAGATGAGAAGTTATACGTGTACTTGGCCGTGACCGAGGTAGCAGTAAGCGTCGTCCTGATCCGAGAAGAGAATGAAGACCAGTTGCCCATTTACTACGTAAGTAAAACCTTGCTTGATGCGGAAACCAGGTATTCACCCATGGAAAAACTTGTATTGTCTTTGGTAATGGCTTCAATAAAATTACGTCCTTATTTTGAAAGTCATTCTATCATCGTGAGGACTAACTATCCAATGAAGAGTATGATGTCAAAGCCAGAATTATCAGGTCGGTTAACAAGATGGTTGATCCACTTAAATGGTTACGACATCACTTACGAGCCAAGAACAACAATTAAGTCTCAAGCCTTGGCGGATTTTGTGGTTGACTTCACTCCTACCAATTTAGAACAAGAAGAACAAGATATGTTACATGTAACAGGTAGCGGTAAATGGTTGATGCATATAGACGGAGCGTCAAATCAAGTGTGCGTAGGATTGGGGGTAGTCTTGAAGTCACCACATGAGGATAGGATAGCCCAGGCTGTTCGATGTACGTTCAAAGCCACTAACAATGAAGCAGAATATGAGGCACTTATAGCAGGGTTACTCGTTGCTAAAGATTTGAACGTGTAAGAAATTGAGGTAATTTGTGATTCATTACTTATTGTAAATCAAGTTACAAACTCATATGTCGCCAGGGATTCAAAGATGAAGGTATACTTAGAGAAAGTTCACGAGATCATTAAACATTTCAAACATTTTGAGATAAAGCAAGTTCCTCGGGATGCTAACACAAAAGCAGACGCTTTAGCCAACCTCAGATCCGCAATCGACCCAAGAGAGTACGACAAGATACCTTTCGTGTACCATGATGCGCCGACCATCATTAAAGAAGCAGATATGTTTGAGATTTGAGAACCTGATAAAGACGATTCATGGGTACTCCTTACTTAAAGTGGTTACGAGATGGAGTCTTACCAGATGGCAAGGAAGAAGCCCGACGACTTGAGGTAAAAGCTTCCACTTTCACTATTAAGAATAACATTTTATTCAAGTGGATGTCGTCAGGAACATACACCCGATGCATAAAGGAGGAAGAGGTACCAAAGATGTTACAAGACATACACGATGGAGAATGCAGATATCATACAGGGGGTCGCAATTTGGCGAGGAAGGCGAGCAGGATGGGTTATTACTGGCCCACCATGAACAAAGACGCAGTGGAGTTCGCCCGCAAGTGTGACGCGTGCCAGCGTCATGGACCTATACCACATCAACCTTCGAAATTGTTACATCCCATAACTTCCCCTCGGCCGTTCATGAAGTGGGGAATGGATATCGTCGGAAAGCTCCCTCCAGCATCAGGACAACGTGTCTATATCCTAGCAATGACCGACTACTTCTCTAAATGGATTGAAACCGAAGCCTTCAAAGAAGTCAAAGACACTCAGGTCATTTCTTTCATAAAAAGAAATATCCTGATTTGGTTTGGAATACAATCCACCATAGTGTGTGACAACGGATCCCAGTTCATCAGTGACAAGACAAGATCATTCTGTCAGCAATACAACATCCAAGTGGTAATGTCAACGCCATGTTATCCTCAAGCTAATGGTCAGGCAGAAGCCAACAACAAAATAATCATCAATAACCTGAAGAAGCGACTCAAGGAGGCAAAGGGAAGATGGGCAGATGAGTTACCCCTTATTCTGTGGTGAGATCGAACAACTCCTTAGACTGCTACAGGCCATACACCTTTCTCTTTGGTCTATGGATGCGAAGCTGTGTTACCGGTAGAAGTAACTCTTCCTACAGTTCGATATGGACTTACTACCGAGGAGTCAAATCTACCTAACTTGTTACACCATCTAGACACGGTGGACGAGTTGCGAGATGAGGCGTCAGTTCGTATGGCAACATATAGACATGGGGTAACTCGGAGTTACAACAAACGTGTTAATGCAAAGGTGTTCCAAGTGGGAGATTAGGTATTGAGGAAAGTCTTTCAAAACACGCAGGAATTAAATGTTGGCAAGTTGGGAGCAAATTGGGAAGGACCTTATCAGATCACGAAGATCATAGGACAAGGAGCCTACGAGTTGATATCATGCGATGGGAAGACAGTCCCCAGAAGTTGGAACGCGATGAATCTGAAACTATACCAATTTTAGAATATGCAAAGTCACAATAAGGTATACATCACATACTTCTATTTTTCTACATTACATTGTTACATCTTCGTACACACATGGAACAACAACGATTTTATAAAAACTAACAAGGGACACCTTGTGACGTTATATGCCAAAACATAGGCCCCCGCCTTATGATCAGGCAACGGTGTGCACACAACGACTAGTCAAAAGATGCAAGAGATGAGAACGCGTAACGCAAACTCTAGAACAAGAAGAGTGTCACGAAATGCTTGTAATTCGATTCACAACTTTATAAATAACAAATGTTTACATTCTGACAAGTTCATCATTTTCTCTCTCTCTCAGCATCTTACACAAAAAAGCGCTATAACAACGAGTAATCTATCTAGAAACTACAACCAAGCTTTTCATAACACGTTGATCTTCATTCTTCAGCAACAAACCTGTTTTACCTGCAAAAAAGACAAAGAGAAGCAGATCTAAAAAGCGTAACAAAAGCATCATCACTACCATAAAACCCTAAGAAAACTAGCAAGGGGTAGAAGTTGTCCACACAAAGGCCGTAGAACGAGCGGCCACACAAAACAAGTGTTTAAAACCCTAACACACTGGGGGTAGAAAAATGTTCAAAGTTTAGCAAGTACGAAAGAGCAAGAGAAAATCATTCTTTGGACTGGTTCTCCATTTCCACTTGAACAACCTCCTTGGAAACAGAAGCAATGTCGTCAACAACTGAGGATTTCTTAGTTGCGATCACTTCATCAGAGAACAAACTCTCGAACAGCTCTCTTTCCTTCACTGCATCCCAATAAGTGTGCTTCCCCGCTGCGAATTCTTCCATCATCTGCACCCGAGCTCGGCACGACCAATAATCCACGGTATCCTCGATTTCCTTGGTGAGAGCGGCTTCTTTACCTAAGGAAACCATGAAATTTTCCTTCCACTCTTTGGATTCCTTTGAAACCCTTTCAAGGTTGTCCACCACATCATGCACTTTCTTCTCTCAGAGCAGCCTTCTCATGTCCCAAAATAGTACTTCTGTCCTTTTCAAGTTGGAGGTTGATCTTGCTCTGAGCCAGTTGATCCGGCAAGTCCTTAAAGGCTTCAAAAGTGGAAAGCGAAAGTTGCAAACCCTACACAGGAAAGCAGAAAATCATGTAAAGGGTAGATCACAGAGTAACAACGGGTAAGGAAAACAAACTTGCCACTGTGTCGCAATTATTTCACCAAAGAATTCCGGGAAAGAATATTGGTTTTCCTTGCCTCGAGAATAGTCCACGTGAAGAGTTTCCAAGGAGCTCAGACACTTTTCCGCGGCCATGTCTAAAGACATCATCATCTTTGGAAGATCAGAAAGGTTTGAACCAGTTTTCTTCTTAGGAGAGAAAACCTGGTCCTCGAAAGATTTCTTAGGGACGGAGACCATTAATGAAGTATCCGCAGTTGATGCCGATTCAACATTTCTCTTCTTGCGAGCCTCTACTCGTTCCATGGTGGTGAGTGCAGTGGTAGAACAGGTGGTTCTAGAACCTGTTAGCATGTAGACAAAGAAGTTATAAGGGGAAAAAACAATGACATAACGAGTAAAGGAAGGATATAGCATACTCTACATCTCGGTGTCTTCTGAGTCGGCAAAGCACGCCTGCACCAGTTTAGGGTAAGACCTTTCCTCCAACAGAATAGCTTCAATGTGAGAAATTACTTGAGTCGACACTGTGCGCGGTTGAAGAGAAGCCAAATTTTCTCCATGCATGAAAAAAACAATCGATGGTTAGAATAGATTGAACAAAATGGAAGAAGAAAAGAGAAACACTACCTGTTGACCTCCATCGAGTTTTCAAGAAAGTTGTGTCAATTCCCAGGGAAGAGAGCTTTACGAAGAAAAATTTGTCAGACTAGCCCCAGTCAGACTTGGAAATGTTAAAAATCAAGTCAGACTTGTCTTGAAAGGTTTTTAAGGTCAATCAACCCGGACCACCCTTGGAAAGGCGATAGTTATAGAAAAAGTCGACAACTTTGAAAGGGAGACCGTGAGAGGAACATAGTAGATCAACTGATAGCAATAACCTCCAGACTTGAGGAAGTATTTGCCCAGGAGAGATATTAAGAGTGGTCAGGAAGTCGACAACCAATGGGGAGAAAGGAAAACGGTGTCCGATGCGAAAAGGATACTCATACAAGCAAACCATGTCGTCGTCATAGAAGTCAACTCAAATCCCAGAGGGGGGAAGAAACGTTTCTGTGGAAGAGGGAAACCCTACGGAGAACGCAAGGGTGTGAGGATCTTCCGAAATACTACTACTACTACTACTACGATGGAATGGAGTGATAATTTTGGACGAAGTTAGGGAGGGGGGTACAAGCGGATCAAGGCAGCGAGGAACAGGGGGAGAACTGGAAGTTGCCATGATTAAAGGAAGAAGAGAGGTTGAAGACAAAGAAGCAAGGAAGAGGGAAACGTACCTGGACACCAAGAAGAGTAACTAAAGTCTTTAGATGCCATCATGACTGCTATAAATAGGGACTGATGGGACGTTCCTTTACCCGCTACAACTTTCAAGGAGAAAAATCAAAAACCCTGGAAATGCGGTGGAGGGAATTTTCCCGGGTTTTTGAGGGGGTATTGTTGGGCCCTCCGAAATCCAGCCCAAAAGAAGCATTGCAAGCCCAGAGCAATTGGTCCGAATAATTTGATAGAAGGAGCGGTCGATGAAGTAGTCAAAGCGAGGCTGAAATCTCGGACCCCATGATCACCATTCAACGGCTATGTCATTAACGACGGGGGCGAGATCTTTGGGATTTGCCAGACGTTTCAGCCAACGGTCAAAGTGGGGAAGAAAGCTATAAATAGGGACAAGGCAAGGATAGAGGACACACAAGATCGACACTCATACTCAAAGTCACCTATGAAGGCTCCAGTCTTTTTGTCTAGTCATTTTATTCAAGCGGTCATTTGTGTTAAACAAAGGATCCACTCACAATCTTAATACAAATCCCACTGTCATTTTGCTATTATCTTCTTGTCATTTATCTCGTTTTACTACTTACTTGTAACTAGTAACGTGTTACAGACTTTGTTTGGTTAGGATTCTCGCATCTTATCAGGTAACACGTTAACGTGGTTATCCCGCTCAGAACACCTGCTAGATAAATGTCACTCATTTCAAGCAACTCTATTGGCTAATTCAATTGCACATTAATCAAACTGGTTCAAGCCAACGAAATAAATCAACCAACAGCCAAAAATTATTTAGCAGCAAACCAATCCCAATAGCAAACCAATCCACCAAAATTGACTCAAATTAAATATTCAAGCTCAGCACAAAGTGAATACTGTATTAATAATTCAAGTAAAGCTTAATCACATTACTCTTCCAATTGGAATACACATTCAACAGAGTCAAATTTACTTGCCAGCAAATCAGTTCAGAGAATTTATCTTCACTTATCGACAGTGGTTAGAACAAGATGGACCAAGCTGAGCGAGTCATTGTTATGCAAAAGTCAACTCACACCCAACAAGAGAATCAAAGTAAACTCGGGTTGAATTAACCACACACTAATTGGCAAATTTAAGTTCAAGAATGAACAAAAGATTGATAAAGTCTGTCCAATTCGGAACCGATCAAGCCAATCAAATAAAATCCAATCAAGCCCACACACTCAGAAAAATATCAGTTTGGAACAACAAGCCAAATAGGTTCAACAATATGACTCTAATTCAGTTCCAATTTTACTAGCACAAAGTGCCAAGTGGAAATTCGAATATTTCACAAATCAAACCTCACAAGCAACAAATCACAAAAATTCCCGAGCAAACCACATCAGCAAAGCAATGAAAATTTGACATAGACACTACTTTCAACAGTAAATTCATATCAATAGCCGATATAGACGATCTCCACATTCAAAGACTAGTTCCTAACACAACAAACTAATCAACGATTAAGCCCCAATAATTCCCAAATTCAAAACAATCACCTTGTATTTCTCAACAAAGATATCATATCGACAACAGATTAAGAGAATTCAACACATCTAGCCACAATAATCCACACAGATCAACAGAAAAAAAGGGAAAACATCACCTGTGCTTACCTGATAGAGTCGCTTGTTGGAGTCGAAAGAGCCCGAGGTCGAGGCGTCAGAATCTGGGCATCCTGGCATCGGATATCAGAGAAAGCTAATGGAGTTGTGTTCGTGTGGTTCAGCGGCGGTAATGACCGGTGAGTACGGCCAGAATTGGTGGCGTCGGGGCTGCTGGAGGAGCGAAGCAGTTAGAGCAGCAACACAAGGCTGACGCGAATGGTGGAGAGGATAGGTGTGGTGCGCCGGCGAAACCAGAGAGAGGGAACAAGTTGATGTAGCGAAGGCGCCAACTTGTTGGTGAAGGCGAGCGGAGATGAGTAGAGGGCGTCGCAAGTTCTAGCCTCGAGGGGCGGGTTCTTGCCTCCACTGGCCCCCCTTCCGCGAAGTTCCACTGCACTAGGCCGTCCCGGGCGTGCTCAGGAACTGGAACAGGGCATACTGGAAGGAGGAGATTGCGTGGGCGAACAATCTCTCCGAGGACGCCCTTAACGACGAGGCCCTCCACTACTCGGCGATGGTATGTTTTGCTTTTCTTTGTAAGCCTCGCTCGAAAGTTACTCGCTTGTTCTTTATTAACATATTTTTGTTTTTCCAGTATAATTTCTTCGAGAATTACAACTGTAGCCGCATCAACCTCCTCCACACGGAAATGGATAAGATTGAAGAGGGGCCCAAGGACAGCACGGAGGAGTGCGCCAAGAAGAAGGCCCTCGCTGAGGCTGAGAGGCGGGTTCGGGCAACGAAGGATGAGGATAGGGAGGCGGCCAAGGCGAAGGAGGAGGCTGCAAAGGCGAAGGCCTTGATCGGGAATCTACAGGCCTTGGTTGAGGACTTGCGGACCAAGCTTTCCGAGGAGCATAAATATTACAAGGAGAAGGAGTGAGACCTCCAGAAGGTGGAGGAGGAGAACAACAACCTTCACAACCGCATCAAGGAGCTCAACGACGAGGTGGAGGATGCGGGGCCTAAATACGTTGAGTCAGCCGCGTACAAGGAAGAGTTGTTGAGCGGCATTGTTAGGATGTAACGGCAGGCCATCTGCATAGAGGTGAGACAGGCGGTTGTGAAGTATCAACACATCGACCCCCGCATCGTCTTTTTCATTCCAAGGGAGAATGCGAATTAGGATTATAATTCCTCGATCACGAAGACAGGGTTGTGGTGACCGAGGATGAAATCCCTTCCACAGATCTCGTGGGCTAGGAGAATCTAAACCCTGCCCGGCCGCCCTCAACCCCGCCCAAGCCAACCCCGCCTCGGAGATCGAAGTTGTTCATGCCTTGCCACTTCGTCAACTCCCAATGCCCCCTCCTTCCGATAGGACGAATGAATGAAATGCTTTTTTGTAATTCTATTATTTGTAGTTTGAACATATGGTAGCCCTGCTAAGGCTTGTAATATAACTTTTTATCCCTCGCGACCTTGTTTTATGCATTTTCCATTTTATCCTTGTACATGGTTTTTATTACACGTTGTTTAGAGGGTCCCAAAGGCTCGTTCCATCCCGATACAACCCCATGGCCCGAGTGCTGCAAAGCTTGCAGATTGCTCGAGCCATATCGGGTTATTTTTTTTGTTTAATCGCACAACGATAGAGCCTCGCTCGGATCGCGCATATCATTAAGATTATTTGCCGTGACCACGAGCCTTGCTTGGACCGCGCATGCCACACAGATTGTATGCAGCGATCACGAGCCTCGCTTGGACCGCGCAAGCCACACAAATTGTATGTCGTGATCACGAGTCCCGCTTGGATCGCGCATGCCACAGATTGTATGCAGCGATCACAAGCCTCGCTCGGATCGCACATGCCACACAAATTGTATTCAGCGATCACAAGCCTCGCTCGGATCGCACATTCCACACAGATTGTACACAGCGATCATTAGCCTCGCTCGGATCGTGCATGCCATAGATTGTATGCACCGATCACGACCCTCGCTCAGATCGCGCACGTCACACTTAGATTATCCCTAGCCCCAGGCAGGGAGCTTGGGGAGGATGGATTATTGCGATCACTCGGGATTGCTCCCTGTGATCATGATGCATTTCACCTCGCTAAAAGGACCAGCGTAACATATTTTGAATCCCGTCATGATCTCGAACGAACGATGGAGTGGAAGCAAGCGAGAAAACGGCACATAGGGGCGCGCGGGACGTGATTGGTGGTACGACACTAGGGTCTAGCGACGTCTTGATGTGGAATTGATTCCGTCAAACGAAAATCATAGAAGGATTGTAGGGCGATTGGAAGAAGGTTTAGAAGGATCTGACGCCTGATGCCTAGGGAAGAAAAACTCGATTCAA
The DNA here is from genome assembly GCA_964016875.1 of Fallopia convolvulus. Lineage (NCBI taxonomy): Eukaryota > Viridiplantae > Streptophyta > Magnoliopsida > Caryophyllales > Polygonaceae > Fallopia > Fallopia convolvulus. Next base: position 36,265,967 of record OZ024724.1, on the reverse strand, counting down.
GAAAGGCAATTCAAATTATTTTAAGCGTAAAACTGTAAGTATGAAAGTCTGACAACTTAAATAGAAAACTATATCTAAACCTAGAAACCCTAGTGAGATTGGGCCAAAGCATGCAAGCCCAACCCATGTCGCTAATTAAATTAGACCTGTCAAAACTTGACCCGACCCGAACCACCCGAAGTTTTTTGGGTTTAAACCCGACCCAAAAATCAATGGGTCAAGAGTAACCCGAACCCGATCGACCCGGAAAAAACTGGGTTGGGTCACCAACCCGTTGGGTTGACCCGGCCAACCCGATAAAGTACTATTTCTATTAAAAATTCAATATTTTATTATTAATTTTGTATAAAATTATTATTTTATTATTATTAAATAATATTTTATATAATATAATATTAATTATTTTAATAAATATAAAGATAAAGGTTAAGAAAATTGATGATCATGACCCGTTGGGTCAACCCGAACCCGTACCAAACCCGTAACAACCCGGTCCATATGAACCCGAAAATTTTACGACCCGACGACCCGCGACCCATTTTGACCCGAACCCTATTGACCCGAACCCGAACCCGAACCCGACACGCCCGACCCATTTGACAGGTCTAAATTAAATAAATGGAGGAATTAAAAATAATACCAAATTAAGTAATTGTTTCTCTTAAAAACCCGACATAAAAATAAAGATAGAAACCCGAAGACCCGAGCATTGTAAGACCTCGCACAATCTCGTACGAAACTCGGAAGACCGTCAATCGAAGCGCGGTCGCGCTTTACGGATCCAGCCCATGCTCGAAGGCGTTGTTGCACTGAGGCCGAAGCACGTTCATGGGCGGCCAAAGCGCGGTCGTGCTTCCGGCGTGCATCCTGAGTTCTGCGGCCGAAGCGTGGGAACCGTCAGTTGGAGCTTGGGGGCGCTCGGCGTGGGTTTGATCGCGTAGTCAGTTTTTCCTTCGTAATTGATTGGCTCGACTCCCGACTCGTCCAATTGAACCGAAAATGCGTCTTGAACCAAGGATGTCATCAATATAGTCGAAGGCGGGTCTGGAATCGAACTCATAGATTGGTTAGCTCGTCTTATGATGGAAACCGTTGCCTGACCTATGGCCTTGGCGCGGGCACGCATCAAGGGTCCGTTGGATCGAACCAACATGGCCTCCTCTTCCTCGGCGGCGGTCATAGTATTAAACACATCATGTTGGTTCGATCCAACGGGAGAAGGATCAAACACGTTGACCGTTGCATGAACATTTCCATACGAATCCGGAAGATCCAACTCGTAGGCGTTGGGACCAATTTGCTCAAGAATATGAAATGGCCCATCACCACGTTGATGGAGCTTGGTCTTCCGGGCATCCAAGAACCGTTCCTTGCGCAAATGGAGCTAAACAAGATCGCTAGGCTCCAAGATCATAGGAATGCGGCCCCAGTTGTGTTGTGCTGAATACTAATTAGCGTGCCGCTCAAAATGTGCCTTGGTCCGAGCGTGGAGCTGCTGAATTTGGTTGGCTCGATTAGCGGCATCAACATGTTCTCCCTGATTCAACGTCTTGGGGACCAAATCCAAAGGCGTAATGGGATTGCGCCCATAAACGACCTCAAACGGAGTCAAAGAATGCGCCGAATGTTTGGACCTGTTATAGCAAAACTCAAGGGTAGAATTTAAGTCCTCCCACCGGCATGGGTTCAATTTGAGCATCACTCGTAGGAGCGGCCCAAAGTAAGGTTGGTGACCTCCGTTTGGGGGTGATAACTAGTAGAAAACAACAATTTGGTGCCGAGTTTCCCCCAAAGTGTTATCCAAAAATGGCCCACAAACATGGTGTCCCGGTCACTAATAATAGTTCTTGGTACACCGTGGTATTTTACCACATTGTCAAAGAACAAAGAAGCCACTTCCGTAGCGTTATTCGTACATTTACAAGCGATAAAATGAGCCATATTAGAGAATCGGTACACAACAACAAAAATGGAATCTTTGCCTTGCTTTGACATAGGCAAGCCCGTAATGAAGTCGATATAAATGTCCTCCAATGGGATGTTAGGCACAGGCAAAGGCGAGTAAAGTCCATAAGGTCAAGTAGTTGACTTGGCCTTTCGGCATGGAACACAACTCCTACAAAATTTGGTGACATTAGAGACCAATTTAGGCCAAAAGAAATGTTCACGCAAAGCTGCAACAATTTTGTTTACCCCGAAATGTCCCCGTCCATCACGAGCCTCTTTAATTAAAAGGTGCCTTATAGACGAGGCTGGGATACAAAGTTTCCCAGCCTTGTATAAGTAACCGTCATCTAAAACATAAGAGTCCCACTCACTATGAACCGAGCACTTCTCAAAGATTGGTCCAAAGAAGGGATCCGAAGGATAAAGCTCCTTAATCAAAGAGAAACCAAGCAAATGAGTTTGCAATTGAGTAAGAAGCACATACATGCGAGAAAGGGCGTCGGCGACCACATTCTCTTTTCCCTTCTTGTGTTGGACGACATATGGAAATGTCTCCAAGAATTCCACCCATCGAGTATGTCTTCTTTTTAAATGGGCTTGGCTCTTTAGGTAAGAAAGCGCCGCATGGTCACTACATAGATCAAAAATTCCCGCGGCCACAAGTAGTGCTTCCGAGTTTGGAGCACTCGGATTAAGGCATATAGCTCCTTGTCGTATGTCGGATAATTGAGTTGTGCCCCGGTGAGCTTTTCGCTAAAATAAGTGATCGACTTCTTCTCTTGGTGGAGGACGCCCCCAATGGAAGTGTTAGAAGCATCGCATTCCACCTCAAAAGGCCTAGAGAAATCCGGAAATTGTAGCAAAGGAGCATGGCTCAAGGCAACCTTCAAGTCTTGGAACGCCCTCTCGTGGTGCTTTTTCCATTCTATAATGGAGCCCTTTTTAGTCAAGGCATGTAGGGGCGCCGCTATCTTCCTCTTTCATCCGGATTTGATGATATTCGGACTTCATGTCAATCTTAGAGAAGATGGAGGTGCCATGGAGCTCATCTAACATGTCATCGAGTCGTGGAATAGGATGGCGGTATTTGACAGTAATCTGATTGATGGCCTGGCAATCCATGCACATGCGCCAAGAGCCATCATTTTTAGGAATAAGAATGACTGGCACACCACAAGGACTCATCGACTCTCAAACATAGCCTCTCTCAAGGAGCTTCTGAACCTGTTTTTGAGGTTCCTGAGTGTCATCCGGGTCGGCCTTGTAAGGAGCCCTATTAGGCAACGAAGCGTCGGGCACCAAATCGATTTGGTGCTCAATGCACCGTATAGGTGGCAAACCAACAAGCAACTCGTCAGGAAAAACATCTTTAAATTCACTAAGTAAGGAACTTACCTCATTTGGCAATGCGGGGGTGTCGGTGCTAGAAGATGTAAAGGACATCGGCACCAAAAGAAAGCACGGGGTGCGGCCTTGCAATGATGCTGTAAGGGATGACGGCCAGGCCAACAAGAGTCGTCTCTCGACCGAGCCTTGTCGGGGCGGGCCAGGAGGCGCCAGTTGGCGTGGTCACTATGGTGCATGTTGCATCGGGCGCGCCTTGTCCGAATTAGGTGGATGCGTACCGTTGCCTTGCTCATCAAAGAGGTTTGGTTGGGGTACACTCTTGGCTTTGCTAGCTTTTTCCTCAGTCTCAATCACTTTTTGGCGATCCCGTTGAACCTGATCCTGCAAAATCTCACTCGGTGACATAGGTAAGAACTTGACGCGCTTCCCGTGGTACGTAAACACATAAGTGTTCAAGTAACCATTGTGAAGGACACGTTTATCAAATTGCGATGGGCGTCCCAACAATAAATGTGTGACGTCCATTACAACTACATCACAAAGAAAAGTATCTGTATAAGGACCAATAGAAAAGGAAATGGTACATTCTTTAGTAACTTGCGTACCTGAGCTAGACGAAAGCCATTGAAGACCATTAAGTAGTTGGGTGTGGAGTGGTAGGCAGCCCAAGATGATCGACCACCTTTTCATTAACCAAATTATTGCAACACCCGGAATCAATGATGACACTTAAGCTCGCTGAATCAACAAGATCTTGAGTGTGGAAAAGATTTTCCCGCTGGTCATTGAGATTGTTTTCACGAAGGATTAAATCCTTTCGGGAAACCAACCCCAACGGAGTCCCCATGTTCACCGGCAATGAAGCACAATCCAACTCCTTCGCGTGAGGAACCGAACACTCCTCCTCCATTGGTGCCTGGGCTGAAATTTCTCCTTCATACATGGACTCGTAACGAGCTTAGGCTTGGACAAACATGACTTCTTGCGGTTGGAGCAGTCCTTTTGGTAGTGACCACGTCCACCACAAGTGTAGCATTCCAAATCACGGGCTCGTTCACGGCCTGGTTGCGCCGGCTTTTTGGGAGTTGTGCGTGTCGGAGTAGAAGCCGTGGACTTGCCCAAAGGAGTAGAAGAACCCTGTCCTACAACAACAATGGATTTTTCATTAGTATTAAAACCGTATTGACGAGGGTTGGAAGAAACATACCTGCCTGAAGACGTTAAGGAACCATAACTCTTATTGCGCACATGTTGTTGATGAATTTTCATGGTCGTGTGCACTAATGTGTTGATATCATTACTAGGAAGGATCTCAAGCTGATCTATAATAGACAAATTCCGGCCACTAATAAATTTAGTACACAATGTGGATGGAGCAACACTAATGTTTGCCTTTAAAAACATGTCCTCCAATTTCTTGAAGTACTCGACATGGGACAAGGATCCTTGGGGAAACTCAACGATGTCCAAACATATTTGGTTACGATAATCAGTTGGAATGTATTTTTGAGTCATAAAGTAGACCAACTGATCCCAAGTAGTCACTGTTGTAAGACCCCGACGCAAACGGTCATCCACAAAACGTTGCCACCAAACCTGGGTTGAACCACGGAAATGTAAGGTAGCCGCTTGTACATGCTCATAAGCGGGGATATTACAATAACGCAGAGTATGCGCCATTGTAGTAACCCATTCTAAAAAGACTGCAAGGTCATGATGCCCTTCAAACGGTTCAATCTTGACCTAGACTTCGTGTCGTTGGTATCGAGGAGCGTCCTGATCCCCATTAGCAACACGAAAATCATGTCCACGATCAATAGGGGACCAAGGCCGGGCCGACACCTACCCATTATAAAGATCTTACCCTTGATGATGTTGCCGGAGCGAAGCTTGGGTGCGCCGCTCGGTAACATGATCATAGGCGCGCCGGTTTTGACGCGTTTGGGCATTACCATAATTAGGGGTGGGGGCTTGTGGAATCCAATCCGATGGGCGCTCATTCAATTCAGGAGGATCGCCCAAAGCTGGAAAATTATGAGGGTTAACCATGCCCGAATCTTCAATTTGTTCATCATCAAACTTCTTGAAGTCGTCATGGATAACCGGTGTAGCAAAATTGTACTCCAAGGAACCATGTCGACGATTGTGACTAGGTTCCTTCTCATTAGGCCGTTTGGTAGTAGCAAAAACATTATGGTAAAAAACCAGTGTCGGAAACCGTTGGTCACGCATTCCATAAAGTCGGCGTGCTCTAGCGTCGTCCACATATTATGGGCGAGTCGGAGCACCAAGCAAGGCGGTGGCGTAGTAGCCATCATCCTCGGGACCATAAGAATCAAAAATAGGTTGCTGAGAGCACATACGTTGGTCTTCGGCGTAGGCACTCGAAGACGGAGCATTAGCAATTGGATTGCTACGCAAAACGCGGGCTTCATGGCCTTGCCTTGACTCGGTCACGGCCTCTACTGGTGGCGGATTAGGCTCAACGGGGCCCTTGTCCTTGCGGCGGGGATCTTGTGTAGCAAGCGGCGTAGGCTGGTTATGCATGATCGGAGCCACCGATGTTGTTGGTGCGCCAATGGTGATACCTGAGGCCTTAGAGTGGCCACGCCTCAAAGGCCCGAGAAGGAGTTGTTGTGGTGCCGGAGGACCAGCCAAGACCGTGTCTTATGGTGGACTCGAGGTGCTGATGCCCGGTTGTAGCATTGGAGCCGATGTCGGTTGCGAAGCAAGGGATGCAAGCAATAAAGCTTGGGCGTCAAAACGAGCTTGCATATTAGTCATTTGTTGCCTTAAAAGAGCAATTTCTTGTTCTACAGGCATGGACTCGATCAAGGTAGTAGGGTTGAGTGTAGGATCATCCTCTTGATTTTGTAATGCATCTGAAGCAGAAGTAGAAGACATGGTGAGTAACAAAGAACAAAACGAACAAGGCAAACAAACACACAAAGTCTTAGCTCTAGATCCGAGCAATGCACTCACACAAAGGTCACGGGTGGCTTTTTTGTGCGAGAGGCGGCTTAGGCTCATGAGTAAAACAATGGTGTAATTGAACAAAGCAAAATTAAAGCAAGATATACACCCACAAAATTTAGTAATATCAAACAAGTAATGAAGCAAGCACTAACAATGTGAAAATCACTAAGAAGGTGTGGTTTATGGCTTACCTTATTTTGGCTATGCCACCCACAAATCACTTTTTTTTTGAAACAAATGTGGTTCAATGGCTTACCTTATTTTGGCTATGCCACCCACAATTGAGTTTTGTTAGAATTTTTTTTGAAATTAGGGCCAAATTGTTTTTTATGCTGAATTTTGGGACCCTCACTAAACAACGATTAATATGCAGCGATAATTGTAGTTCAATGCAATCAAACACAAGCAAGATAGCCTATCAAGTAATGAAAATTACTCAAAGGACAAGATCACACCACAATTATACTCAAAGGACAAGAAAAAAATTAATTAGGGTTTGGCTTAAAAAAAAAATTTTGGATTTTTTTGCTGCATTAATGGTGGAATTATGGTGGTGAAAGTGCAAAGATCAAATCAGGAGACTTACAAGACGATGGCTCTGATGCCAGTTGATGCGTTTCGCCTCACTGCAAGGACCAACGTCTCGTATTATGAATCCCGTCACAATCTTGAACGAACGATGGAGCGGAAGCAAGCGAGGAAATGGCACGCAGGGGCGCGCGGGACGTGATTGGTGGTACGACGCTAGGGTCTAGTGACGTCTCAATGTGGAATTGATTCCGTCAAACAAAAACCACAAAAGGGTTGTAGGGCGATTGGAAGAAGGTTTAGAAGGATCTGACACCTGATGCCTAGGGAATAGAAACTCGATTCAACAAAAGGCAATTCAATTCATTCAAGCGTAAAACTGAAAGTATGAAAGTCTGACAGCTTCAATAGAAAACTAGATCTAAACCTAGAAACCCTAGTGAGAATGGGCCAAAGCATGCAAGCTCAACCCATCTCGCTAATTAAATAAATAGCGAAATTAAAATAATGCCAAATTAAGTAATTGTTTCTCTTAAAAACCCGACACAAAAATAAAGATAGAAACCCGAAGACCTGAGCATCGGAATACCTCGCACACTCTCGGGCGAAACTCGGAAGACCGTCAGTCGAAACACGATTTGCCCCGGGAAAGCACGACCGCGCTTTCAGGATCCAGCCCGCGCTCGAAGGCGTCATTGCACTGAGGGCGAAGCGCGGTCACGGGCGGCCAAAGCACGGTCGTGCTTCCGGCGTGCATCCCGCGCTCGGAACGTGCTGAGTTCTGCGGCCGAAGTGCGGGCACCGTCGGCTGGAGCGGGGGCGCTCGGCGTGGGGTTGATATCGTAGTCGGTGTTTTCTTCGGAATTGATTGGCTCAACTCCCGACTCCTCCAATTGAACCAAAAATGCGTCTTGAACCAAGGATGTCATCAATATAGTCGAAGGCTGGTCTGGAACCGAAATCACGGATTGGTTAGCTCGTCTTATGATGGAAACCGTTGCCTGACCTATGGCCTTGGCGCGGGCACGCATCAAGGGTCCGTTGGATCGAACCGACATGGCCTCCTCTTCCTTGGCTGCGGTCATAGTAGCAAACGCATCAGATCGCGAGATCGGTAAATATTTTCCAACCCCAAGTGGGATGCTTGGGAGGATAGATTGTTGCGATCACTCAGGATTGCTCCCAGTTATCACGATCTCACTAGATTATTTCCAACCCCAAGCGAGAAGCTTGGGGAGGATAGATTGTTGCGATCACTCGGGATTGCTCTCAGTGATCGCGATCTCGCTAGATTATTTCCAACCCCAAGAGGGGAGCTTGGGGAGGATAGATTGTTATGATCACTCGGGATTGCTCCCAGTGATCGCGATCTCGCTAGATTATTTCCAAAACGAGACAACATTGTAACATAATTCATCACCCTTTATACACAAAGTTTGGTGATAACGAAAACTTAGAAACCTTGCATGTAATACCTTTTTAGCCAAGTGACATTCCAAGTTTTACTTAGAGTACGCCCCTCACTATCTTTTAGCTTAAAGGCTCCAGGCGCAACCTCTTCTCCAAGGAGATATGGTCCTTCTCAATTTGGATCTAACTTTCCCCCATCAACATGTCTTAAAACGATATTTCCCGGGATCAAAACCCGGGTTTTGACCTTCTTGTCATGATACGCGGCAACTCGTCGCTTGTACTCCTTGGATCGTAAAGTCGCGACTTCGCGAAGTTTGCCCCTGAACTGTAACTCCACTTTGAGAGTGGCCTCATTGTCTTTTTCATCAAAGTTGAAAACCCTTTCCGAGGGGACCAGGGTTTCGTCCGGGACCAGCGCGTCCACTTCGTAGGTTAATGCGAAAGGGGTTTCCCCCGTGGCACGTCGCACAATCGTTTGATATGTCCAAAAGACGAGTGGAAGGAGCTCTGCCCAACAACCTTGCACAGTGCCCAACTGCCTTTTAAGGTCAGACAGGATCCTGGCGTTGACATTCTCGACCTGGCCGTTTGATTGGGGGTGGGCCACTGAGGAAAATTTGAGGACTATGCGCAACTCGGAGCAAAAAGTTTGGGTCTCCTCGCAGTCGAATTGGGGACCGTGGTCAGTTATGATGGTTATGGGAACCCCGAACCGACATACAAGGTTTTTCTAGAGGAAGGAACAGACCTTCGCCCCTATGATCTTTGCCATTGCTTTTGCCTTAACCCACTTGGTGAATTAGTCGACAATGACCATGATATACCTGCACCTGCCCCATGGCCTTGGGGAATAGTCCAATAATATCCATTCCCCACATCGCAAAGGGGCAGGGGGTGAATCGAGCGCAAAAGTGTGGTCGGGTTGTGTTGGATGTTGGCATGCCTTTGGCACCCGCCTCACCTCTGACGTAAGTCCTCGCGTCTTACTTGAGTGTGGGCCAAAAGTACCCTAAGTGGACGATTTTGTGCGACAAGGCGTGCCAACCAAGATGACCGCCGCATACCCCTTCGTGTGCTTCGAACAGAATATGATCTTTGCCCTCGCTTGGCACACACAGTAAAATGGGTTCTGCGAAGCCTCGGCGATAGAGTCACCCCCCAACCACGTAGTAACGAGCAACCTATATTTTGAGCTTTGATCCCACTTTCCATGTATCGCGCGATGGGGGTCATCCAGTCTTCGACTCTTATGGAGAAAACTTCGTTGGCAATGCTTCGCGGGGGCTTCCTCTCCATCATCACGCGGTTGCCAACCTCCAAGGGGAGAGCCGATCCCAACCAGTGAGGACATCGGCTTAAGTATTAGCGGTGCGTGGTATGGATTCCACCGTGAATGTTTCCAAGCAGGATACCATGACCTTAACCTTCTCTGGGTACGCGGGTAGGAACCCCGTCTCGGCCTCATACTGCCCATTCAGCTGTCGGGCCACTAATTCGGACTCGGTGTACACCCTGATTTTGGGAGCTTCGCAGAGCAACGTCATCTCTATCTCGGTGATCATGGCTTCATACTCGGCCACTTTTTCGGTGGCACCGAAGGCGAAGTTAAGGGCATACTCCGTCTTGATTGAGGGATCGGGAAGAAATACACCAGCCCCACCTCCGACTTTGCATCACGACCTGTCAACGAAGACCTTCCATTCCTTCGTACTTTCATCGACCTTGGGGAAGGTTACCTCCACCATGAAGTCGGAGAGGGCCTGCCCCTTCATCGTGGCTCTTGGTAGGTAGCTGATATCGAACTCGGAGAGCTCGACCGCCCATTTGGTCATCCGTCCAGAAAGGGTGGACTGGTGGAGGATTTTTCGGAGGGAGAGATCATAGAGGACCTGAATTGGATGGGCGTGGAAGTATAGGCACAAACGCCTCGTGGCCATTACCACAACCAAGGCCATTTGCTCTGCCGGAGAATATCGCTGCTCCGCGGGCTGGAGCACACGACTGATGAAATAGACGGGTTGCATCGCCTTTCTTGTCAATACCGCGCTGACCGTCTCTAGACTCACCGCCATGTAAAGTTGCAAATCTTCGCCCGCCTTTGGAGGGGAATACGTGGGGGAGCTTTGACAGAAACGCTTTTAGCTTAGAGAAAGTGAGATCCAACTCCTCATCGCAAACAAATTTGTCATTTTTCTTTAGGGCCGCGAAGAATGGCAGCGACCTGTCCGCCAAGTGAGAGCAGAACCTCCCGAGGTAGTTCACGGCGCCATTTAGTCGCTGCACCTCGGTCCGAGACCGGGATGATCTCATCGAGAGAATTGATTCGACCCCTGGCAGGGTTCACATCAATTCCCCGCGTGCTGAACATGAACCCTAGGAACTTTCCTGAAGACATGCCGAACACACATTTTTAAGGATTGAGGCTGAGCCGGTTGTGTCTGAGTGTTGCAAAAACCTCCGAGAGGTCTTCTAGATGTTCCTCCGAGTTATTTCTTCGGAGCACGATGTCGTTAACATAGGCCGAAACATTCCTGCCGTGATGATTTTGGAAGATTCGGTCCACGAGTCGCTGGAAGGTGGCACCCGTGTTCTTTAAACCAAAAGGCATGACCTTGTAGCAATAGGTCCCTCATTGGATGATGAAGGTTGTTTCCTCCTCATCTCGCTGGGTGATTAAGACCTGGTTATAACCGGAGTATGCATCGAGGAAACTTAGCACCCCGTGACCCGCCATGGAATTGACCAGGTCGTCGATCGATGGCAGGGGGTAACTATCCTTGGGGAAAGCCTTGTTCAAGTCTTTGAAATCTACGCACATGCGCCACTTCCCGCTGGCCTTTTTCACCATCACGAGGTTTGACATCCATCTGGGGTACTGAACTTCGAGGATGAACTCCGCGACCAGAAACTTCCCTACCTCGGTATTTGCGGTGCTTGCCCTTTCCTCGTTCATCTTCCTCCGTCGATGTATCACATGATGGATGGTGACATCGATGTTTAAAGAATGTTGGGCCACTGTTAGACCCAAAAAATTACAAGTATGATTTCAAGACCGAAGAATGTCGTTGTCACAAAGATCGAAGACTATTGTCGTCACAAAGACCATTATTGTCAGAAAGACCATCGTCGTCAGAGAGACCATCGTCGTCAGAAAGACCGAAGACTTTCGTCGTCATAAAGACCAAAGACCGATGATGTCAATCGTCATCTGACTATCCCGCAGCGCCAACGAGATCCCAAAATCTCCAGGTTAGTTACAACCGCCTTTTACCATATCCTCCACAACGTCCAGTACCTATTTTTTAGGAGAACGTGTATCCTTGATTTTGTAACTATTTCTATGTAACTCTCCCTACTATATAAAGGGATTTAAGAGCATAACCACGCTAGATCCAGATCTAGATAGAGCCATTAAAACACCACAATTCCCCTCTCTTGTAATCAGAAAGCTCTCATAACTTACATTGCTCTCGGAGACCTCTGTCGTCCGAGCCAGAATGCTAGCATCTGACCACTGTATTCCCAATAGTTTTTGCATGATTAAGGCTCCTAAACCCCAGAATCAAGCTTGTAATCGCTTATTTATAATTAATAAGAAGAGATAAACATTTCTTCTTCGCTTTAGTTGTCTTTACATTCAATTTCTTTACTTATTTATTGCTTTTGTTAATCGTTTTTACTCATTTTCCCATCAACCCGATCCAATCGTATCCCTTTCGCTACCAAACCCCATCTAGGACATTAAAGTGATTAGTCGGTCATTTTTTGTCCAAAATAATTTGATGTCCACCGTGGGGCTGATAGCTAAAATCCAACTGATCAACCTCTTACCAAACACCAACCGTTCACCATGGATGACCTTTTTGCTCGTCTCGATGCCCTCTGAAATGACCTTGATGAACTCAAAGCCAAAACAGCCAAAACCAACGCCCAAGTGGCAAAACTAATAGTTGAAAATGAGTCTTTGAGATCGCAGATACATACGAGCAAGAATGTAACCGTCGTAGGAGCTTTCCCTGAAGAGACTGTTATCGTCCAAAATCCTCCAGTGGTTAGCTTTCCTGGAATGACGACCCAAGATACTTCTCTGGGGGTCCCAATCCAACAGCTGACAAAAGACGACAATATCACTTCCAACCTTCTCAACGCTGAGGAGGTCATCAAGCAAAAGATCCAAGAGAATTTAAAGCCTCTCTATGAGACGATTGCAAGGATCCCCGGAATCCCACGTCCCATCGAGAAGGAACCTGATGACGGCTATGAAGCTTCTCCTTTTGTGGAATCCATTTCCGTTGTTAATTTCCTAAGGGGTTTCTTGTTCCAGAAATGTCAAGCTACGACGGCACCGATGACCCTAATGATCATCTTTTGATCTTCAAGCAAAAGATGATGATGACTTCCATCCCTCAGAAGGATCGTGAAGCCATCATGTGCAAAAGCTTTGGGGCAACTCTTGAGGGCCCAACCCTAAGATGGTTCATTAGTTTCCCATGAGGATCCGTGGAATCATATGCAAATCTCGTCGACTTGTTTAAAATTCAATTTATGAGTAGTCGATGAATTGAAAAGTATTCTAAGGACTTATTTCGAAATGTGCAGGGGTATGATGAAACTCTCCGAGATTACATGAACCATTTCGTTCACGAGAAACACAAGATCCCCAATTGCGATGTCTCGACATCCATTGAAGCGTTCCGTCAAGTTCTTCAAACGACCAATGACCTCTACAAGAGTTGACCATGTACCCATGTGCAACCTTCGAACATGCTCAATCTAAGGCAATGGCACAAATTCGCCTTGAAGAAGATAAGGGATCTAACCTCCCAGAAGATGACCTTCCGGAATCTGATCCCAAGACACCAGAAGATAACCGTCAAAATTCAACAGATAGTGAAGTTGACCGTGAGATCTCAGATGATGACGAGAGCGGTCACGATCATGATCACAATCACAATCACGGTCCAGTCACCAAAAATCTCAAGGAACACAAGTTTCATCCATATCATTTCTAAAAAATTCTTGTTAGTTCACTATTATGCTTTCTAATGAGGTATTTTCAGTAGTCGTTATACCTATCAAAGAATCCTAACCTAACCAACTCCGTAGAGCGGCAAGTAAGGGTCGATCCCACAAAGACTCATGTATTTATGCTTTTACTTATGTGCCAAGTGACCAAAGGGAGTTTTAAGGATTGAAATTCTAATCTAATATGCAAAATTGAAAACTATTTAAGAATGCAAAGTTGATTGTAAATATATATGAGAGAAATATGTTCAACTAGTTAAATCCATCATAGATATGCTTATTGATCATTGATTATCTTGATTCTCAATTCCCTTGAATAATCTATTGTGGATTATATTCCTACTAAGGATTATCACATTATAGAAATGCAATCTTACATCCATCTCAAATCAAACAACCATTTCACATATAATTAAAAACTCAACCAAGACTTCTCAACATGCATTATAGTAAGCAACAAGTACAGACCATTCATTCATTCTAGACCTCACCAAGGAAATTGTGTTTGCGCTCAACTCTCAAGTGTATAAAGGACGTGTTTCACTCAAAAATCACCCATGAAACTAGACTACCATATGCTTGCATCAGAGTTCTAAATCTCCACCGCTGGGGATCAAATACATAACAAAAACCATGAGGTCTTTTTCCGGCTTGTAACGGGGCCAAGGTAAAGAGAAATTTGGAAGGGATAAAATTTGGCATGTGGTGCCAAATCTGGGATAAAGAACTAATCCTAAACCCAACTCAACACTTTCTTTTCTTACTTCTCCCAACTTTCCTTCTACCAACTTCATTACATTTATATTTCAAAAACTTTGCTTCTCTCTTTTATTTTTCTTTCTTTTGCCTCTTTTCAACTCTTTCCTTACTACTTTGCTTCTCTCTTTTGCTTTGCACATACTTTTCATCTTCATTTTTTTTTCACTTTTAAACCAAGAGTTTTATTTCCTCTTTTTCCACCTTTTTCTCCAACTCCCCCATACATACATCAAACTCACACAAAATACAATCACAACCTAAAGTCCTAAATCCCGGATTATGGGTCAAGCTTATTCGGCTATGGATCATTTTGTGGAGCTAATAAAAATAGGCTTAAAGCTCAAAAGAAAGGGGTGTCAAAAACATGGATCTTGTAAGGTAGAAAGGGAAATAATAGGCTAATAAGAAACATTTCCTCAATCACTTTAATGTCATGCATTCAATCATATAAAGCAACCTCGAAATAGAGTATTAACGCAAGTTCTAGAGCTAGATAATCATGGTGATACACTCAAGAATGTAAAGAACAAATATATCATGAAAGGCCAAAAATCAAATCTCACAAGGCTAATTTTTGTCTAGAACTTCAGAATGAATCAAATACTCAAGCTAAATACATGCTCCATCCTATAATCAAGTCATTTAATCAATGATCATGCTTATATCATATCAACTTCAGTGAATCATGCAAATCATGGGTTAGAACTTATACTTAACTTAGAGAAACAAGAGAAATCAAACAATGGGGAAATAAGAACCTAAATGCAATATTTTTGTATTTTTCAAATTTTTCTGATTTTTTTTTTCATTTTCCAGGAATTTTAATCAATGCATGCAAAAATTTTAAACATGACCTAATCTAATGCAACTATATGCAATGCACAAGTAATCCCCTTCCCCCATGCTTAAAACATACTTTGTCCCTATAGTGAAAAGTAAAAGAAAGAGAAAAACTCACAAAACCTAGTTGTTTGGCGGGTAATAAGGCGGAAAATCTTGTGGTGGTGGTGGCTGGTACTCCGAATGAAACTCTGGCTGTGGTGGATGATACGGTGGAATCTCCTGTGCAGGTGGTGGCTGATATGGCGGAAACTGAGGATACGACGGATTTGGAAAGGCATATTGAGGGTAAGACTAATGACGAGGATAGCCCGCTGAACTCCATCCATCCAATCTAGTGTTGAGCAGTCTAAACTGCTCATCCTGGCGGGCCAGAAAAGCAGCAAGCTGCTGATCCTGATGAGTCTGATACGATGTGAACCTCTGATCCACATAACCTCCCATGTTCTGAAAGCTCTGATCGATGTGAGACGTCATAATGTTGTAGCGCTACGTGTTCTCCAGCTGCATCTGTCTCATCATCTCCATCATCTGACTATACTGTGTATCAGAATACTGGTGATCACCTCCAGGAGGTAAAGACGGATCAAACTGTTGTTGCTGGTTATCCTCCTCAGACTCATCCTCCTCCTCAGTGTCTACATACTCAGCAGATTCTTCCTCTTCTTCTTCTTCTGCAGCCATGGTGAAATCCTCATTCATCTCTTCCTCTTCAAATTCCTCAATAACTACTGGGGCCTTATTTTTAACTCTAACTGGGCCCCTGACATCAGTCACACTTAAATCACCATCCCGGGCTTCAATGAACCAGTTAGTCGGGCTGTTTCCAATCTTGACTCGGCTCCCATCAGGAAGCTTCATTACTCGCCCAGAATCCCCAAGCACCAAATAGTAGGAGTTCCTGTAAACATAGAGTACACCCATCTTCTTGAGCATAGTGAAGTTTATAGCCACCGGTGGGATGTCAACCTGTAACCTGCTCAGATCAACGCCAAAGTGCTTGGCCAGATGGGTCACAATCCCACCAATACAGATAGCTCCTCCACCCTTGTTTCCAACATGATACATATGATTCATCAGCATGGCACCCAAACTCATCCTTTTTCTCTTCAAACAAGCGGTCAACACAGCCACATCTTTCTTTGGGTAGTTGTTTCCACCATCACCCCGCCCATTCATACTACCAGCAATAAATCTTTGAAAAACTTTGATGGCGGGATGAGTGATGGGGGAGGCCTTTTCCCGGGTCGGGTTCTAAGTGGGTCTCCCAGTTATGGCTTTCCAGAAATGCATGTCAGCCCATGTAGCACCGTTTTCAGTGAGCACTACATCACTATTATAAATATGAAGGAACCCAAATGCCCGGTTGACCACTTTTAAGGTCATCTTCCTCCTTACACCTCCGATCCAGAACTTAATCTCTCCTTCTCCTCTAAAATCAATGGACAACGTACTCAGAAACTCCAATGTTAACCCTTTGAAAGTGGGTTCACACAACTTCAAGAACTCGCCCATATGCAGATGCGCCCCAATCTCATTCAACAAATGAGCTATCCCGATCTCATTCATTAGGTTCCAGTCTATGAACCTAGTTGCTTTCCATTCCCTATCCTTCAAATGCTCAAACCGGATCACATGATTGTTCTTTGCCAGAGTGATCCCAAAAGTCTCTTGGGTGTTTTCTCCCACCACAGCTGGGGGCGCGTAAGCAGCTCGGGATGATGAAGCTCTATCTGTTCTACTTCTTTTTGGAGCCATTATAACAGAATCTCAATTTATCCTGCACAAACACCACAAACGGACCAAGCAAACACAATTTTTGTTATCCCGGCAAGGACAACCACAACAATATTTCAAATAATCGCTCAAACACTCTCTTCCCCCACTACCTAGAACAATTTAATCAAAATTTAATTAAAATTTAATCAAATTCTAGGTAATTTTCGGATTTGTACAAAAAGCTCAAATAAAACACGAATCTAAGCTAGAATCATGCAATAAACGAACTTTTGTGAAGAACCTAAGCCTAAATCCGAGCCTAAAGGGGTTAAATTCTAGATCTAGATTTAGTCTACTAAACCGAAATTTAAAGGGAGTTTTGGGAAATCTTACTTGAATCCCGCTTGAATGTGAGTTCCTTGCTTGAATTTGATTGAAAATCCGACTTGAATGAGCTTGAATGGAGGTTGAGAGCTTGCCTTCAATGGAGGTTTGAGAGAGGTTGAAGCAGGGAGGTTGCGTACGAATGGGGGAACGAAAGAAGGAATTCGGGTTTTGTTAAAAGGCCCCCCCGAAAAATTGGCAATTGCGCGGGATTGCACCAAATTGCGCGGCCGCGCAATTGCGAAGCCGCGCACGTCATGATTGCTCGGCTTGGGGGCTTGGGATTGCGCGGTCGCGTATTTAACAGCCCAAGTCGCGCAATTCCAACTGAGTTGGCATTGCTCGGCTTGGCTACAGATCTCTTGGCCACACAATTTTTGTCCCCCTTCCGAGTATTTCTGTACTTCATGGCTTGCCCGAGCTACCTCAAATTTTGAGGATTATTTATAACTAAACTAACTAATAAAAACAAAAATTGTAAAATAGAAAGCAAAAATCAAAGCAAAAATTATCCTAAAACATGGGTTGCCTCCCAAGAAGCGCTTGTTTAACGTCTTTAGCTTGACGTAAAAAGGATATTAAGAAGGATATGAGCTGTGGAATTCGATCTCCTCCCCATCGAATCCCATCTTTAGAATGCCTTGTGGTATGTCAATCCTTGTATTCGCAGTCTTCAAGAATGGTCTTCCTAGCAACATAGACATCTTTCCAGCTCCCGATCCCATGTCCATCACTAGAAAATCAGCCGGAAATTTCAAAGAGTCCACCGTAATCCATACATCTTCAATTTTTCCTTTGGGCCTTACAGTGTAAAGATCAACTAACTCTATTATGGTTCGGGTCTCCTTTAATGGTCCCATACCGAGTTTCTCATATAAGGAGGAAGAAATCACATTGACAGATGCACCTAAATCAATTAAAGCTTCATTCACCTTGGTGCTTCCAATCATGCAAGGAATAGTGAACATGCCAGGGTCGCTGCACTTCTCAGGCAAACGTTTTGGAAACACAACAGACACATGTTCTTTTTCTTTGACTTGCTTCTGACTTTTCTCCTTCTGTCCCCTTTTCAGAGTGCACAACTCTTACAGAAACTTGGCATACCGAGGTACACTCTTGATTAGATTCAGTAACGGGACATTAACTTTCCATGTACTGAAGACCTCGAACAGCTCTTTATCATTCTTCAATTTCCGGGTTTCTTTCAAGGCTTCAGGAAAGGGTGGAACAGGTACATAGGCTTTCAGAAGTGGTTCAGAAGTGTCTTTCAGCTCGCCCAGATTTTAAGGCTTCGCATCCAATTGTGCGGCCGCGCTTTCACCTTCGATCCCGTGCAATCCCAACTGGGAGCACATTGTGCGGGGTGCACATTGCTCGGCCGCGCTTTTAACAACCAAGCCGAGCAATTTGCCTTCGCTCTGTTCCTTTGTTTCTTCAGCCTTGTTCAACTGGTATACTTGTCCCGCCTCATACTCATCATAAATGGAGACAAAACTGATATTCGCCCTCGGGTTAAGCTCTGTCTGAGACGGTAGCTTAGTTTCTTGTTGGAGCTGAGTTAGATAACCATGTATTGTCGAAACTGTCTGAGTTAGATTTCTGATCATCTGGTCAGTGGACATAGCATTCTGATTCAGTCCCTAAGCCGGAGGTTGGAAAGGTGGTCTATACTGAGCTTGGCCACCTTGATTGTTGAACTGCTGGTTGCTTGAATTACCATACCTCAGATTAGGATGATCCCTCCAGCCTGGATTGTAGGTGTTGGAAAAGGGGTCATACCTCGGCCTAGGTGGTCCATATCCTCCCGCTGCATTCACTTCAGCATGTTGATCTTGAAGTGTAGGGCAAGCATCAATGGGATGCATGTTAGCAAAACAAATCTCACAAGATTTCACCTGTTGTCTACCACCTTGTTGTAAAAGTTGCTTCATCATCGTTTTCAAATCAGTGACTTTATCTTGGATTCTTGAATTAGTCACCACAAAATTTGCAGCTCTTGAGCCAGTCTCTCTTCTGAACTGTCTTGTGTCCTCAGACAGTTGTGTGAATAGTTCAAATGCAGCAACAGGAGTTTTGTTGAGAATATTACCTTGGCAAGCTGCATTAACCATCCTTCTCTCATCATCCAAGAGGCCATTAAACAAGTATAGAATCATATCTTGATCAGTATAGCCATGGAACAGGCAGCTGGCTATCAGCCTCTTGAATCTCTCATAGTATGCATACAAGGTCTCATTAGCTTCTTGCTCAATGTTGCTAATCGTCTTCTTTAGTTCATTGAGCCTTGTAGCAGGGAAGTACTTCTCTAGAAAAGCTTCTTTCATCTTAGCCCATGTATCAATACTTCCCGGAGCCATGTAATAAAACCAGTCATTAGCCTGATCCTTAAGAGAGAAAGGAAAGGCTCTCAGCGCAATCTGGTCATGAGTCACATCAGCAGGCTTCATGCTTGAGCACACAGCATGAAATTCAGAAAGATGTTTGTTGGGATCTTCACCACTAAGCCCATGGAATGAAGGCAAAAGGTGAATCAACCAAGATTTCAGCTCGAACTTGACTCCCTCACCAAGAGCAAGGAATTGCACCACCAACGGTTGTTGCTCCAGATTTGGTTCAGTTAACTGTCTCAATGTTTGATCACCCATCTCAACAGATTCAGCAGATTCAGAATCAGAGTTGGATTCTTCAAGAAAGAACGGTAAGGCTTGAAAGTGATTCCGGATTTCCTTTATTAGCTTGAAGAGAGTCTTGTCAATATCTGGATCAAATAGCAGAGGAGATGAGTTAGTAGCACGGGTATGAACCATATAACAGGTTCACACCCAAAATAGCACAAAAGTAATAGACACAAATAGCGACGAGTCCCCGGCAACGGCGTAAAATTTGATGTGGTATTTTCAGTGGTCATTATACCTATCAAAGAATCCTAACTTAATCAACTCAGTAGAGCGGCAAGTAAGGGTCGATCCCACAAAGACTCGTGTATTTATGCTTTTACTTATGTGCCAAGTGACCAAAGGGGGTTTTAAGGATTGAAATTCTAATCTAATATGCAAAATTGAAAACTATCTAAGAATGCAAAGTTGATTGTAAATATATATGAGAGAAACATGTTCAACTAGTTAAATCCATCATAGATATGCTTATTGATCATTGATTATCTTGATTCTCAATTCCCTTGAATAATCTATTGTGGATTATACTCCTACTAAGGATTATGACCCAAACTTCATAAATAGTTGAAAGAACTAACAGTCTAAACAACCCTAATCATTTAACAACCTAAAACAACGTCTAGATTCAATTAAACGACAGCTTTACGAATCAAGTTATCAATAGAAACAAACACTTAGAGCAAACAGACATCTAAGTTATTTGTGGATTTATTCCCTTCTACAATTAAATAGCCCGAACGGGTCCAAACAATTAAAGATGCTACTTTATCTAATCAACCCCGAATGGGCATTAATCGGATTAGTTGTAAATTAACCTAGAAATTCTATTAGGTGATGAATCTAACAAAACCCTAGAATAATTCTGATTCAATTAAGCACAGGGAATAAAACCTATTCAAGTTGATGAGAATCAATCAAACCTCACAATAAAGTATTTATATGTCTGCCTCCAAAGGTTCCAAAGTCTGCCTCCAAAGAGAAAACCCTAGAGGAATAAGCAATGCAATTAGCAATGCATAATTGAAATTAAAATCAAACTTACAAAGGTTCCAAAGTCTGCCTCCAAAGAGAAAACCCTAGTCTTCAAAGTTTGACAAAAGTTATAAAAAATAAAACTAACATAAAGTATTTATATGTCTTCTAAAAATATCCCTCAAAAGATACATTAAACCCCATATACTCGGATTACATAAGCCCATAAGAAAAAAATACCAAAGCCCAATCCAAAACTTGGCCCAAATCAATCGTCCGTGAAAAGCGCCAGATTGCGCGGCATCGGCCTGATATTGCGCGGCCGCGCAATTGCCTCCCCGCGCAACTGGCCACCAGTTGAGAATGCGCGGGTTGGTTACGCGGGATGCAAGCCGAGCTTTTGGCTTGGCTTCTTGACTCGTCCTTTCTTGTCTTGGCTCTTCTCCTACCATATCCTAGCTTCCTTAGCTCCTTTGCCTCGTCCACCACTGCCATGGTCAATCTGTACTCGTCCCGCTGTTGCTCTTGAACCTAAAAACCTGTAAAACCGAGCAAACCAGCGCAAAATACCCGACAACACAAAAACCTAAAAACTACATAAAAACTAACCTAAACCTATAGAAAACATGCAACTAAACTACTCCTATATGCAAGCTATCACTTTCCTTTATGATTTCTTTCGAATAAATACTGACTTGAGCGTCGGAGGGTCGTTGGGGTAACCCATGACCAACCCTCCTAGTTCTTTGAATCTTGTCATGCAGAAGTGCACGAGATGCTGATCGCCAGTCATGATTACGATCAGTCGGAAGACAGAAATCATCAGTCATGATCATAAGGCACTTTTTGCCAGAATAAACGGGGCGCTACTCGCCAACAACCGTAGCTTTTATCACTGGCAAACAAGGCTTTATCTCCCAGGGCGATACTATCAAGAATAGGGACTCCCTTGAGGACAACGCTCAAAACACCGAAGACGCTAGTTATCTCCAAGGAAGGCACTGGTCATCGCCTGGCTGAGCACTCCTGATCATAAGCAGCTGCAAATCAAAAGGTTGACAAACGACTTTTGCAGGGGTCTTTGTCCGTTGAAATCCCTCAGCTCTTGAGGTACAACTCAAAAGTTTCTACATAGTTGCATCATCGGAAGACAACAAATCTATACTCTTGGTTAACGACCTTGACCGAGTCTAACATATTGGCTAGCGACTTCGATCAAGTTAACGCCTAACGCCGACGGTTT
The DNA here is from genome assembly GCA_964016875.1 of Fallopia convolvulus. Lineage (NCBI taxonomy): Eukaryota > Viridiplantae > Streptophyta > Magnoliopsida > Caryophyllales > Polygonaceae > Fallopia > Fallopia convolvulus. The sequence continues at coordinate 36,244,139 of OZ024724.1, read as the reverse complement.
TCATCAAGTTAAAACGCCCGTGGCTACACAAGTTTGATAGAACCAATGCTAGAGGCTAACAACTTTGGTCAGGTCCATGCCTTTAGTTGACGACTTTGATCAAGTCCGTGCCTTTGACCATTGACTTCCATTGCCATGACGCCTGAAGTATCCGACGAAAGGCATTAAATTCATCTCGCCCGTTTCCTCGCCTCAACAACGAATATGAATTTGGGGTATTGTTAGACCCAAAAAATTCCAAGTATGATTTCAATACCGAAGAATGTCGTCATCATAAAGACCGAAGACTGTTGTCGTCACAAAGACCATTATCGTTAGAAAGACCATCGTCGTCAGAAAGACCATCATCGTCGGGGAGACCATCGTCTTTAGAAAGACCGAAGACTTTCGTCGTCATAAAGACCGAAGACCGATGACGTCAATCGTCATTTGACTATCACGCAGCGCCAACGAGATCCTGAAATCTCCGGGTCAGTTACAACCGCCTTTGACCATATCCTCCACAACGTCCACAACCTATTTTTAAGGAGAACATGTATCCTTGATTTTGTAACTATTTCTATGTAACTCTCCGTACTATATAAAGGGATTTAAGAGCATAACCATGCCAGATCCAGATCCAGATAGAGCCATTAAAACACCACAATTCCCCTCTCTTGTAATCAGAAAAATCTCATAACTTACATTGCTCTCGGAGACCTATGTCTTTTGAGCCAGACTGCTAGCATCTGACCGCTGTCTTCCCAACAGTTTTTGCATGATTAAGGGTCCTAAACCCCAGAATCTAAGCTTGTAATCGATTATTTATAGATAATAAGAAGAGATAAGCATTTCTTCTTCGTTTTAGTAGTCTTTACATTCAATTTCTTTACTTATTTATTGCTTTTGTTAATCGTTTTTACTCGTTTTGCCATCAACCCGATCCAATCGTATCCCTTTGGCTATCAAACCCCATTTAGGACATTAAAGTGATTAGTCGGCCATTTTTGGTCCAAAACAGCCACCGTCCACGGGACTCCGTGATGATCTTTATCAATCCAAGCAAACACGTCGCGGGAGCCAGCGAGAAGGGATTCCAATTGTAATGTTGACTCCCCAGAAAGACATTTGCCCAAGAAGAGCTTTTCCGCCTCGTTGTCGAAGGGAGTGATGACCCTTCTCTCATTTTCCGAGGTTGGGACGGTGAAATCCCGAACCTCGAGATCAGCAACCCCGACAAGATCCACCATGAACACCGGACATTTCTGTTTTGCGGAGGTCGCGTAGCAAACGCGGCCCTCCTCTTGGTTGCCTTTGACCTCGTAGACTCCTCTGTCGACTACGAACTTCATCTTTAGGTGGTAGATGGACACCACGACTTGGAACTTCATCAGGGACACCCTCCCGATGATTGCGTTATACACCGAGGGCAAACGCACCACAATGAATTCTACCATTTCAGTCCGTCTTGTCGAACCCGTTCCCAATGACATCCAGAGGTCCTTGAGACCCGCCACATTGACCTCGTCTCCCGAGAAGGACGTTAGCTTTCCGACATAGGGCTTCAAGGATGTCGTCGAGATCCCCAACTGTTCGAAGGCCTTATACTACATGATGTCTACGGAAGACCCTGTGTCCACAAGAACTCGTTTGACCATCTTCGAGCCTATTTGCGCATGCACCACCAAGGGGTCAAAGTGTGGTATATGCAGATCTTCGGCATCCTCGGTTGTGAAGGCCAGCACCTCGTGAGATATTGAGGATTGTGCGACGCTAAACATCGAGGGTTCATGGTGGCTTGCCCTCGCGTACCTTTTTCGCTCGGCCTGGCTTGATCCCGCCAACAACGGACCGCCCGAGATTGTGTGGATGTAGCCGTTGGGGGCCGTGGTGTGTCCGGATCGCGTCTGCTTTGCGGGAGCCTTCTGTTCGATGTTGCTGGCTCTTACTTGGCCTTGTTGCACATTGATCGCCCCTGAGGCGGGTTTACGCTTTGGTTTGTATAGGGGGCTTCCCTTTCCCTTGTAACCTCGTTGCCTCCCTCCGAAGCAGTTCCAACTCCCGCCGCCGTTGTTTCTCCTCGTGTTGTTATTGTTGTTAATTTTGTTGTTATTGTTGTTGTTGTTTCTCCTCCCCCAACCGTTGTTTCTCCTTGGTGGCGGCATACCCACCCTTGCCTTCCCTTTAGAATCAGCCGCGATTTCCTTGTCGGTCCTCGGCCGAGAACTCTGGTTGGCCGCATCCTCGGTGTACACCTGCGTGGTGATCCGGAACACAGGTCGTCGTACGTCTCTAGGCACTTCAGGAAGATGTGGGTCTTGAAAGCCCCGTGACACAGGTTTCCCATGAGAGTGTCACACGCTGACGCCTCGTCAATGTGCGCAATCTCCGCAACCGCGGTGGTGAACCGTGTAAAAAAGGAACCTAGTGCCTCGTTGTCCCCCTGCTTGATCCTGCGTAGATCGCGCATATTCTTCTTGCGCTTTCTTGAGCCGTTGAAGTGTGTGACCAAGGCATCGCACAACTGGGAAAACGAGGAGACAGGCCCAATCTTAAGGCTAGTGAACCATGTCATCGCGGCCTTCTCCGGGGTAGTTGGGAAGACACGACAGAAAATCGCTTCGTTGTATGAATTGACATTCATCTGGACCGCGAAGTGCTTTATGTGTTCCTCGGGGTCTGAGATCCCATCATAGGACCCCATCTACGGCCTCGGGATTATACTAAGGAAGGGTTTGCCCGTATCCGGGGATGGGAACGTTCTCGAGCAACGGGGGTGCATACCCATGAGCGAGGGAAGGGGCAAAACCATGTTGAAATTGCCCATATCCCAAGTAGGGTTGCGAGTTAGGAGGGATGCCGCCTTGTGCGTACCCTTGGTACGGATAGGTATTGTAGGACGTCGCGGGCTGGCTGGGGTACCCTTGGAAGGGGCACGGAATCTGCGAGTTAGGGTACGCCTACCCCGGAGCTGCCCCATACGTCCAACCCGCCTTAGGCTCCGCGCCGGCCCACGCTGGGGTCTTAGGCATGTTGTCGGGATGTTGGGGAAAGAAGTTGTTTGGGCAAGCCATATTGAGATTTAAAAGTCAAGTTCTGTTCATCGGGAAACTACTTAGGATGAAGAGGTTCCTACAGACGGCGCCAGTGATGAAGCTCGAAATAAACCAAAGTTAAAAGACAATAAATGAAATTGTATTTATTCGACGAGACAAACCCTTGCTTTTTATTTATGGTTTCTCAGCAGGATTATTACAACGAGATTATCCCCTAGATCTCCTTACACGGGATTCGAGGTCTCTACTTAAAAAAGCCTTGAGACCTCTTAATTACAACGGGGTTATTACTTTACAAACTACTAGTGAGGCTCCTTCCTATTACAAATGAAGTGTTAGCGTCTTGTAAGCGAGGTCGTACACTTGAGTGTTTACACAAACATTGTAGTTTGCGAATTGGCTTTATGTGAGATCCTGCTTGAGACGAGATATCTTCAGGCGACTTGAAGTCTTTTTGTAGAGCCTCACTTGATTGTAGTGTGGTCTTTACGATGATTCAACACGTCGATCTTCAATCAACAAGATAGTTCTTGAGTTCAAGATGTTTTTCGACCTCCTGCAACCTTCGAGATCTCCTCCTACTTATATACGTTTGGGAGTCAGGGTTTTTGCCAACCTCCGATGTGGGATGCCTGAGTTCCGGCCCTTTGATTGGTTGAGGTGTAGGTGGTGGCCCATTGGCCTGGATTTCGGTGGCTTCTGACTGGTTAGGCACGACGGGAACGTCAGCTTTGAGTAGGCGAGGTTGAGACCTCGTGGGCGAGTTGCTTAACCATACTTACTAGCGAGTTCGCGAGGTTTGGACCTCGCGGAGCAGGGACCTTTGCTTTTTATTGGGTATGGGAAAGATCGCTCGGGAACAGACCTCAAGGACCTCTCTAGCCTCTTTCACCTCGTGACACGTGTCCATTGTTCCAACGCTGCTATTTCGCGCACCATCACTATCAACTAGGAATAAAATCATGGAGTTTTGATTGATTTACTAACTCTAAAACAAGAAAAGCAACAAACAATTAAACAAAGCAAACAGATTTGTAAAACACGTGTGGAAAAGCAATTTCATTCACAAATATCCACTTTGGATTTGGTTTGTTGATCATTGATCTTTCATCTACTTTCTTCTTTTCATCCGTTATATATTCATGTTCTGATCTTAGGCAATTTAACAAGTCAACGAGCCTTGAGAACCCTTATTATAAAAATATTCGTGAAACGGTCACAATTATATTTAATAATAGCAGAAATAGTAAGGACAAATAGGATGCATACTATACTAAACAATAAGCTAAGCATTCAACACACAATCAAATCTCTTCTCAATAATCTTAGTCCAACAAGTCCTAAGATATTGAGTTTGATACAAAAGATCAACATTTTCAATGAGAAAAACTAAACCGTAGTAATAAAACAATATTAATCTGAACTAGATTGCGAAGCCTAGAAGAAATTAGCAACATTCATTCAACAATAAGCATAAAAGAATTGATAATAACCAAAAAGAATAAAGTAGATTACAAATCTTACAACTTGCAAACCAAAAGCTTTGCCTTGCTAACGAAACGCGAAGAGTTTAGTTCTCCATAGGCATGGAGGCTAGGGTCTCTCTTCCTTCAAATAAAATATAAAAGTCTTAATCAATAATCAAAACCTAGGAACAATCTTTAAAAGCAAATTAAAACACGAAATATCCAAAAATAAAACAATACTGAAAACTTAAAGATACATAAACTCATACTCTTGGGAAAGAATCCTCGTCTCGCGCGACCCAACTGACATAGTCGCAATGTTGTTCAACTTCTAAGAGTCCGAGTTAGCTTCCACCCGTGATCGCGGATCGGTGCCCCGCGATCACGGTTCTTCCTATAGTGCAGCCGTCGTCGCAACGTAATGTCACGCGCCAACAGTTCTTTAACAACGAACAATCTTCAAATAATCTTTCGGCTGAACAATTCACGTCTTGAATCTTCTTTAAATCATTGTGTTCTTTAATTCTCTCAACTCAACTTACAAACATTAAAACTCTCAAACTTTACTCTCAAAACACTTATAAAATGTGTTGAAGAGTACTAGTTACACAATAGAAACTACAATGTATCTATTAGGATAATATATATCTATGTACTACTTACACCCGTCTAATCGAACGGGTATGAAAATCAGTCATGTTATCTTGAAAGGCGAAAACTTTCAAGAGTGTGAGAAGGATTTACAAAATGCTTTTCTGGCAAGACGTAAACTCTCCTTCATTGATGGCACACTTTCTACACCTGTTGTAGGCACCGATGACATTGAAGATTGGTGTAGTGTCAACTCCATGATGGTGGGGTGGACCCTTCAAACTATTGACCCGACTCTATGATGCTCCTTGCCCTACTCGGATTCCGTCAAGGTATTATTGGACGACATTTGTCAACGATTCTCTATTGGTAATACTCCTAGCATTTATCAACTTCAATTTGAGATTGCTCGTTGTCAACAAAACGGGCAGTCTGTTGGCACTTATTTTGGACGTCTTCGGCTTCTTCAAGATGAGTTGATGACGTATACTAAGACTCGTGGTTGCTCGTGTGGTAAATGCACTTGTGACTGCACTACTATTTTCCATGCTGAACGGGATCAATCTCTGGTGCACCAGTTCCTTATGGGACTCGATGACACCATCTTTGGCACTCTTCGGTCCAATATCTTAACTCGAGACCCTTTGCCAGATCTAAACAAAGTCTATTCTTTGGCCATTCAGGAGGAACGACACCGCTCTCTGTCCAATGAGCGTGTTGCACAGTCCAAAGCTGTTGCTATGGCGGCACGTTCGCGCTCTTCTTCTTAGTCCCGATCCTCTTCTCGTCAGGCGCCATCCCGTTCCGACACTAGCTCCTCTTCTCGGTCAGGATCGAATCAACGCTTTTGTACCCATTGTAATTTACCAAAGCTTTGGGAAAGGAACCTTTTCTATATTTGTTGTCCAAGTTGGACATTCGCGATTTGCATGTTCCAACTTGAAGGGGAGTATTAGGATAATATATTTTAGGATAATATATTCTTATTCTAGGATAGAATTAATCTTGTATTATTTGTAATCATCCTCTTGTAATTCTTGGAGTCCAAGCCGATGATTTTCCGATATATTGTACATTCTAATTAATGAGAAGGCAGAGGAAATTCTCACCATAAGCATCTGATTTTACAGTATCAAATATCATTAATTTGATTGCTTCTAAATATGCACCAATACACAAGTACATGGAAATACTCACATAATTGTAGAGCTATCACAACATAATTTGATTAATTACTCTACTAATACATGTCCATGAAGGATATTTATGATAATGATGAACTTAATTCTCCCTTTTTCCCTTCCTCAGGCGCCATCTCGCTCTCGGCTGCCTGCCTTGCCATCCTCCCGAAATTGCTTATAGATGTCACTCCGGTAGAACTTCCTCGTCCTCGTCACGAGCACCAACGACACCACCATCCCTAAAACAGTGGCGGCCGTTATAATAAGGAAGGCAAGCTTGAAGCAATCCACGCCCGTACACGTCAACTCCTGCCCTTTCAACCTATCAACTCTAAGCACCGCCATCTGCCGCCTGGCCTCCCTATCGTACAAATGCCCCGTCACCCTTACGTTCAATATGTACCCGCCTATCGGGCTGGCCACAGACCCGAAATTATAGAGCGTTGAGTAGTACTTGAGCCCGAAGATCTCAGAAATGATGGCGAAGAGGAGCGGCCACTGCGCCCCATAGCAGAACCCGATGATGACTGAGGCAAGGTAGAGGCCATTGTGCACATTGAAAGCGATGAGGAGGTGGCCGAGGCAAGAGAGGAGGAGAACTAAGCTGAGAATCATGGGCCTCGGGACCTTGTACTTGTTGAGCAAGTGCTCGGATACGAAGCCCGCCACAACCCGGCCCAAGTAATTCCAGATGCTGACGAGCGAGACGAACGTGCTGATGCTCTTCTGCTGGTAGCCGAGGGACGTCCCGATCTGCCCCATGTTGTCTATAGCGGTAAGTGTTCCGCCTACACCGAAGATAGTTGCTATAAAGAGGATGAGCATGTCAATGCTAAAGAGAGCTTGAAGGATGGTGTAGTCTTGGCCTCGGTCTGGTGGCCGGAAAACATTTTGGAAGCATCCCGTTGGCCGTGGTGCGGCGTCAGTTTCGGGTACGACACTGATGATTTGGTGGATGGCGGGGGCGAGGGTGGTGGGAGGTTGGGTTTGGGAGAATGTTTTGGAGAGCCAAAGGTGGAACTCTTGCTTGAAGACAGTGTAGAGGGGGAGGCAAAGGAGGACAATGGTGGTGAGGGCAGAGGCGACAAATTCTGAGTGTGAGAAGTTCATTTGTTTTTGGAGGATGATGAGGAGCATGAGGAAGGAGGCGAGGGCAAGTGAGAAGTAGAGCATTTGGTAGAAGGCGCGCTTGACTTGGGGCGTCTGGGGGCTGGTGGTGAGAAAGCGGATGGTGCGGAGGAAAACGAGGGAGACGGCGGCCGGGAGCCAGCCGATGAAGAGGATGAGGGCCTTGGCGTCGTGGCCGTAGATGGCTAGGTTGAGCTGGGTTATGATGGCACCGCTTAGACCCACGAAGCCCTTGAGGAGCCCTAGCACGACGCCTCGGCTCTCCGGGAAGTTCTTCACACATGTCACCAAGGCGCCCGTGTTTGCAAAAGACTGTTGCTCAAATTTGATCATTTAAATAAAATGAAAATGGACTTATTGTGAAAATTAGAAATAAATTTACTGATTAAAACACTAGCTATAAATGAATTTAAGTCATTCGATTAAAAAATAAAAAAGTAACTAAAAAATAAAAAAAAATTACTTTATTTTTTTTAATCTTTTTACATATGTAAAATGATTTAAATCGGGCATGAATATATGACCATAAAACGTGAATATGCAATACTAATATGTGAATGTACCTATTATATGTGAATATATACTAAATTTTCTAAATTTAATATGTGGTTCTATGTGAACAATCCTTGTAATAATGTGAACATGTGTTTAAAATATGTGAATATAATGTAAAATGTGAAGCGTTGCGTTTTTGGCAAAAACAAGCGAAAAAATAAAACAAAAAAATTATTTTTTGTCAACATTTTTTAAGCCGTTTAACGCTTGTATGATGATTTAATCGAACATGCATGAACAAATAATACTAATATGTGAACACACTTGTAATACATGTGAATGTATTATAAAATCTCTGAACTGAAAAGGTGATACTATGTAAACATGTCTTATAAAAGTGTGAAATATGTATAAAATATGTGAATGTGTTTTCAACAAAGGCATGACATTTGATTTTTCCTATATTAATTTACCCATATGTTTTAACAAGACTTGATCTATATGTTAATATTTTTTACATTAATTTTATGCATTCTTTTTTTTTAAATATTTTAGCAAAACTTAAGGTCCAAGTATATAGTTTTCTATCTATAAGTTGATGTTTCTTATATAATAAAATCACGTCACATGAAATTTCTTGAATAAATTGATGTCAATTTTTAAATAAATATTATGAGTATAATAAATTTATTATTCTTTCTATACATCAAATTTTTTATATTAGTCTTTTTCCTATTTATAAACCATACTGAATAGATTTATAACTAGTCTTAGTTCACGTGCCCTGCATGGTGTTTTATAAAATTAATAATATTATTTATTTGTATTTGTTGAATTTGATTACATTATTATAGGGAAGGATATTTTAAAAAAACAATAAATTCTTATCTAAAATAATTATCATTTCAAAAATATTTATTAAAAATTGATATAGGTAAGTATATTTTTGAAAAACTATATGTATCTTGTCTAAAAAACCTATCATATCCAAAAACAAAACTAATATATTAATTATTTTGTTTTAATATATAAAGGTAACTAATTAAAAATTATCAAATTAAATTTGAACCAATTAGATTGATTTAAAAAAAAGATGTGTGAGTGGGTTTAATGTGGGGTCGTTTTATATATTATTTTAACTTCAGCTTTAGTATATAGTAATGATATAAATAGAAACATTATCCTAGATTTTATAATATATCGCATATATATTACGGAACAAAAATATTAATATAATAAGTTATTTTAGAATATATGTAAATGAAATACTCCAATTATATAGTCGTTACCATTATATGATACACGTTTTAATGTAATTAGATGGTTAATTATGAACGGTTTTGTAAGTTACCATAAGTAAGAGCATCTCTAACAAATTTCCTATAACTTTCTCTAAAATAGAGAACTAAATGTTATATTCTTTAAAATAAATTTCATTCAACTTCAACAATTTTCCTATTATAGAAAACCTTATATTAATTACATATATAAATATTCACCAAAATATTATAAAATATAATATGACCAATTAAATTGAATATTGTCATAATAACATATGTAATTAATACATTTTTTAAATATTTCCTCAATGTAGGGAAGATATCGTTTTTTATTATGCAGGAAGTGATGGAGAAGCTATTAGATTAAAAACTTGTATCAAATTTTTCAAATTTACAGTTTTTAATAATATGGAAGAGCTGTTTTGAGATGCTCGTTTTCTCACTTAAAATATGTAAAGACATATCCTTTTCAAGGTAAATTGAATATACTAGCAGACTCGATCACAAGCGTGATCATGCTAACCATCGTGAGCAATGCCAGGAGCCCGAGTGCGAGTCCAATCTGAGCCATCACGAGCGACTACGGAGCCGAGAAGCTGGACGAAGATCTGACTCGATTGTGAGAAATCGAGAAGGGCTAGAATCGGACATCAAGCCCAACCGCAGAATCAATTGTGCACAACGCGACCGCAAGCTTGACCGTGATCATGGATTAGCTTTCGGTTGAACCGCGTACGTTGTGACAATGCAATCAAGCAATGGAGGAGCAGGGCTCTAGAATGGAGGCGAAGGTTCTTGCGGGGTCATAATTAGGGGGACTAATGGCAAGTCCTGCTTGACCAAATCGCACCATGGGAATGATGCTGCAACAACAACGGAAGAAAAGAACAACAAGAAAGAGCCCTAGAAACAACAATTATAAAGGCGAACTTGCACAAATTGAGTGGGCTCGCATGGAATATCATCTTTAAGATGCTCTAGAAGAAATTTTCCATCTAAGAATGTGATGGATAAAATTCAAGGGAAGCACCCTATGCATGAAACAGAAATAATCGGGACTGCCTGATGGCTCGCAACTGCCATTGAAACCGCCGAAGACTGCAATAGTCCAAAATAGTTAGATTTTGATAGTAGAGGCGATCTAGACAAGATGCAAATTGACTACGATAGAGATCGTAGGTCACCTTGGGGGGACATGAGAATTCTAGGGACAATGAGCCGACCCGCAAGAGGACTCGGACATCCCAGAATCACCGGGATGACATCGACCGAGCCTAGAAAGGAGGAGATTAGGCAAGTCCTATAATCGATTCAAGAACAAGCGGAGCTGAAGCTTGCCTTAATGACCTTGACCCCATTTCACCAAAGTATTCAAAGAGCGAGACCGCCCACCATGTTTTATCACCCAACATTTGACTAGTACGACGTTTACTCAAACCCGATCAACCACATGGCCTCAATTTAACATAAAATGGTTCTATGGGTTTCCAACAACGCGATCATATGTAAGATGTTCCCAGGAAGTTTGGAAAAGCGATCCTTCAAATGGTTCCAAACTTTGAAGTTGAATTCTTTTACATCATAGAATTAGTTGGCCATTTGACTTTCCAGGAATTACTTCACCAACAGTCGTGATTTCGTCTCCTTAGATATGTTTTTCATCTGAGGAAGGAAAAAGGCGAGAGCTTAAGGCGATTCTTACTCAGAGATAAAAAACTATGATGAGAAAACCACTATCACTACTTTCAAAAGAGCTCTTCCCCATGATAGCATGCTAAGAGAAGATTTGACACTTTGGATTTCCGCTACTATGATTGAGTTGAAAGAGCCGGTCAGGTAGTTCATGAAATTAGAAGTGGTTGAATTGAAGCCAAGCATCGAATGTCATCTCCCCCATGCAAGGCCCGCAACACATCGACTCAAGACGGTAATCGGTGCACCCATGGAAAGTCCGTGGGGAATATGATGGCCATTTACACAGTTATTAATGTGCCTATCTATCATATATATACTCGTAATAAACACGAGTTGAACTTATGATGTTCATCAAGGGACGAGTACCCAAACAAGGAGAACAAGTGGCGCAAAAACTGCATGTACCATAGAATTCGAGCGCATGTTACAAAGGAGTGCGAGTGATAAAAAAGACACCATGAGGATCTAGTTAAGCAGGGACATCTAAAGAAGTTTATCCAAAAGGATAGCCCGACCAAAACAAGAAAGATTGCCTAAGAACAAGTCGGCTCATATTGAAGTGATTAAAGCAATTAATGCCACTTACAAGGACGAAATCTCTAAGGCTAGAAGGAACTGTCGGAAATACTGTCATGACTTGGAAGTAATGAGAATCCAAGGAGGTGAGCCTAAGCCATTTTTACCTGCACGGGCCCATGATATTGTGTTCAGGGAAGAAGACATCATTACAATACAACTTCCTCACAATGATCCTTTGATATTGACAGTAGGCATGGAAGGATGTGAAGTGAAGAGAGTCCTAGTAGACCCAAGAAGTTTAGTTGACATTATGTACTACTAGGTCTACAAATTGATAGGAAAAAGACAAAAAGAGTTAACTATAGTTTCTATGCAGTTCACCAGGTAAGGAGGATACCCTACATTTCCCCTTGGGTCCTTCCGAATGAGGGTGAGCCAGGATAAGATATGGTGGTCGATTTTATCATAGTGGATGTCCCCGTCCCATACAACCTGATTATAAGAAGAGCTTGGATTCATGTCATGGAAGTGGCACCTTTGACCCTTCATCAAATGATCTAATTCAAGAGGAAAGACTTTAGTTTAAGTGTGGGCCAATCAATTGGATGCTCGTTTATGAACCCGGGTCGCTTGCCCCAATACCGAATGCATCCAAGAAAGGCGGTCGACCGAGAGAGAGAGTCGAGCATATACGATCATTGGAGACGTGATCTGAGGACCCATGCGCGTGGGATCCACCCCTAGGATTTCATGTTTGGAAACGACAGTCTTTTCCCATGTGATTTTGATGAGGCCCTTCGTTTTTTTCATTTTTAGCCTTGTCCTAGGATTCATAACATTCATGTATATTTTATTAATAAAAGTCAAAATTTTTGCATCAAATTGTGTCTTGCATAAAAAATATTTAACGTTAAACGAGTCGCATTAACATATAATTCAATATCGAAAGAAGACATCCATACACACGAATGAAACAGCAAGAATCTCATGTTCAAACACATGGATGTACGAGTATACAAATAAACGAAAAAAGTGGGCACTCTTAATTTCATGGTCACTCACGATTAAGACCCGGAGAATTTGAACATATTGCGCTGGGTGCAATCGACAATACGATTCAAAGAGGTGTGTGTGGATAAATTTTTCGTAATTTAATTTTATGCTTTTGATTATTTTTGCTATCATATTTATTATGTCTCGCATGATATATTTATTTTGGGATATTAGTTATCCTAAGATAGATATTAGTTGTTATTATTGTTATCCCTTTATTATTATATCTTTTAATATAATTTATGGGAGAGCACGAATTCTGTCTAATTAACTAATGATAAAATCTTGCCTTGCTTAGAGAGGAAGAAACCATCCCATCCTATAGCTTGAGCATTCCGCCGACCTTAGGGGTTCGAACTGTCTCTCGTTTTCTCCTATAAATATGTAAGACTATAGGCTTTGGAAGGTAAGTTAAATATTAGCCTCTACCCGCTTATCTTGACACACATCGATAATTTGGACCCTTTCATACATAGGCATCAAAGGGACCTCATACTCCTTGTTGCATTGTTTTATAGGTTTAGTAGAAGCACTGTAGATTGCCTAAGGGGAAAAGAGAAGAGCATAAATAAAACGATATTAATTTTTATTTATTAGGTAAAATTCGGTTTACGTAAATAGCACATAAATAGTTTCTACCAAAAAAATAGCACATAAATAGTACGATACTAGTATGTATTCCGTACCTTGTACGGGTTTTCTCAAATAAGATATTAATAATACAATATTTTCAAATATATTTATTTTCCGATAAAAAAAATCATCTAAATGCTTAAGTATAAATTTTTGTTATAATCTGCGTAAAAAGATAAGACAATTATCATATAACTAATCAAGATCTTTTCATATAAGGTAACAAATGATTGCATTATAATAATAATCTTCCTATTTATCATATCCAAAAATAAAAGATTATTTACTAATGAGATTTTCTATGCTATATTCTAAAAACACGGATAAGAATTTATTATATCCAAAAATAAAAGATTATTTTCTTTATAAAAAAGGGTGGTGTGATCCAATCTAAAAGCGACATATTTCATTTAATAATTTTTTTAACCTCCGCTTTAGGTTATACTTATGATTTATTGAAACTAGTTTTACCCGTCGTACCATGTACGACTACGATTCCATATTTTATAAACATTATAAATAAGATATTAATAAATAAATAAATAATATAAAATTTAATATAAGTAATTTATTGCTCGTAGAATGTATATAATTTTTTAATCAAATATAATATTCTTCATATTTTATTATTTTTCATGTACATAGCTTTAGAGTTTATCAAATATTTCAATATATCTATTAAATATTTTATTTTTAAAATACTTGTATAAGGAAGCGTTAAAAAAATATTATTATACTAAATAGATATTTGTTTGATGTTAGAGATAAATTTAAATACTTAAAAAGAATTTAAAAGAAAGAAGTTATAATAATAAAAATAAAAATTATGTTTTTAAATATGAGGTGGGGCTAAAATCCTTCTGATGGTTCAAAAAGGTACGACTTTTTGTTATAAACAAAAGGTATAGCTTTAATATATAGTTATAGCTATTACCTATTTTTATTATTTTTAAATATTATAAGTATTTATCATTAATTTTTTATTATAAAAGAAAAATATATATATATATATAAATAAATTAGTGCAAAGACATCATGCTAAAAGATAAAAGATATTTATACTTATTAAAAATATTATAAATTTGGTATCTTTAATTTTAAATATTTGTATAAGGAAGTTTTCAAAAAATATTGTTATACTAAATAGATATTTGTTTGATGTTAAAGATAAATTTAAATAGTTACAGAAGAATTTAATAGAAAAAAGTTAAAATATTAGAAACACAAATTAATTTTATAAATATAAGGTGGAGCGAGAATCGTTCTAGTAACTCGAAAAGAGATAGCTTTAATATATAGTTATAGATTTGCGGTAATTATTTTTTAAACATATTAGAGTAGTGACCTATTAAAAAAGGATTGAGAAAAAGTCGCAGCCTCCAACTTCCCAATCAAATGGTGGTTTAATTAAATACCCAACACTCAAATTATTATAAACGAAGATTCCTAAGGAGCTAATCAAGCTAGCTCAGCTGCGACAAAAAAAAATTAAAAAAATCAATCTAGCTCAGCCAACTCACGTCTATCCCCTCCGTCGACCCCAATGAATTTTTAGCAATTATACTAAGGTTCTGCTTAAATAGCCGAATATAATGCATTAATATTTTAAATTAGTTTCTGAAAAATCACTGTAATTTAGTAAATTTAAACGTCTAAAATATATATATATATATATATATATATATATATATATATATACCTGAGAGTTACCGCCGACGCAAATATACAAGCACATCTGCCAGACGGCGGGCTTGGAGATGCGGCGGGTGACGGCAAGCCAAATCATGAAGTAGCCGAAAAAGTTGAGGACGGCGCCGACAGCCAGCACGACCCACGGCGGAGCCACCTCCATGAGCAATCCCGCCGGGATACCAACGGTTCCACCGAGATCCTTGAAGAAGGAAAGCAAGTTGAGGGTGGTTTGGTCGTACCCGAGCGACGTCTTGATGTCGCCCGAGTAGACACCAAACATGTAGGTTGCCCCCGCCATTGCCATGATCAGCAGCGTCCCGAACACCATGAACCACCGGCTCGTTATAAGATGAACCACCAGTGACAGCCCCGACGACAACCGGTGGAGGCCGCTGCCTGAGAAGGTCATTGTATGATGAGAAGAGTTTTAGTTGTGGGGTTGATTACGGTGGGAGTATAGGAGAATAGTGAGGATGAGGAAATTTGCATGTGTTGTTTTGGGTTCGGATTGTAGCTAGGGCTATATCTTTGTATATATATAGCCAAAATACCCCATTAGTATTAAAGTTATATTTGACTCGCTTGCTAGCTAGCACTTGCTTCCATATGTCCTTGTGATTTTTAATTTATTGAGATAATTTTTTTTGGTAGAAGGAAAGACGACGCTCTCCGGTCTCTAGCGGAGGCATTTTATTAAAATATAAAAAATGAGCTAATTAGTTATCAAGCGGGGATAGTCTGACCTCTAACATCATCAAGAAACAATAAAGAAATCCTCTCAAGCAGGGCAAACAATACATGATGGCCTATAGGAAACGAGAAAATGAGAGACGCGAGGCGATCGACAACTGTATTTACATTATAATAAATATGACGGAATTGAACAGGCCAATCCCTACAAATCAAACCATGACATTGATATATAAGGTTAAATAAAGGATGACACTTACTTATTTTAGAGTTTAACAAATTAACACAATAAGATGCGAATCGGTTTCCAACATAACTTTCCTTAAACCATCCTACGTCAGCAGAAAACCATTTCAAACTCCCCAAAGCTCCAGCATCGGGAGCCTAATTCTTTTACTGGACGGAGTCAGTTAATATAAGCTGGTTTGTCTAATTTATGGAGTTTATCGGTTGGTTAAGACTCATGAGTCCATAATTTATCACCAATTGTGGGTTCTTTCATGAACAAAAATGACAATGGATGGGTACTACTATAGAGGGGTGCACATTAACAAACGCCAATGAAATACGTGGACACCCTTCGTAAATTTATTAAAAATAATAAAAATGACTTAGTAATTAATTGGGTGATAACCAGTCCTCTTACATGAAATCCGAAAGAAAAGAAAAAAGTATAAAAGCTAAATAGTCATCAATGTAGGTAGATATTGAAAGGGTTTCTTGACAACAAATAAATTTATAATCAAAATTTCGCTGAGTACAGGAGAGTCAGGTTCCTCCAGGAAGAAAATCTAGTGTCAAGTTTTATTACTTAGAGAGCAAATAATTTATCAAAAGTAAGGGTTTTTATCAACAGAGAGAGATTTCTAAGGTTAAGGTGTCTCCACAACAACAATCATATATGCATACAAACGTTTAATGAAACATAAAGATCATGCCTTTAATTATCACATAAAGTCGTCAACTAAGCAAGTAAATAAATCAACTTTCGTCCTATCAATAAACTTACTATCTATCTCTTGTACTTCAACTAGAATTGATCCACTTTCGTTTCAAAACCCTAAGTTGACTATTCTGATTCAAAGTTTCCGCTTTCGCTTAACAATGAATGAGAAATTTCCTTTCAACTTTCGTTTCAAGGATTAAGAGCAAGAGAATAGAATTATGCAATAAAGACAATCAAATCATGATCATAAACAAGCATGTACAACCATTGTTGGGTTTAACCCCAACCTTAGAGAGAGAAGACTACTCACAAGTCATGATTAAAACAATGTAATTAAATTAATGAAATAAAACTTACAACTGAATCCGAAAACACACTTAGTTCTTCCCCACAAACTCGTCTTTCCCTCCTCCTCTCTAACTTCTACTATATCTAACTTGCAGGATAAGAAAACTAAGATTAGACAAGGGCTTATATAGAGAGAACTAAAGCTATATATAAGGAAACAATATCTCCAAAAGATATATCCCTTAAACTATCTAATAATAAGGATAGAAATACATTAAACGCACCGACTCGGACTGTTCGCTAACGACACTGGACCCTCGGTACCGACCCCTCGGTACCGGCCCCGCCAGGTTCAGTAGAACTCTTTGCTGGATTCTTAAAACTTCTTTTGCTGAATACCTCATTACCGACCCTGTATACCTCGGTATCGACCCCTGTAGCCTCGTTATCGACCCTCACCGCCTCGTTATCGACCCCTTTCAGCATTGAAAATAGGCTTGTAACTGAGAGTAAAATTTCGGTAGAGGGTTCGTTACACCTCGGTTTGACTCGATTCTTTTTCCGTGGACTCGATAACAAGTTTCTCTACTTCTTTCATGGCTTGAACTTGATTCTTCACCTCTTTATTGACTTCATTCCTTCATCTTTTCCTCGGCTTTGCTCCTCTCCTCAAAAGTACTCCAAACAGCTCTAAAAACCTACAAAAACACCACCAAGGCTTATGTAGACTCCATATCTTAAGAAAATATGAAAACCTACACAAAGGACTCAAAAACAAAACACAAAACTAAAGAAAAAGACTCAAACACACAAAAACACACCCTAAAAACACTACTAAAAAGGCAGATATCAAAATACTTCATACTTAGACTTGCTTGTCCTCAAGCAATCAACAAGACAAGAATCAAAACCATCATTAGATTCTTCAAGTAAATTCCTTTATCAAGAAGCAACATCAATGCACAAGTAGAAATTGATAGACAAGTGACTCTTAATGTCATCACAAATATATGAGCAACCTCAAGCAAAAGCAACTAAGAATCCAACCTTACAAGGGTAATGTGTTTCTCTCAACTCTCAAGTTTTTGGGCTTAGAATAATAACTCTCAACTCAATCCAATATACAAAAATCAACATAGTCATTGTTACTTATATCACCAAACTCTCCACCAGAGATGTCAAAACACATAAAAATCATCCATAGAACTTAGGCTCAATGAAAAACTTCATAGAAACTTCCATTCGGTCGGGTTGTAATGGGGCTTGGTAATAACAAAGCATGGAAATATTTTGGCTACACGGTGCTAAAAATCCGAGAATATAGACTCCTAAACTCTCACCCACAACTCACCAATTACATCAAAAGAACATACCAAACTCACTCAAACATTATGCATACTCATCTCATTAACTCTTTTAATATCCCAACTAATCTTGCTCAAAACAACAAGGAAATTTGGCTCATACACCTTTTTTTTCACTATTTAGCACTTTTCTTTCCAGGTTTTGACTTCTCTCATATTTCTTTTCTTTCTCTCTTTCATTGCTGATTTTTCTAGAAAGGTTGATACCGAACCTACTAGGTCGGTAACAATGTATGCTCTGATTTCTTCTTTTTTCTTAGTGCATATAGGGAACCAAACTCCTTTTACATTATAAACTTTTGCAAGATCAACAATTACCCAACCCAACATTACCCCACACTTGAACCAATACATCTCTTATCAACAAAACCATCACAATAATCGACACTAAGTCCTAATCCCCGGATAGGGTCAAGCTTTCATTGGTTAGGGAACAATTTTGTGGAGCTAAAATAAAAGGCTTTAAGGCTCAAATTGGCTTCAAAAATAGGATAATGATAATGTAGGTAAAAAGAAAGGATAAAAAGTAGGTTAAAGAAATAAGTTCTCCATCATATGATTTCACATGCAATGAACTAATATCTCATAAAGGCTTTAAGTAATAGATAACCATATCAATGACAAGAGATAATATGCATAAGGAGAGTAAATCACACAAAAAAAAGAAGAGGGATTTTTTATGTTTTCCCTATAAGGCCAAAAATAACTCAGTAGGTAGCAATTTTTGTTGGATTTAAGTCACTTCTAACTAAGATCATATGTGCTCAATTTCATCACAAGCTAAATATCCACATAAAAATAAATTTTCAACATGATTTAGGCAAAACAATCTAAACATGCTAAAGGAATTACATGATCAAGCAAGTTATGGCATATCATAGGACATCTAAGTGGAACATTATCAATCCTAAAACACAAAAACTGAGTTTCTTTTTCCCCCACCCCATACATACCCCAAACAGTGTCCTCACTGTTTAAAAACATGAAAAGAATAAAGAGGGAAAAGAAAAGGGAAATCACAAAATAAAACTGAAGCTTCTTGAAACCATTAATCACTAGAGGAGTTCGAATTTTCTCGATTATCCAGTAAAGGTCGGTACCGACCCGTAGGGGCCAATAACGAACCAACTGGTTGTACACCGATTTTCATTGTTGCTCTTATACCGAGTGCATTGATTTTTCCTTCTTCCATTTAGCACTTAATCTCATCGTTTTGTACCTGATTCACTTTAGAAAAACTTCTATCCCTACTACACTAATCTATCCTAAAAACAAGTCAAAAGAAAGCTAGAAAAAAAAGTAAGAAAGAAAAACCAAAAGTAGGTTGCCTCCTGTAAAGCGCTATTTTTAACGCTGTTAGCCTGACGAACTTACCGTAGCCCTATGGTGGCTTCCATCCAGCACTGAAGGGATCAAGAGAAACCGCATACTTAGATGAAAAGCTTCAACGCTTCTTTCCAAGACATTTTGTCCTCTATCATCAACAAGTATGCTCAGAATTCCTACATAAGGGTTAGTAAAATCCGAAAACCAAGGAGGCTTCGACTCATTCACAGGACTAACAGTAGGATCTAGTATAGAACAAGAAGGGATCATGACCAGAACTAATAGGATTAGAGCTAGAAGACTCACCTGGATTTTTCATGAAGGGCTCGTTAACGAGGCTAGGTGGGTCGTTACCGACCTATCTGGGTCCGGGAGTGCCTCGATATCGTGCCTGAATCTGCTTCTAGCTTCATGCTCCTTCAGATAAGGATCGTTACCGTCCCATGGGGGGTCGTTTGGCTCCTTGGTAGGCGTGTCTCCATTGAATTTGCCCGATTTTGTACTCAGAGAGGGGTCGGTACCGAACCATGGTGGGTCGGTAGGCTCTTCAGTACTACAACTAGAAACCTCATTCACGACCAGATTGAAGTGAAACTCGACCTTCTCTTCTCCAATGTCAAACGTGAGAAGTCCTTTTCTAACATCAACTCGTGCTCTTGCAATGGCTAAGAATGGTCTTCCAAGAATAATTGGCACCACATGGTCTTTTGGCATATCTAGAACAATGAAGTCGTTGGGAATAAAAAAAATTCCAACTTGGATAGGGACATCGTCAACGATTCCAGTTGCCTTGACACAAGATTCATTTGCCATGTACAACCTCATGTTGATCGGTTCTAATGGTCCCATACTAGATTTTGACCAAATAGATAATGGCAATAGGTTGGCACTAACACCTAAATCACAAAGCGCTTTGAAACGGTGAGTCCCAATACCAATTGGGATTGCAAACTTACCAGAATCGCCAAGCTTTTCAAGGAGCGTTATGGATCAGACTTCATCGGTTAGCTTAGAAATTGATCGTTTCCCGCTTAAGATCTCTTTCAAGAATTTAGTATAGGCAGGCATTTCATTAAGGGCTTCAGTAAATGGAATAGAAATATTTAACCCTTGAAGAATCTTAACAAAACGTCTAAACTTTCCTTCCATGACATCATTAGCTTTCTTGGTCGGGAAAGGAAGAGTTTTTGACGGACTTCGAGAAGAAAGAGGCCCGGATCAAGGCTCTACCGAATCGACAAGAGGGTCGATCGATGTTCTAGAAGGCATGGATGGCATGGATGGCATGTTAACGACCCTGGGCTGGTCGTTATCGACCTGTTGAGCCTCGGTATCGATATTGTGGGGGTCGGTAATGGGCCAGACTGGGGCATTCTCTTCATCGTCGTGCTCAATATTTGTAGGTTTGGCTCGATCAAGCAACTCTTTTCCACTTCTGAGGTGTATTGCTGCAATTTGCCCTCTCGGGTTCTCCTCAGCACGACCAGGGAGGTGACCTTGAGGTCTTGGAATCTAGGAAGCTAGTTGGCCGAGGTGGGAGTTTACACTCGTTCTCCATGTTTCGATCTCTCCTAATTGTACATGTACACCTTTTAGGTCAGAACAGATTCCATCAATCTTATTGTGGACTCCATTAATATCCTCTTGTAGCCCTTGTATCCATGAAGATGGCTCTTGATAGCCTGGTGGTTTGTAAGGCTGAACCCTTTGGTCTTGCTGAGTAGGTTGGTTCCCTTGGCCATGTGCATAATTGCCCCAGGTTGGTTGATTGTTATTTATCCCTGCATAAAAAGTATTATCTTGGTTCCTATATGGACCCCTCATGTAGTTAACTTCTTCATATGCCTCATCAATACGGACTTGTTGCAAGTTAGTGCATGCGGAAGTAGCATGTGCTTGAGACCCACATTCTTGACGAGAAGGAGATGATTTAAGATAACTTACATGCTTCTTCAGGCGGTTGATCTCGTCTTCTAAGAATTGGTGCTTCACTTCAAGGTCGACCTCATCCTCGTTTGGATTATAGAGCCGCCATTGAGGTTGTTGGGCTTGCTGTGTGCCATAAATTGCATCATAATTGGTCAATTTGTCAAGCAATGCCCACCCCTCATCATGATCCATCTCTATGAAACCGCAAGCAGTGTGCAGGTTGATGCGGTTCTTCGTTTTAGTGTTGATCCCTTGGAAGAAGATCTCTTGGAGCACATATTGTGGTTGCCCATGGGTTGGGTACTGTCTAAGCATCTCCTTGAATCTCTCCCATCTCTCCACAAAGGTCTTATTAGGCAGCTAGTGGTAGGAGGTGATGCGCTTCCTTAACTTCGTAGTCTTGGCAGGTGGAAAGAACTTTGTCATGAACAAGTCATGCAGAGTTTCCCACTTCTTTATTGACTTGGGAGGTAGGCTCTCTAACCAGCTCAAGGCCTTTCCTGTAAGAGACCACTTAAAAGCTTTCAACAGAACATATTCTAAAGAGACACTGCTACTAGCAATAGTGTCACATAAATCAAGCAAATTTCTAATATGTTCTATTGGGTATTTAGTGGGTTTTCCCTCAAATTGAGCCCTTTTGATCAAGGATATGAATTGAGGTTTGATCTCAAAGATCTTCTCTATCTCAGGAAGCTCAATTGCAGACTCTGGCACCCTTAGTTCCGAGTGCATGTATTGCTTGGCATTCTTAGGGATATCATTCGACTGCTCTTGTAATTGAGAACGTTGCTCCCGTTCTTGATCTCTATCAGCTTGAAATGCCTCCATCTGTCTGTGGAAAGCAGCCATCTGTTGAGCCATCTCTTCAAGTGTTATAGCCATGGCTCGTTCTCTTAATCGGTGGTGGAAGGATTGCTGGGGGTCAAGGTCAATTACTGGATTAGAGACAACTCGACGTCCCTCAGCTGGCATACACTAAAAGCAAAAACAAAAACAAAAAAAATTAAAAGCAAAACGGGTTCTCATAGAGGGCCAGTACCGAGGCCAGGGGGTTGGTAACAAGCCTACAGTGATCCCGTAAAACAAACTGAAAGGAAAAAAACTGAGATCTATCGACAGGGTCGGTACCGACCTGGTTAGGGTCGTTACTGACTCGACAATGAACCTAAAAAAAAGTAGAAAAAGAAAAAAAATTGGGTTTGCCAACAGGATCGGTACCGACCTGTTGAAGGGCTGATTTAACTCGACAACAAATACAATTTGTAGTCAAGACCCCGCTGAGTATAGGGAGGTCAGGATCGTCCACGGGAAGCAAGGTTTTTTAATTACTGAACTACGAAAGCAAGGAACAAACTAGGCTACGACAGCCCTCGATACCGACCTTGTCAAGGTCGGTAACGACGTTGGGTTTCTACTAAAACTACGCAAACAAATCGAATCAACTGCATGCTCGGTACCGTCCTGTGTGCCTCGGTAACGGGTGTGTACGAATGAACACGAAAGGTGATTCAAAGGATAAAAACAACTAGGATAAGAGCTACCACGCCATAATCATGCATATGAACTAGTGCGAATGATTATTATCATGCCTTTAAAGATAAAGCTATAAACTTTCACTGACTAAATAAGCAAATCAATCAATTTTCATAAATGAATTCACTTTCTACTTATTTTGGAATCCAAAGCTCGAAACTTTCATTATCGAACAATATCAACATTCAAGATTACAACTTTCTCTTTCGATCAAGCGATAAACTCAAATTACTTCGACTTTCGTCTAAGTATAAGAACAAATCAAGTAGTTAAAAGATAAAAGGCAATCAAAACTTCAACACACACATTCAATCATCCATAATTATGTCGGGTTTCAACCTCGATCCTAGAAAAGTAAACTAATCACTCATGATTGAAACAAAACAAACAACTGTATTGAATTAAAACATTGAAATAAAACTTACTTGAAATATAAAAATCTCGTCTTCAATACAAACACGTTTCGAACTCAAAGAACAAGAGCAAACAAAGCTCGACATTCGATCTCTCTCTCTCTCTCTCTCTCTCTCTCTCTCTCTCTCTCTCTCTCTCGATACGAACATCTCCAAACTAACATGTTCTTCTCAAACGACTAGCTAACCCTCTCAACTTGAACTAAAACAAGGTATTTATACTAAAAGAAACTATCTAACAAGGATCATAAAAGATAAAAACTTTCTTAACTAAAAAGATTACAAGATAAAAGATAGATTTTTGAAAGTCGGCGCAGCCTACCGACACAGGTTACCTCGGTAACGACCTGCACAAGGTCGGTAGACTCTTGTTGAATTCCTCGAGTAAAACTCTATTGCTCAGCTCGGTACCGACCCTCACAGGTCGGTAACAAGCTCTCTGTTTTGGCTTTTTTTACACTCTTCATAGCTTCTCCAAGGTGTATTCTTTCTTCTCTTTCCTCTATGCATTTCACCATCTAACACTTGACTCCAGCTCTTCTCGAAATCCTCTTTTCCGCTTCAAAAACCTTAGAAAAACACTAAAACGGAGTAGCGTCCATAATTTTCACAAAATATGCAAACTCATCAAAAAACACACAACACACTAAACTTCACTAAAATTAAACCAAATAACCTAAGAAAAACACCTAAAACTATACTAAAAAATATGAACATCGAAATACCAAATACTTAAGCTTGCTTGTCCTCAAGCAATCAACAAACAATAACCAAACCCAAACATCATGCTCATCAAGTAATAGCCTTTATCTAAAAAGCAAGTTTCAAACACATAGCAAAAATAGTAAAATGACTATTAACATCATCACACATATATAAGCACCAATAGACATAAGCAATCACAATCCAACCTCACCAAGGATAATGTGTTTCACTCAACTCTCACGTATTTGGGCTATAAATTCAATCTCTCAACTCAATCTTATATGCAAGAACTCATAAAAATTGGAACTTATATCACCAAACTCTCCACCAAAAGTTTTGTCAAGACAAGCAAAAATCATCAAGAGAACTTAGGCTCAATGAAAAACTTCATAGAAGCTTCCATTCGGCCGGGTTGTAATGGGGCTTGGTAATAACAATAAGGCGTGAAAATATTTTGGCTATGTGGTGCTAATAATATCCGGAAATCAAAGACTCCTAAAAGCTCACATATAACACAAAAACTCTCATAAAAACAACATATACAAAACTCACTAAATCATTAAAACACACTCTTCACTCACCATTAAAATCCTAGAAAGCCTCATAAAAACTTAAAGAATCTCTTGTTTTAAACTTTAAACACACTGCGCATCTTCCTTATTCATTCTTTCTCTTTTTTTTGCATTTCTTCTTCTTCATTTATACAATTTTTCTTTCTCGACTTGCCTCAGTACTGATCTGTGAGGGTCGGTAACGAGTTGAACTTTTGCTCATCTTTTCCTTCGGTACCAAGCCCACATAGGTTGGTATCGATCTTATTATCTTTCTTTCTCTGTGCATTCTTTCTTTTAACCAAGAGACCTTTTTTACATAATTAAAAACAAGAGACTTTCAATCTACCCTTCCCAAAACCTTTATTTTTTAACCAACACATCTCTTTTGTACTCTACAAAAATCATTCCTCTCCAACTAAGTCCTAATCCCCAGAATAGGATCAAGCTTATCTCGGCTAGGAATAATTTTGTGGAGCAACAAATAAAAGGCTAAAGCTCAAATTGGCTATCAAAACAAGGATATTGTAAGGGTGGATAGGGATTAATAGGGATTATGAAAAATAAGTTGTCTATCATATGATTTTCACAAGTATTGAACTAAAAATCTTATACAGGTCTTGAGAAATAGATAACCATCACAATTCCAAGAGATAATATACATAAAGAGAGCAAATCACACATGAAAAGTCAAGGCTAAAAATAAGAACTCACAAGGTAATATTTTGTTGGATTGCAACTAGACTTGAAAGAAACCGGTCCGGCCCGCCCGGCCCACCCGACCTGCCCGGCCCGCACGCCCAATACCCCAGGTTCGGGCATAGGTTTAAGCCCATCCAGGTCGGGCAGGCCCGGCCCGGTAAAACTTGGGCCGGGCATGGTCATGTCTCAAACCCAGTAGGCCTGCGAGGTCCGGCCCGGATTTTATTAACAAAAAATAAAATTAATAAATAGGTGTAGTATATAAGGGAAAGGGAGGAGACATCATGTCATAAAACCCTAAATGCACGCCGCTCACTCCTTTCCCATATTTATCTGATTTCTTCCTTGCCTTTCTCTCAAACCCCTTCTTCCTCGTCTCTCTCTGATCTCTGAATCTCCATTAATGGAGGTTGTTTCTTCCTCCTCTCTCTCTCTCTCTGAAAGTCCTTGCTTAGGCCCAAGCCTCCTCTTTCTTCTGTTGGTCGTGCTCAACCGCTCAACCGCCCCGAGGTCCTCTTTCTTCTGCTGCTGAGCTGTTCAACCGAGGGCCTCCCCTTTCTCGGACCTCTTTCTCGGACCTTCAACAATCAAGAGCATCACTCCTCACTCCTCAGCCATGGACACAAGGTATTTCAGATATGTTTGAACATTTTGGGTTGAAATTTGAACATATTAGATTTGTTTCAGATTTGTCATCTAGTTCAAAAAAATTGGGGCTAAAATGTTAGGGCTTTTGATTATCAGATTTGCTTAGATATATGTAGGGCGTCCATCTATTTTAGGGCTAAAATATTAGGGATTTCGAATTAGAGCTCTAAAAATTAGGGCTCAAATGTATGGGCTTTCGAATTAGATAAATGTTAGTGATAAATTTGAACATTTCAGATTTGATTTCTTCTATTATTTAGGGCTGAAATGTTTGCTTCTTTACAATGTGTTAGGATGGATCCATTGGATCACCAGGGAGATGAAGACTCGAATTCTGAAAACCATGATGAAACTGATGACACTCTTGCTATTGAAAGTACTCAATGCAGTTCAAAAGGGAAACGACAGAAATCAAAAGTGTGGAGTGAAATGGAAAGAAAAGAGTTAGGTGATGGAAATGTCAAGGCTATTTGCAAACATTGCAAGAACACTTTCAACGTCAAGCACAACAATGGCACAACTCATTTGAAGAGGCACCTAGAAAAATGTCCAGCGAAAATATACCGTAATGCAAAGAGCTACTGCATATCAGGTTCTGGGCTTCCTCCTCCTTCTATAGTAGGATCATCTAACCCTTCAAATTCTATAAATTTGAATGTGCCTATTCCTAGTTTAGATGCAATTCGTGATGCCATGGTTGTTATGTTTGTATCAACTGCACAATCATTTAGTCTTGTGGAGGCACCGAGGTTCAAATATTTCATGGGTGTGGTCGCACCACATTTTAATCAAATCAGTAGGGTAACGATTCAAAAAGATACATTAAACCAATACAATGCCCAAAGACTTTTAGTTGCTAAAGAATTGCAAAACGCTCCTGGTCGTATTTGTTTCACATCAGATAATTGGAGAAGTGAGCACACTACTGATGAATTCATGTGTATCACAGCCCATTGGATTGATAGAAAATGGAAACTACAAAAGAGAATAGTTAAATTTGCTGCCATGTTGCCTCAACTTGATGGTTCTTTTCTTGCTGATGAGGTTTTGTTATGCTTGGGTGAATGGAAAATTAGTGATAAAGTGTTCAACTTCACTCTTGATAATGCATCATACAACGACACAATGATTTCTTCTCTTAGAGGTCATTTAATTAGGAAACACTCACTAGTGTTGCATGGAGAGTTTTTTCACATGCGTTGTTCATGTCATATCATTAATTTGGTGGTGCATGCTGGGTTGAAAGTCATAGATGCTGTTTTTGTTAAGATAAGAAAGGTTGTCACTCATTTGAGGCATTCAATGCCCAAAAATAAAAGTTCTATGAAGTTTCTGAAACAAGTTATGGTCTGAACACTACTATGAAGCTTCGTTTAGATACACCTACTAGGTGGAATTATACTTATACTATGCTTGAGCGGTATTTGTATTTTCGAGATGCCCTAGAAAATTTTGTTGCTAAGGATGTTGATTTGACAATTCATCGGCTTACAAAAGAGGAATGGGAAAAGGTTGTCCAGCTAAAAAGGTTTCTCAAAGTGTTTTATGATGTAACTAATGAGTTTTCTGCCTCTAAGACACCTACATCTAATTTGTATTTTCATGGAGTGTGGAAAATTCATAGGTTGCTAACAAAGCATGTAGGACGTCCCTCTATTTTGTCTAAAATGGTGGATGAAATGCATCTGAAATTTGAAAACTATTGGGAAGAATATAGTTTACTTCTTTCTTGTGCTGTTGTTTTGGATCCTCAAATAAAGTTGGTTGGAGTTGGGTATATGTATGAGAAATTATTTAGGGAAGAATATGCTAATGAGATGGTCAAGAAGATAAAGGGTACTTTGATTGAATTGTTGGAAGAGTACAAAAAAGTATATACTGATCCAGGCCATGGGGCTGTCAATCGTGATGGGGCAAATAGCTCTAAATCTGTTCAGTTTGTTGATTCTGATAGTGACTCTGATGGGGAGAGATTTGATCAGTTTATGAGTAAGAAAATGAAGACAGATTTTAATTCAGATCTGGATCTTTATTTGAATGAAAAGCCTACTGCAGCCCAAGAGGGTTTTGACATATTGCAACATTGGAAGCATGATTCTTCTCGGTTTGTTGTACTTTCAGCTTTGGCTCGTGATTTGCTAAGTGTTCCTATCTCAACAGTTCCTTCAGAATCAGCTTTCAGTTTAGGAAAAAAAATTATTACTTCATCTAGAAGCTCCATTTCATCCTCAACAGTTGAAGCGCTTGCATGCTATGAAGATTGGTTACGTGCAAAAGGACTTGAACCAGGTTAGTAATTTAGTATGTAAACAATATTCTATTTATATCTTTCATTTTTTTTTCAATTAATCTAATAGTGTTATTCCATTCATAAATTGCAAGGGTGTACAAGTATGTTCAGAATTGGTGATGCACCTCAGATTGTAGATGAAGAAGATTAGAGATAGTGTTATCAGAATTAACATTACAAGGATTGCTGCCCTTCTGGTTCATTATTTTAGCTTTATGTTGTTTTGAATTTGGGTTTTGGATCACTCAGTTGTTGCTTAAAAACACTTGTATTAGGACTTGCTTTTGTTTTTGTTTTCTGGTGACTGCTTAAAGATATGTAGACTTAATGCATGTTTTGCAAAAAATGTTCTTAATTTGGGTTTGAAACATTGAATGATGGTCTGAATTTCTTTTAACAGGTTCTGAATTTGGGTTTGAATGAGGATATGTAGACTCTTGAATGATGTTTTGTATTTTTTAACAGGATATGTAGACTTGAATGATATTTTGAGTTTTTTAACATGTATTGAATATCTTTTATTATGAACCGGGCTAGCCCAAGGTCAGCCCGGCCCGGAATCCGGGCGGGTATGGGCAAGGTAAATTGCCCAACTGACAGGGCCGGGTTTGGCCCGGCCCGGGTGTCCGGACAAAGTTTCAGATTTGGCCCGGCCCGTGCCCGGCCCAAGCCCGGAAAGTTTCGGGTCTAATTGCAACTACTCATGCTAACAGTTATACATGCTCAATTTCATCATATGCTATTCCTCTATAAAAACAATTTTATCATAAGACTCAAGCTATACTATCAAAAACATGCTGAAAGGAAATTACATGATCATGCAAGCAATTAACTATAATAGAACCAAAAGAGAGGGGTACTCATCCGTTCTAAAACTTTATTTTAATTTTCAAATTTTTCAAATTTTTGTGATTTTTTTCAAAAACAAAGACAACTAAGACAAGTGATGATGTATTTTCAGTGGTCGTTAATACCTATCAAAAAAACCTTATCTTTACCAACTCAGTAGAGCAGCAAGTAAGGGTCGATCCCACAGAGACTCTTGTATTTGTGTTATTACTTGTATGCCAAGTAACCAAAGGGGTTTTTTATTGATAAACTTATCTAAACTACTATGCAAATATAGAAATAAATATGAATGCAAGGATGATTTAAATATATGAAAGACACACGTGTTCAACTTGTTAAATCCATCATGAAATTGCTTTGTTGATCATCGATTCACTTGATTCTCTTCTCACTTGAATAATCTATTGTGGATAATGATCCTACTAAGAATTAAGACCCGAACTTCATATTTAGTTGATAAAACAACCAGTCTAACAACCCTAATTAAATGATAACCTAGAAGACCTTCTAGATTCAATTAAATAACAACATGATGATTCATGTTATCAATAGAAACAAACACTTAGAGCAACCAGACATCCAAGTGACTTATGAATTTATACCCTTCTTCAACCAACTAGTCCAACCGGTACTAAATTGATTAAAATATACTCTTGATCAAATTAACTCCGACCGGTAATTAATCAGATTCAGTTATAACTAGAAATTCTATTAGGTAGCTAATCTAATAAAACCCTAATTTAGATTCAATTAAGCACATGGAACAAATTCTATTCAAGTTTGTTGAGAATCAAATCAAACCTCACAACAATATGCAAATCATGACTTCAATAACTAGCCAAACACAAAGTAATTTAGCAATTCATAATTAAAATTAAGAAAAACTTACGAAGGTTTAAAGTCTGCCTCAAAAGAGAAAACCCTAGCCTCCAAAAGTTGATCAAAAGTTATGAGAAAATAAACTAACATAAGGTATAGATATGTCTCTAAAAATAACCCTCAAAAGCTATATCATAACACACTACTCGGATAAGACATAAGCCCATAAACCAAACTCGAAGCCCAATCCTTCGGCCCAATTTCGTCTGCGTGAAAACACCGAATGCGCAGTTTCCCCTATCGCGCGGCCGCGCATTATGCCATCCCGCGCAATTTGGTCCAGTTCAGAATGCGCGGTTTGATTGCTCGGGCTAGCTCACCGAGCTTCTTTCTCCTCTTGTCTTAGCTTTTCTTCTTCTTCAATCTTCATCCTAGCATCTCCTTGCTCTCTTCTAGCTTGTCCACCACCGCCATGGTCAATCTACTCCTCGCCCCACTGTTGCTCCTGAACCTAAAACCAACAAAACCGAGAAAACCAGCGCATAATACCTGACAACACAAAACCTAAAAACTACATAAAAACCAACCTAAAACTAGCTAAAACATATATAAAACATGCATCTAAATTACTCCTATATGCAAGCTATCAATAAGAAAGAAAACAAAAACAGAAAACAAACAAACAAGCCAGTTTTCTTTTCCCTCCCTACCCCATACATAAAATTATAGTGTCCCCACTATAATAAAGGAAATCAAAAGAAAAGAATAGGGAAAAGAAAGAAACTCACAAGATAACTATTGAAGCAGAAGAAACATCCTTAAAAGCTGAGATCATCACTAAGGTGGTGGTGGAAATTGGCGCTCAAAGTTGCCCATAAACTTGTACATCGTCCTCCAACGCTCCTCATCAAATGTCACACGCTGCTCCTTCGTCAACCAACGAGCGTCAGCCCGTTGTTGTCTTGCATATTCAAGAGACATGCGGGCGGAATACACACCCTCCCAACGATCCATCCGCTGGTGGAGCTGTGTCTACTCAAAGCTCAGCTGCTACATCTGAAAGGACAGATCTTCAGCCCATGGAGGAGGGACGCTTGAACTAGTATAGCTGGGATGGGGTGGCGGTTGGTAGTGATCATGTGGTTGGAAGTGGTCCTGATAGATGACCGGGGCATAAGGCACCATGCTAAACGATTATGGCTCGGTAGACGGAGGAGCAGGCTCGTTACCGAAGCTGAATGCCTCGGTGTTAGCCTCAAAATACTCGGTATTGAGCCCAGGTTTCTCGGTACCGAGGTTGACGTGCTCGTTAGGTACCTCGGTACCGACCTCATCTTGCTCAATATTGATCTCCTCCGTAATGGCTGCCTCATCTTCTTCCATAGCTGCTCCATCTTGGTCATATCTCATCTCACATTCCCTCAATGTCGGCTCATCCTGAGGCTTCTTGTCCAAGGGAAACGGATGAGACGTTCAAGCTTCATACCAGTTCGGCACATACAACAACTCCAGCTTGTTCCGCATAATCATCAAATCTTGTCCAAGTAACTTGGTAGCTACTCCACCTTGAACCCTCTGAAAAATACCAGAAGAACACCAATGCTTTGTATCTAGCTTTTGGGGACTGTGAGCGGTGTAGCATGTGAGGTCGACATTTAGCTCCGTCGCCAAGAGACTCACCAAGTTCCCACACCAGACTTCCTTTGAAGAGGCCCAGTACCTCTCTACATATTTCATCCATTCGTACCCTAAATTCATGGGGGCGGGATCCAACCTCGAAGAGAATGGTCCGGAGGCATCCAACCTCCGTCCTCATCGGCCTTGAAAGCTCGTTTTTGGGCCAAAAGGTGGCACCCAAAACTCGGAGAATGATCTTGAAGATGAGGTTGATGATGCCCGCCCTTGGAAGTGCCGGTGCAAAATGATGGACCTCCCCGGAAATGTAACTCCATGTGTCGGTGACCTTGAAATCGTTAGGAGCCTTGTAATCCCAAGAATGGTTGGAGAGGTTGAGTAGGCGGTTGAACTCAACCATGGTGAACTTGTGGTTAGCATTGCCCAATGGAACCTAATCTTTCCGACTGATGTCTTGGACTTGAAACTAACTTGGATGGTGGCAATGAACTTGGCGGTGAGGGTCGGGTAGTGCGGAATGTCCTCCTTTTTGAGGAGATGTGGCACGCAGAGAATAGCAAAGGCGTGCTTGACATCATCATAAATGCCATTAGCCTTGGCACTTGATCTCGAGAACCACCTAGTGAAGTTGTCCTTTGAAGGACGGAATCAAAGGCCGCCAATTGCTCCCTAGTTGGCAAAATGACCACGTCCATTCTTGGGGGCGATGGAGATCTTTGAGTCCTCCTCTTCTTTCCCGCCCTAGAGTTGGCTCTCCTCGTGCTTGCCATTTGGTACCTGAAAACACCATAAAAATCCAAGATAAGATCCACTCAAACCAACAAGAAAAAGCCCGTACTTGCATTAAGAAATGGCCTCGACTTACCTCGGTACCGACCAACGAGGGTCGATATCGAGGTCTTTGTGTTTGATTTCTGGTTCTGGCAATCAAAGGTCGTTATCGACCCTCACAGGTCGGTAATGAGCATTGGCGAGAACATGATGCGAGCAATTTCGAATCCCAAATCCCAAACTTTCTACAATTTAGCACAATTTCAAGCAAGATTCCACAAAAACATACACCATAAAGTACATTCAACCCCATACTTGCTCGAAAACCTATCTAATCATGCCAACAATTGCCTAAACTCATGGTGAAAAATCATGCAATTCAAGAACAAGTTACTTCATGCTTTTCTATCATCAAAATTCAATGTAAATCGAGCAAGAGGAACCGAAATGCAATCAAGATTAATCACGAATCATAGAAGCATGGAAGCACGAAGGCAATGCAGACATGCAATCCGAATTTCCCAAGAGATTTAGATATGAAAACTACCCCAAATTAACATGAATCTTCAAGAAAAGAGTTTAGGGTTCAAGAAATCATACCGTAGCCTTGTAGAATTGAAGAACAAAAATCGGATTTGCAAGGTAACGAGGGCTTGAAGATTCGATAACGAACACAAGAGGTGTTTATTCTATATCGAGAGGGTGTGGATTTGAAGGGGTGGGTGTGCGGTCGACAACGGTGAGAATCCGAGTGGAAATCGATGGGATTTGAAAGTTTGGTTGAGGGTTGGGGTGGGTTTGGAAGCCTTGAGAGGGTTTTTAAAGAAGTGGGCAAGAGGCGGCGTGAGGGGTGAGGAGAGGAAGGAGATAGATCTAGGTTCAAATAAACATACCTGTCGCGCGTCTCCGAGTCTGGGCCTGTCTCAGGTCGGTACCAACCCTCTCAGCTCGGTACCGAGCCTGGGTAACTCATTTTCCAGGGCCTTTTCGAGCCCGACTTCTGTAACATGTTAGCTCAAAAATGTCTATCCCATAAACTTCTAATCTACTAAAAACTCAAAAGAAAGCTAAGAAAAAGAACTATTAAAAGAAAAGAAAGCTAAACTAAAACCGGGTTGCCTCCCGTAAGCGCTATTTTTAACGTCGTTAGCCCGACGTACTTACCTGGCTAATCCGATGCGGTGAGAGCTAAAGTGACTCTAATCTCTTATTTTGGGTCAGGTTGCTCATAAAACTTCTTCAATCGGTGGCCGTTGACTTTAAATATGGCATCATTGTTATCGACCAACTCTACTGCTATGTGAGGATAGACGTGGTGAACCACAAATGGCCCACTCCATCTTGTCCTTAGCTTTCCAGGAAATAAACGGAGTCTAGAGTTGAAGAGTAGTACCTTGTCACCAACTTCATAGATTTTGGGCACCAATTTCTAATCATGCCACCGTTTGGTATGCTCCTTATAGATCTAGGCGTTCTCGTACGCCTTTAGCCTTAACTCCTCTAGTGCTTGCAAATCCATGAATCTTTTTGCTTCTGATGTGTCAAGGTTCATATTGAGCTCTTTGAGAGCCCATAATGCCTTGTGCTCCATCTCGACCGGAAAATGGCATGCATTGCCATACACTAAATTGTAATGAGTGGTGCGTAAGGGTGTCTTGTACGCCATCCTGTAAGCCCAAAAAGCATCATCCAGTTTAGATGACCAATCCTTCCTTGAGCGGGAAACTGTCTTTTTCAATATGCTCTTGATTTGCCTGTTTGAAACTTCAACTTGGCCACTAGATTGGGGATGATATGGTGTTACCACCCGATATGATACCCCTTACTTGGCCAAAAGTGCTTCAAAACTCCGCTCTATGAAATGAGATCCACCATCAGTAATGAGGACCCTTTGTACACCAAACTTGGGAAAAGTGTTAGTCTTAATAAATTTAGCCACGGTTTTAGCATCATTCGTCCTTGTAGCAACGGCCTCCACCCTCTTAGAGACATAATCAACTGCAACCAGGATATACTTGTAGGGGCCCGATGAAGGGAAAGGTCCCATGAAGTCTATGCCCCATACGTCGAATAATTCGACCTCTAGTATCCCGGTCAGCGGGTTTTAATGTCTCCAAGTGATGTTGCCAGAGCGTTGGCATTCATCACATGTTATCACATAGTCTTGTACGTCCTTGAAAATGGTTGGCCAATAGAGTCCACTTTGAAAAATCTTCGCCGTGGTTTTGAATCCTTTCGCATGGCCACCACTAGGAAGCGTGTGACATTGACGGATCACACTTTCTATCTCTTCTTCAGGAATACAACGCATAAAGAGATGATCACTTCCTTGCTTGAACAAGTAAGGGTCATCCCAATAATAGTGTTTGACATCATGTAGAAATTTCTTTTTCTTTTGTGGGGTTACTCCCTCGGGGATTACGCCTCCTACAATGTATTTAGAAAAATCCGCAAACCAAGGGGCTTTCGACCCTCTAATAGCATGGACTAAGTGAAAAGAAGTAGAAGCAAGAGATGAAGAAGGAATTGAATTAAAAGAAATGAGTTCAGGTTGAGAAAACGTACTTGACTAGGTCGTTACCAAATCTGATTGGGTCAGTGTCGACCCTGAGGCATCTATATCCCCTTCGGTAACGACCTCTTGTGTCTCGATATCGATCTTCCCGATTATGGTATCGATGCGCCCTGATTTAGTGCCGATGTGATCGACACCGTCCAGCTTCGGTGATGGCTCGGTACCGACCCCTTTAGCGTCGGTAACAAGGGTTTTCCGTTTCCAACCTCGTTCAACATGAGGTGTTCGTCCGGTCTAGAGTCTTTAATTGGCACTTCATTGTTGGATTCGGTGATGTGTTCAATTGGCAACCTAGATAAGTGATCTGCCACCAAGTTTTCTGCTCCTTTTTTATCTCTGATCTCATGATCGAATTCCTGCAATAAGAGCATCCAACGGAGTAGCCTAGGTTTGGCATCCTTTTTAGCCATTAGATATCTAACAGCCTCATGGTCAGTATAAACTATCACTTTTGAACCAACAAGATAGGAACAAAATTTTTTGAAAGCAAATACTACGGAGAGGAATTCCTTCTCCGTCGTCGTATACTTACTCTGTGCCTCATCAAGCGTCTTATTCGCATAGTAGATGGCGTGGATCTTTTTGTCCTTCTGTTGTCCTAGAACTGCGCCAACAACATAATCACTAGCGTCACACATAATCTCAAAGGGCAAGGTCGAGTATGGGGACTACATAATAGGAGCGGAAACAAGGGCTTCTCTTAACCTGTAAAATGCTTCAAGACAATCTAGAGACAGCTCAAACACTACATCTTTCATTAGTAGGTTAGTCAATTGTTTAGCTATCTTAGAAAAATCTTGGAAAAAGCGTCTATAAAAAGCCCGCATGCCCTAGAAAACTCCTAACGTCTATGACAAAAGAGGGAGGAGGTAGTTTTTCAATAAGCTCAATTTTAGCTTTATCTACTTCAATTCCTCTCTTAGAGACGAGGTGTCCTAATACAATTCCCTCTTGAACTATAAAATGGCACTTTTCCCAATTAAGCACAAGGTTGGTTTATTCATATCTTTTAAGTACACATGCAAGATTAGCAAGACAAGTATCAAAGGAAGAACCATATATAGAAAAAACATCCATAAAGACCTCTACAATGTCCTCTATCATGTCAGTACCCCATAGAGAAATTAGTACCCCATGCCCCACTTTATAAATTTGTTTGCAAAAATGCCTAGTAATTTTCAATGTTACATCAATGCCTAAAATAATAGCATGAATGCCCAAAAATTTAGCAAAAATACCCAAAATCTTGCCCTTTCCTTTTTGGACAAATATTAAAAAAAATCATTTTTTAAACTTTAAAATACGAAAAATCAATTTCAATCTAAAATTAAAATTGTTTTTCCTATTTAAAAAAATTAAGATTTAAAATTTTTTAAATCAAATTAAGAGACATGAATTTGAAACAAATCAGTAGTCTCTATCTAACCATTCTTCTTACTTGAGAAGCCCATCTAAAACCCTAGAATTATACAATTCGAAGGCGCCGACAGGGTAAGGAAGGATTATACAGTTCTCGTGTTGGAACTTGGTACCATTTCGAAAGGGGCTAGATCTGCGACGCCTACTTCGAAGGCATATACATTTCTCTAGGGTTCTAGCGACGGAGCCTCTGGGCGTTACCAACTGAGCTAGGGTTCAATTGAAAGTTCCGATAACAGAGCTGACGAGATGCCCTAATTGGTCTTAGTCTGATTACAAACAAGCTCAAAGGTACGAAATTCGATTCATTGGTTTTGCCCCGGTCACCATATATCTCCAATGGCAGCATAACCAAATTTGAAACAACACACGATTTCAAACAATGTGAAACCAATGAATTTGTTTCTCTAGTTTATACAAATATGTCATGGTGTTGTGATTTGTTTCAAATTATATGGTGACCGGAGCAAAACCATGTCATATTTAAAACAAATCACAACACCATGTCATATTCTATGCTCCATGGGATCAATCCAGCTTCCAATCCTTTCATGTATGTCCCTTCAATCTTTTTTATCCTAATTTAAAACAATCAAAAATTAACTATATAGTTTTTATTATTAATTATAATCGTTGAAAATTTAATTCTTATGATTAGGAATCAAGGAGGATCATCTTTCGATTTTGGAGAGCTAGAAGAAGCCATTGCTTTTCAAGGGGTTAATAATGATACCAAAGCAAGTAAGCTCATCTCTCTCTAACATTTTTATTTAGTTTCTGATTCTAGTCGTTTTCCTGAAATTTGATGAACAAAACCAATTGCAAGAAGCATAAGGTGAGGTTTGAAAATTTTGTGTACAAAAGATGGCATAAGGTTTCCATTTGGAATAGTGAAATGATTCTTACAAGGGGGAAACAAATGGCGTGGACCTCTCTACTGACTCACATAATTGCATATGATACCAAAAAGATTTGGATTAGGTTTTCTTTTTTGCTTTTCCTTTTTTTCACCCTCTCCTCTACAGCTCTGCTTGTTAGTATTTGAATAGTACTAACTCTGGCTTGAGTTGTTAAAAGAGGGTGAAAACAAAACAAAAGCAGTCCTTTGAGGTTTCTCTAGCTGATTCTTGGAGATTTTGCTTTTTGTGATTCTCTGAAGCATTATATACACCACCCCAACAACATGAGCAAAAACAACACCAGCTTCAGCTTCTTTAGGAGCAGCTAGACCTGCAACAACTACTCTAGAAATGTTCCCTTCTTGGCAATTCAGATTCCAACAAGCCACCATTGTACTTTCCCTCTTCTGCTTCATCTATCTCCCTTTGACCATCTCCTCCTCCTTCTTTTTTTTTTAAAGTAAAAAAGATAAAATAAAAAGTAAAGAAAAGCCTTTCAACTGTGGCTGTGGTGTGTTGTATAAGTAACAAGACAAGTTCTCTCTTCTAAGTTGTAGGCTCTAGCTTAGTTTGAAAAAGATGTTTACAAAATTGCACATTCCATGATTCTCTCTGGGTAAACAAAATTTAAACTTACAAGGGATTTCAAAGTCACAGGGGAGTAGCGATACAAAATCTGCATTAAACACAATTTCCACGAGTAAAACGGAGACCCATTTGGAGCAATATGGGCCAATGGCCAAATAGTTGGAAATATGTGGTGAGAAACCGTTAAGTGTCACCGTGTTAATGGTTTGAAGCAAAACAAGCGAGGGTAAGTACATTGAGCTTTGAAATCAATTTATAATTCAATGTCTCACAGTTTGAATCAAATTTTGTTATTTTTATATGAGGCTATACTAAAATATAATTTTGTTTTGTAGGGGTGACTGCGACACCATCAAGTACATTGAGTTACTAACCACTAAGAATGTTGATATCTCGGTCATTGAGTACAAGTTAGTAGATGGATATCGTAGTTCTTTGGCAGTGAGCATATGGTACTTCAAATGGGATTCGACTTGAGTTCTTTGGTTGTGAAACTAGTTTGGTTTCACTTTATTGTATTTGGGAAGTGTTATAGATGTAATTTTGGTGGTTAACTGGATGTTAGTAATCCATTTTGGTGGATAACTTGATGTTAGTAATCCACTTTGGTGGATAACTTGATGGTAGTAATCCACTTTGGTGGATAACTTGATGTTTGTTTTGATCATTATGTGAACTTAGTTTGTGCCTTGGTTTGTGACTTTCAATGAAGGACACTATTTTTTACTTTATTGAGGCTCTTTCTTGTGTGTGTTGGAAATT
This sequence comes from Fallopia convolvulus, assembly GCA_964016875.1. Classification (NCBI taxonomy): domain Eukaryota; kingdom Viridiplantae; phylum Streptophyta; class Magnoliopsida; order Caryophyllales; family Polygonaceae; genus Fallopia; species Fallopia convolvulus. Next base: position 36,205,666 of record OZ024724.1, on the reverse strand, counting down.
GATACAGGTTATGGCTCCCTTCATGCTTAAGGATACTATTTTTTTTATGTATCAAGAGCATGTCCAACTTTCTTATAGGGTGACAAGATAAAAATTGTATGATGACAAGATAATTATTGAAGTGTGACAGTATAACTTTTCTCACAGGAATTTGGAATTTGAATGAAGCTAACATCGATACATGTTCAACTTTCTTATAGGGCGACAGGGTAAAAATTGTATGATGACAAAATGATTATTGAAGAGTGATGGTATAGCTTTTCTCATAAGAATTTGGAATTCAAATAAAGGTCACATCAATCCATGTTCAACTTTCTTATAGGGTGACATGATAAAAATTGTATGATGACAAGATGATTATTGAAGTGTGATGGTATAGCTTTTCTCATAAGAACTTGGAATTCAAATGAAGCTAATATCAATCCATGTTCAACTTTCTTATAGGGTGACAGGATAAAAATTGTATGATGACAAGATAATTATTGAAGTGTGATAGTATAGCTTTTCTCATATGAATTTGGAATTCAAATGAAGCAAACATCAATCCGTGTTCACCTTTCTTATAGGGTGACATGATACAACTTGCATGATGACAATAAAAATTCTTAAAGTGTGATAGTATAGCTTTTCCCATATGAACTTGGAATTAAAATGAAGCTAACATCAATCCATGTTCAACTTTCTTAGAGGGTGATAGGACACAGATTGTAATGTGACAGTAAGTTTAGAAAGGGTGACCACATAGACGTTTCACAAGTAAAAAGGGATGACAAGAAACCGTCTACATAAGAGGATTTTTGGCAAAGGATGACAATATAATGAATGAAGTACGATAGTAGGCATTTACTCCTATGAACAGGCAATTCAAATTTAAGCCATCAATTTATAAGTACTTGTAAAGCACAACATGAAAATCAGAGGAAACAATAAGTTAAGCAAAAATGTTCATAAATTAACCATAACCAAATCATTTCATGCAAAGCAAATAAATCCATCAAGAAAATATATGTTTCAAATATAGCAAAACAAACATGGTCTAAGTAAACAATAAGTTAAAAAAAAGCTAGTAGTAATTGTCATCTGAACACGGCATAGGCCTTGTACAACTGCTCTGGTAATGTCCCAAACCCTTGCACCTCCTACAACGACGTTTAGACCAGTTCTTCTCCCAATGTGCTCGAAACCTATTTGTCTTAGGTCTTCCAACAGTCCTTCTTACTTGTGGTGGATGGCACGTAATTGCAGTAACAGATGGAGGAATCTCCCAACGCCCAACCGGAGGAACCAAATGCAGAATTTCCTTATACACTTCTTTCATCTTATCATTCTTCAATAAGGGATGAACCAATTGTGCAAGATCCACACCCCTATCTGTTGCTGCAGCTATGGCATGAGTGCAAGAAATCTGATCAATTTGGAATACCTTACAATCACATGTCCGGGCGTGGAGATTCACTTCAAACCTAGATGTACCATCATTTACTTCAGCTTCAAATTGACTCAGTCTTTTTACTATCATAGTCACAGACTTCAAGTACCTACATATCATTCATTAAAAACGTAAAAGAGATCAGGTTTTCATCCATACAGAATATTAATGTCCACAAGTCCATCAATAGTAACAAAAAAATCAACAAATATGTTTCTAACAAACCTAAACAAATTAGTTCGTAAACAAATCAAACTTAAAGCCAAATACCCTCAAATGAAAAACAATTCCATTTGGATACTGTCTGATTAGAACATGTACGGTGATAGTAAAAATTATAATGGTGTCAAGAAACATTGATTGTACTTGGAATCGAGTGTCTTTTTCACCTCTTCGGTTACCTCTTCGTCCCATATAGCAGCCTTTTCCCTCCGTTCACAAAACCACTTGCATATGATATCTAATATCTTATCAAATATGGCAATAATTGGCCATATTTGAAGCTGGAAGGCTTACCTTTATGGGCGACACATAGTGCAGATGTAGATTGTACTTTTCACAATAATTGGATAGTTTCTCCACTATTTTATCCTTAAGGGATTCGAATTTTATAGTATCGGATACAACGAGTGCTATTGCCTTCTTATCCCCCCCTTCATAACACCAGTTATCTCTCAAGACATTCCATTCACCATTTGTAACTAACGTAAGTAACATGTTGTTTCGACATGAAAATACACAAATCGTAATACTTAGAAGCAATAAATGATTATCGAAACAATTCAGTCGTAATACTTATAAGCAATAAATAACAATTCAATTGTATACTACTTACCCATGATAGAACTCAATGTACCTCTACGTTTGTTCGTATATCAAAACTGAATGAACAGATAAGACTGGATGAAAAGACATGATTAAGCAGAGGTTCAGTACTTTATGTAGAATAATTGGTTATTATTGTTTGCATTAAGATTCGTATCTTTTAGGATAAAGGATAGAAAAGATTTCGTAACAAATCTAATTCGTTAGCAATTTCCTTTTTCTTTTGAAGTCCGTGATAGGAGCATATTTTGGTATGACAGTAGAATACACAAGCATGACAGTATAACATCTAGCCCGACTAGATTTTTACGGAAATCTCAACCCATTAGGATCTTTACCATATCTTTGACTTTTTTTCCTTTTTTTTCCTCATTAGTTTCCGTATATCATAACTAATAAATCACTTTAAAATATCTTTTCATATGCCTTTTATTTATTTATTTTTACAATTTTCTTTTTATGATTTTAATTTTTTGAATTTAATAATTCATTTCTAAAAAACATTACAAATATAAATTCAAATAATTAAACAATAAAATAATAAAAAATAAAATTGCATAAAAGCCAAAAATGCATGATTTGCAATTTCCTATAATGTGGGGTACTTTTGCAAACTGTTTTTGTGCAAGGGGTACCCTTGCAAATCCGCCAAAGATAAAGCCAATCAAAACTTCAACACACACATTCAATCATGCATAACTATGTCGGGTTTCAACCCCGATGCTAGAAAAGTAAACTACTCACTCATGATTAAAACAAAACAAACAACTATATTGAATGAAAATATTGAAATAAAACTTACTTGAAATATAAAAATCTCGTCTTCAATACAAACATGTTTCGAACTCGAAGAACAAGGACAAGCAAAGCTCAACACTCGATCTGTCTCTCTCTCTCTCTATCTCTCTCTCTCTCTCTCTCTCTCTCTCTCTCTCTTGATCCAAACTTCTCTAAACTAACGTATTTGACGACCACTTTTATGTCGCGGTAAAAGCACTGTCAAAGAATTATCCTAACTTTCTAAACTAAGTATTGTGGAAGCAAGGGTCGAACCCACAAGGACTCAAATTACTTGTATTTAAATAATATTACTAAGTGAAAGGGGGGTTTATGATTGATTTATCTAAACTAATATGCAAACTGGAAAGTAAATATGAACGCAAATATGATTGTAATTAACAAATATGAGAAAAGCATGTTCAACTAGTTAAATCCATCATATATATGCTTATTGATCATCGATTCTCTTGATTCTCAATTCACTTGAATAATCTATTGTGGATTATACTCCTACTAAGGATTATGACCCAAACTTCAATTCTAGTTGAAAGAACTAACAGTCTAAATAACCCTAATCATTTAACAACCTAAAACAACGTCTAGATTCAATTAAACGACAGCTTTACGAGTTAAGTTATCAATAGAAACAAACACTTAGAGCAAACAGACATCTAAGTTATTTGTGAATCTATTCCCTTCTACAACTGAATAGCCCGAACGGGTCTAAACAATCATAGATGCTACTTTATCTAATCAACCCCGAACGCGCATTAATCAGATTAGTTGTAAATTAACCTATAACTTCTATTAGGTGATCAAGCTAACAAAACGCTAGAATAATTCTGAGTCAATTAAGCGTTGGGAATAAAACCTATTCAAATTGTTGAGAATCAATCAAACCTCACAATAGTATGCAATCTATGATTTCAATAACTAGTCAAACACAATGGATTTAGCAATGCATAATTATATTAAAAACAAACTTACAAGAGGTTCAAAGATTGATCCTTTGAGAAAACTCTCTCCAAAGAAACCCTAGCCTCCAAAAGTATGTTCCAAGTTATGAAAGAGAAACTAAAAACAAGGTTTAAATACCCCTAAGATATCCAAAGATAAAATATCCCGAAATTACATTAAACTAGTCGGTCAAGATCTATCTTAAGCCCATCTCGAAGCCAAAAACTCACGGCCCAACTCTCTCGTACAAAGACAGATGGCACGGTCTCCTTGTTGGGTGGCGCGGCCGCGGCACACTATATCCTAGCCCGCGCCCTTCTCGGTTCAGCAATGATAGCGACACTTCAGAGGCTGTTTTCACCCCCTTCTAGTTGGAATTTGGACTCGGAGTAAAAAAAATATGAATTTTAGCTCTTCGAGTTAGCTTTCTAGTGATACCAAATTCAGCTTCATCCGACCACTGTAGCTCCCACACTGAGCATTACAAGATAGAGATGTCAAAACAAGACCTCCAATATAACCCTGGGTTTAAGCGTTCTTTTCCATCAAGCTCTTGGGTCTTGGTTCTTCCAATCTTCACTTGTATCACTCTAAGCTTCCTCATACTCCACCATAGTCCTCTAATATCCATCCCGACCATACTTGTTTATCTAAAGATTTGCAAAACCGAACAAAACAAGCGCAAAACCCGAATTTCCTAGAAAACCTAAGAACCACCCTAAAATAAGCTAAAACCATGCAAAATAAACATAAATATGCATCCTAAACTATACCTAAATGAAAGCTATCAAATTCCCCCATGCTTAACCCTTGCTTGTCCTCAAGCAAGACATAACTCCTAACACACCACATAAATGCAATCATGCATCCATTTCATAATCAAACAAGCATTTCACATAAAAATCAAAAACCCGACCAAGACTTCATAGCATGCATTACATCAAGCAAAGAGCAAAGACCATTCATTCATTCTAGACCTCACCCAGGTAAATGTGTTTGCACTCAAACTCTCAAGTGTTTAAAGGTATGTGTTTCACTAAAAAATCAGCCATGAAAACTAGTCTACCATAAGCTTGCACCAGAGTTCTAAATCTCCACCGCTGGGGATCAAACACATAACAAAAATTAAGAGGTCTTTTTAAGGGTTGTAATGGGGCCAAGGTAAAGAGAAATTTGGAAGGGATCATATTTGGCGTGTGGTGCTAAATCCGGGATAAAGAACTAATCCTAAATCCAAACTTACACACTTCACTTCTCATAACACTCCCCAACTTCCTTTACCAACTCCATAAACACTCATTTATGCACTTTGTTTCTTTTTTTTTCTTTCTTGCCTCTTCTTCAACTGTTTCTCTTACACTTATGAAGATTGCTAACAATTGTACTCAACTTTTTTCTTTGCTTTGCAACATACTTTCATCTTCATTATTTCACTTTGCAACCAAGAGTTGTATTTCCTCTTTTCCACCTCCCCAATACTTATACAAAACTCCCACAAAACAAAAATACAACCTAAAGTCCTAAATCCCGGATGGATCAAGCTTGATAGGCTAGGGAAATTTTGTGGAGTTATCAAAATAGGCTTAAAGCTCAAAAGAAATGGGGTATCAAGAACATGGATCTTGTAAGGTAGAAAGGAAAATAATAGGCTAATACGAAACAATGCCTCAATCATTTTAATGGCATGCATTCATTCATATAAAGCAGCTTTGAAAAAGAGTCATAACGCAAGTTCTAGAGTTAGATAATCATGGTGATACACTCAAGAAATATAGAGAACAAATATATCATGAAAGGCCAAAATCTCACAGGGCAAATTGTGTCTAGAACTTCATAATGAATCTAAAACTCAAGCTAAATACATGCTCAGTCCTATAGTCAAAGTAATTAATCAATGATCATGCTCATATCATATAAACTTCAACAAATCATGCAAATCATGGGTTAGGACTTATACTTAGCATAGAAACACAAGAGGTATTAAACAATGGGGAAATAACCTAAATGCAATATATTTATTTTTCAAATTTTTATGATTTTTTTTTCATTTTTCATGATTTTAATCAATACATGCAAAAATTTTAAATATGACCTAGACTAATGCAACTATATGCAATGCAAAAGTAATTCCCTTCCCCCATGCTTAAAACATACTTTGCCCCCAAAGTAAAAGAAAATTTAAGAGAAAAAGAAACTAACCTCATCATAAGAGCTTAACACACTCAAGAATATACTCCTCAGGCAGTGGTGGTGGTGGTTCTTCGGGTTATCAATCTTTGGACCTAAGATATCTAAACACACACAAAACTACCTAAAAAGCAAAAGATTAACTGAAAAAGAAATCTATCTAAGCATTGGGTTGCCTCCCAAGAAGCGCTTGTTTAACATCATGAGCTTGACGGTTAGCATGAATTGACAAGATTAGACATTGTCAATGTCCTTAACAACCTGTCAAAAACATGTGAACACATGTCACAAGAAGATAAGTAGCATAAGGACAAATTCAAATTGAATAACCCATTTAAAAACCGCTTCAACTTATCAAACTTGTGAGACCAATTTTCATGAAATGACATATGCGCAAAAAATTCAACACAAGTGGGGATGTCAGAAAATACTTACAGTATGGGTCAAAGTACTTGTCACCATCACCACTTTCCTCAAAGATGAATTGTGAGTATTCTCTAGTACCAACCTTAAACTCACTTGGTTCTATAGGCTTCTCCATGTCAGTAGACATTGAACTTGACTCCTTAGTGCTCTCTTCAAGTTGAATTATAGGAATAAAATCATATTGGACATTAAAGTCAGCCTCATAACCCAACTCAACTCTAGCAGATTCCTCCTCAACTTGCATTTGGGTATCTAACTCAAGGACATTTGGATCCAATGCAACCTCTCCCATCATTGGATAGGAATTGGTGGAGATAATTCGACTAGCATACATTGATGTCTCATGTACCAAAAGAAATCCCAACACTCTTCTGGTCCCATACACCAAAGACTATAATTGCTCATGTACTCTGCGAGCTCTCGAGTCGTAGAATTCAAACCGTCTAGGATGCATTCACATAATTCTCTCTCACATGAATAATAACCCAGAAAAGTACCATATTCATGAATCTTTTGTTGTAGTCTAGCAAAATATTCATGAAAATATTCATCCCGTAGTTGTCTACATGTAAACATAGCCATGGATCAGTAGCACGGGTGTTATGAACCGTAAGATAGGTTCACAACACCAAAAATAGTTATACTAAGTAAACACAAATAATTAGCCGAGTCCCCGGCAACGACGCCAAATTTGACGAACACTTTTATGTCGCGGTAAAAGCACTGTCAGAGAATTATCCTAACTTCATAACCTAAGTATAGTGGAAGCAAGGGTCGAACCCACATGGACTCAGATTACTTGTATTTAAATAATATTACTAAGTGAAAGGGGGTTTATGATTGATTTATCTAAACTAATATGCAAATTGGAAAGTAAATATGAATGCAAATATGATTGTAATTAACAAATATGAGAAAAGCGTGTTCAACTAGTTAAATCCATCATATATATGCTTATTGATCATCGATTCTCTTGATTCTCAATTCACTTGAGTAATCTATTATGGATTATACTCCTACTAAGGATTATGACCCAAACTTCAATTCTAGTTGAAAGAACTAACAGTCTAAACAACCTTAATCATTTAACAACCTAAAACAATGTCTAGTTCAATTAAACAACAGCTTTACGAGTTAAGTTATCAATAGAAACAAACACTTAGAGCAAACAGACATCTAATTTATTTGTGGATCTATTCCCTTCTACAACTAAATAGCTCGAACGAGTCTAAACAATTATAGATGCTACTTTATCTAATCAACCCCGAACGGGCATTAATCAGATTAGTTGTAAATTAACCTAGAAATTCTATTAGGTGATCAAGCTAACAAAACCCTAGAATAATTCTGATTCAATTAAGCACAAGGAATAAAACCTATTCAAGTTGTTGAGAATCAATCAAACCTAGAAATTCTATTAGTGTGCAATCTATGATTTCAATAACTAGTCAAACATAATGGATTTAGCAATGCATAATTAAATTAAAAATAAACTTACAAGAGGTTCAAAGATTGCTCCTTTGAGAAAATTCTCTCCAAAAAAACCATAGCCTCCATAAGTATGTTCCAAGTTATGAAAGAGAAACTAAAAACAAGGTTTAAATACCCCTAAGATATCCAACGATAAAATATCCCGAAATTACATTAAACTAGTCCGTCAAGATCTATCTTAAGCCCATATCGAAGCCCAAAACTCGCGGCCCAACTCTCTCACAAGAAGACAGATAGCGCGGTCTCCTTCATGGGTGGCGCGGCCGCGGCACAGTATATCCTAGCGCGCGCCCTTCTCGGTTTAGCATTTTAGGCAACACTTCAGAGGCTATTTTGACCCCATCAAGTTGGAATTTGGACTCGGAGTAAAAATATGAATTTTATCTCTTCGAGTTAGCTTTCCACTGATACCAAATTCAGCTTCATCCGACCACTGTAGCTCCCAAACCATGTATTACAAGATAGAGATATCAAAACAAGACCTCTAATATAGCCCTGGGTTTAAGCGTTCTTTTCCATCAAGCTTTTGGGTCTTGGTTCTTCCAATCTTCACTTGTATCACTCTAAGCTTCCTCATACTCCACCATAGTCCTCTAATATCCAGCCCGACCATACTTGTTTACCTAAAGATCTGCAAAACCGAACAAAACAAGCGCAAAACCCGAATTTCCTAGAAAACCTAAAAACCTAAGAACTACCCTAAACTAAGCTAAAACCATGCAAAATAAACATAAATATGCATCCTAAACTATACCTAAATCCAAGCTATCAGTGTTCTTCTCAAACGACTAGCTATCCCTCTAAAACTTGAACTAAAACAGGGTATTTATACTAAAAGAAACTATCTAACAAGGATCCTAAATGATAAAAACTTTCTTAACTATAAAGATTACAAGATAAAAGATAGATTTTTTAAAGTTGGCGCAGCCTACCAACACAGGTTACCTCGGTAACGACCTGCACATGGTCGGTAGACTCTTGTTTAATTCCTCGAGTAAAACTCTATTGCGGAGCTCGATACCGACCATCACAGGTCGGTAACGAGCTCTTTGGTTTGGCTTTTTTTACACTCTTCATAGCTTCTCCGAGGTGTATTCTTTCTTCTCTTTCCTCTATGCATTTTACCATCTAACACTTGACTCCAGCTCTTCTCAAAATGCTCTTTTCCGCTTCAAAAACCTAAGAAAAACACTAAAACGGAGTAGATTCCATACTTTTCACAAAATATGCAAACTCATCCAAAAACAAAAGAAACTAACACTAAACTTCACTAAAACTAAACCAAACAACCTAAGAAAAACACCTACAACTATACTATAAACATGAACATCACGACTCTAGGGAGGTCGTTACCGACTCGACAATGTCCCAAAAAACGCTAAAAGAACAAAACTTGGCACTATTGAAATCTCCCCGGCAACGGCGCCAATTTGTTGAAAGGGTTTCTTGACAACAAATAAATTTATAATCAAGACCCCGCTGAGTACAGGGGAGTGAGGTACGGGAGAAAGTAAATCAATCAACTTTGGTCCTATCAATAAACTTACTATCTATCTCTTGTACTTCAAATAGGATTGATCCACTTTCGTTTCAAAACCCTAAGTTGACTAATCTGATTCAAAGTTTCCGCTTTCGCCTCAAAAATGAATGAGAAATTTCCTTTAGACTTTCGTTTCAAGGATTAAGAGCATGAGAAAGAATTATGCAATAAAGACAATCAAATCTTGATCACAAACAAGCATGCACAACCATTGTTGGGTTTAACCCCAACCTTAGAGAGAGAAGACTACTCACAAGTCATGATTAAAACAAAGCAATTAAATTAATGAAATAAACTTACAATTGAATCTGAATACACACTTAGTTCTTCCCCACAAACTCGTCTTTCCCTCCTCTCTCTCCTCTCTAACTTCTACTATATCTAAGTTGCAGGATAAGAAAACTAAGACTAGACAAGTGTTTATATAGAGAGAACTAAACCTATCTATAAGGAAATAATATCTTTAAAAGATATATCCCTTAAACTATCTAATAATAAGGATAGAAATACATTAAATGCGCTGACTCGGACTGTTCGCTAACTTCATGGGACCCTCGGTACCAACCCCGTCAAGGACGGTAGAACTCTTTGCTAGATTCTTCAAACTTCTTTTGCTGAATACCTCGTTACCGAGCTTGTATACCTCGGTATCGACCCCTGAAGCCTCATTATCGAACCTTACCGCCTCGTTTCGACCCCCTTTCAACATTGAAAACAGGCATTTAACTGAGAGTAAAACTTCAGTAGAGGGTTTGTTACACCTCGGTTTGACTCGATTCTTTTTCCGTAGACTCGGTAACAAGCTTCTCTACTTCTTTCACGGCTTGAACTTGATTCTTCACCTCTTTGTGGACTTCATTCCTTGAGATTTTCCTCGACTTTTCTCCTCTCCTCAAAAGTGCTCCTAACAGCTCCAAAAACCTACAAAAACACCACCAAGGTTCATTTAGACTCCATATCTTAAGAAAATACGAAAACCTACATAAACGACTCAAAAACAAAACACAAAACTAAAGAAAAAGACTCAAACACAAAAAACACATCCTAAAAACACAACTAAAAATGCAAATATCAATGGACGCATTGAATAATACCCCACAGCTCCCCCATCGGTACGATACAAGTGCCGAAGTTAATGAACATTGCCTCTTATCCAACTTGCTCTCTCATCTCGAGGGATGCTACCAACATTAGCCGTAACTCTGTCTTTTAGAGCTCCATCATTTTTCTCTTTTATCCAACCCTCATTCGGTGACTCCAAACTCACTTGCTTGATGATACTTTGAGTAAGAACTAAATTACCCTTAGTATTCGTGGTTGCTTTAATATATTCAACAACCCTCTCTTTAATGAATGTTGTCTTGTCTCCTACCATGGGATAATTTTAGAAACCTTTTGCATTCGGTCATTTCCATACCCACCAATGGTCAGTGGGAAAGAAAGTATTCCATTCAATCAAGTGAGTAATGATCTACTTCAATAAAAGGTTGTCGCACATACATGATTAGAAACCTGAAAAAAATAAAATTCCACACAAAACTCCTCGAGGTTGCCCCGTATTCAATCTAGGGAAGAGTACCAGGTTTCGGTGGATAAAAGAGTCCGACATACGAAGTACACGGGTTGTTGCTGACCATCTTGTTCCTTGACTAGAACCCCATTGATGGCACTCTCCGTCATAACAATGTATAACTGTAATACTTCCCCATCTATTAGTATGACAAGGAGCAAGGGATTGGAGAAGTAACTCTTCAGTTCTTGGAAGGCTTCCTTGTGCTTTGGAGTCCACTAGAAACACTTGTTATTCCTGAGTACCTCATAGAACATATGGAAACGTTCGGTAGACTTAGAAATGAACATGTTTAGTGTAACAACCTTCCTTGTGAGTTTTTGGATGTCCTTCACACTCCTTGGTGATTTCAGGGACATAATCACATGGACTTGATTCAGGGTCGCTTCTATTCCTCTTTGGGTGACCAAATACCTAAGGAATTTGCCAGATGTAACATCGAGTTTGCACTTTTGAGGGTTCAACTTCATGTTGTATTGTTTCAAGATCTCGAACGCTTCCTCCAGGTGAAGACCATGGTCGAAGGCTCTCTTTGATTTAGCCAACATATCGTCTATGTATACCTCCATAGTTTTTCCAATCTGACTTGGGAACATCTTGTTCACCAACCACTAATATGTAGCTTTGGCATTTGGCAAGCCGAAAGGCATTACTTTGTAGTAGTACAACCCCAAGAAGGTGATGAAAGCGGCCTTCTCCTAGTCGCCTTCGTCCTTGCGGATATGATTTTATTCGCTGAAGGCATCTATGAATGTTAGGAGCTCAAGCCCAGCCGTGTTGTCAACTAACGCGTCGATGTGTGGGAAAGGGAATGAATCCTTGGGACGTGCCTTGTTTAAATCCGTGAAGTCTACACACATCCTCCATTTATCGTTCTTGTTGGGTACGACCATCAGGTTCTCCAGCCAATCGGGATATTTGACGTCCCCGATCTTCCCCGTTTCCATCAATATGCCTACCTCTTCGTCTACTATCTTGTTCCTTTCTGCATCGAACTTCCTTCTTTTCTGTTTCACTGGCCGATGGTTAGGGTCCACATTCAATTCATGTGTAATGACCTCCGAGTCGACTCCCACCATGTCTTCGTGCGAACATGCAAAGAAATCTATGTTCTTGCTTAGGAACGTTAGTAGTTCCTCTTTCATTCCAACTTCAAGGTTTGTCCCAATCCTTACGGACCGGTTAGGGTCGGATTGGTGTATGGCCACTTCCTCCACCTAACTATCGTCTTCCCTTGGTCATGGGATGGATTTTGTGGCAGCTAGTAATTTCTATGCTGATTTCCGGTTGGCGACCGATTTTAACGCAAATTTGTAACATTCTCTTAATGACTTTTGACTTGTCATTTATTCTTCAAGATCGATGCTCTTGGTTATTCACATTGAGATGTTGTGATTTTCCAGATGCTTCCTGATTTTCTAAATTTTCCCATGTTTAATTTGCAGATGAAGACGAACTAAAGAAGCAGAAGGGAAACAATTCAGGTTTACATGCCTCCATTCTTCAATATTTCTTGAGTAGATATTGCCATGGCGTGGATTGTCGAGCGCTTCCACGATGACCTAGCGCGCAACCGTCACCACTGAGGACCTGCATCATCTCTTCCATGCTTCTGTTAGGCGTTTCTACTCTCCGGCGATGTCTAGCCCTTCTACCGGCGGCAATGCTGGTGGTGAAGATCCCGTTTGCCGGATTGTAAGTCGTTGTAATCTAGGCTCATTTCAAATTTGTATTCCGTTGAAATTACAAGAGTGGGATGTGTGTTAGTTAAATATTGATCTATTTAGGTTCGATTGTGGGAACAATGTTGGCTTTACATTATAAGAACAATCAATTAATTATTGTGATTGATTCTCTGATTTTTTGTTATCGATTTAATACAATGCTTTGATGTATGTTCTTGAGATGCAATGGATGTTCTTGCACATGAAATCCAGATCCTTTTTGGTTATGTAGTTAAGTTCCCGATTGTTTAATTCGATCATGACAAGGTTGTTGTTCCTATAGAGATGAACTACTGTTGTTGGTATATAAGTGAATTGAATTGAATGGTTAATTGGATGGTTATTGATTGATATTAGGCTAATACTTCTTGCCAACTTAATATACTATGTTGATTAAATGGTTGTTGACAAGGCTGTTTAATTCGATCATGACAAGGCTTTTGTTCCTATAGAGATGAACTACTGTTGTTGGTATATAAGTGAATTGAATTGAATGGTTAATTGGATGGTTATTGATTGATATCAGGCTAATACTTCTTGCCAACTTAATATAATATGTTGATTAAATGGTTACTGAGTTTTGTTCCAGCCGAAAGAATTGGTAATTCGGACTCGAGTTTTGTTTGCCTATTAAATTAAGAAGTGTTGAATGATTATGTGATTTTTTCTTTGACTCTTCCTAATAATATGGCCACAAATATTGCCACAGACTGAAAACCAAATCTAGATGCGTAAGTTAATCGCGACAATATGGCCATAAATATACCCGCAAACGATTTTTTCATGACAATATGGCTACAAACTTAGAACCGAATCTAGCTACGTGGTTGATTCGCGAGAATATGCCCACAAATGTAGAACCGAATTTAGTTTCGTAATATATTCTTGTCCATATGGCTGTAACTATAGCCACAGTCCATATTTTCATGGTTACATGACCACAAACTTAGAATCGAACTTAGTTGCATGATTATTTCGCGATAATTTTCCCACAAATTTTGAACCGAATATAGCTTCGGAATATATTCGCGTCAATATGGCCGCAACTATAGCTGCAACCAATGTTTTCATGGCTATATGGCCACAAATTTAGAATTGAACTTAGCTATGTGTATATTTCGCGACAATATTCCCACAAATATAGCCCCAACCATGGATTTCATGGGTAAACAACCAAAACGTTTGAGGTTTTTGGGGGATTTTGTGGCAGTTACCCACAACCTTAACCACACCGGGATTTCCTGGCTATGTTTCTTGACTATATGCGCGTTTTCCAGTAGTGCGAACCAAAGTGATCTCGGCAAGGAAAGATGTGCAAGCAGAATTCACACTAGTGGATGTACTTTCATCTTACAAGCTTATACTCGGTCGTCCTTGGATTCATATAATGGAAGCGATTCCCTCGACGCTTTTGATGCACAAATTGCGCGTCTCAAAAAAATGTATTTTTTGAAAAATACGTGAATAATACGGGAAAAATTTGCACGTGTCGTTTTTCTTGAAAATACGCGAATAATATGTGAAAAATTTTCTCGTGTCATTTTTTTCTTTTTTAATGAATGTCTAATCAAAAACGTCGATTTTTTGAGGAGACGGCTAATATTTATTTTTATTTCTCACCTAGGCGTTTATTCTCACGTGGCTTTTTATTATAATAATTTTCTATATATATGTTGGATCGTAACCGGTTAGCGAGAGCTTGGGAACTGGCTGTTAAGCTGTTCCCAAGGCAGAGGAAGAAGCAATATCGCAAGTATTAAAAGACAAAAAGAACACAGTTCCTTTATAGAGGAACCCCACGACAACCAACTAGTTGTTTAGGTAAACCTCTACCTCCACTTGGAGGATTTTGAATGACTTACTTATTTTATTGCTTGTTCCTTAGTTACATACAGCCAGATTCAATTTTCTCTGTTCCTACGAGTTCTTCCTAACTCTAGCAACACTAATGAATCTTCTCAACTGAGTTCCTAAGCGAACAACACAACTAAAACAAGAAAGCCAAACCTTACACCTTGACACTTCAGTTCCCTTGCTCTTGGGAACTTTAGCTTCACCGTCGTCGAGATCGGACACTCGCCATCGGGGACTTCTCTTCTTCTTTCTTTCTTTCTCTGGGAGAATATGTGAGTTTTGGGAGAAGTGCTTAAACCTAGCACTATTCATTTGGCTTTGTACTCGGTTGTACTTGGGCTTCAATCGTATCTTTCGTGTTGTCCGAAATGCCCTTTGCTTGCAGCCCAAGTGTACAATCTTCACATGTGACATCGATTTGAACTAGGTCAACTTCTTGAATCAATCGGACCATTGGATCGCTTGTGACAGTCTGCTCATCAGACTGTTCCTTCATTATGTCCAAGACAAGATCCCGCGATTTGCGGTGAGCGGTCTTTGGATTCACATGTGAGTTCCCATGTGATGGGAACTGTTTTCTTTAGAGTTCCTTTGAGAGGAACTCTTCATCGTGTATGCTTGCGTTTCTTATCCACTCATGGGAGTTCCCGTAGCATGGGAACTTGTCTTTGTTGTACTTGTGTTCCTTAGAAATACTTGGACAAAGCATATTAGTTCCCTATGATGTTTGTCATTATCAAAACTGGAGAATGTTATCGTTGTTCCGATGTTTAGAACCAGAGGTCCCAACACCGTCCCAACAATTTCCCCCTTTTTGATGATGACAAACCCATCATAAGAATAAGCATGTATTTCAAAGCATAATATGCAGATGAGTTCCTACGCAAGTTCTTAAGGAGCCACTTCATGTGAATCACTGAGTTCGTACTTAGTTTTTTATGCAATTGTTCCCCCTTAGCTATAGCGTATTCTGTGATATCTTTTCAACTTAACTCATCTCGCATTTTTTGTCTTTCCCCCTTTTGACATCATCGGAAAGAAGTAAACACATAAATATGGAAAGAAAGGAACACACAATCATACTAAAAACCATTCATTACTTAAGCAAATTATGTACATAGGAACATAAGAAACAACATTTGTGGGTACATTGAGGCGAAGAAAAAAGGAAAGAGAAGATCATGGGCTTGGTGGGAACAGGGCATCATAGAGTCGTGTCAAGACTTGTACAAGCTTTTCTTGGCCTTTAGCTATTTTTTCTTGGTCCCTTGCCATCTTGTCGAGAGTGTTGGCAATGTGCAACAACACTTGAGTGTTCCCATCCTGGGCGCCGTCACCAGATGCCAGGCGTTCTTGTTCCTCCACTGGCTCATAGTGACGCATTTTCTGGACCACAAATGTGTCTAGTTCCTTGCCGTTGGTGACCTCTTCTTTGGAGGTGTCGTAGAGGCCCTCTCTAAGCATGAGTTTCTTGATTAGGCCTGCGTAAGGAAGGGAGTGGGATTTAGAAGCCATGCACTTCTCCATGTTCCCTAGAATTATGTGACGGAGATTGATGGGCTTTTTGAGGAGAAAGTGGTAGAGGATAATGGCATTAGGGATGTTGATGACAAGGCGCTTCTCCTGGCGAGGGATCACCATGTTGATGATGAATTTATGGCCCAACTTAGCAATGAGGGACAGGTGATGGGTAGAGGTGCCAGTGGTGGGAACACGGCCCTCATAGATCGTGTTATAAATCACCTCGATGTTGTAGTCGCCCTAGTTCTTGGCGGGCAATTCCTGGAGGCCTTGGACAGGGACATGTAGTTGAAGGCGAATTGTGGAGGTTGTGAAGATGAAGTCATCGCCATCGAGGGAGAGAGTCCCCTTGGTGCCATTGTCTTGGACCACAAAATTGTTGTAGAAGCGGCGCACTTGAGAGGGATCCACACTCACGGCCTCACTACAGATGTGTTCCCATCCTTGGGCTTTGATCAGTTCCCATAGTTGCCCTAGCCCTTGTTCGGTGAGCTGCTCTTCTGAGAGGATGAGAGTGGGAAGGAGCTTGCGATTCAGTCCGGATCGTCTGCTGCCGTATATACTACTAATCCTGTGCCACAAGTCATATTACGACACGTGTTCTTTTAATATTGTGATTTTATTATTAAGTTAATTGCTATTTTTACCTTCTCTTTCTTCTAAACCTCACTCCTCTTCTCCACCTTCCTCTGATCGTTTCTCTCTGTCATTTTCCATCATCTCGATCTCATTCTTTTTTTATCTCACAATTTTATAGAGCCACTGCCTGATGTGTAAATCACCTTTGAAAAGCCACTAAACCCCTTATCTCACCTCCGCTATTGACGCCCATAACCCATTGACTCGTTTGTACTTCTTCGATCTCTTTATTATGTAGTGGGTTCAAATTAGAAATTTGATTAGGGTGATAAATCTTTATCCATATAAACAGTCTGGGCTCCTTGACTAGTTCTTTGAAGATTTGTTTCTTTTTCAAAATTTCAACCTTTTCAGTTTATTTTCAATACTTAAGTACGATTGATAAGTATATTTGCGTTGTGTTTGTCGTGTGGCTGCAATTTTGATCCTCCCTTTCAATTTGGTTTAAATTTTAAACAAATTAAGTTCGTTAAAGTTTTCAGATCATGTCCAAGGTGGTGACTTAGTAAGAGGAACAATTTGAGATAGAGGAGATGAGATCTCGACATGAGAGAGAATTTGGAGAAATAAGAAGACGAAAATAAGTAATTATTTTCAGTTTTTTTTTAATTACAAAATGATTAAATAAACAAACACGTGGAATGAATTTATTGGAGTAACAGGATTTGTAGCATATACGGCAGCAGACGATCCGGACTGCTTGCGATTCTCAGATACGTAGACTTTCTTGGGCACAGTTCCTTTCCCTTTCTTGCCCTTGTTCTTGTTCCCCCTGGAGACCGTAGTGTGTCCTTTTTGCTGAGGGGGGGCAGCCGCTTCGAGCATCAGAGGAAGGTTCCTTTTCTCTAGGGCCTGGGCCGACACCACCAGTTGGTGTCCTGGAGTGGGGATGTCGGCAGGCGCGTTGGCAATGATGGCCTCCTCGTGTTCCTCAGCATCATCGCTAGAGGTCCCTTCATCTTCCGAGGAGGTTAGCCCTGGTTCTTCCTTGTCATCATCGTGATGACGACTGCCTTGCCCAGCATCGTCAGCTGGTGCTGGGTTCCCTACTTCTGGGAGCTTGTTCCCTTGGCCTTCGGAAGGCCCTTTGAGAACGCCTCGAAATTCTTCCTCGAGGGCTTTTAGTTGGGCCTCTTATTCCGCAGTTCCCATGACTATGGGAGACTGCCCCCCTTGGCCTTTTTGCCGAGTACGACGGCGATGGGAAGATCGTCGTCATCGGAGTCGAGGTTTAGGACTTTTTGGGCCGAAGGAGAGGGAGAAGGAAGTTTGAGTGTGGAGGGAGAAGAAGGAGGAGGAGGAGAATTTTGTGGAGTTGGATTTTTGGGGGTTGAGGGAGGAGGATTGTTTGATGCCTTAGGAGTAGAGGTCCCAGAGGCGAGTTTGGGATTGTGAGAGGGAGACTGGGCAATGGGGGAGGTGGTTGGTGGAGGTGTGTTTTGTTTGGAAGAGGGAAGGGTAGGAGTTCCCTCGGGTATAGGAGGAAGAGAAGTGGATGGTGTGGAGGTGGGAGCGTTTAGGGTAGAGTTCCCAGAGTCAGAGGGAGGAGGTGGTGGAGGTTGACGCTGGGATTGAGAGTTCCTAGAATCGGAAGGAGGGGGGAGAGGGAGGGGAGTTTTTGCGACATATGAGTCAGGTTTGGAGCAGTTGAGATACTCATCGAATTTGAAGAAGGGTTTCTTCTTTTCGGAGTAAAGAGAGGAGGAAGAGATCTCGGAGTGTTTGCGTTTGAATGAGGAGGATTGTTTGGATTTGGAAGGGTCTTTGGAGGAATGTCTGGATTTGTGAGAGTGTTTGGATTTTTTGGGTTTGGATTTTTCGTGTTTAGATGGGGGTTCGGATCCGAAACTGTCGACGATGACAGTTCCGGAGGAAGAGAGAGGTGGAAGAGATTGAGAGGAAGTGGCGGTGGAGGAGGACATCGCAAGAGTTTGCGCTGCCGGAGAAGGAAGAGAAGGAGGAGGCATGAGAGGGCTTACGTAATTGTAGAGCCCTGCGATGAGGACATCGCGAAGAACAGGGTCTTGTTCTTTTTCGATGTCTTCGAGCATGGAGACGAAAAGGGTACGGGGATTTTTGGTGACCCATTATTTAATATCATCGAATGTGTGAGTGGAAGCCATGGAAAGATTTTTGGGGAAGAGAAGGATTTTGGAGGTTTTCTCGAAGTAGAGGGTGAGAGGGAGGTGGAGAGAATGAGTTGCAGAGGGTGAATGAAGAAGAAGGGCCCAAAAATGGCAAAGGGGGTTTTATGTGGGAGAAGGAGATGAGGGTAGAAAGGGAAGGTAGGAAAACCTCGATAACCGTTCGCCAATGAATGCGGAGGAGCGGTTCGGCTTCCGTAGCACGCCTCTGACACGCGTCATTTTCTTCCTAGGCAAGTCTTTTGATTTTTGAATACTTGGCCCAAAACGCTTCAGAGTCTGACACATTTCCCATTTTCCCAAGAGACGTTTCATTATTCAGTGTGTTCCCTTGTGTGTACACACCAGTTCTCATGATCTTTTGAAAGGTCATATTGAGTGGAGAGGTTCAGGGAACTCACACTCAATTTTCTTTGTGAGGCTAGGAACTCAAAGAGGAGCCAGACAATTGCAACTCGATAAAGAGATAAAGAGTTTGGCTCATAAGAAGCGTTTGTCTGGTCCTTAGCTTAGGGTTGGTGTTATGATCAACCGTCATAGTGGCTTGTAGAGAGGCTTAAGGGGAACTCTGGTTCATCATTTTGGGCCAAAAGAAATAATGTTCCTCTATACATATCCAGCTCTAGACTAGTAATATGGCAAAATGAAAGCACTAAGTCAGGCATTGAGGGAGAGACAAACAGGGACTTGTTTAGTTTAGAGTTATCATCCCTAGAAGCATTCGAAAATGCTGGTAGGGACGTCTGTCTAAAGCTTTAGTGAGAATGTCCGCAATTTTCTCTTCCGTTCTACAGTGTTCCATAGAGATGTTCCCATTCTCAATATTATCACGTAGGAAATGATGTCTAATGTCTATATGCTTGGTCCTAGAGTGATGCACATGATTTTTGGATATGTTAATGGCACTAGTATTATCACAGAGAATAGGAACTGGGCCAAAAGACATACCGTAATCCTGAAGTTGGGACTTGAGCCATAATACTTGGGAACAGCATGATGCGGCAGCCACGTATTCGGCTTCAGCTGTGGAGAGTACCACTGAATTTTGCTTCTTGGATCCCCAGGAGACTAGGCATGATCCTAGGAACTGGGCCATTCCAGATGTGCTCTTTCTATCAACCAAGTGCCCTGCAAAGTCTGCATCTGTGTATGCAATGAGATAAAGGTAACTGTTCCTTGGATACCAGAGGCACAAGTTGTCGTTCCCTAGGAGATACCTGAAAATCATCTTCACCTCTTTCAGGTGTGATTCCTTGGGGTTAGCTTGAAAACGAGCACAAAGACATACAAAGAACATGATATTAGGCCTACTAGCAGTTAAGTAGAGGAGGGACCCGGTCATACCTCGATAATTTCTTTGGTCCACACTTATACCTATTTCATCCGCATTGAGTCTTGAGTTTGGTGAGATGGGAGTGTCAATGGGTCTGGAGTGTTCCATCCCATACTTCACGAGCATTTCTTTGATGTATTTTTGTTGATGAATCTTTGTTCCCTCCTTTGTTTGAGAGATTTGGAGTCCCAAGAAGAACGTGAGTTCCCCTATGAGACTCATCTCAAATTCACTGCTCATGAGGTTCTTAGATTTCTCTACAAGAGTTTCGTTAGTTGCTCCAAAAACAATGTCATCAACAATACTTGCACAATCAAGATATCTTTAGACTCTTTCTTGAGGAACATGGTTTTGTCTATAGAACCTCAAATGTATCCATTAGATAAAAGGAACTGAGCAAACCTGTCATACCATGCTCGGGGAGCTTGTTTGAGACCATAGAGGGCCCTCTCTAGGAAGTAGACGTGGTTGGGTAGCTTCTCATCTTTGAATCCTGGGGGTTCAGCTACGTACACTTCTTCCTTGAGGTGCCCATTGAGAAAGGCCGTCTTCACATCCATCTGGTATAACTTGAATCCTTTGTGGGTTGCATAGGCGATGAGAAGCCGAATGGCCTCGATCCTTGCAACTGGTGCGAAGGTCTCGTCATAGTCGATCCCCTCTTCTTGTCTGTAGCCTTGAGCAACCAAACGAGCCTTGTTCCTTGCTACGGCCCTAGTATCATCGAGCTTGTTCCGGAAGACCCATCGAGTTCCTATGATGTTCTTGTTGTTGGGCCTAGGAACTAGCTTCCATACCTTGTTCCTTTCAAATTGATGGAGTTCCTCTTGCATGGCTTGGATACAGTCGGGATCTTTTAGGGCTTCTTTGATATTCTTTGGTTCCACCAATGAAACAAATTCATTAAAGGCACAGAAGTTGTTGAGAGAGGAACGAGTTTGCACACCTTTGTCGTAGGGAGTGATGATGTTATCTATCGGGTGATCCCTCTTTTGATGGTAGTTCCTAATTTGGATTTGTGAAACATCAACTTGTTCCCTTGTCTCCTCATTTGTGTCTTTAGCATCCTCTTCTTCACGGGAACAGTTATGCTCCACTTCTTCGATGAGGCTTTCGTTAGGATTTTCTTCCGAGTTCCCTCGTTGTTCCCCCTGAACACTGGATTCTAGTAAAGTTTTAGTTTGGGGAACAAGAGAGTTCGATGCATCTTGTGGTTCTTCTGTTGAGGAGGGAACTTCAAAGAAGCTTTGATCTTTGGAATTTTGATCTCCTTCGTTGTTCCCTGATTGTGGGGCATTGTTCCCAATTGGATAGTCTTCATCTCTCTTCCTTGGTTCATCCTCGTCGTCGTCTTCTTCTTGTCTGACTAGCTTGAACAGAGTTCCCTTTCCTTGGTCCTCTGTTCCTATCTTCACAGATTTTTCGTCAAAGATGACGTGAATGCTTTCCTCTATCTTCTTGGTCCTCTTGTTGTAGACCCTGTACGCCTTGCTTTGGGAAGAGTATCCCAGGAATATCCCCTCATCGCTTCTGGGGTCAAATTTGCTGAGGTTGTCCTTCCCATTGTTGTGAACGAAGCATTTGCATCCAAAGGTCCATAGATGAGAGATGTTGGGCTTTCTTCCTTTGATCAACTCGTAGGATGTCTTTTTTATCATGGGCCTTGTCATGGCTCGATTTAGAATGTAAGTAGCTGTTGAGATGGCTTCAGCCCAGAAACTTGGAGGAACTCCACTCTCTAGCATCAGGGTCCTTGCCATGTCTTACAAGGTTCTGTTTTTCCTTTCCACCACGCCATTTTGTTGAGGAGTGCGAGGGGCCAAAAAGTTGTGGGATACACCATTGTTGGCACAGTATCTTAGGAACTCTGAGTTTTTGAACTCAGTCCCATGGTCAGATCTGAGTGCCTTGAGCTTGATTCCCATGCTAACTTCCATCCTCTTGGTTAGAGTCTCAAACTCTTTGAAGGTATGTGATTTTAACCTCAAGAAAATAACCCATGTAAACCTTGAAAAATCATCAATTAAAACATACATGTCCCTCTTTCCTCCGAAGCTTTCGGTGTCCATGGGACCACAAAGATCCATGTGAATTAGCTCCAAGGGCCTTGTTATGCTGACTACCCTCTATGGTTTGAAGGAACTTCTGGTTTGTTCTCCCTGAACACAAGCATCACACATCTTGGCACCTTCGATGTTTATTCGAGGAAGGCCGATGACCAGATCTTGTAGATAGAGCTTTTGGATCTGACTTATGCCTGCATGGCCCAGTCTTTTGTGCCAGAGTTCCGTTTCGTCAAGGGAACTTGTCAAGCACAGTTTCCTTGGTGGCTCAAAGTCTGTATCCACCACATAGATGTTGTTGGACCTTCTTCCCTTCAGGATGATTTTGTTAGTCTTCTTGTTGATCACTAGACACTCCCTTGAGTCAAAGGTGACGATGTTGTTCCCTTGATCACATATCTGGGACACACTTAAGAGATTGAATCCTAGGTCCTTCACCAAGTTAACGTTGCTGATCTTGATTGATTTGTTGAGTAGTACTTCCCCTGTTCCTATGATTTCCCCTTTATTCTTGTTGCCAAAGGACACATGACCTCCTTCGGCCTTTGGGTGGAGTGAGGTGAGGTTGTCTTTGTTTCCAGTCATGTGGTTAGAACATCCACTGTCAATGACCCATGTGATGTTCCCCCTCACTGCCACCTACAAGAAGAGTTAGTTTTCGAGGACCCAGGCAAGATGACTCTTGCCTGGTCCCTTGCAAGGGAAGACAGTCTCAAATAGCACATAATCAGCAATGTTAATGTCACGAGAGTACTTGTTATAGGCAAAATTCCTATGGTTGTTCCTTTTTGTGGGAACTCTAGTGGACGTTTTGGCTTGTTGATTCTGCCCGTTCCAATACTCGCGGTTTTTCTGAGCTTGGGCCTTAGCTTTGGGACAACTTTCCTTGTAGTGCCCAGGAGCACCACAGTTCCAGCAAGTCTTATAGTATTCTCCTAGGTAGTACTTGGGATGGGGTCTCTGTATCCTGTTCGTATCCATAGTTTCCTTGTTGTATACTCTAGACATGTTTCCCTTAGCTATTTGAACATACAGCTTATGTCCAGTGTTCCCAGTGTAATAATCTACTTCTCCATTCACTCCACTCTCTAGGACACGGATTTTCTCTTCTAAGTGTGCATTTTTTTGTTTCTCACACAGAAGCTCTAGGGCCCTACACTCATTTATTTCTTTTTCACTCAAAGGGGACTTTCCTTTTCTAGGGCTCTGATGTGATTCCATCGATCCTTTCATCAAGTGGTATCAGAGCCACGCGAAGTTATTTCCATATAATCCTTGTTCCGACCTTGAATTTCCACTTGTTGCAAGTTCTTTTGGTCGAATCACCCTTGTGGATGCGTTGTTGTGTCTAGGCGTGAGCCTTGTTGTTGATTGTGTCTTGTGTTATGAGGGACGTGTTGTCCTTGTTTGTTGTTGCTTTGGACGAATTTTGTGAGTTTCCATGGCAGAAATTCTGCTAAAAAACGTCCATGAATAAGAACACCAAAGGACCTCATAATTTTGGTAGTTGAAAGGTTGATCCTCTTGCTTGTTTAATGCCTTCAACTAGGAGATGTCTTGAATGAACTTTGCTGAATTTGTGCTAAGGAAAAACGTGGCTTGTGTGTCCAAAAACCAGCCTTAAATCCTTTCGTTACATGCTTGTTGAAAGGTTCGGTGCTAGGATACGGGAACGACACCGAGAATTGCTAGTCTTGCTTGGTTGTTTCTTTTCTTGTTGTTGTGTTTGAGTTTTTTTTTCCATTTTGTTGGTCATCTCCTACTTGCAACTTGTAGGATTTTCATCTCGGGCAAGTCTTGGTGGTTAATTCAAGTGTACTCTATACCTTGATCTTTGTCGTGTTTTAAGATGACAAGTTTAGGTGATGAAAAAGACAACCAAAAGTTTGATGAGGAGTCCTCCAACTCGGTGCCTGCCATGTTGCAATCCTTCCAACAATCCATGCAACAATCTTTGAAAGCTATGGAGACACGCATGGATGCCTTGGAGCGCCGAATCCTAGGGCTGGACGAGAGGACACAAGTGCCTCAAGTGGTGAAGATCAAGGAGACACGAGAAGAGGATCAAGGTTCGAGGACGAACCCTTTTAAAGGGGAGGATGATGATGTGATTCCATCGATCCTTTCATCAGGCTCTCTGACTCATACCCTATTCCGTGGCTGGCAGGGAAAAACTTGGATTGGGAACTAGAGGCTTCAAAGTTCCCTGTTGCTTTACTCAGGTTTTGTAGAAGGGTGTTCTCATCACTCTCTAGAGTCTTAATCTCTTTTTCAAGATCTACGATGTGAGACACATAAGACTGATGTTTTTCAAGAAGGGACACACAGTTGGGACATGGCTCAAGACCAACTAGTTCAGCATTGGTGTGTTCCGATTTTTCAACTTCTTTTGCAATTTAATGTTATCTTTGACAGGTCTTGAAAGAATTTTTAGCAACTCAGGTTTTTCATAATTACTCAAGTAAGCAAGAACGGATTCAGTAGTTACCTCACTGGGTTGTTCCCCAGTGGTGTCTCCTATGGCCATTGCGCACATGTCGGGGGATGCCCAAGATTCAGGATCTTCGTCCTCGTCATCGTCCCAGGTGGCGATGTAGGCCTTCTTCCCTTGCTTACGGTCGTCAGTTCCCAGCGGGCACTCCTTTGCGAAGTGTCCCTTTTTGTAGCACTTGTAACATGTGACGTCCGAGAGGTCCTTCTCAGCAGGTTTTCTTTGGGAACTTTGTCCTTTCTGTGAGTTCCCATTTCCCTTTTTGAACTTTCCTTTGTAGAAGGATCGAAGGGCCCTTGTTACGAGTACTAGTTCCTCATCCTCTTCTTCTTCAGATTCTTCAAGTTGCTCTTGAACTGACTTGAGCATCTTTTCAAGTTTGAGGGCAATTCCTTGGTGTGCCCTCTTTTTCTCCTTGTCATCAATCTTTCTCTTCTCATGTCCCACCAACTTTCCAAAGACCTGGTGGAGCATAAGAGTTCTGTTCTCGGGGTTCTCCTTGAACATTGTTCTTTCATTTGCCCACTCTCCACTCAGCCCATTGAAGAGTTGTTGAACCTTCATTTTGTCAGTGACTTCCTCTTTAGTGATCCCAATGCCAGCCATCTTGGTGCAAAGTCCCTTGAAACGGGATAGGTAACTGTCAACGAACTCTCCCATTTCCATTTGGAAGTTGAAGAACTTCCTCCTTGCATTCATCTGAAGATCTTCTCAGAGGTCTGAGTTCCCAATATGCATTTGTTGAATGGCTTCCCCTACTTCCTTGGTTGTGTCTAGGTTTGCCACCCTGTCGCAATCTTGCACCGTCGTAGCATTCTTGAGGTACTATATGGCCTTGAAGATGGCCTCCATGCACTTGTACTCATTTGGACCCCATTTGGAGAGGTCATTCTCAATCGCTGGATCAATCTTGAAGATCCCTTTCTCTATAACGCACCAAGCCTGGAAGTCCTGGCTACGCATCCAGTTCTTCATGTCGCGTTGCCAGACTTCGAATCTACCAATGATGAGCCTTGGTGGCTTGTTGTTGTTGTGACCGACTTGGGTGAGTCCGTGAGCCATTTTGAAACATGCGATGCTTACACAAATCTAGAGCAGCCTGCTCTAATACCAATTGTTGGATCGTAACCGGTTAGCGAGAGCTTGGGAACTATCTGTTAAGCTGTTCCCAAGGCAGCGGAAGAAACAATATCGCAAGTATTAAAAGACAAAAAGAACACAGTTCCTTTATAGAGGAACCCCACGACAACCAACTAGTTGTGTGGGTAAACCTCTACCTACGCTTGGAGGATTTTCAATGACTTACTTATTTTATTGCTTGTTCCTTAGTTACATACAGCCAGATTCAAACTTCTCTGTTCCTACGAGTTCTTCCTAACTCTAGGAACACTAATGAATCTTCTCAACTGAGTTCCCAAGCGAACAACTCAACTAAAACAAGAAAGCCAAACCTTACACCTTGACACTTCAGTTCCCTTGCTCTTGGGAACTTTAGCTTCACCGTCGTCGAGATCGGACACTCTCCGTCGTGGACTTCTCTTCTTCTTTGTTTCTTTCTCTGGGAGTATATGTGAGTTTTGGGATAAGTGCTTAAACCTAGCACTATTCATTTGGCTTTATACTCGGTTGTACTTGGGCTTCAATCGTATCTTTCGTGTTGTCCGAAATGCCCTTTGCTTGCAGCCTAAGTGTACAATCTTCACATGTGACTTCGATTTGATCTAGGTCAACTTCTTGAATCAATCGGACCGTTGGATCGCTTGTGATAGTCTGTTCATCAGACTGTTCCTTCATTTTGTCCAAGACAGGATCCCGCGATTTGTGCTGAGCGGTCTTTGGCTTCACATGTGAGTTCCCATGTGATGGGAATTGTTTTCTTCAGAGTTCCTTTGAGAGGAACTCTTCATCGTGTATGCTTGCGTTTCTTATCCACTCATGGGAGTTCCCGTAGCATGGGAACTTGTCTTTATTGTACTTGTGTTCCTTAGAAATATTTGGACAAAACATATTAGTTCCCTATGGTGTTTGTCATTATCAAAACTGGAGAATGTTATCGTTGTTCTGATGTTTAGAACCAGAGGTCCAACACCGTCCCAACAATATATAAGATAAGTGACGCTCATAATCTGCTCGGTTGATCTGAACCCGAAACTTTCAGGTTTGGCTTTTTTTTTCCTTATTTGTAATTTGAAGTAACTCGATAAAATGATCCGATTAACTAGTCTAGTTACTTGTGAGTAGACTCTTTATCTTTTATAAATTCCAAATACGTCTCGATAATTTACAAAAATAATGGTCATGGTTTCAATTCTAGATAAGATGAACTTTGAAGTCGGCATATATATAAAAATATAAATTTGGATGTTCATGAATCACTTACATCATCGTTGAATTAATTTTACATGGTTTTAGGTGGGGGAAGTGATCGATCGAGTTGAGGAGGGATTGGAAGACTGTATATATCATAAACGAGATGTTTGAATTATTCGACGATGACTAGAGGAGTTGTGTATGTATACGTGGTATTGATTATTAATTTTCCCTATTGCACTTATTTATTAGTATTCAAAATAATCACAAAATAAAAAACCAAAAAAAATTAGTCACAAAATAACTTAATATTACCTGCGTGGGTCGTTTAAAAAATTAGGCGATGGCATCTTGTTAATTCTATTGTTTTCTCGGGTAATATACGGTGGCGCGCGGGGGCATTGTTAAGACAAATTCGTGCACTATAATCAGTTAGAGGAAGTCGTGGTGGGGAGATCTGAGTGAATATCTAGACTCCCTTAATCGTGGCCTGCCTGAAAGCTAGGGTTGTTGAGTGAAACTAGTAAACTACCCAAGTTTTAGAGTGTTGGGGAAGAACGTGCTCTTAAGTTTAGGAGTTCTTTGAAGTCGTAAGCTTTAGGGAAGTTGCCGACTTCAACAAAACAATAGGGTCTTTAATTATCAATGCACGTACATGGAACTTGATATAAATTTGAATCGTATAAAAGCTTTTCTAAAACGATATTTCACCCCTATATAACCTAAAGGTTTCGCATTTAAATTAGATAAGTCCTCTTGTCCTTGTTGTGGGCCGGACTGGGACAAGACCTTATAGACTTGTATAGAGACCGATGCTTTTGTTGAGAACTTCGTTTAGAAAGTACAATTGCTCAACCTTCGACACAAATGTTCAATGAAGCCTTTTTATAGGTTATTAAATTTCTAGTGGGTCGTAATTAATCGAGGGGCGAGAGATTACATCGATTGTATTATTTATTATTTTTAATATATGTTCGGATCCACCTTTTAACACAAAAGCTTAAGCTAATGGGTATTTTTTTCTTTCATATATGAGTATTTTTTCTTTCATAATCTCATTGTGGTACATTTCCCATCTCTCAACAATTTTTGGATCATACATGCATTGATGGATCCGGGGGTAGGCATGGGTGGGCCTGTGCCCCTCCTTCGGTCGGACTTGTTAATAATATGTATGTAAGGTCGGACTGTTAATATATATGTATGTAAATTTTAGATTTGAATATGGATAAATTTAAAATAACTTGTATTAAAAACGTGAAAATTAATTAGTTAAAATGGTTTATTACTCAACTTTATATGCAATTCACCAAGGTTCAATTCACATTTTAATACTTTCTTCAATAAAATAAAATTTTATCATTAAATAAGTATAAAATTTTCATATTTAAGAATATTGACTAACTAAACTCGTCGACAATTCTCGAATTATAGTTCTATTTTAGTTTTTTTTTCATTCACATTTAATACTTTACTCCCTTTTATAATTAAATAAGTATTAATTTTTCTTATTTAAGAATATTGACTAACTAAACTAGTCGATAATTCCCGAATTATTAACTTCATAGGAGAAATCGTGCCCCGACTTGAAATTTGTTCTGCGTCCGTCACTGATACATGTATTAGAATACAGACACTGATTTTGAGGGATCGGTGAACTGGGTTGCGGGATAATAAAAGAGAGCACAAGGAAACCATATAGCCTTCCTTGCTCTCCAAGACATATTAAATATAATACTTAAACAACTATCTAAGTTTCCTTATCTAAATAAATCAAATAAATAATCATTTGACTTATTTAGATAAGAAAACTAAAAAGCTAATCCTAAAACTGAAAAAGATAGAAATAATAATAAAGCAAGATATATTTCAGCCCTATCAAACTCCTATGACCGAAATTATCATAAATATAATATCTAGAAATAGATAGAATTAAAACTAAAGATAAGATTCCCGTAAGACTTGAATAGCTCTCAATAAATTGCGTTTTTTGTCTCTTTGCTTTTGGATTCTAGATTTGACGTAAACTATAAAGTTGTAGATCTTTTAATTATCTATCCAACATAATTTGAACGAACTTGAGATAAATTATGTATCCCAAGTTATGACCATTTTACTGAGCACTATTTTTAATTCGACGGGCTTCTTAACTTTTCGAACTTTCATGACTTCATCCTCTTCCTTAGTGGCCTTGGACGCCATTGATGAATATAATCAAAGGACAATAAGGAATCCATAAAAACCTTCTTGAACTTCAATGCTCGATACCTTAGGAATGGTCTTGGTCTAGGCGTTTGAATCATCTTCAAAGAATCATTGACTTGGTTCCTCTTTTGATCGGTATCAGATCAAGTGTTTCCAAATCAAAGTTACTATCTTTATTAGTAGAATCGAACATACAAATGCAAACCTTAGGTTGCTAGGTGTACACAGAACTTTGGGACGAACCTAATGTTCCTAATAATCAAATGATCTTTACGAACTCGAACTAGCTTCTTCGACCCGCGACCCTGACTTTGTCCTCAACTCCGTCAAACTATCCCCGTGTCCTATGTCTAACTTGATCTCGCACACAAGTCACAAGTCATCTCTTTTCTCAAAGTATGTAAAAATCCTATGTGCCTAATCTATCAATACCCTATATTTATACTCATGGAATAGAACAAATAATTCTATCCATAAACATAAGATAGGGTATACTTACATAGATTTTTATTTCTATCTAACACAAAGGCCCTTAAATAAAAGTATATTAGAACTTTCCATATTTTTATTCCTTGTGGAGCAAATCTATGTTTAATCTTATTTAATCTCCTAGCGCATGCGAAGATCACATACACGCTCCTAACACCGCCTTCCTTAAATAGCATAATGCGACTTTGCGTTGTTCCACTAGGACCAACAAACACAACAACTTGCTTTCTTTATTTTCCTTTGTTCCTTTAACGCATAACGATTGATCCTAGCATCTTTCTCATTGTTCTTTCATACCTAAAACATCTTCATGTAGAAAGTGTAAAATCCACAAGGATCTTTATCATCAAAACTCAATGGATCAGTTGGTAGAACAATAATTTTCCCCCTTTTAGTGATGACAAACCCCTTAAAAATTAAAGTGAATGCTAATAAAAATAATACAAGTTAAACTTAATTCCCACTTAGTATAATACACATTCCTTACTTACCATTGTGAACAAAATTCAATTCCTCCTTAGCCAAATATTGTTACCTCTGTACCATCAACATAAATACATTGCTACAAATTTTCAAACTTCCCCCTTCTGGCATCGTAAAAAAACTAATGGTACTTTTTTTTGGTAGAAAAAACTAATGGTACATAAGTATTAAGGACATAAGAAATTCAATCAAACAGTTATAGTTCATTCATCCCATGTAAACAAATTACAAGATAGCATGGGAAAAGCAGAAAAATTTAGAAAACATAGAGACAATCATGAAAAAAATCATAAATTTTTGTGGGGGTTAATTGGGCTAGGGAACAAAGAGGATTCCCACTCAAGCTTAGGACTGAATATCTTCAATCTCTTCTTCTTTGTCGTGTCTCTAATCCTTTCGGAGAAAATGGTCAAGCAGAATCTCCAAAGTCTTATGGATAGACTTTAGCTTTGTTATTATCAGTGTGCCCGTTCCCTTCCCATTAAAAAGTGGTGAGTAAGCTTTCTTCATTATTGCCTTCTTCTTTGGGGTTTGAGTTACCTTGATGACCCAGCGTCTTTAGATTATGGACCTCGAAAGGAAATCCATAGGTATGTTCCTCTTCTTGTTAATAAACCCCTTTGGCCTACAACACTTTCTTCACTAATCCTATGTAGGGCAGCAAGTAATTTTTCCCACAATATTTCTTCATGTGCAAAAGAATTGGCTTGGACATGTTTATCTTCTATTTCCTCATAAACAGATCCAACAATCTCATATCCAATACGATGAGATTGTTCTTTTTCTCCTATCATAGCATCACCACTTTGACAAGAAATTGATTAGCCACCCTTGTTACAAAGGGAATTCAGACGTTGTATGCAACTCATCTGATCCAAATAGTCAGATTCTCAGTGATTCCTTCTTGTCAGTTGGTACATTCTAGCCTGTGGCATGTCTACCAATGGGAACATTCAACAATATATCAACCTTATCACTTGAGAAAGTGAGTGGATTTCCCAACTTAGTTGTTCCCACCATGACATTCATGTTTTGCACCAGAGAGTAGGAAATATAAAAACTTGAAATGAGATCAGGGTACTTGTTTACCTTGTGGACACTCAATTTTTCCAATCTTGGAAGACAAGAAGATCACAAAGTCTGTCAAGGTTGTTCTCTTTGAGTACTTACTCCACCAACATTGGAGCAACCAAGTTTCTTGATCCTATTTCCTTGGGCAGAACCGTAGCAAGGGCAAGGGTTTCTTTGACTTGGACGCCCTTTTTGGAAGAAGAACACAACTTATGGTTGATCCCTAAGTCAGAAGGGAACAACTTTCCTTTCTTGGCCTTAATTGTGCAAAGCGACTCCATCGATCCTTCATGATCAACCTCCACCACGTCATCATCATCTTCCTCCTCTTCTTCTCCGATCACTTTCTTTCTCCTCTTCCTCTCTAGGCTTGATAAGGTCCAAGCTCTGATGATGAAGTGAAGCCATCCATGTCTCCTACCGACGTCGATGAGTTGATTCGAGTGCCATCTGATGGACCAATTACTAGGAGTCGGGCTAAGAAGATTGCTCAAGATGGGTCACCTGCATTCAGCATCAACTAAACCCAGATTCAATGGATTAATTCAAGTGGGCGAGTTTCACAACTATTTCCTGATTTAGAAACATGAAATAGCTTGTCTCACTTTAGGGCTGAATTTAGTAAGTGATCAAAGTCAACCCTTTGACTTGACCAATCTAAATATTGGAAAATATCAGCTTTATTTATTTTTAAGTTGAACAATATAATTTCAGTTTTATGATGGAAATTTCGGCCATAGGCAAGTTGTTAGTGGTTGATAATCTCTCTCCTATGTTTTATTCTATCATTTATATATTTTAAGTTTGTTAGGATATTTTCCTTAAATAAATAAATCATCTTTGATTTATTTTATTTAAGGGAGATCTAGTTTGTTAGAGATAGATATTTTATTCTATCTTGGGAAGCAAGTAAAGGCCTTTTCTACCCCTCTTGGGCCGGCCATGCCTTGTTACTTGCTCTCCAAGATTCAGTTTTGTATTGCCTTTAAATACTTTGCAATTTCTTTAATAAAAATCAGCTTGAGAGAGATTAAACCCAAATTGGTTTAATCTATCTCTTGGGCTCCAAAAACTCACGTGTGTTGAAGCATTGCAATCAATCGTTCATCATCAGCATACCATCCAAATTCTCTCTCTTGTTCTTTGTGTTTAATTCAGTTTGTTTCATTCAATTGATCAATTGATTAGTTCTAGTTTTGATTATTAAAGATCAATCTAGTTCATCAATTGGATTTAGCATTAGAGCCAATCCAATTGATCTATCCCTTTTGATTCAATCTAGTGATTCAAATCAGTTTCATTCATAATCCAGTTTGAACTCCTTGCTTGTGTTACAATTGATATTGAGAGCAATTTCAGGTTGGAATTTCGATTACAAGGCAAGATCGGGACTTATGAGGGTTTCATGCGAGGTTTCTAAGGAGTAATCTGAGGCAATCACGTATCAAGTGGTATTAGAGACAGTGATATCACGAGATATCAAGTGGTATCATTCATCCAGCATCTCGCCAAGTAATATTTTTCTTACCTTCATTTTCTTTCTAGTCAATTTAATTCAGTTTTTTATCCCAAAAATCTCACCTTTATCCAAAGTTACAATTTTTAAGACCAAAATCTGATTTTTGTCATTCAAACCACCATAATCCCGCCACCTCCACCACCAAACATTGGCATCCACCACCTTGACTTCGCTAACCACCACCGCACCACCACCCATACCACCACCGTTCGACCGCCACCACCCCCGTGCCAGTCGGACCAGCCTAACCCTAAATCGCCACCCCCACCAAGAAACCCTAACCCTAGCCTGTTCAAACACTAACCCTAATTTCCCTTGTTGATTGCTTGCCCCCCAAGTAATTAACCAACTAAGAGATATTTAAGGGATTTGTTGCATGTTTATGGTTGATTGGTTGAGTTTATTTGCAATCTAGATTAACATTTGTTTGTCCTACAATTTTATGAGTTTTTCATTCATATTGCATGATTGATTGAGATTCATAATGCTTGATTGATATTTGGTGATTTTTGTGTTGCATCCTATAAATTCAACCTACTCTTCTTCTTTTATTTTATTTTGGCTTATAGTTGGTTTCATTGGTAGCAAAAGTCACTTAGTATAAAAAAAAATTAGTTCGTTTCTACCCTTTTGTTCTTTGCATTAGTTTGCTTTGCTTTGTTGTTCTAGCACAAGAGTAGTTTGTGCATAAATAAAAAAAAAGTGAAAAAGAAGTGATCTACCCCAACTAGTTTCAAGCCAGTTTCACCCCTAGTGATTGCTTGCTAGAAAAGTAGTTGGTAATCACTTTGAAGAAAAACAAGTGAGGAAATAAAAGTCACATAGCCTACCTTATTTTTGTCCTTGGATGCATTAATTGGCTTTATTAACTTGCATAGAGTCAATTGAGATGTTGTTTGTGTTTAAAAGCTTATAAAGGGATATATTGCATTGCTTGCATGTCTAGTTGCATACTTGCTAATTGCTTGAACTGCATATTTTTCTTTATCTATCATTAGAACACCATATCTACACCTTTACTCCCTCATTTCAACCCAAAAACTGAATTAGTTGATTGGATTGCTTTGAGGCAAGTTTTGGCTTGATTAAGGTGTGGTATTGCTTGTTCAGTTTGCTTTTAGAACACACTACTCTCTCGTTTTTCTTGCTTGTTTCAGGATAACAATGGTGATCCCAACCGAGCCTAACTCGGCTGAATTGAATCTTACTAAGGAGGCAATCGATTTCATTATATTGTCTATTAGTGAGAGTATAAGAGATGGTCAACAATGAGCTGCGGAAGTTGCAACAGCGGCATTGAACCCAAGAATGCAGCGTATAGAGGAGCAACTTGCAACCTTAATAGAATCCTCTCAATCAAGTCAAAAAGTTTCCCCTGCAATTCATCTTTCGGATGACCCGAATCATGCCTCAGCTAGAAACAAGGGCAAACAGCATGTAGTAGATGAAGAGCATGATGTGCTTGCTAGCTACAATAGAGAAAATGATCTACCTGGCCAATATTCTCCAAATGGCAGCCGAGGTAGAGGAAGAGGCAATGGGATGAGGCAGCTACCGGTTACACATCAACAATTATACACTCAACAATCGGCACGGTTTCCTCAAGCCACTCATTATCAACAACAACAATACAACAATCCTTATGATGATGTGACTTATGGCTATCCCGGGGAAGAAAGACGCCCATGGCATCCTCCCCTTGATGATTTCTACAATCAAGCTGAGGTTGTAGAAGAGATTCCACCGGCTTATGGAGTACAAAGGCAATCCAACAACAACGCCAATCAGAATGTCACTCAAATTGGCAAACATGACATTAAGATTAAAATAGAGCCATTCAGCGAAGAGCTCAATCCGAAGACGTATCTAGAATGGGAGCAAGCTACAAACTTCATTCTAGATCACATGGGCTATGAAGAATGGGATAAAGTTGTTGTTGTTGTTATTCACTTTGTTGGAACCGCTAGAAATTCGTGGCACAGAATGAAGGAAGATAGAGTTCGAAAGGCCTTGCCACCTATTGAAACTTGGGGCCAGTTGAAGTTTGTCATGAGAAAGAAGTATGTGCCATAAGAACACACCGAGAACACGAGACTTAAAGTTGTCACATGCAAACAAGGAACCAAGTCACCAACTGAGTACTTCAATGAGCTTGAAGATTTGAACTTCAAGGCTGGAATTCATCATTCTCAGAGGTCTTTGAGGACCCAATTCATGGCTGAACTGAATCAAGCTATTAAAGACACACTTGAGATTCAACAAATCAAGGATCTCAATGGATTAGTGCATTCAGCCCAACCACTCTCTGAGCAACATCATAGGAAGAAGAAAGAAGCTTGGAATGCACCAAAAAGGTATACTCCTAACTCTAGTTCAAATTTCAATTCTTATTCTTCTAATCCTTCTATGTAGTAAAAGGGAGCTTTTAGCTCACCTAAACCATGTACACAAGGCCCTAGGCGTCCCACGAATGCACCTCAAACGCACCAAAGGACACGTGACATAGTTTGTTACAAATGCCAAGGACGAGGTCATTATGCTAAGGATTATCCAAACCAAAAGCAAGTACTCCTTACCACTAATGGTGGTTATGTGAGTGATGAAGAAATACCTCCAAATCAAGTGGAGGAGGAGAGTATTGGAAAAGAAGAGGAGGACGTGGAGGCCATAGAACCTGATTGCACCGAACAGCCTTTAACCTTGGTAACCATGCGTACTCTTACTTTACAAGAAACACCTAGGCTAGATCAAAGGGAAAATATTTTTCATACTAGGTGTACTGTGAAGAATCAAGTTTTATGCATGATAATTGAGAGTGGTACCTGTTGTAATATTATTAATGCTAAAGTAGTTGATCACTTACAATTAAAAACATAATCTAGGGCTACTAGTTATGGTCTCAATCTTGTTACTCATCAGTGCTTAGTTCGTGTTTCCATTGGTAATTATGTTGATGATATCATGTGTGATGTGGTAAACATGGAGTGCACTCATATCTTGTTAGGAAGACCATGGTTATTCGATAGGAGAGTTATTTATGATGGCATGCTTAGTAACTATTAGTTTAACTATGACGGGAGGAGAGTTTCTCTTCTACCATTGTCGCCCCAACAAGTTTTACTAGACCAGGTCCGAAGAGATCAAGCTAGGGCACTAAGGCGTGCCAAGGAAGAAAAGGAAGAGGCTGAAGCAATGGCTAAGGTTGCGGCGCACCGCTCAGCGCTCGACACAACCATAAACAAGCCCGGCGTTTCCCAGTCTCCACCCGGGCGTTCTGGCTCAAATTTTAGGACAACATTAAGCACAAGTGGAGCTACTGAATGGGACAAATAATGCCGAGAAAAGCCTCCCCAATCGTTAAAAGTGTCGAGCCATACTTCTAACAACGCAACTGACACGAAAACGGGGCTATCTCTCAAACCACTTGGGCGTTCTGGCTCAAATTTTGGGAGCAATTCAGAAATTTAGAGAGCTACAATACAAGAAGAAAAACGACTGCAAAAGGATCCAAAAATCGGCTTAAAAGGTAGTGTAGAAAAGCGCTCTCTAATAGCACAGTCTAGTACTTCTTTCCCTACTTCTCTTTGTTTACTTCTTATGAGGAAAGAAGTACTAATCCTAAATTAAGACATCTTCGAAAGTGTATTCAGGATCTTTTACATGAATTTGAAGATGTTATGCCTGAAGAGTTGCCACAAGGCCTTCCACCAATAAGAGGCATTGAGCATCAAATTAATTTGGTGCCTGGAGCTTCATTACCAAACCGTGCAGCTTATAGAGCAAGTCTAGAGGAAACTAATGAGCTTCAAAGACAAGTGCAAGACCTCATGGACAAAGGCTATGTTCGTGAATCACTCAGTCCATGCGCAGTTCTTGTGATATTGGTGCCAAAGAAAGATGGCACTTGGAGAATGTGTGTTGATTGCAAAGCGATCAACCAAATAATAGTTAAGTAACACCATCCCATTCCTAGATTAGATGATATGCTTGATGAATTGCATGGTGCTAATTTCTTTTGGAAAATTGATTTAAGAAGTGGGTACCATCAAATTAGAATGAGGGAAGGGGATGAGTGAAAAACTGCTTTTAAGACTAAGTATGATTTATATGGATGGTTAGTAATGCCTTTTGGATTAACTAATGCACCTAGTACTTTCAAGAGGCTTATGAACCATGTTTTAAGAAGATACTTAGGGAAATTTTTTGTAGTCTACTTTGATGATATCTTAGTTTATAGCAAAACTTTGCATGAACATGTAGATCATCTTAGGGTTGTTTTGGACACTTTGAGATTAGAAAAGCTTTATGTTAATTTAAAGAAGTGTTATTTTTGCTTGGAGTGTACTGCTTTTCTTGGTTTTGTTGTGTATAAAGGTGGATTGAAGGTAGATGAAGACAAAATCAAGGATATCAAGGAGTGGCCACAGCCGACTACACCTACTATGCTTCCATCCTTCCTCGGCTTGGCTGGCTTCTATAGACGGTTTGTGCGTGATTTCAGCACAATTGCAGCCCCTCTCCATGAGCTTACAAAGAAGGATTCATCATTTAAATGGAGAGATCAACAAGAGAACGCCTTCAACACTTTGAAGGACAGGTTGTGCAACGCCCTGGTGCTCCAACATCCTGATTTCTACAAAGCATTCGAGATTGAGGTGGATGCATCAGACCATGGCATAGGAGGCGTCCACTTGCAAGACAAGAAACCCATAGCTTATTTCTGTGAAAAGCTTAGTGGGGCTGAGTTGAATTACCCTACATTTGATAAAGAACTTTATGCTTTAATTAGGGTTTTAAAACTTGGTCTCACTATTTGTGGCTTAAAGAGTTTGTAATTCATTCTAATCATGAGGCCTTGAAGTATAGGCCAATCCAGACTCAGTAGGCGACATGCAAGATGGGTTGAATTCATGGAGACCTTTCCTTATGTTGTAAAGCATAAGAAAGGCAAAGAGAATGTGGTAGCTGACGCCCTTTCTCGCAGGTACGTTCTCTTGAACCAATGTGATGTGAAAATCCTTGATTTTGCAATGATTAAGGAATTGTATACTAGTGATCCTCAATTTGCTGAAATTTATAAGAATTGCATGTCTAGGGGAGAAATTGATTCCTACTTTATTGATGATGGTTATTTGTTTAAAGCTGGAAAATTATGCATACCTTCATCTAGTATTTGTAGGCTTTTAACTAAAGAGGTGCATGAATCAAGAGGGCATAGAGAGTTAGAGAAAACTTTAGAAGGCTTAAAAGAACACTACTATTGGCCAAAAATGAGTAATTATGTGCTTTGGTTTGTCAAAAGTTGTGTTGTGTGAGCTAAAGGCAAATGTAGATTACACCCTTATGGCTTGTACAAGCCCTTGCCTATTCCTAGTTCACCTTGCGAGGACATTTCTGTGGACTTCATTGTTGGTTTGCCTAGAACTAGGAAAGGTATAGATTCAATTTTTGTGGTTGTAGACCGTTTTTCTAAAATGGCTCATTTTATTCCATGTCACACGACTGATGATGTTGAGTATATTGTTGATTTGTTCTATGGAGAAGTTGTTAGGTTGCATGACATTCCTTGTTCAATAGTTTCAGATCGTGATGCTATGTTTTTGAGTTATTTTTGGAAAAGTTTATGGTCTAAGTTGGGAACTAAGCTGTTATTTTCTACCTCATGCCATCCACAAACTGATGGGCAAAATGAAGTTACTAATAGAACATTAGGGGTTTTATTAAGAACTAGGCTTAAAGCTAACCTCAAAGATTGGGAAGATGTTTTGCCTTTTGTGGAGTTTGCTTACAACAGGTCAATGCATTCAACTACAAAAATGACCCCTTTCGAGGTTGTTTATGGGCTGAATCCAAGGACGTCAGTGGACTTGACACCTCAGCCATACAAGGGAAAAGAGGGCTTTGAAGCTGACAAGAGGGCTGAGTTTGTGAAGAAGCTACATGAGAGAACTAAGATGCACTTGGAGAGGAAATCCATGAAGTACAAGGCCCATGCTTACAAGGGGCAAAAACAAGTGATCTTTGAAGAAGGTGATCTTGTTTGGGTGCATTTTAAGAAGGAGAGGTTCCCAAACCAAAGGAAGAACAAGCTAGATCAACGTGGAGATGGACTGTTCAGAATACTCAAAAGAATCGGCCCTAATGCTTATCATGTCGACTTGCTTGGTGAGTATAATGTCCATCCGACATTTAATGTGGCTGATCTTTCTCTTTATGTGCCAGATTTTGATTCCGACGTCGAATCAAAGACAATTCGAGCTCAAGTGGAGGAGAATGATGTAGTGAAGCCAGCCATGTCTCCTACCGACGTCGATGAGTTGATTCGAGTGCCATCTGATGGACCAATTACTAGGAGTCGGGCTAAGAAGATTGTTCAAGGCACGACGACGATCTTAGTTCGATTAACAGCCATTGTTGAAGGGTCCAGCAAGACGAGATGGGCCACTTGCATTCGGCATCAACTAAGCCCAGATTCAATGGATTAATTCAAGTGGGCGAGTTTCACATCTAGTTCCTTATTTTAGAAACATGAAATAGCTTGTCTCACTTTAGGGCTGAATTTAGTAAGTGATAGGGTGAGATGAGAAGTTACATGGGTCAAATTCAACCCTTTGACTTGACCAATCTAAATATTGGAAAATATCATCTTTATTTATGTTTAAGTTGAACAATATAATTTCGGTTTTATGATGGAGATTTCGGCCATAGGCAAGTTGTTAGTGGTTGATAATCTCTCTCTTGTGTTTTATTATATCTTTTAGATATTTTAAGTTTGTTAGGATATTTTCCTTAAATAAATAAATCATCTTTGATTTATTTTATTTAAGGGAGATCTAGTTTGTTCGAGATAGATATTTTATTATATCTTGGGAAGCAAGCAAAGGCCTTTTCTACCCCTCTAGGGCCGGCCATGCCTTGTTACTTGCGCTCCAAGATTCAGTTTTGTATTGCCTTTAAATACTTTGCAATTTCATTAATAAAAATCAGCTTGAGAGAGATTAAACCCAAATTTGTTTAATCTATCCCTTGGGCTCCAAAAACTCACGTGTGTTGAAGCATTGCAATCGATCGTTCATCATCACCATACCATCTGAATTCTCTCTCTTGTTCTTTGTGTTTAATTAAGTTTGTTTCATTCAATTGATCAATTGATTAGTTCTAGTTTTGATTGTTAAAGATCAATCGAGTTCATCAATTGGATTTAGCATTAGAGCCAATTGAATTGAACTATCTCTTTTGATTCAATCTAGTGATTCAAACCAGTTTCATTCATAATCCAGTTTGAACTCCTTGTTTGCATTACAATTGATATTGAGAGCAATTTCAGGTTGGAATTTCGATTACAAGGCAAGATCGGGACTTGTGTGGGTTACATACGAGGTTTCTAAGGAGTAATCCGAGGCAATCACGTATCATCTGATTCCTCAGAGCCTTGTTGTGCTTCTTCTCCAAATCTTCCATGTGAGCCTCTTTGCCTAAATGACCGAAAAATATGCCCCTCTCCATAGAAACAGTAAGATTTTGAAGCGCCACCATTGGATTGTATCAAACCCGTGATGCTATGGCGTCATCCACCACCACTTCGCCTTCGTCGTCATCAAGGATTATGGCATCAGTATCCCTAGAGATGTGTTCTTCTCAACCTCTTCCTCCACCTTTTTCGCCAAATCGACGAGTTTGTCAAGAGAGATCATTGGAATGGAAGTCAGTTAGGGTTTTGAGGTGTGGCGGTTTTAGGATTTTGGGCAGAGAGGTCCGTGAGAACCATATCCCTCTCGGAAGTAGTGAGGGCGGAGATGTCAATCATGGAAGGATTTCCAATATTGATGTGATGTTGATATTTTGAGAATTTAGGATTTGATATTTTTTGTGGAAGCAAGAACGCGCGCGCGAGAGAGAGAGAGAGAGAGAGAGAGAGAGAGAGAGAGAGATCTTTCTTGACAAGCAAGGAGTGATTTAGATTATAAGAGCGGAAAGAAGTTTTAGTTCTTTGGTATGTGGGAATTTATACGCAAAGGGATAAGAAGAAGGAAATAAAAGATTTGGGCAAGATATTCTTACCTTCCATCTGATGATCCCTCTAAGGCTATAATTTTTACTTGCTACTTGAATAATTACTCTCAACGGATCAAATTTATCGTTCCAATGCGCATCCAATCACAATAATTACCTACAAATCCCAAAGTATCAAGTTGTCATTGTCGTATGTCTCTCCTCTAATAATGATTTTAATTTTTGATTTTATGTTCCTCTCGTATCAACTGATATTCTGCCTTTTTTCTCTCAACCACAAATCCCCTACATTTTTCAATTATGATTTTCTCCCTCATAGTCCTTTGCTTGAGTGGAATAGAAAGGGTTGGTTTTCGATAGGATTTACGGATAAAAACATATAAAGCAAGCATATCCAAATTATAAACACACAAGGTAACGAAAATTATAATGCTCCAGGTAATTGAATCCCATTTCAAGGGTTTAAAAGAAGGGTTCATAGGAAATGTTTACATGGACCATGGCTTGTGACAATTGTATAACCAACTATCATATTAGCTTGTAGTAAGGGATAGAATAGATCAAGTGAGTCCTTTTGGGCCATAAAGAAAAGCTTTTAAGATATGCAACGAAGTCTCAATTTTAGTATGAAGACATGCAACTTAGATATCATGTAACTTATACAAATCATTATAAATAAATAAATGCAGAAAGAAATCACCATTAGCACTACTCCCTCAATATCAAAAGATTTTCTAGCTAATCATTGGAGGAATAGTGGACCGACACTTGATTAGTTCATGATGATCATCCCTAAGAGAATCCTCAAATTTTCATAAGGTTTTCTGTCTAAGGCCTCGGTGAAGATATCTAACACTTGGTTTTCAGTCCTGCAATGATCAATCTTAATAAAACCCTTCTCAACATTTTCTCTTAAGAAGTGATGGTGAATATCAATTTGCTTTGTTCGAGAGTGTTGGACTAGATTTTTGGAGATATTAATAGTGTTGAGATGATGTTAAGTCATTAACTAATCTCTTAGCACTTAGAGTTTTGATGAAAAACTTGTGGATTTTACGCTTTATACTTGAATGTATTTCGGGTATAAAAGATTAAAAAGAAAGATGCTAAGATCAGTCGCTATGCTGCAAGGGAAAAAGGGAAAGCGAATTCTGTGTTCGTTGTCCCCGATTGAACTACGCAAAGGCACAAAATTCTATCTAAGGAAGGTGGCATACCTGAGGTGGCTTAAACGCGTGTTTCGAAGGAGTATTATGAAGATGCGTGAAGCTTAAGGATAGAATGTTTCGATAGGAATGTATCTATGGAATGCTTAAGATAGATTTATTTCTAGGAAATTTTGTGTTTAGATAGAAATTAAATCTATGTAAAAGATATTCTATCTTATATTTGTGGAAAGATTTAATGCTATTACATGAGTACATAAATATGATACTTGACTAGGTTAAACTAGAGTTTTTTAAGGTCTTTAGCAAGATGTTCTATAGAAGAAGAAAAATGAGAGTTGTGTGCGATCGAGTTTAGGAAAAGATAGAGACACGAAGGTAGATTGATAGAGTTGTGCACAAAGTCAAGTTCATGGGTCGAAGAAACTAGTTCGAGATGATTTAAGACGTTTAACTCTTACGAACATTAGGTTCGTCCCTAGGAGTTGTGTACACCTAGAAACCTAAGGTTTAAATTTGTAAGTTCGTTTCAATCAAAAAAGATATTAACTTTGATTTGGAAATACTTGTTCTCATTTTTCTTGTTTAATTATTTTGTTGTCCATTTCACTGATCTCGAGGGATCAATGTTTGTATTCTAACACACATACTATCCAACAATTGGTATCAGAGCTTTGGTACTCTAGATTGTGTTTGTCATAACAAGTAAATAAGGATGAGTTCCTCTAACTTCGAGGTCGGCTCTAAGGACGAGTAAGAAGAAGAAGCCTAAGGTAGTAGAGACACAAATGATCACTTCCCTTCAAGTATTTCATGAGCCTCTTGGCTTCTCTGAGATGGGATTCCTTAGGACTTGCTTGAAATCTAGCACATAAATTGACACTAAACACAATATCTAGCCTACTTGTTTCTAAGTATAAAAGAGAACCAATCATTCCATGATACACCTTTTGGTCCACATGAATTCCACATGAATCTGCATCCAAACGAGTGTTAGGTGAAATAGGAGTATCAATGGGTTTAGAGGTTTCCATTCCAAACTTCTTAAGCATCTCCTTGGTGTATTTTTTTATGTATTCTTGTTCCTTCGGGATTTTGAGAACTTTGCAAACCAAAGAAAAATGAAAGTACCCCCACCATGCGCATCTCAAACTCACTACTCAACAGGTCTTTGAAATTCTCTACAAGGGCAGGGTTAGTGGAAAAAAAAATAATATCATTAACATATACTTGGACTACGAGAATCTCACATCGTTGTTTCCTTAGGAACAATGTCTTTTCAATTGTACCACATCTATACCCATTAGTCGAAAGGAATTGTGTGAATCATTTATACCAAGCTAGAGGTGCTTGCTTCAATCCATACAATGCCTCATTAACCTATACACATGGTCAGGACAATCAACATGTTCAAAGATTGAAGGTTATTGCATGTACACCTCCTCTAGAAGATACCGATTCATAAACGTCATATTAACATCAATTTGATACAATTTGAAAATTTTGTGGGTTGCATAGGCTATAAGGAGTCGAATAACCTCGATCCTAGCCATAGCGGCATAAGTCGCCTCATCATAGTCTATGTCTTCTTGTTGGTTGTATCCTTTGGCAACTAGTATAGCTTTGTTCTTAGTTAATGATCCCATGTCATTGAGCTTGTTTCTGAACGCCCATCTATTTCCAATGGTTGTCTTGTGTTTTGGGTTAGGTACCAATCTCTAGACTTTGTTCATCTTGAATTAATTCAACTCTTCTTGCATTGCCACCACCCAATCGAATCTTAGAGGGCTTCCTCGATTATCTTGGGTTGTACAAGAGAGATAATCACATTTAAAGTACAATAATATGCTAGAGAGGATTTGGTACTTGCCCCTGGTTTGCTGAGTGACATGAGAAGATTTTCAAGTGGGCGAGCCTTCGTTGATTCCTTTTCTTATCTTGGATTGTTCCTAATACTCCTTGTTCCCCCTCAAGTTTGTATGAATCCTTAGTTGAAGAAGGTTCTTGCATTGCTTTTGGAGTGGTATCGTTGTTTTCATCACTAGCATCAATGTCTTTAAGCTCAGTCATTGATCCATTGGAACCAGTATCATCATCATTATCAGTGTTGTCAGGACTAGCTTGCTCAATGTTGTTACTTG
Source organism: Fallopia convolvulus (assembly GCA_964016875.1). NCBI lineage: Eukaryota > Viridiplantae > Streptophyta > Magnoliopsida > Caryophyllales > Polygonaceae > Fallopia > Fallopia convolvulus. The sequence goes on along the minus strand of OZ024724.1, from coordinate 36,161,295 downwards.
TGGCGCCATTGTTCCCACTAAAAATATTAACTTTGTAATAAAAGTATTATCTTGGGAATACAAGATTCCTTTGGGTTCGACCCCGACTTACTAGCTATACTCAGTTTAGTAATAGGAATTTCTTTTTTATAAGGCATGACGACTTTCAGACTGTCAAAATTTGGCACCATTGTTAGGGACACTAGTCAGTAGTCTATCCACAACATCTTGTAGGAACAACTTGTAAAACAAGTGAGAGTTTTCATGTCCTACTTTCAAACTGTTTTTTGAATTGGGTTTGGAGTTGAAGGGTCTAAATCTTCCATGATTGTAGATTATCCTCATTGCTTTGGTGAGTAGTGTCGTTCTGCTATCGCAATCAATTCTTTCCTCCTCACCTTGCTCCTTCAAGTACTACATGGCATTCTGGATCTTCATCGTCATTCCCTTAGCATCAATTTCCTTAGCCTTATAATCAGATCTCCTCTTTTTATAGTTGAGCAATTTTCCAAAGATCTCATGAAGTTAGAGATTCCTATTTGATTCTCGCAGAAAGTTGTGCAATCATTGGAACATTCTCCCTTTAGGCTTTTCAAGATAATCACCATGTTCTTTCTAAAGGGTATTTGGTCCTCACCAATCCTAGACTGATCAAGCTAGTGTTGAGCACTTCGTACCATGATGAGATTGTTTCCCCTTCCATCATGTTTAATGTGTTGAAGTCTCCCTTTGAAGCAATAATGAGAGTCTTCTTTAGGTCAGTACTCACATTGTGGATTTGATACAAAGCCTTCCACATCTCCTTGGTGGTTTCCAAGTTGGAAACTTTCCAATGATCCTTAGGAATAAGACCGTTGTTGATGTAGGTTTTGTCTAAGAAGTTGGCTTCTATAGATTTGAAGTCATCTGGTCCTATGTTCTTTGGGTCCAGCTTTTTGTCTTCGGCGATCTCGAGATCTCCATACTGGATCGCTAAACCTTGAACATCAAACATCAATCATCAATATTAGAGAGGAAACATATGAATGCTTCTAAGAATGTCAACCCGACGCTAAGTGTGCTACAGTCTGAATTATCATTGGAAAACCTTCTCAAATTAACCACAACTTTGTGGTCCATTTTGTAGCACTGTAATAAGACAATTTTCTAACAACATTTCTACTATGGGATGAGAAATTTCAAATAATATGTTTGATATCATGAATTAGAATGTAAGCAAAGATTCATAGAGCTTGGACGACCACTTGACCAACACTTAACTAAAAACTACGATATAGAAACATAATTAAGCATGGGATTGGAAAGAAAAGGAAAACATTGTTAAATAAATTTATATGGATCAAAAAGAAAAGGAACGGTCATGGATCAACTAGGTACATAAAAAAACATTTTGGAGAGATAGTGGGTTTGGATCCTACAACTTGCCATCACTAAACCCTTTACAAGTAGATGCTCATGGTATGTACAATGTTGTGAGTGGACAAATTAAAATTAAAGCTTGGAAGAGACAATATACATGTTCTTAATTCTCGTAAGGGAACAGATCATGCCCTCACCAAATTAAGATGTTGATTGTGGATTCTCTAGCACAATGTTGTGAGTGAATGCTCATGGGATGCACAATGTTGTGAGTGGACAAATTAAAATTAAAGCTTGGAAGAGACAATATACATGTTCTTAATTCTCTTAAGGGAACAAATCACGCCCCCACCAAATTAAGATGTTGATTGCGGATTCTCTAGCACACATGCAATTCTTTCATGTTGTAAAAATAATCTACGTGCGTCGACATTGTAATACAGTAGCTTATTACATTGTACGTCTTTGTCATTCATTTACTCCATATCAACTAGCAACTAATCCAAAATCGAACATTCACATCCGAAAAGGTGACCTAGGTTGAAAGTCTGCGTTTCTTCTAAATTTTCCGCATCAAAAGATGATAAACTCGGTCGTGAAAATTGTGGTTCAACTTTGTGTGTGTCTCATGTTTGACGGTTTGACGATGACTGATTGAAAAGGCTATGGTTGTGTGATCAATTCCTGAAGACTCCCCTAGTAAGTCCAAATCTGAGATATTCATAGTTGTTCCCTAAGACATTGTATTTGCATTTTTCCTAGTTGATGTCTTATTTCCTCTTCTCCTGGGGCTTTGCACACTCTGCTCCTCATGTAGTTTCGGTTTTGGCACCGCTCTGTCATCCTTGTTTGTTGTTAGTTGTTGGTTTGTTCATTGTGTTTGTTTTCTCTTATTAGATTGTCATATTGCCAAGTTCTTCGGCCTCTCAATTTTTCTTGTCCGTCTGAGACATTGAATTCTTAACTTATTAAAAATAGTCTAGATGAGTTCAATAATGACAAGTAGATCTCCCTTATTATTTAATTAGTAATGGTGTCGTTGATAGATCACATTAGTAAAAAAATTGTTTAGTTGATAATTTATTACATTTACATATTTAATTAAATGAGTAATAATTCATGCTTATAAGTTTCAACCAAACATTGTTTTAAAAGTGATCTAATTTGAGAATTGCATCCATCTAACCTCACATACCTAATTAAAATATCATTAAATAAAATAATCCAAAACATAACATATTGAATATATGTCAAATCCAACGTATTTAGCCGCTCGACTCGAGTTTTAAAAGTGAATGTATTTGGCGCATTATTCACGATGTGTAATGTTAAATTACTTGATTCCAAAAATAAAACCAATGCATTTATGTTTTAAATTTAACCTATCCTAGTCAATTTTAACATATTAGTCTTTCAATAAACTCGCATGTTCCTTGCCTTACGCACATTTACAAGTATTCAAATTTCACATAAAACACTCAGCTCTACATCAATATCAATAAATCAAAATTACTAACTCAAATACTTTTTTCATACTTTTCGTTTTCTCAAGCGTATCGTCCATCTAAATATCCCACTATGGAGCATAAATAATTCGAACGCAAAATGATAAGAAAGATGATAGAAACAAGGAAGAAATTGAGAAGGCATGATGCAAATAATCTTAAAACACGTGTCATCACGTACAACACTGATATAATCACACACCTTACAATAACACTCGAGAAGACTAAAGCATTCTTGCCAAAAACATGCTATGCATGTAAAATGGCACCCTAGTGTGCAAAGCGCGCGCTACAAGAACTAAAATGTAAAACCAAAGAAATCAAGTAAAACTTCTACGAAGATTCTAGCAGGAACATTGGACGCATCCTACACGACAATTGGCTGCCTTGCGTAATTAGTGCACTACTTAGCCACAAGATCAGGTCGTAAGTTAAAAAGACCAACCAATGATAGCGTGATGATGTCTCAGGTATGACTTATAAACCTATGGTGAAAGTCACATCAGCCGCACATTCGACCAATCAATGGACGAATCCTCACCAACATACTCGCTTGTCCAACATTAGAGAATATCAAACCTCCAACTAAACTGCACACATTCCACCAATGGCAATGCAACACGTCGAACGCCTCACATTCCACCAACCAATGACCGACACCTTGAATATTAATAAGCCCCTCCTACATCAAGAAAGCTCCAACTCTAACCCTTTCCAATGCCTATAAATAGCTGAAGAAGGCGAAGGTTGCAAAGGTCAAAAAACATCTTTAGCTCAAGATATATAACTCGTTGTTAATAGAGACTTTGCATGTTGAAACACTCAAAGCACCACACTATTTATCAGAGGCAATCCTAAAAGTTTCCAAGTCTCTATTTTGAAAGCGAAAATATTTAGATCAATCCATACTCACATAATATGAGTGAATCTTATATTCAATCCATACTCACATAATATGAGTGAATCTTATATTCTTATACATGTGATTTTTTTCATTGTATTAAACTATTGTTTTTAGCGCTGATTTATTTCAGGTTTCAATAGTCAAATAGGAAAATAAATTAAACTATTTACTCTTTCATCCTTATGTCCAATATCTTTTAGAATAATTTTTTCCATTATTGTTTTATCATTACAACCAAATACCTTTAATATTTAACTCATAATTTAAAGATATTTGTTTGAGTGGTGCGATGTCATCCGTCCTTTTGAAAAGTGAAAATATCAACTATTGTATAACATAAATTATCTAAAAATAAAACTTTAACTGAAGAATTTGACTAATACAAAACTATATTGAGAATAATTTGAAAAAGAGAGACCGGGAAAAAGAAAAAGAAAACAAACTCTATCATGTATACATAGAGTTTGATTCAAATGAAACAAAATCTTATTTCGAAACGTGAAACGAATGCATTTTACCTAGTTGGTAGTGCACTTTTTATACAAAAGTACATTGCAAAATACAAAAAGTGCAATTCGAAAAAAAAAACACTACAAAAAATACGAAAAGTGCACTGCAAAGTACAAAAAGTGTAAATCCGAAAAAGTGCACTACGAAATAGGAAAAGTGCACTACGAAGTAGAAAAGTGCATTCGTTTCAAGATAAGAATTCGTGTCAGGCTAAGAGTTTGTTTTATTTGAACAAAGCTCTATATACATTTACATATATTGTAAAAAATTAATAAATAATAGATTTAAATCAACAATCCATCATCTTACATCCATCTATCTATTTATATATGGTTAATTATATGTATAATTTTTTTATGTAAAAACACAATTGTTTAAGAAAAAAAATATGTGGAAGGTTTATATTCATAAAATAATATGAATTATTAATATTATTTTTGTTTAAAAAATAACATTATATATTTAAAATTTGTTATATTTCTAATAAAATTAAATAAATATATTAAAAATATTATAAACTCGACTCTACGTTTGACACGGGTATTAATCTTAATTAGTATGTATGTATATGTATATGTATATTACTAGCAGTGGCGGATTTAAATGGTGTTGTAGCCCCCACTGTGATTTTAAATTTTATTTAAAAAAATATACAAAAATATGAATTTTTTTAGGTCTCATTGTCTGAAGAACGAGAAAACGCACGAGCACACCTCCTCCTTCTCCAGAACGCTACCAGCGACGAAGTGACTAGTGATTGCACGAGTCGCATGACTGAAACTCCGACTAAAACTCGTCGGCGTCCTCGAATCCCTCTCTGTCTCGTCGGTCGCCGCCATCACTTCAGTCTGGATCTGCACGTAGGCCAGGCCGCAGCAGCAATGCAGCACGCAACGCGAGTGACGAGTCCAGGCAACTGTCGAACAACCTCCTTTGCTCGGGTCACTTGGCTGCTCCTCAGTCCTCCTCCTCTCCTCCATCCACTCGGCCTCCCACTCCAGTATCTAGTGTGGTAGACTCCTTTCTTATATTCTATGGATCTTAGCCCCAATTTCAGATTTGTTACCTTTTAGCCCCAATTTTAGATTTGCCACAATTTCATATTTGTGTTAGGCTTTTAGCCCTAATTTCATATTAAATTCTATGGATTGATGATTTGATGAATTGTGTGTGTGTTGAATTTCAGATTTGTGTTAACCCCAATTTTAGATTTGATGAATTTGCTGAATTTCAGATTTGTGCTAACATATACTAGAATAGAAAACAAAGGGAAGAACCAAAAGAGTTCAATTTTCCAACCTCATTTTCTCCTAAAATTCCAAGCAGCAATCCATCAAAGCACCAAGGATTACACTTCTGAGCTAGGCTCTACATGCTTTCTAAATCCTAATCTAGTATACAAGACACCAAGGATTACACTCAATGAAAGGAAATTAATACAGGAAAAAAAACTTGTGAAGGAAAGAATTCCAAATAGATCTCAAAGTCCTAGAAATATCATTTAGATTACTGACCACTGTGAATGGCCTGACATAAAGAAAATGAGGTACAAAGAACTCCATCCAGTGACATGTTGTTGACGGGACTTTCATCTAGGTATAAACACAACAAGCAATCTCAAAAATAGATAGAAGGCATTCAACACATCATCTTACTCATCAAACCATGCATAACTATGCCGGGTTTCAACCCCGACCCTAGATAAGAAAACTACTCACTACTCATAATTATGAAATAAACAACTTCTATAAAGGAGAACATTGAAAAAAGAACAACTACTTCAAATTAATAAGAAATTATCGTCTTACAGAATTCAAAAGAAACCGAAAAACATAAAACCGAATCGAAACTCTTGATTAACGACCTCGGCTAACGACCTCAACTCTAAAAGCTTAGACATCGACTTCTTCATCTCGTATTCTTCCGTCCTTCACCATAGCATTCCAAATTCAGCTCCAAAAAGCACCGTTTCCTTGCTAAAACCTACAAAAAGACACAAAACGAAGTAGCTTCCATACTTTTCACAAAATATGCAAAATCATCCAAAAACACACAAAACTAACCCTAAACTTATCAAAACTAGTCCTGACAAACTAAGAAAACATACTAAAAACTATATCAAAAACACGAACATCAAAATACCCCATAGTTAGACTCGCTTGTCCTCAAGCAATCACTAAACAATAATCAAAACCAAACAACAATACTTATCAAACTATAGCCATCATCTAAAAAGCAACATCAAAACATATAGAAGAAAATAACAAATGACTATTAATGTCATCACACATATATACACCAAATAGACATAAGCAAATACAATCCAACCTCAGAAGGGATATATGTGTTTCACTCAACTCTCAAGTGTTTGGGCTTAGAATAATCAACTCTCAACTCATCTTATATACAAAAACTCATAGAAATTGGAACTTATATCACCAAACTCTCCACCTAAGATTTGTCAAAACAAGCAAAAATCATCAAGAGAACTTAGGGGGCTCAATGAAAAACTTCATAGAAGCTTCCATTCGGCAGGGTTGTAATGGGGTTTCGTAAAAACAATAAGGCGTGGAAATATTTTGGTCATGTGGTGCTAATAATATCAGGGAATCAAAGACTCCTAAAAACTCACACATCCAAAAACTCTCAAAAGATACCAAACTCTCTCTTCATTATGCACACTCTTTACTCACCCAATATATCCTAGAAAGTCTCATAAAAACAACTCAAAAGAATCTCTGGTTTATCTATTAAACACACATGCACTTCTTACTTCTTTCTACTTCATATTTTCTCCCCCCTTTTTTTCTTTCTTCTTTTCGTTGCCTCGTTAACGAGCCAACATGATCGTTACCGAGCTTCATCGTGTACTCTTCCTCTTTCTTTTTTCAACAAACGATCTTATTTCGTGGATCCTTTGTACCAAGAGATCTTTATTTTATAAACAATTTAAGAGACCTCCAATCTACCCTTCCCAACAATCCTTAAATTCAAACCAAATCATAACATCTCACTCTTTCTCTTTTTTTTTTTACACTCAACAAAACAATCCTTTCCAAACTAACTCCTAATCCCCGGATAGGGTCAAGCTTATCTCGGCTAGGGAACAATTTTTGTGGAGCTAAAAATAAAAGGCTTCAGGCTCAAATTGGTTGTCAAAAAGAAGGATCATGTAAGGGTGGATAGGGATCAATAGGACTTATAAAAATAAGTTCTCTGTCATCTGATTTTTCACAAGTAATGAACTATAAATCTTATATAGGTCTCAAGAAATAGATAATCATCACAATTACAAGAGATAATATGCATATAGAGAGTAAATCACACAAAAAAAGAGGGACTCTTTATGTTCTCCCTATAAGGCCAAAAATAACTTCACAAGGCAAATTTTGTTGGATTGCATCACTTATGCTAAAAAGTATACTTGCTCAATTTCATCAAATGCTATTCCTTCCTAAAAACAACTTCAAATTAAGAATTCGGCTATATTTCAAAGACATGCTTGCAAGGAATTATATGATCATGTTAGCAACTACTATCATAGAACATAAGAAAGGGATATCTATCAATTCTAAAACTCTTTTTTGAATTTTTTCAATTTTTTCAATTTTTTTTCATGGAACAAAGAACTACTCAAAACACATAAAACACATAAGGCAAAACACAAGACAACAAGTTTTCTACTTTCTCCCACCCCATACTTAAAATTACAGTGTCCCCACTGTAAGAAAAATAAGAAGAAGGAAAGAAATAGAAAAGAAAACAAGAAAAGAGAAAACAAAAAAAACTTACAAAGTCATGAAGTAGAAAACAAGAAAGACTTCTTCAAGCTGAATCAACGGTTCGGTGGAGGAAAGTAATGCTCGAAGTTTCCCATGAAGTCATACATCGTCCTCCAGCGCTCTGCATCTTCCGCTCTCTCTACTGATGCCTCGTATCCTCAAATGTCGTGCGAGCAGAATAGACACTCTCTCATCTATCCATCCTCCTATGAATATGGTTCTGCTGAAGGTGAAGCTATTGCATCTGATCAGAAAGATCTTCGGCCCATGGAGGTGGGATACTTGATCCAGTGTACTCGGGCTAAGGAGGTGGTTGATAGTGATTGTGAGGCTGGAAATGGTCTTGGTAAAGCACCGGATTGTATGGCATGAGATCATAAGAGTGAGGGTAAATAGGAGGCTGGAAGGGGTCGGTAGATGCTCTCGGCGGGTCGTTACCGAAGTTGTGTGCATCGATAGGAGCATCGTTAGAGGCCTCGAAGTGGTCGTTAACGACCCTGACTGGCTCGTTTACGAAGATATTTTCGCCAGGAGAGGTTGAGCTGGATTTGGGAGCTCAAGAATAGCATTGAACTCTGCCAAAGTATACTCTCGGTTCACATTGCCGAGCCTAAATCGAATGCGTCCCGCCGAAGTCTTCGTCGGGAAGCTTGTCTCAAGAGTGGCTAGGAACTCGGATGTGAGAGCTGGAAAGTGTGGTAAATTCTCCTTCTTCAGCAAGTGAGGCGCATCGAGAATAGCAAAGGCCTCCTTAACATCCTCATAGATCCTCATGGCTTTAGCACTAGACCTCGAGAACCACCTAGTTTTGTGGTCCTTGTCTAGGATGGCATTGTATCTGTCCGCTTGCCCTTGCGTGCGCAAGATCACGTTATCCATGCGAGGTGGAGATGGGGACCTCTGATTCCTCTTCTTCTTTTGGGCTCGGGTAGCGACTCGGCTTGAACTTGCCATGTGGTCCTACAAAAAATTACGACTTTTCCAAGATAAGATACACTCAAGTAGATTAACAAGAGACCCCATACTTGGTCTCGAAATAGCCCTTGGGATTCGTCGATAAATACCCAATTGGGTCGTTAACGGGTTTAGACTGGTTTTTTCAACCTTGAAGATACGCAGGGTCGTTAAAGAGCCTGGGTGGGTCGTTAACGACCTGCCGAGAACCAGTTCGCAGAATCCGAGTGTAATTAACTCTAAAATATAAGCCATGAATTAAGCATGCATCCTCCATAATCCTACACTAGACACACAATCAGGTATATGGACCCCATACTTACTCAATTACCCATCCCGAACATGCTAGAATTGCCCAAAATTAACATGGTGAAGATCGAACTCAATATCTAGAACAAGAAAATTCATGCTTTTTCAATTAATATTGCAATGGGGAACTCAGCATCAATAACCTTCCTAAATCGAGACCCACTACCGATGTTCGAGACAAAATTCATGGGCAAGAATAAAACACGCAATTCAACCACCTCTATAAACGCAATCTAGATAAGAAATTCTTGACCCTAAAAACCATGAATCATGCAATAAAGTGTTAGGTTTAGAAATCATACCGGAAGATTGAGAAATTGAAGAGCAAAAGATTGAAGGTTCGGTGGTTAACGAGCCCGGATCTCGCCGGTAATGAAAACAGGGGTTGCGGGCTTCGGCAACGGGGTGTTTTCTGAAGTTCGGTGGAGTTGTTAATTCCGATCGGTGGTGAAGGGTTTTTGGTAGGATTTTTGAGGGTTTGAGCTTTTGGATTTGAGGAATTGAGAGTATAATTTTGGGAGGTTTAGAAGGGTTATATAGGAGAGGGTAGAGATAGGAGGAGGGGTAGGTAAGAGGTGGTAAGGGTGGGTAGAAGATAGATTAGGGTTAAAAAAATAACTTACCTGTCCGTTTACCGAGTCGAGTCGCCAAACCGGGTCGTTAACGACCCTGGGTGGGTCGTTAACAAGCCGTCGTACCCTCTTTGAATGGTTTATGAGCCCATCTCCTGCATCTTGTTAGCTAAAAGGAAACTATCCTATTTTCTATCCTAAAAACTACTAAAAACTCAAAAGAAAGCTAGGAAAAAGATCTAAAAAGGAAGGAAAAAAAAATCTAGCTTTACTAAAGGCGAGTTGCCTCCTGTAAGCGCTATTTTTAACGTCGTTAGCCCGACGTACTTACCTTGGCTAATCCGACGTTGTAAGAGCCATAGTGACTCTAATCTCTTCATCTGGGTCGGGTTGCTCATGAAACTTTTTCAGTCGATGGCCGTTAACTTTGAAGATTGCGCCTTGGTTATCAATCAACACTACCGCATCGTGGGGATAGATCTGATGAACCACGAATGGCCCACTCCATCGTGTCCTAAGCTTCCCTGGAAATAAACGGAGTCTAGAATTGAAAATAAGTACCTTATCGCCAACCTCATAGGTTTTGGGCACTAATTTCTGATTATGCCACCGCTTGGTGCGCTCTTTGTAAATTTCAGCATTTTTGTACGCCTTAAGCCTCAATTCTTCTAGTGCTTGCAATTCCATGAATATTTTTGCTCCTGTCGCGTCGAGGTTCATGTTGAGCTCCTTAAGAGCCCACAATGCTTTATGCTCCATCTCAATCGGTAAATGACATGCTTTGCCATACACTAGATTTTAAGGAGTGGCGCATAGAGGCGTCTTGTATGCAGTCCTGTATGCCCATAGAGCGTCATCCAATTTGGAAGACCAATCCTTCCTAGAACGGGACACTGTCTTCTCCAATATGCTCTTTATTTGCTTGTTTGAAACTTCAACTTGTCCACTGGTTTGTGGATGATACGGTGTTGCCACCCGATGTGATACCCCATACTTAGCCAAAAGTGCTTCAAAACTCCGCTCAATGAAATGAGAACCACCATCACTAATGAGGACACTTGGAACGCCAAACCTGGGAAAGATGTTAGTCTTAGTAAATTTGGCCACAGTTTTAGCGTCGTTGGTCCTTGTTGCAACGGCCTCCACCCACTTAGAGACATAATCGAATGCCACTAGGATATACTTGTAGGGGCCTGATGCGGGAAAAGGTCCCATGAAGTCTATCCCCCATACGTCGAATAACTCGACCTCGAGTATCTCGTTAGTGGATTCTCATGTCTCCAAGTGATGTTGCCTGAGCTTTGGCATCCATCACATGCTATCACATAAGCTTGTACATCCTTGAACATGGTTGGCCAATAGAGACCACTTTGAAGAATCTTTGTCGTGGTTTTGAACCCTTTTGCATGGCCTCCGGTAGGTAGTGTGTGACATTGACGGATCACGTTCTCTATCTCCTCTTCTGGGATACAGCGTCTAAAGAGGTGGTCACTTCCTTGTTTAAACAAGTAAGGATCATCCCAATAGTATTGTTTTACATCATGGAGGAACTTCTTTTTCTTTGGTAGGGCTAGTCCCTCGGGTATCACGCCTCCTACAAGATAGTTAGCGAAATCCGCGAACCAAGGGGCTTTTGACCCACTAACAGCATGAATTGATGTAGAAGAAATAGAAGTGGTAAGAGAGGAAGGAATAAAATTAAATTGAATGAGTTTTGGTTCAGAAATCTTACCTGACCCAGTCGTCACCGGACATGAGTGGGTCGTTAACGACCTTGGAGATGTAGTATTATCCTCAGGGACAACCCCCCGTGGCATGGTAACGACCTGCCTGACTGATATGTCGATGCACCTTGGGTCTTTGCTCTCGTGATCTATGCATTCCAGCCTCGGTGCCTCGTTAACGACCCTGAAGGGGTCAGTGACGAGGGTCTTGTTAAGTTCGACCTCATTCAGCATGAGGTGTTCGTCTGGTCTAGAATCATTTATTGGCACTTCATTGTTGGATTCAGCGATATGCTCAACCGGCAATCTGGATAAGTGATCCGCCACTAGGTTCTCTGCTCCCTTATTGTCTCTTATTTCATGGTCAAATTCCTGCAATAAGAGCATCCAACGAAGCAATCTAGGCTTGGCATCCTTTTTGGCCATTAGGTATCTAACAGCCTCATGGTCAGTGTAAAAAATCACTTTGGATCCAACAAGGTAGGACCGGAATTTTGCAAAAGCAAATACCACAGCAAGGAACTCCTTCTCCGTTGTGGTTTACTTACTCTGCGCCTCATCCAGCGTCTTACTGGCGTAGTAGATGGCATGGAGTTTCTTATCCTTCCATTGACCCAAGACTGCGCCGACTGCATAGTCACTAGCGTCGCACATTATCTCAAAGGGTAATGTCCAATCCGGGGACTGCATAATAGGGGCGGACACAAGGGCTGCTCTCAACCTATAAAATGCTTCAAGACATTCTGGGGACAGCTCAAACACTACATCGATCATTAGTAGGTTAGTCAAAGGTTTAGCTATCTTAGAAAAATCCTGAATAAAGCGTCTGTAAAAACCAGCATGCCCTAGGAAACTCCTAATGTCTTTTACAGAAGAGGGAGGAGGTAGTTTTTCAATAAGCTCAATTTTTGCTTTATCTACTTCTATCCCTCTCTAAGAGACAAGATGCCCTAGCACTATCCCCTCTTGAACCATGAAATGGCATTTTTCCCAGTTTAACACAAGATTAGTTTCTTCACATCTTTTAAGCACACGTGCAAGGTTAGCAAGACAAGCATCAAATGAAGAACCATAAACGGAAAAATCATCCATGAAAACCTCTACAATCTCCTCTATCATATCCGAAAAATGGCCATCATACACCTTTGAAAGGTGGCGGGGGCATTGCAAAGCCCAAATGGCATTCTTTTATAAGCAGAAGTTCCATAGGGACATGTAAATGTAGTCTTCTCCTGATCATCAAGATGAATGGGAATCTGCCAAAAGCCACTATAGCCATCTAGATAACAGAAATAATCATGTTGGGCTAAGCGTTCTAATACCTAATCAATGAAAGGAAGCGGAAAATGATCTTTTCTAGTAGCATTATTAAGCTTCCTATAACCAATGGACATCCTCCAACTGGTAGTGGTCCTAGTCGGAATAAGCTCTCCCTTTTCGTTTTCTATGACAGTCATCCCCCCCTTTTTTGGGACTACATGGACCGGACCCACCCATTGGTTGTCCGATATAGGAAATATGATCCCAACATCAAGTAATTTAATGATTTCCTTTCTACTACATCCTTCATGTTAGGATTTAACCTACGTTGATGCTCTATAGTGGGTTTATAATTATCCTCCATGTATATCCTATGCATGCAAAGAGAAGGAGATATGCCATTTATATCATCTAGGGAGTAGCCTATGGCTTTTCTATGCATCCTAAGCACATTCAGCAGTTTTTCTACTTCCTCATCTTTTAATTTAGCATTAATGATGACAGGAAAGGTAGAATTAGGACCAAGGAATTCATACCTGAGGGAGTCCGAAAGAGGTTTAAGTGTTGGAGAAGGTTCAGCTGGAATTAGAATCGGTTCTTCTGGCTCCGTCTTCAACACCTCTTCGAGGTATTTAAATGTTGAAATTTCATTGTCTTCGGTCAGGGTCGTTAACGATGTTGATAGAGTCGTTAACGAGCTTGCTTCTTCTGCTAGGAGAATCGGTACTAGGGTTGGGGAGCTTTTTACTGAAACTGCAGGGGCTATTTCTGCCCATCATTGATCTGAAAATTCATCATTTGACACCAATCTTCCAACGGGGTCTCCACATTCAATGATCTCATTGTGGGTGTAGAGCATCTTGACTTCGGCTATATCAGTCTCCTTCATTAACTGTTTGAACCGGAATTCCGTCACCTCATCCCCAATTTCTAAAGTTAGGAGTCCCCTCCTAACATCAATTATGGCTCCGACTGTGGCGAGGAACGGTCTCCCCAAAATAATTGGCACTACCGGATCTTCGGGCATTGTCGTGACAATGAATTCATTTGGAACAAAGAATTTGCCCACTTGAACCGGAAAGTCTTCTACAACCCCTGTAGGTTTGATGCAAGAGCCATCTGCCATGTGTAACCGCATGTTGATTGGCTCTAGTGGCCCCATGTTGGCTTTAGACCAGATTGAGAGGAAGTAAACTAGCACTGGCTCCCAGATCACATAAAGCATTGAATTTATGGTCGCCAATGCCAATTGTTATGGCAAATATTCCTGGATCTCCTAACTTTTCCAGTAGAGCAATAGATCGGACTTCATCCTACAACTCTGTGATGGATCTTTTCCTGCTAAGAATATCTTTCAAAAATTTCGTGTAAGCCGGCATTTCGCTTAGGGCCTCAGTGAATGGGATGGAAATATTAATGCCCTGAAGAATCTTTACGAAACGCTTGAACTTACTCTCAGTAGAGTCCATAGATTTCTTAGTGGGAAATGGAAGAGATTTCACCATTCTCGGAACCAAGTTAGGCTCGAGAGGTGAAGTTACCGGGTCGACACTACGGTCGTTAGGTATTCTCGGAGGATCGTTATCGACCCTGATGGGGTCGTTAACTACCCTGGGATTGAGATGAGGGCTCGGATTAAAAAACTTACCTGGTCTAGGGTCGTTGACGACCCTGGGAGCCTCGTTGCCATGTTGTCCCAATTCGGTAGTTGCCCTCGCTGGCTCGTTACCGAGCTGAACTGTGGCGTCCTCTTCAGTCTTTTCCTTATCTTGGACATGCTCCGATAGTGTCTTTCCACTCCTAAGATGTACCGCTGCTATCTGTCCTTTAGGGTTCTCTTCGGGATGGCCCGGAAGTTTCCCTTGTGACCTCGGAATCTATGCAGCAAGGTTCCCTAATTGGGAATCAACATTCTTCTTCCATACATCGAACTCTCCCCATCTTTTATTTTGGTGGTTAAGGTTGGCTTGAACTTCATTAACTTTATTGTGGACTCCATTAATGCTTTCCTGTAACCCTTGTACCCATGATGGTGGCTCCTGATGGCCTGGAGGTCGATAAGGCGCAGGTCGTCTATCCGATGGAGGCGCTGCATAGCTTGGATTTGGATTCTGATTGCCCCACGTCTGATAGTTGTTTGACCTGTCAAAATTACTAGGTTGGTTCCTGTATGGGCCTCTAATGTAATTCATTTCAGCAATTGTCTTAGAGGCTCTTACCTGCTCTATGTTAGTGCAAGCAGAAGTATTATGGGTAGAAGAGCCACACTCTTGACAGGATTGAGAGGATTTCAGAAAACTTACCTGCTTCTTCAGGCGGTTGACCTCGTCTTGTAGAAATTGATTTTTAATGTCTGGGTCAACTTCTTCTCGGTTAGGCACGTAGAGACGCTTTTGGGGCTGGGGAGTTTGTTGGGTTCCATACATGGCATCATAATTGGACAGCTTATCCAGCAATTCCCATGCAGCCGTATGGTCCATCTCTATAAAACCGCACGTTGTATGCGTGTTGATGCGGTTCTTGGTCTCGGCGTTGATACCCTGGAAAAAGATTTCTTGAAGAACATATAAAGGTTGCCCATGAGTGGGGCACTGTCTAAGCATTTCTTTAAATCGTTCCCGTGTTTCAACAAAAGTTTCATAAGGCAGCTAGTGATAAGAGGTGATGCGCTTCCTCAGCTCCGTTGTCTTGGCAAGAGGGAAGAATTTTGTAAGAAATTGATCATACAAGTTCTTCCAAGTCCTGATAGACTTAGGAGGTAAGCTCTCCAACCAGCTCAGGGTCTTTCCAGCAAGAGACCACCTGAAAGCTTTTAACAGAACGTATTCAAGTGAGACACCTTCAGCAGCTATGGTGTCACATAAGTAAAGAAAATTTCTAATATGTTCCACAGGGAACTCAGTAGGTTTCCCTTCAAACTGAGCCCACTTAATCAAGGATATAAATTGAGACTTAATCTCAAATGGTTTCTCTATCTCCGGAAGCACAATTGGGGATTCTGGCACCCTTAGTTCCGGATGCATGTATTGTTTGGCATTCCTCGGATAGGCATTCAGCTCTTCCTGTAGACGAGCATTGTTAACTCGTTGACGCTCAGCGTCGGCTGCATCATCTTTTTTCTCGGTTTTCAACGCCTCCATCTGGTTTTGGAGGATTTCCAACTGATGAGCCATCTCTTCAGGTGTGGCCATGGCTCGGTTCTCTTAGCGTATACGGTGCAGGGAACGTTCAGGTTATGAATAATAACCAGCATTTTCAAATTCAAGCCTTTGACGTCCTACCGGCATACGCTGAGAAAAAAGACAAAGAAAACACAAATTAAAAACAAAAACGGGGTTGGGCTATTCCCAAACCCACAAATAAACAAACAAACTCGTTGCTTCCCCGGCAACGGCGCCAATTTGTTGACGGGCCTTTACTCTGGACAACAAATAAATTTATAAGTCAAGACCCCGCTGAGTATAGGGGAGTCAGGATCGTTCCACGAGAAGCACGGTTTGTTTATCTATCGACTACTAATAATGAAAATCAAACAAAAACAAGCAAAATACTCACGGTCAGCCTCGTTAACGACTTTATCAGGGTCGTTAACGAACCTGCATACTTCTAACGACCTAAAAATAAGTTCGGTACCGAAGCTACGAACTCAGTAACGAATATGATCTAGGAGAATTTCAAATAAAAACAAAGATCTAGGACAAGGGTCACCACAGCATAGTCATGCATATAAACTTGTAAGAAGATAAAGATCATGTCTTTAAATAGATAAATTCATCAACTTTCATTGACTAGTAAGTAAGTTAATCTACTCTCATAAATTAATTCACTCAATCACTTGTTTTGGATCTAAAGCTTGAAACTTTCGTATTCAAACAATATCAACCTTCAAGTTTCTAACTTTCTCTCTCGATCAAGTTAAGACTCAAATTACCTTGACTTTAATCTAGGTATAAACACACCAAGCAATCTCAAAAATAGATAGAAGGCATTCAACACATCATCTTACTCATCAAACCATGCATAACTATGCTGGATTTCAAACCCGACCCTAGATAAGAAAACTACTCACTACTCATAATTATGAAATAAACAACTTTTATAAAGGAGAACATTGAAAACAGAACAACTACTTCAAATTAATAAGAAAATATCGTCCTACAGAATTCAGAAGAAACCGAAATACATAAAACCGAATCGAAACTCGTGATTAACGACCTCGGCTAACTCTCGTTCCACCGTGGCTCGATCTTTTTCTTCGACTCTTCTCTCTCTTTCGGCTCTTCAAAACTCGTCTCCTAATTCTTCTCTCCTTTCCACCCCTTCTCTAGGCTATAAAGAAGGGTATTTATACTAATAAAGCTATCTAAATAAATAAGGATATAAGATAAAAACTTTCCTAAAAGATAAAAACATACTCTTAAAAAGATAGAAATGAAAACCTAGAAGGATAACAAGACTTAAAATAAAATATAATGACCCTAAAAATCATTAAAAACACTCTACCGACACGGAATAAATTCCCGCACAGGATCGATAGGTCATCACTAAGATTTCTAAAAAAAAAACTATCGCTAAGCCTCATTAACGACCCTGCATAGCCTCGTTAACGAGCCTGGATTTTGAATTCTTCATCACTTCAACTCTAAAAGCTTAGACTTCGAATTCTTCATCTCGTATTCTTCCGTCCTTCACCGTAGCATTCAAAATTCAGCTCCAAAAAGCACTGTTTCCTTGCTAAAACCTACAAAAAGACACAAAACGGAGTAGCTTCCATACTTTTCACAAAATATGCAAAACCATCCAAAAACACACAAAACTAACCCCAAACTTATCAAAACTAGTCCTAACAAACTAAGAAAACACACTAAAAACTATACCAAAAACACGAACATCATATGTTGCAGCAAGAGCTTTCGTGTTTCCCAGCATATTTAGCCCCCACTGGTTTCAAGTCCCGGCTACGCCCCGGATTACTAGAGTTTTGTTAGAAGAGCATATATGCATAAAATGATAATTTGAGACTTTTGAACCTCTTATTAGATGATAGTACGTATGAGGCACATTAATCAAGTGAATTTGGTCTGGTTAATTCGAGTTAATATCATGGATAGATTGGTTCTGTTTAAATCAGCTGGTTTATCGAGTTAAGTAAATTTAGTTTGATTTATTCTTAGTTAGTGTTTTGCGCGAATTAAACACGTAAATGTGTTATTCGTTAAATTAAGGGAACCTTAATTAAACACCAACTAAAACATGGTAACACATAATAATACGAACATAGAATACACAAAATAGCCAATTGAATGATAGAATTTGAATACAAAATATATCTATATGCAAGTAGATAGACATGTCTAAAGCTGACCCGACCTAAAAACACAACCCCACCTATCTAGAAATTTTTGAGTTTCAACCCGAAAATTTAAACCTAAACCCAGTTTGAACCCAATTCAATTGATCCGAACACGATTGGGTTGAAACCTCATAACTCGTTGGGTTGACCCGATTTGTTATATTTCAAAAAAATATAATTTATTTGAAAATTTAATATATTTTTATTATTATATATAGAAAATATATTATTATTAAATATTATTTAGATAAAAAAAATTAATAAACATAAAATATTCAATTCTGTTGGCCTAGTGGGTCGATCCGACACGATTTGACCCGTGACCCGTTACAACCCAAACTCGAAATGACACAACCCGAACACGACCCGACCAACCCAATTGACATGTCTACAAATAGATAATGAATTCCAAGGATGTAATGGATAACACATTTACGTTTGTAAAAGGATGAATCGATGAGAGTGGTAATATGAAGGCTTGTTCCTCATAATTTCGAACTTCAATTATAAGTTATCGACCCATTAATTAATTGAACAATTGATATCTAAATAAATAGGTAAAATTACACAAGAACGACAATTGAGAATTGAGAATTACACCTTACTTACACCAGACTTGATCTTCTCAAACGAAAAGCAAGATAACTCTAGTGTTTTAAATGAATAAAATGAAGAACCATCAAAATCACCCTTGATTTTACATTTTGATTCTTTCTTTTTGTAGAAAGCTCCCCATGTCATTGTTTTTCTCTTCCCCTTTCATAGACTTCCTTACTGGTCATTTTTTAGTGTCAATCCTGAGAATCTCTCCATGCCATTACTGCCTTCCAATGGCTACTTGAGCATTTACTGCTTTTCGTGATGTTCGCAATGTCGTTGATGCGTTTTGGCACTTACTACTTCCGTGATTTTTTCCATGTCATTGATGCGTGGGCATTTACTACTTCTTTGATTTTCGTCAAGGAGTTAATGTTTCTTCAATGGCTAGTGGTGTCTATAATTCCTTCTGCTTTCTTCTCTTCTCTTTGTGGTCCAACATCAGATTTAGCATAATATTTTAGGGCCTAACAATACCCCCAAAATCGCTCAAAACCATCCATTGTTCCTAAAATAAGTGGGCGACTCGGACCCGAATGCAATTGTGACTGATTTGATCATGTACATGCAATTGAAGTAAATCCCTTTCACAACTTATCAATATATCGTTGTTTTTTGCGTAATTAGACCAATTTTGTCAAGTTCATGATTTTTTTAATCAAATTATAGGGGAACCTAGCATCGTCAAATTGTGTAATAGTAAGATCGTATTGAATCAATTGAAATATTAATCTTAATAAGCATTGGGTTCGTTTCTTCATAAGCCCAATAGAGGAGAGTTGGCCCAACAAGCGAAAAGGCAATATGACTAGGCCCACACAAGAAGGTAGATCATTTAAGCCCCCGAAGTTGATGCTTGAGAATTGACTCCAAGTGACCATTGGAGGATGTCGAACGAAGTAGCGTAGACAATAACCACGATGATCATGCGGGAATCTTGGAAGAGGCATTGAGCTTCTAATAATCCTTGCAGCACAATGCGAATAGCGGATATAAGGGAAAATACCTAGATTAAAAGGGACATGTGTACGAAAACCTAAAATTTGTATCCAATTGCATTCGATCTATTGTAACTCGACGATTAGCAAATAAAAATCTATCTTTCGTCAAGTGTTCTATTTTCTATCATTTGTTCTTTTGATAAGCTCTATCTTTAAATATTTTTCCTTTCATAAATTCATCTTTATTCTGAAGTTATTGCTTTGGGAGTTCCTTGAATATTTTTCGTCCAAAATAATTACTTTACATATTGCTCATGTATATAGTTAAATTATCAATATTGACCAAAAAAAAGTTAAATTATCAAAATCTAGGCGTCAAATACTTCTTATAAGTACATTATAAACTAAATGAAAACACGTAAATTACTAAGTCAAAAACATCCCATACCTTCAATCGCATCATCCTATGGTTACTCGCTCCAAAATGAATAGCCTTAAGCCAAAAACATTCATCTCGACAAAACATCCCCTACCTTCAATTCCAACATCTTAGATGAACCCAAAACCTCTAGCCAAGCCTCAAAATTACCCGAATGCAACATGCGATGTAGGTTGAGTATGCTGCTCTAATGAAGAATAGGACCTAGATTCTTGCTATGCCTCTTTGTAATGCTAACATTGTTGAGTGTAAGTGGGTTTGCACATTCAAATGAAAAACATATGGCTCCATTGAAAGATACAAGGCGTGTTAGGTTGCCAAGGTATTCAATCAAGAGGAAGGTATTCACTACTTTGACACTTACAATCCGGTGGTCAAACCTACTAATATTCACATAGTATATAATGTATTGCTCTTACTTGCTATTGGAGTTTGAGATAAATTGATATTAATAATGCTTTTTTGAATGGTGAACTATTTGAGATTGTATATATGACTTGGCATCTAGGGTTTGTTGATCAATCTCGCCCTAATCATGTATGCTTTCTCAAGAAAGCTTTATATCGCTTAAGCAAGCTCCACGTGTCTGGTTTCATAAACTTAGGTTGTTCCTCTTACAAAACGGGTTTGTTGCCTGTTAGTCTGATACAACTTTATTTATTTGGCACAATTCATGTTTTGTTTTGTATATTGTAGTCTATGTCAAATGAATTGATTATTACAAGCTCAGTCCCCATTGAAAATTGATGGCTTTATTCGACTCTTGAATTTCGCGGTCTCTTTACGAGCTCTTGGGAATCTTCATTACTTCCTTGGCATTGAAATTCACCGAACTCGAGATTCTATTGTACTCAATCAATAGAAGTACATTAAGTATCTTCTCGTTCGTAGTAAAATAAAGATGAAAAACCGATAGATTCTCCTACAGAACGACCTCTCGATAAGTCCAAATATGTGATCTTGCAGCAGATCCACAACTTTACATGATTGTAGTTGGTGTCCTACAATATGTCACAATCATTTGTGTGCTAGTTTATGCATTGTCCCACTGAGACACATTAGCAAGTTGAAAAATGGCTGCTTTGCGATCTAATGTGCACAATTTCATCTAGTCTTCACTTAAAACTGGTGTCTAATATTCGATTAGTAGGTTTCTCTAACGTAGGATGGCAGTCTGATATTGATGATTAATCTCGACATGGTTTTGCCATCTTTTATGGTGGAAATTTGATCAGTTGGGCCACTAGGAAACAAAATGTGGTCACAAAATCTAGCCTTAAGACGGAGTATCGAGCAATTGCTTTCACCTCTACTGAGCTTATTTGGAGTCAACAACTTCTGTGAGAATTTCATGCACCCTTATAGACTTCCACCTATCTTACTCTGTCATAATTTGAGTGCGAGATACATGTTTACTAATCCTTTTTTTTTCAACAACGTTCTAAACATATCAAAAGTGATTATCATTTTGTTAGAAAATGTGTTGATGATGGTTCACTAGTAGTTCGACATGTTTTTGCTCTTGATTAAGTTAATGACATCTTCACAAAAATTGTCGGTATTGCTAGATTTTAGACTATTCAATCCAAGCTGCATGTTTACTCTTCTCCATAAACTTGTGCGGGTCTTAGGATAGAAATATTATACATAGAAATAGTATATCTTGTGTCTAATATCCTATTCTTATTTCTTACTTGGGTTCCAAGTACTACCAATAATCTTATGTATAAATACACTTTAAATTGATGAAAAGAAAGTAGGAAAACCGAAAACTCTTAATAACACTTTTCACTAATATTAGAGATATAGAGTCTTTTATTGCTTTGTCTGTTTCCATTCTTTGTTTGTTGCCATTCTTTTCTGTTCATATTCTTCCGTTGTATTGGCAAGTATATATTGTAAACTTGGTTATCTTAATCAGCAAGAGGAATTCCTCAGTTTTTAGCGTCTCTGATTTCACATGGTATCAGAGAGACGATGACTGATTCTGAAATTATTCAAGTCGCTGCTCAAGCCGCCGCCAAGGCTTCCGCTTCCGAGACTGCCGCTAATGTTACCTCTGAATGGATTGCCAAGGCCGCCGCAGATGCCACCGCCAAGGCCACTGCTAATGCCGCTAAGCAGCGGTCCATCTACTACCTTCATCCTTCCGATCACACGGGCATGAATATCAGTCCGGTGACCCTCAAGGGTGATAATTACCAGGAATGGGAGAGGGCTATCCGGAATGCTTTCCGGGCTCGTCGTAAACTGGTTTTTCTTGATGGTACTGTTGAATCACCGAATGAAGATTCCGATGATTTTGACGATTGGTGTAGTGTTAATTCGATGTTCGTCGGGTGGATTCTCCAATCAATTGAACCCACTCTACGGTCATCCTTGACCTACTCTGACTCCGTGAAGATGTTGTGGGATGCCATTAAACAGCGATTCTCCCTTGGCAACACTCCACGAGTGCATCAACTTCGTACTGAAATTGCTCGCCTACAACAGAACGACCAAATTGTGGCTGCGTATTTTGGTCGCTTGACTCTCTTGAATGATGAGTTGTCTAACTATGTGAAGAAACGTGGTTGTAGTTGTGGCCAATGCAAGTGCATTCATGCTTGGTCTGATGCGATTCAATCTGATCGAGATGAAGACATGGTTCATCAATTTTTGATGGGCCTAGATGATGATACTTATGGGACTCTTCGATCTAACATTCTGGCTCGAGATCCCCTTCCAAATCTCGACCAAATTTACTCCCTGGTTGTTCAAGAAGAACGCCATAGAATGATCTCTAATGAACGAGCAGGCCGTACTGACGCCCTCGCTCTTGCTGCTCGTGGAACTCGATCCACTCAAACCCGTTCTCAGTCTCGTTCATCGGCATCCAAGACCAACTTATCTTCGACGGGGAACAAACCCACATGCACTCATTGTGGTGTTATTGGCCATGAAAAGTCGACTTGCTTCAAGATTATTGGATATCCGGACTGGTGGGCCGAATATCGTCAAAGTCGAGGCGAGTCCAATACTTCTGCTACTGGCCGTGATAAGTCTGAGACTCTTTCCACGCTCTCTGATCCTTCTCGCCAGCAACAGCATGATACCTCCAACGTTAATTCTGTCCAAGGTGTGGCGGACTCAATGTCTTCTGATTTCACTACTCATGATCGGGATGGGTTTTGGCACAACCTTAATGATGGGCAATGGAAAGATATGCTCAATATGCTGCATGAATATCGGTTTTCTGGTAATGACAAGATGAATGGTACGTCTCATTCTAATCATTGGATCTTAGATTCAGGCGCTTCCTTTCATATGACGGGTCGTCGCGAACTTGTAGCTGATATCCATTCTATTACTCCTTCACTGATTTTGCTACCAGATGGATCTCGTTCAACTGCATGTGAGGCTGGAACTGTTGCTTTGGGCGACAATTTGAGAATTATTGATGTGTTGTTAATTCCTAAATTTTATTGCAATCTCATATCTATTGCTAAGTTAACCACTGATTTATGGTGCCTTGTCACTTTTACTCACAAATTATGTGCAATACAGGACCGCACATCGAGGATTTTGATTGGCGTGGGTGAAGCTCGGGACGGGGTCTATTGGTTATGCTCGGTTTGTTCGTCTTCAGCGTCAAATCGGGTTGGCTTTGCTGCAGCATCTTCTACTTCTCCAGTTTTATGGCACAAGCGAATGGGTCATCCTACACTTGCATCCAATTTTGTTTTACCAGGCATAGGCTCTATTAAGTGTAATTCTCAAACTCCTTGCGATGTCTGTTTAAGGGCAAAGCAAACTAGAGATTGTTTCCCTTTAAGTTTGAATAAAGCAGCAAAAGCTTTTGATTTGATTCATGTTGATGTTTGGGGTCCAAATAATACCCCCTCCTCTTGTGGAGCGTTTTACTTTCTTACCATTGTAGATGATTTTTCCCGTTGTGTTTGGGTTTTTCTATTAGCTCGTAAAACTGAAGTTGTCGGGGTAGTTCAGAACTTTTGTGCGTATGTGAAGACTCAGTTTCAGACCGAAGTCAAGATTTTTCGATCTGATAACGGCACCGAATTCCTGCCGCTCCGACCATACTTTGATTCAGCTGGCATCATTTTTGAAACTTCATGTGCTGCTACTCCGCAACAGAATGGTAGGGCGGAGCGCAAGCATCGTCATCTTCTCAACGTTGCTCAAGCTTTGCGATTTCAAGCACATTTGCCGATCCAGTTTTGGGGTGAGTGCGTTTTGACTGCGGCATACCTAATCAATCGCACTCCCTCCCCGATTCATCAAGACCGGTCTCCCTATGAGCTATTGTTCGGTAAAGTCCCCGCTTATTCTCATCTTCGTATCTTCGGGTGTTTGTGTTATGCGTCTGTTATTCCTCGGGATAAAGACAAATTCGCTTCTCAAAGTCGCCGGTGTGTTTTTATGGGATATCCTTTCGGAAAAAAGGCTTGGCGTTTATATGACCTCGATAAGCACGTCTTCCTTACATCTAGGGACGTTGTGTTCTCCGAGACTGAATTCCCATATGCATCATCTGTTCCAGCCCCTATTGAGTCATGTGCTGAGGATTTGTCATCTCCTGCACACTTTGATGACGCCCCTTTGTTGGACAGGGGGAGTTCTTCCGATCACACACCAGCTCCGCTTGTGGTGTTGTCTTCCGAGACTCTGGCTGCTCCACCTACCTCACCTCTAGCTTTTCCGCCTGTTATTGATCAGCTTGACCATGATTCTCCTCCTCCCGAGCCGCCAGTGCTTCGTCATAGTGTACGGCAGACACAAGTATCCTCTCGCTTCGTGCTTTTGTGTGCAATACCACTACTCGCTTAGACCCCCCCCCCCCCGAGCATCGACTTCACCTACTCCGTCAACTTCCTCGGGTACTTTATATCCTATAGCAAAGTATGTTGATTGTAATAATTTTTCAGCAAATCATGTCCATTTTCTAGCTTCAGTTACATCCCACACCGAACCAGAATGCTTTTCTGAAGCTATGAAACACTCAGTTTGGCGCCAAGCAATGGCCAAAGAACTTGCTGCATTGGAGAAAAATCAGACTTGGACTATTGACTCGCTTCCGCCTACCAAAAAGCCCATTGGTTGTAAATGGGTTTATCGTATCAAGTACAAGTCTAACGGGTTCTATTGAGCGTTATAAGGCTCGTCTTGTCGTTCTTGGCAACAAACAGGTTGTAGGTATTGATTTTAATGAAACTTTTGCTCCTGTCGCAAAGATGTCTTCTGTTCGTGTGTTCCTATCTGTTGTTGCAATTCAGGGATGGCAACTGCATCAGATGGACGTTCACAATGCATTTTTGCATGGCGATCTTGCTGAAGAGGTCTTTATGCAGCCACCACCTGGTTAACCTACACCTAATAGCAGTTTCTGTCGTCTTCAGAAGTCATTATATGGTCTTCGGCAGGCTCCTCGGAACTGGTTCTCAAAACTTGCTTCCGCATTGCTTAAATATGGATTCCGGCAATCTCGGGCAGATTACTCCCTATTCTCTTATCACCGGCAGTCTACCGTTCTTCATGTCCTTGTTTACGTTGATGATTTGATCATTTCTGGAAATGATTCTGCCACTATCTCTCGTTTCAAGGATTACTTGCATACTTGCTTTCATATGAAGGATTTAGGTACCTTGAAATATTTTTTGGGTATCCAAATTGCTCATGGTGAGAATGGTCTATTCTTATCTCAACGGAAGTATGCTCTTGAGATATTAACGGAAACGAGCTTTCTTGCTTCTAAGTCGGCTGCCTTTCCGCTTCCTCAAAATCATCATCTTAGGTTGGCTACAGGACCGGCTTTTCCAAAGCCTGATCAGTATAGGCGCCTTATTGGCCGGTTAATCTATCTTACAATAACTCGTCCGGAGCTCTCTTATGCTGTTCACACTTTATCTCAATTTATGCAAGCCCCTAAGGAGGCTCACTGGCAGGCCGCCACTAATGTGCTGCATTATTTGAAAGGCTCCCCTGGTCAAGGCATTGTTCTATCCCGTCATAGTTCTATGCAACTAACGGCTTATTGTGATTCGGATTGGGCAGCCTGTCCTCTGACTCGACGTTCGTTGACTGGCTACTTTGTTTTCTTAGGCGAGTCTCCTATTTCTTGGAAGACGAAGAAGCAACCTACAGTTGCTCGTTCCTCTTCCGAGGCGGAATATCGTTTCATGGCGGTTGCATGTTGTGAGTTGTTGTGGCTCCGCTCTTTCCTTACTTCTCTTGGTTTTCGTCCTAAGCGACCTATGCGGCTATTTTGTGATAGTCAAGCTGCCATGTACATTTCTGCTAATCTGGTCTCCCATGAGCGGACTAAGCATATTGAGATCGATCTTCACTTTGTTCGGGATCATATTCAGTCCGGCTTGATTACTACCTCCTACGTTCGTACTACTGAACAATTGGCTGATATTTTTACGAAGGCGTTAGGGCACCGACAATTTTCATATCTTCTTGGCAAGTTGGACATTCGAAATCTTCATGCACCCACTTGAGGGGGAATATTAGAGATATAGAGGCTTTTATTGCTTTGTCTGTTGCCATTCTTTGTCTGTTGCCATTCTTTTCTGTTCATATTCTTCCGTTGTATTGGCAAGTGTATATTGTAAACTTGGTTATCTTAATCAGCAAGAGGAATTCCTCAATTTTTAGCGTCTCTGATTTCACAACTAAGAAAATAAGTTTTTCAAACATCAATAACCATATTTATACCGATAGTTTGCATTTTTTTTATCCGATATAGTTTGCATATTTAATTGTTAGCACTTCTTATCGATCTCTTCTTCAATATATAGCAAACATCCAATCTAAATTCAAATTTAACAATTAATTGAGTGCATATAACATAGTGAACTAATTACCCATTATAAATCAAGAAATTTAGGAACATTCACCCAATCTAAATTCCAAACCAGATTGTTAACTTATAAATCAGATTTCAGACGAAACAAAGAAAAGGAAAACTCATCGCTAGGTTTGAACTAATTTGATTTCTCCCCGATCTAGATCTTGAGTGTCATTTGAAATTTCCATAGTCTCCTACAGGTAATGGATCTTGAGTCTCATTTGAAATCTCCATAGTCTCCTACACGTAATGGATTTGGAGGACTTCTTGGTTAAATATTATTTTGTTTCGCATGGAACCGTATACTCGATTAGATTAATAGAAATTATATAAGTTACGATTAGATTAATAGAAATTATATAAGTAAAATTAGTGAGATCGATACTCCGTCGATTAGATTAAGTTACGCTTGCTAAATAATACAGTAACTTGCAAGCAAAATCTCACTCTCACTATGTTTAATAGAAAAAAAAAATTAAGAAGAAGTTGTTTCCTTGGGAAGTATTAATATATGATCTATTCTGGACTTTTCATGCTCCTCAAAAGGATACTTGTTTAGAAAATGTCGTCTTGAATATTTCCAGTCAACTTTAATGAAATGATTTTTAACAAATGTTCGTAGTAATTACGTATAGAAAATGTCATATATTATATACGCATGTAGAAATTGCGGTATATATTATCTTGATTTGAATGTGATATTATGATAATCACCAAATTATCTAAAAACAAATCATCAAACAAATGAAGTCTTTGCAAACATTTTCGACACGAGAACGTCTTGATTGATAGAAATACAAGGATCACAATTAACAATTCACATATGTACTTGGACGTTTCTACAACTCGGTTTAAGATAGGAAACATGTTTTTTTGAAGATGGAGTAAAAATCCCTTTACGTATACGTACGTCCTTGGCGCCGTATCACAATAAGCTTGAAAGCAACTGAAACAATTAAGTCTATTTCCAAACCAAACCCCCAGTCTCAATCCTCCTGCCAACTTTACCAGCCAAAACCAGCAAATGACTCAATTCTTTTTTGTCTTCTTTCCTCTCCTCTATAGTGTCCAAACTAGGCTTCCATCCCCTACGTCCCGAGCCACACCGGCTCAGCTCATAATCTCCTCCACCGTCCAAATCGTCCTCCTCCTCCTTCTTCCTGCTCGGCTCCATAACCCTGTGGCTATTCTCCACGGGGCTTGCGGGGCAAATCAAAGCAAACAAAGGCAGATAAAACTTTGAAGACGACAAAGCAGAAGCAGAAGATGTAGGACGAGGAGCAAACACATGTTTTCCTTGGAGGATGGCGTTCACCCTGTGAAGGATTTGACGAGCCTCCTTGGAGGACAAAGATGTGGGCTTCCCTCGCCTTAGAGGGAGCATTAGATAGAGTTTATGGAGGTCTAGCTTTTTGTCGGCAGGCAATGGTGTCGGTTTGGAAGTTGTGTTAAGCTCCACCACCACTTGATGTGGGTGCTCCACCATGAGCTCTGCGGCGGTTATGGGCTCGTTGAAGCACTTGATGGTTCCGTCGGGGAGAACTACTTTTCCGGTGTGGCGGGAGCCTTGGTTGCCCATTTGTACACTACTAGAGCTTTGGATTTGTTTGTGTAGTCCAAGTACTTTTCTTGCTCAAGTGTTTGAATGTCATGCAGGGGATTGATGGTTTATAAGAGGAGTGTGTGGGGTGGAGTTGGTTAAACGAAACCAACTTGAGAAGCTTTTAATAATATGTTGCATTTGTAATTATCAATTAATTAAACAAATGCTTTTGCTTTGTGATGAAATCACATGACATGGCTACGTTTTGAATGTGGGGACGTTAGTGAACAAACAAACTATAATTAGTCAAATGACCCCAAAACCCAACCCATCTTGTAATTTGTAGCTCATAATGAAAATATTCCAATTACCAATCTGTAAATTGTTTTTATCAACTCTAAAATTACTCAAACCCAGATCCAAATTGTCAACCCTATGTAGCATTTGGCGCACGTGTCAATCCAGATCATATGTAAAAATCAAACATATCAACGGGTGCATGTCTTTGGTTACCGTATTATTAGACTTGGAAAAATGAAATCAGATTGTATATTGTGAAATCAACTGAAACTTGTATGTGATGTTGATTGATTGTGTTTGCGTTGCTCTGGTGTTGCAGTAGTTGGGATTTGACCCACGAACAACATTCAACGTACTTCATTTTCTCTCTCTTGTGTTTTGGATCTACTGACTTCATTAACTTGGGATGTAAACCTATTTTGATTTTTAATATATCTTACGAAATGCCAAAGTACAAACCACAATTATTATATTTATAAGATAAACAATAAAATTTCACTAAAGACTGGTAGCAATAAGTAAGTTAAACATATCTTATTCTAGAAAATCAAGTGAATGTGATATTGTTATCGTCCAAAGTTTACTACTGTGTAAAATTGGATTCGAAAATAACAAATATGTTTAATTTAAAACATGAAATTTTGTTTTAACATGAGTCAATTATAGCTATTGAAATTATGATTATGACATGATCATTTTATAGACACTGCTTGATCCTAAAAGCTAATATATATACTATATTGGTTAACATTCAGAAATATGTAAGACTCCTGACACCCTCGAAATATGGGTTAATAGTACTTCAAAAATATAAATGAATGCTGCTTAAGCCAAGGCATAAATGAATGATGCAGGCTTATTTGAGGTCGGGGTGTGGTTACCTACCAATTACCAAAGACATTGTTCGTATGTCTAACCGCTCAACTATATACGACTACATTTAGAAATATATACGACTTCATTATATTATCTTCACTCTTACAGTATATTTTACTCATTACAAGTAGTAGCTACTAGCTAGAGAAGAAACGTACTCTAGAATAGGATTTAGTTCCCGAGTTGACAAATAACTATCTAGGTAGTTTGAATAATGTTAATTATTCAATAAAAAATGCTAAGATTAGATTCTCTTTTCATATCAATTTATTATTTTTAATTGTTTTACCTAAGATTTACCAATTTACTATATAATTTTAAAACTTCACCCATAAAGTTTCTAGTAAACTTCATCGTATTCTTCTATATAACAAGCATGAATGTTTTAACCAGGAATTGGATATATTGAAAACTACAATAATGAACTTCCAAACCCTTTAGCTGAAGCCTCCCGTAAAATTATTGAAAGAACATAAAAAAAAACGGTATAACTCTCACCAACAGCTTCACTTTTTCCCGTTAACAAGCTACATAGACAATCAAACTTTATCAGTACAAGATTATAAGATACATTCCTATCCTAGTTAGATTCATCTACTAGTGTACACCATACAGCTATTTTGGATCAACTAGTGTACACCATACATCATTTCACAAATTAACAACGCCATCATTGATATGTGAAGACAAACTTGCCTGAAACTGAAGCAATTGTTAAACAGTATGGAAAATAAAGGCTTGCTCAATTAATTCTAGTCTATATCTACAGCTCGGTATGAACAAGGGAACTAACTATTAGACAACAAATAAAGATGGGGGTGAAGATGTACCTGAACAAAGTCAAACTACAAATCCTGCTTCTGCTGAGATAACTCATCTTCAGGTGGACAAGAAGAAGTCACACAGCCACTCTCTCTCTGATTCGCAATGGCAGAAGATGGAGTTTTTTCCATGCCCACATCAGATGAAGGTAAGAATGTGGGAATACTTGCTGGTGTTTCAGAGTGATATATTGTGGAAGGCTTCTCGTTTTTAACTACTTCAGAGGGAATCAGGGAACTAGAACTCGCACTTTCTGAGATCTGAGAAGGAACGGGATTGCCATTTCCCACTACAGCTTTAGGAAGCACCGATTCACCTCCATTTCTTATTATTTTAGCCCTTCTGCACAACACAATGCAGGTAAGTCTATCACATATCTCATATTAGTATCAAACAACAACATCATCTACCCAGGTGGATCCCAGTACAAGCGGGATCTGGGGGGGGTCGAGATGTACTTGGAGAATATATGTGAAATTACTAATCAGTTAGCATTTTAGGAATGAAAGCATTTTAGAAAATGAATTCCCATAGCCACGCAAATCAGCATTGCATTGTCATTCATAGAAAGACGATTTTAGGCTTCAGGCTTGATCACCAAAGATTATTATGAGTAGGACTCTTCTGACAAAATTTCATTCATACCTGATAATCCTTTGCTTTCCGTTGGGTACTTTTCGCTTCATAATCCCTTCATAAACAAAATGTACAGACTTTTAGATGCTATTACAGCAGGGACTAATCATGTCGCTGAAAAATAATGATGGAACAAAAAAAATAAGCAAGCGAAAGAATATAGAAGGTTGACTATACCCGATTTTAGTGCTAAAGACGATAACTTGGGCTTGTTTACGCCCCTTTCTGCCTTTATGGATGCAATAGCAACATCACCAGCAGTCCCCAGACCCTTTCTTCCCACCAACTTTACTCCTAGTTTTTCACCAAGAAAATTTAACCTCATATCATCACCACCTCTTACCTCTCTTAACTCAAGCGCTTGTTCTTTAGTGAGCAATGTGTAAACATGTATCTGTTGTTGCTGATTGAAATGTGCCTGAAGTTGTTGAAAGAGTAACTTATTCGAATGTAGAAGACCTGAACCCTCTTGACTCTGTCTACGGGGCTCAGAGAAAGTGACCCTCAAAATAGCAGTTGACTTAGGATCATCATTGTTCTTATTATAAATAACTGAAAAATTCCCAAATTCCAAATCAGGCTCCCTAAATAGATCTGCTAGAAGGGAAGCACAAGAATGAGCATTTTTGGAAGGGTGCCTTTGAACTCTAATTTTCAAGGCTCTTGCACTAGCATAACGAGCCATGTTGGCAGCTTCACGAAGCCCAGTTAAAAACGCCCCGTGCATAGTTGCAGGATACCGTCTAGTTGTGGCCTCTCCTGCAAAAAATAGCCTTCCATCTCCAACACATTCTGCTAGGATGTCATAGTCATCCCCAGAAGCACCTACTGCCACATTAGAGTAAGAACCAAGACAAAAGGGATCACTGCCCCATCTAGTGCAAACAGTTTGGATAGGTTCTGGAACATTAATTCCTTGTGGTTCATAAATTCCTGCAAGAATTATTCAATTAGAATCTTTAGTTTCCCAATTTGAACAAGAAACAACAGATGGCGCTCAAGTTTCTCTCATATCAGTGATTCAATCTCCTATTTTTAACTTAGTTCATCAAGTAAGTGCCTATATCAGTTTCTATGCAGCATAACAACAATAAGACCACTTGCTATTTACTATATCAAGGGAAGTAAATGATAATATAAGTGCAACAAAGCATAAATCTCATTATTGAATTTATCAATGATAAAACTAGCCTCATTAACAGAACAGCACAAGTGATCAAAGAAGAAATTAAAGTCTATTTTATGTTTTCTATCAATGATAAACGTACCCCTAAGAATTTGAAGAACATGGGCCACGGCGTCTGTGGGAGGCATGTTCTCAAACTTATGTGCAGCTTCTCCAGCCACTAAAGCTATCAATAGGGGACCCCCAGCAACAGTTGCATAGCTGTAGAAGAGAAAGAATTCCCCACGATTACTAGAATTTTCACAAAGATGCCCAAATGTATCAAGATCAGTGCCCCAAAATACATGAGGAAAAAGCATTGCAACTTTATTCAGCAACCCAAAACCTAGCCTTTTTATGCCATCCAGCTTTTTTTGAGGCAGCTCTGGGATAAACTTGATGGAACCATTCTTCAAAACTCCTAGAGGAACAGTACAAAGCACCATATCACCCTCAAAAACCTGGTTCCCAGCAGTGACCTGAACCCCATCACTTCCATAGCGGATAGTATTTACTGTTTTTTCATACAATATTGGAACATTTTCAGCTAAGGCCTGTACCAGCCTCCCATTTCCACCAGACAAAAAGCAATGATCACCGCCCATATCAAAAGGGTCATCCTGATCCCAAAATGCAAGTGAGAGCTTAGAAAGTAGGCCAGCATTTGCATACTCCAAATTAGCAAGATGCCAGTTAAAAAGTCTCATCTCCTCGTCATTTACTGAGTCTGACTCCCCATAGACATCTCGAAATGTATCCAGTGCTGCTCCTAGAGAAAGATCCATTGAAACCTCCCCCATTAACTGCCTCAACAAACTCGATCTCTCTAGAAGTTTATTGAAAGCAATCTCCACTTTCGAGTCTAAGTTTGGGTCAACCGGTGATCCATCAACATTGTAAATTGGGCATTTGTCCCTAATCTTATGAAGTGAATAAGATAACTGCCGGGCCAATATACCAAGAGGATTCCCCAGCGTACCCGTCAAAACACTGCCTCCTAGATCAGCAGCTGCAGTCCTATTGGCACCCTCCATTTTCTTAGTATAAACTCTGCCTCCAGCACGCTTCCTTCCCTCCAAGACAGTCACCTTAAATCCAAAACGCAACAGCTGCCTAGCAGCACCCAAGCCTGCCATCCCAGCCCCAATAATAATAACAGTAGGCTTACAAGGGTGTGCCGGGATCTTTTCCTTGATAGACGGTGCAACCCCAAAGTTAACATATCCTTGTGACAGCAAGTAATCATAGGCATTGTCCAAAAGTGGATGACAGTGTTCAGGCACCACATTGAGGAACATCTCCTTTGTAACCCAATTGGACACATTCTCTCTCCATCTCGTTATAATGTGGTTTCTGATAAGGATGTAATTGACCTGTTCAATCCCACCAACAACCTTCACAACTCCAGCATCTATCTCTTCATCTGTAAGGGAATCAGCGGGGAATCCAGCTGTCAGGGCAGTCAAAGCTTCGGCTGTAGCTTCCTTGCTAATAACGATAATCTCATCCGATATATCAGAAGCCTTTACAGACGAGGAGGAACTCAAGTTGTTGTTGTTGTTGTTGTTAGTATAGTTATTATTCACGCCAGGGTTAACAATCTGAGACGAACTCGAACTCGAAGCGGAGGCCGGGAAAGAGGCACCATTGGGAAAGTGAGCACCGGAGGTATCAGCGTTAGCCGAAT
This sequence comes from Fallopia convolvulus, assembly GCA_964016875.1. Classification (NCBI taxonomy): domain Eukaryota; kingdom Viridiplantae; phylum Streptophyta; class Magnoliopsida; order Caryophyllales; family Polygonaceae; genus Fallopia; species Fallopia convolvulus. The sequence goes on along the minus strand of OZ024724.1, from coordinate 36,127,228 downwards.
TACGAGAGAATTGAGGGATAGAAAGAACCTGCAAGCGAGAAGGGATAGACGAGGTGGTACTTCGCGGCCTCCCACGCCTCCTCTTTCTGGGGACAGTGACGGTGAGAAGATCGGTGGAGGTGGGGTGGGGATTGACGTTGAGACTCGAGATTGGATCGGAGAAAGAGGTGCTCGGTTCTGGAATTGAAGGAAAACTAGGGTTAGAAGTCTGGGAAACGAAGCGGTCGAATTCAAGAAGATTGTCAGCGATAGAAGCATAGAAATTGGGGTTCTCCGCCATTATTTTCTTTAAGCAATGAAGGGGGAAGGTAATCAATCGGAGTAGGGATTTGGCGATGAGAGGAGGAATTCAGAGTCGCGTCATTTGCGCACTAGGGCTGGTACAATTGGGTCCGGATGAGCGTCTGATTCGTGACCGACTCATGTCACTGGGGCTGGGTAAAAAAAATCGTAACCGAAAAACTGACAAACCGATCACTTTTTACGGTTAACCGAATTGAATTTTTTTTTAAGCGGTTACGGTTAACCGATCGATACTTTTAACGGTTCAACTGTTCGGATACTGTTATTAATATTCTCACGGGCGGTTAACCGATGAACAGATAATATTTTTAATATATATTATATGTTGAGTCCGGTTCAGGTGCGAATGGGCGCCCAGGTGCGAAATAAGAAAGAACAGGAGCCGTTGGAGCAAGAAAAATCAAAGGCACTGATCATTTCACTTAAAAAGGGGAAAAACGGCACGGGCGAATTATTGACGAATTATTCGCGTATTTTTGAAAAAAACGGAAATAGGGCACGCGCCCAGATTGTTCATCAGTATTGTGGATTTGTTCATCAGTAATGTGGATTTGTTCATCAAAACTGTGATTTTGTGCTTAAATAAACCATTGCTTGTGCATCAAAAATCTATAGTTTGTACATAAAAAATGAACAAATGTGTATCAAAATTACATGCAATATGTTCATCAACATTGTGATTTTGTTCACAAAAAACGAAAATTATTCATTGATTTTGGCATATTTGTTCATCGGTTTGTGCATATTTGTTCATTAGTAACATCAAATTGTTCACTGGTTTATGCATATTTGTTCATTGCCTTTTTCATATAATTGTTCATTACTAGATGCATATTTGTTCACTAGTAATCTCAATTTGTTCATTGTTATATGCATATTTGTTCATTAATAACATCAATTTGTTCATTGCTATATGCATATTTGGTCATATCAAAACAAGGGTATATCCATGAACAAATAGGGTATATCAATGAACAAATAGGGTATACCAATGAACAAAAAAGAAGTATACTAATGACAAATAATGGTATATCATGGGTATATCGATGAACAAATAGGGGTATATCAATGAACAAATACGAATATATCAATGAACAAATATGGGTATATCAAAACTAATTATATGTGCATAAAAAACTACATAAAATATTGTATTCCTACACATAAATAAGGTTAAAAAATAAAATTAAAAATTAAAAAAGTTCGAAATCAATGAACAATGTTATCAAAAACTCAATGCACAATTAGTTAGTACTGATGAACAATTGGTGAATATTGATGAACAAATCGCTATTTCTGATGTACAAACTGGGCACGTCTCATAAAAACGTATTTTTCGAAAATTTCATGAATAATTCAGGAAAAATTCGTCCGTGTCGTATTTTATTGAAAAATACGCGAATAATACGGGAAAAATTCGCCCGTGCCGTTTTTGATTTTTTTTAAATGAATGTTTAATCAGGGACGTTGATTTTTTTTAGAATGAACGATCGAGATTTATTCTTATTTCGCACACAGGTGACCAATCGCACGTGACTCTTCTTCATTATATGTTTTTAAAAAGGGAATTATATATTGAAAAAGAGTCACGTGCGAATGGTCGCCTGTGTGCGAAATAAGAATAAATCTCGATTGTTCATTTCAAAAAATCAACGTCCCTAATTAAACATTCATTTAAAAAAATAAAAAACGGCACGGGCGAATTTTTCCCATATTATTCGCGTATTTTTCAATAAAATACGACACGGACGAATTTTTCCCGAATTATTCACGAATTTTTCGAAAAATACGTTTTTATGAGACGCGTCCAATTTGTTCATCAGAAATAGCGATTTGTTCATCAATATTCACCAAGTGTTCATCAATACTAACTAATTGTGCATTGAGTTTTTAATAACATTGTTCATTGATTTCGAACTTTTTTAATTTTTAATTTTATTTTTTTAACCTTATTTATGTGTAGGAATACAATATTTATGTAGTTTTTTATGCACATATAATTAGTTTTGATATACCCATATTTGTTCATTGATATATTCGTATTTGTTCATTGATATACCCCTATTTGTTCATTGATATACCCATGGTATACCATTATTTGTTCATTAGTATACTTCTCTTTTGTTCATTGGTATACCCTATTTGTTCATTGATATACCCTATTTGTTCATGGATATACCCTTATTTGTTCATTGATATGACCAAATATGCATATAGCAATGAACAAATTGATGTTATTAATGAACAAATATGCATATTGCAATGAACAAATTGAGGTTACTAGTGAACAAATATGCATCTAGTAATGAACAATTATATGAAAAAGGCAATGAACAAATATGCATAAACCAGTGAACAAATTGATGTTACTAATGAACAAATATACACAAACCGATGAACAAATATGCCAAAACCAATGAATAAATATTTTTCGTTTTTTATGAACAAAATCACAATATTGATGAACATATTGCATGCAATTTTTTAGGTGCGAATGGGCGTCCAGGTGCGAAATAAGAAAGAACAGGAGCCGTTAGATCAAGAAAAATCAAAGACGCTGATCATTTCACTTAAAAAGGGAAAAAACGGCACGGGAGAATTATTGGCGTATTTTTGAAAAAAACGGAAATAGGACACGCGCCCAGATTGTTCATCAGTATTGTGGATTTGTTCATCAGTAATGTGGATTTGTTCATCAAAATTGTGATCTTGTTCATCAAAACTGTGATTTTGTGCATAAATAAACTATTGCTTGTGCATCAAAAATCTATTGTTTGTACATAAAAAATGAACAAATATGTATAAAAATTACATGCAATTATGTCCATCAATATTGTGATTTTGTTCATAAAAAACGAAAAATATTTATTCATTGATTTTAACATATTTGTTCATCAGTTTGTGCATATTTGTTCATTAGTAACATCAATTTGTTCACTTGTTTATGCATATTTGTTCATTGCCTTTTTCATATAATTGTTTATTACTAGATGCATATTTGTTCACTAGTAACCTCAATTTGTTTATTGCTATATGCATATTTGTTCATTAATAACATCAATTTGTTCATAGCTAAATAAGGCACAAGCACTCCTCTTCGACTTGTTGCTATCTCGTTCTCTTAGCATACACCATATTATTGTAAAGTCAAATTCTTTATCTATTATCTTTTGCATTCAAGTTTCTACATCAAACTTATCTTATTTTAGTACTATATTGATCACTTCATTCGTATCGACAAGTTAGCCTTAAAGCACAAAATAAATGCAAAAAATGCACAAATAGATAGTCCTAAATGTACAAGTTGATGGTATTAATAGTCCTAAATGTACAAGTTGATAGCATTGACACATAAAACATAAGTTTATTTCAATTCACAAATAAGGGTATAATAATGAACAGAACAAATAATGATATATCCATGAACAAATAGGGTATATCGATCAATGAACAAATAATGGTATACCAATGAACAAAAACGAAGTATATAAATGAACAAATAATGGTATACCATGGGTATATCAATGAACAAATAGAGGTATATCAATGAACAAATACGAGTATATCAATGAACAAATATGGGTATATCGAAACTAATTATATGTGCATAAAAAATTACATAATATTGTATTCCAACACATAAATGAGGTTAAAAAATAAAATTAAAAATTAAAAAAGTTCGAAATCGATGAACAATGTTATCAAAAACTCAATGCACAATTAGTTAGTATTGATGAATAATTGGTGAATATTGATGAACAAATCGCTATTTCTGATGAACAAACTGGACGCGTCTCATAAAAACGTGTTTTTCGAAAAATTCGTGAATAATACGGGAAAAATTCGTCCGTGTCATATTTTATTGAAAAATACGCGAATAATACGGGAAAAATTCGCTCATGCCGTATTTTTTTTAATGAATGTTTAATCAGGGCCGTTGATATTTTGGAATGAACGAGCGAGATTCATTCTTATTTCTCACACAAGCGCCCATTCGCACGGGACTCTTTTTCATATTTTAATGCCAATTTATATGTATAATATAACATTCATCCATCAGTTGTAGATAAAATTGTTATCACATGCACATCATAAGACCGAAAAACAATTGTTATAAAAATCTTCCCCATTTAGTTTTATTAAAAAATAAGATAATTTTTTGTATTAAAAATCTGATTATTGATTAAAAATAAAATAAAATAAAATAAATCGGTTAACTGATAAACCGTACCGAATTTTACGGTTAACCTTTAACGGTTAACCGATAACGAACGGTACGGTTATGGTTATTGAAAATTACTAACCGAAGTTCCGGTTAACCGAAGTTCCGGTTAACCGATGTCCGGTTCGGTCGTCTGCAACCCACACTGACTCGACCGTAATTTGCGGATTGGATTACGGGTCGCTTTTTTTTCATTTTCGGATTGTGGGTCGGGTTAAAGTCGCCAGATTACGGGTAGAAACACAAGACCCACAACTTTTTTTAATTATTATATTATTTCATTAAAGAGTAAAATAGTAAAAAAAATTACTTCCTCCGTTTAGTTCTACTTATCCTTTATAGCCTAATGCACATATATTAAGACATGTTCTAACCTTACCAAATTACCCATGTTAAATTCATATTGGAAAAAGGTGAATGGTAAATTCATTAGATGTGTTTTGCTTTTGATTGAGTAATACAAAGGGTAATATTGAAAATTTTGGATAAAATACCTACAAGCACAAATAGAACTAAACAAAAAATTCAGTTTAGAAGGACAAGTAGAACTAAACAGAAGATGTATTATATTACTTGTGGATCATGAGTGGGTCGGGTCGACCCGTTGAGCACCCCTACTTGTGGGGTACGAGTCGACCCGTAAAACCTGCAACTCGCGGGTCAGGCTTCGTGTTGAGTTGTGGGTCAATAGATTTTTTTTTGCGGGTCAACCCGTTGAGCACCCCTACATGTCACTCTAACCTCCAGGGAGGGCAATCAACCAACTTTGGCCACACCTACTTCGAACATCATCAACTTGTGACCAATTAAAAAAATACGGAATTTCACCCGAAAGAATTGAGAATAAGGACCTTAACAAAGAAAAGGTTGAGAGTCTTAGGCTTCAGTGTTTCCATCCCAATTGCTATATGGGAGAATACTACCAAACATGTTGGGATTGTGGAGTGATGTTCTCATTTTTAGTATAGTTTTTGATAGGTTTTCTTTACTTATTAGGTTTAGTTTTGTCTAGTTTAGATTTAGCTTTGAGTATTTTGAGTTAGTTTTGCATAAATCTACGAAAAGAGTGGAATCTACGCTATTTTGTGTATTTTGCAGATTTTAGTGAGAAAAGGAGCTAAATGGAGCTAAATTTGGAGCATCACAGTGAAGGACGGGTAAGTGCAAGATTTAAGAAGTCAAGACTTAAGAGTACAAGAGGAGGTGTTGAAGAAAACAAAGCCCAGGCTCGTTAACGAGGCTGTGAAGGGTCGTTTACGAGGCCACGAAGAGAAAGATTTCGAGTATTATCTTTATTATTCACCGATCCTGAGCGGGAATTTATTTCCGTATCGGTTGAGTATCTTTTTAGAATCTTTATGGGTTATTAGAATATGTATTTTAGGGTTTAATATCTTTCTAGATTTTGTTTCTATCTTTTAGAGATTGTTTCTATCTTTTTAGGAAAGTTTTTATCTCTTAGCCTTTTTAATTTTTTAGGATTTTCTAGTATAAATACCCTTCTATCTAGCAAAGAAAGGGGGGCTTAATTTTGGAGTCGAATTTTAGAGCTAGATTTGGAGGAGGACCGAAGGAGAGAGAACCGGATCGGAAGTCGGTGACGAGGTTCGGTGACGACGGTTTCCGAGGTTCGTTGATCGAGTTTTGTGGTTCGGTGATTGTTTTGTTTAGTTTTCTTCTGAGTCTCTATAAGACGATATTTTTGTGGTAATTTAAGTTTGAGTTTTGTTTCAATGTTTGTTTTTGTTGAAGTTTTTAGTTTCTTAATCATGAGTAGTGAGTAGTCTATTTTTCTAGGGTCGGGGTTGAGCCCGGCATAGTTGAGCATGTTTGATGAGTAAGATTGTGTGTTGAATGCCTTTTATCTTTATTGAGATTGTTTGTTGTGCTTAATACCGAAACGAGAGTTGAGGTAATTTGAGTTTTAACTTGATTGAAAGAGAAAGTTAGTAACTTGAAGGTTGATATTGTTTGAAAACGAAAGTTTCAAGCTTTAGATCCAAAACAAGCAATTGAGTGAGTTAGTTTATGAAAGTAGATTAATTTACTTGTTAAGTCAATGAAAGTTGATGACTCTATCTATTTGAAGGCATGATCTTATCTTCTTACAAATTCTTATGCTTGGCTATGTTGTGGTATCGCTTATCCTAGATTTTTGTTTTAATTGAATTATTTCTGATAAATTTTCGTTGCTGAATACTTGCTTCGGTATCGAGTATTAATTGGAATTTAATTAGGTCGTTAGTTAGTATTTTTGTGTTCGGTGGTTCGGTAACGATCCTGACAAGGTCGTTAACGAGGCATCTCGTGAGTGATTGTGTTTGATTTGATTTTATTTTTATTAGATTGATAGACAAACAACCTTGCTTCCTGTGGAACGATCCTGACTCCACTGTACTCAGCGGAGTCTTGACTTACAAATTTATTTGTTGGCCGAGAAACCCTCATCAACAAATTGGCGCCGTTGTTGGGGAAGCAACGAGTTGTTAGTTTATCTTTGGGATCGGGAATAGCCCGACCCCGTTTTTGTTTTTAATTTTTGTTTTCTTTGTTTGTTTTCTCAGTGTATGCCGGTAGGACGAAGAAGGCTTCAGTTTGATAGTTCCAGTTATTACTCAGAACCCGAACGTTCCCTGCACCGACGACTCCGAGAAAACCGAGCCATGGCCACAGCTGAAGAGATGGCTCGAGAGTTAGAGATCCTCCGGACCCAGATGGAGGCACTGAAAGCCGAGAAGGACGGCGCTGACGCAGACAAGGCTCGACTGCAAGAAGAGCTAAACGCCTATCCAAGGAATGCCAAGCAATACATGCATCCGGAACTGAGGGTGCCAGAATCTCCTATTGTGCTTCTTGCGATAGAGAAACCTTTTGAGATCAAGTCTCAATTTATATCCTTGATTAAACGGGCTCAGTTTGAAGGGAAACCTGCTGAGTGCCCTATGGTGCATATTAGAAATTTTCTTGATTTATGTGACACCATAGCTGCTGAAGGTGTCTCGCTAGAATATGTTCTGTTAAAAGCTTTTAGATGGTCACTTACTGGAAAGGCCCTGAACTGGTTAGAGAGCCTACCTTCTAAGTCTATCAAGACTTGGAAAGCTTTGTATGATCAATTTCTTACAAAGTTTTTCCCTCCTGCTAAGACAACAGAGTTAAGGAAACGCATCACCTCTTATCACCAGTTGCCTAATGAAACATTTGTTGAAACATGGGAAAGATTTAAAGAGATGCTTAGACAATGCCCTACTCATGGGCAACCTTTATATGTATTGCAAGAAATCTTTTTCCAGGGTATCAACGCGGAGACCAAGAACCGCATCAACACGCATACTGCGTGCGGTTTTATAGAGATGAACCCGACAGAGGCGTGGGAACTGTTGGACAAGCTGGCGAATTACGATGCTATGTACGGAACTCAGCAGGCTCCACAAACTCAAAAACGTCTCTATTTGCCCAACCGAGATGAAGTTGACCCCGATGTTAAAAATCAATTCTTACAAGATGAGGTCAACCATTTGAGGAAACAGGTAAGTTTTCTGAAATCCTCTCAATCATGTCAAGAATGTGGTTCTTCTGTGCATAGTACTTCTGCTTGCACTAACATTGAGCAGGTTAGAACCGCTGAGATGAATTACATGAGAGGACCCTACATGAACCAACCTAATTATAATGACAGGTCAAGCAACTATCCACCATGGGGCAATCAGAATGCAAATCACAATTACACAGGGCCCCCACAAGATAGACGACCTGCACCATATCGACCTCCAGGCCATCAGGAGACGCCATCATGGGTTCAGGAGATTAAAGAGAGCATCAATGGAGTGAACAACAAGGTTAATGACGTCCAAGCCAAGCTGATCCGACAGGATAAAAGATGGGGAGAGTTCGATATTTGGAAGAGGAGTGTTGATTCCCAACTAGGAGACCTTGTTGCACGGATTCCAAGATCACAAGGGCAACTCCCGGGCCGTCCCGAAGAGAACCCTAGAGGCCAAATAGCAGCGGTACACCTCAGGAGTGGGAAGACACTACCAGAGAGAGTTCAAGCTGAAGAGAAGGAGGAACAAGATCTCGCCAACCAGCTCATTAACGAGCCAACGAGAGCTAGTACCCAGCCTACAAGCCAGGATGACGAGGTTCCAAGGATCCCTGACGACCCTACCACAGGTAAGTTCTCTAATCCGAGCCTTCCTCTGAATCTCAAGGTAGTTAACGACCCTATCAGGGTCGGTAACGACCCGCCGAGGACACAAAACGACCCCAGTGTCGACCCGGTACTCTCACCTCTCGAGCCTAACTTGGTTCCGAGAATGGTGAAAACTCTTCCATTTCCAACTAAGAAATCTATGGACTCTACTGAGAGTAAGTTCAAGCGTTTCGTTAAAATTCTTCAGGGCATTAATATTTCCATCCCATTCGCTGAGACCCTAAGCGAAATGTCGGCTTACACAAAATTCTTGAAAGATATTATTAGCAGGAAAAGATCTATTACAGAGCTGCAGGACGAGGTCAGATCCATAGCTCTTCCAGAAAAGCTTGGAGATCTCGGGAGGTTTGCAATCACAATCGGCATAGGCAACCACAAGTTCAAGGCTTTATGCGATCTTGGTGCCAGTGCTAGTCTTGTTCCGCTCTCAATATGGTCTAGAGCAAATATGGGACCACTAGAGCCTGTCAACATGCGACTTTATATGGCAGACGGATCTTGCATCAAACCAACAGGGCTGCTAGAAGATTTCCCAGTTCAAGTGGGCAATTTCTTTGTTCCTAATGACTTCATCGTTATGACAATGCCCGAAGATCCAGTTGTGCCTATTATTTTGGGAAGACCATTCCTTGCTACAGCAGGAGCCATAATCGATGTTAGGAGAGGACTCCTAACTTTCAAAATTGGGGATGAGGTGACGGAATTCCAATTCAAAAAATCCAGGGAGCCCGACAAAGCTGAAGTCAAGATGCTCTACACCCACAGGGAGATCATTGAATGTGGAGACCCCATAGGAAGATCAGCATACAATGATGAAATTTCAGGGCGAAGATGGGCAGAAATCACCACTGCAGTCTCAGTAACGAATCCTCCAGCATCGTTACCGATTCTCCTGGCAGAAGACGCAGGCTCGTTAACGACCCACCTAGGTTCGTTAACGACCCTAGCTGAAGATGGCGAGATCTCAGCTTTTGAATGCTTTCATGAAGTATTGAAGACGGAACCAGAAGAGCCCATTCTAATCCCTGCCGAACCGTCCCCAACACTTAAACCTTTGCCAGATTTCCTCAGGTATGAATTCCTCGGTCCTAATTCTACTCTACCTGTCATCATTAATGCTGGATTAAAAGATAAAGAAGTAGGAAAACTCCTGAATGTGCTTAGGATGCATAGAAAAGCCATAGGCTACTCCCTAGATGATATAACTGGCATATCCCCTTCCCTTTGCATGCATAGGATTTACATGGAGGATAATCATAAACCCACCATAGAGCATCAACGTAGATTAAATCCTAATATGAAAGATGTAGTTAAAAAGGAAATTATTAAATTACTTGATGCAGGGATCATATTTCCTATTTTGGACAGCCAATGGGTGAGTCCGGTCCATGTAGTCCCTAAGAAAGGGGGATGACTGTGATAGAAAATGAAAAGGGAGAGCTTATTCCAACTAGAACCACCACTAGTTGGAGAATGTGCATTGATTATAGGAAGCTCAATAGTGCTACTAGAAAAGATCATTTTCCACTTCCTTTCATAGATCAGGTTTTAGAACGCTTAGCCCAGCATGATTACTTCTGTTATTTAGATGGCTATAGCGGCTTTTGGCAGATTCCCATTCATTCTGATGACCAAGAGAAAACAACCTTTACATGTCCCTATGGAACCTTTGCTTACAAAAGAATGCCATTTGGTCTTTGCAATGCCCCTGCTACTTTTCAAAGATGTATGATGGCTATTTTTTCAGATATGATAGAGGATATTGTAGAGGTTTTTATGGATGACTTTTCTGTTTATGGTTCTTCATTTGATTCCTGTCTTGCTAACCTTGCACGAGTGCTTAAGAGATGTGAAGAAACCAATCTTGTACTTAATTGGGAAAAATGTCATTTTATGGTTCAAGAGGGGATAGTACTAGGACACCTTGTCTCTAAAAGAGGGATAGAAGTAGATAAGGCGAAAATTGAGCTTATTGAAAAATTACCTCCTCCTTCTTCTTTACGAGACATTAGGAGTTTTTTAGGGCATGCTGGCTTTTACAGGCGATTTATTCAGGATTTTTCTAAGATAGCTAAACCTTTGACTAACCTACTAATGAAAGATGTAGTGTTTGAGCTGTCTCCAGAATGTCTTGAAGCATTTTACAGGTTAAGAGTTGCCCTTGTGTCCGCCCCCATCATGCAGTCCCCAGACTGGACATTACCCTTTGAGATCATGTGCGATGCTAGTGACTATGCAGTTGGCGCAGTTTTAGGGCAACGGAAGGACAAGAAACTCCACGCCATTTACTACGCCAGTAAGACGCTGGATGAGGCACAGAGTAAGTATACCACAACGGAGAAGGAATTCCTTGCTGTGGTATTTGCCTTTGAAAAATTCCGGTCCTATCTTGTTGGATCCAAAGTGATTGTTTATACTGACCATGAGGCCGTTAGATACTTAATGGCTAAAAAAGATGCCAAACCTAGATTGCTTTGTTGGATGCTCTTACTGCAGGAATTTGATCATGAAATAAGAGACAAAAAGGGAGCAGAAAATCTAGTGGCGGATCACTTGTCCAGGTTGCCAGTTGAGCATATCACCGAGTCCAATAATGAGGTACCAATAAATGATTCCAGACCCGACGAACACCTCCTGCTGAATGAAGTCGAGCTCTACAAGACCCTCGTTACCGACCCCTTCAGGATCGTTAACAAGGTGCCGAGGCTGGAAGACACAAATAAAGAGGGAAAATGTTCAAGTTGGGTCGACAATCAAGCCAATGGGGTCGTTACTGAGCTACGGGAGGTCGGTACCGAGGTCAATATATGGAAGCCTAGCTCGTTAACGACCCACCCAGGTAAGATTTCTGAACCTAAGTCTTCTCAATTAAAATCCACCCCCTCTCCTTCTTCAATTTCTGCTTCCTCTATATCAATCCATGCTATTAGAGGGCCAAAAGCTCCTTGGTTTGCGGATTTCGCTAACTATCTTGTAGGAGGCGTAATTCCCGAGGGCCTTACCCCACAAAAGAAGAAGAAATTTCTCCATGATGTGAAACAATACTACTGGGACGATCCCTACTTATTTAAACAAGGAAGCGATCAACTCTTTAGGCGTTGTATCCCAGAGGAGGAGATTGAAAACGTGATCCGTCAATGTCACACACTTCCAACGGGAGGTCATGCAAAAGGATTCAAGACTACTGCGAAGATTCTTCAAAGTGGTCTCTATTGGCCCACCATGTTCAAAGATGTGCAAGCTTATGTGACAACATGTGATGGATGTCAACGCTCAGGCAACATAACTTGGAGACATGAAAATCCACTCACTCGGATATTAGAAGTTGAGCTATTTGATGTATGGGGTATTGATTTCATGGGACCGTTTCCCGCCTCAGGACCCTACAAGTACATCCTAGTTGCGGTTGATTATGTTTCCAAGTGGGTGGAAGTTGTTGCTACAAGGACTAACGACGCCAAGACTGTTGCTAAATTCATCAAGACCAATATTTTCCCCAGATTCGGCGTTCCAAGAGTCCTTATCAGTGATGGTGGCTCCCATTTCATTGAGCGAAGTTTTGAAGCCCTTTTGGCTAAGTATGGGGTATCTCATCGGGTGGCAACACCCTATCATCCCCAAACAAGTGGCCAAGTTGAAGTTTCAAACAGACAAATAAAGAGCATATTAGAGAAGACAGTTTCCCGTTCTAGAAAGGATTGGTCCTCCAAATTGGATGACGCTCTATGGGCATATAGGACAGCATACAAGACGCCTCTACGCACCACCCCCTATAACCTAGTGTATGGCAAGGCATGTCATTTACCGGTCGAAATGGAGCATAAAGCGTTATGGGCTCTCAAGGATCTCAACATGAACCTCGACACGGCTGGAGCAAAAAGATTCATGGATTTGCAAGCATTAGAAGAATTGAGGCTGAAGGCGTACGAAAATGCTGAAATCTACAAGGAGCGCACCAAAAGGTGGCATGATCGGAAATTGGTGCCCAAAACTTACCACATCGGCGATAAGGTACTTCTCTTCAACTCTAGACTCCGATTATTCCCAGGAAAGCTAAGGACACGATGGAGTGGGCCATTTGTGGTTCATCACATTTATCCTCACGGAGCAGTAGAGTTGACTGATAACCGAGGCGTCATTTTCAAAGTTAATGGACACCGGTTGAAGAAATTCCATGAGCAGCCTGATCCGGATGAGGAGATAAGAGTCACCATGGCTCTCACACCACAAGACTAGCAAGAGAGCTCGTCGGGCTAACGACGTTAAACATAGCGCTTACGGGAGGCAACCCGCTTTTTAGAATAGGTCTAGTTTATTTTATTTTTCTTTTCTTTTTAGATTATTTCTTAGCTTTCTTTTATTTTTATTTTTAGTTTTAATTAGGATAGAAATAAGATCATTTGAGCTAACAAGATTTCAGGAAAAAAGGGGTCGAAAATCCACTCAGAGAGGCCACGGCGGCTCATTAACGACCCACCCAAGGTCGTTAACGACCCGGTTCGGACGACCCGATTCGTCACAATACGGGGCAGGTAAGTAATTCTAACCTAGTTAAATTTTTTAACCCTAGCCGCCACCCCTTCTACCCTTACCCTTCCTATAAAAACCCTTCTACCCCTCCCAAAATTCTATCACAACCCCTTCAACATTCACTCTCAAACCCAAAAACTCTCTCAATCCCTTTCCCTTCTCTCCCACCGAGTCGGAATTCCCACGCTAACGACCACCGGAGACGCCATCATTACCTGAGTTCGGAGGCCGCACACCGTCGACGACGAGCTCGTTAACTACCCCGATTCCGACCCTTGTTCTTTAAATTCTCGGTTCTCCGGTATGATTTCTAAACCCTTGCTTGAAATTGCATGATTGATTATCTATAGGGTAAAATTTCATATCTTGAATCATGATTATTAGGGAGATCGATGAGCATGCTTAAAATTCGTTCTAAAAATTCTTGATTGTGCCTAGTTGTTCATGATTTAGGAAAGATTATTCATGTTAGATTAGCTATTGTAACCCTTTAGTTAGGAAAGCATGATTTTTTCTTGTTCTAAATCTAAAAGTTAGAACTTTGCATGCCAAAATTCCGGGAAATTTTTAGCATGTTCGGGATGGGTAATTGAGCAAGTATGGGGTGCTTTTACCCTATGGGGGATTTGTGGAACATAATAGAAGATTGCATGCTTGATATGTACTGATTAGAGGTAGAATTTAATTTCGGAAATTTCTGGTTTTGCTCTCGGCAGGTCGTTAACGACTCACCCAGGCTCGTTAACGACCCTGCACTTCATCAATGATCGATCAGAGTCCAAACTCGTGAACAACCCAATTGGGTAGTTTATGAATAATTCCGAGGTTAATTTCGAGACCAAGTATGGGGTCTCGTACCTATTATTTTTGAGTGGATCTTATCTTGGAAATTTTTGATTATTTTGTAGATCCATGGCTAGTTCAAGTAGACCCGCTACCCGAGCCCAGAAGAAGAGGAGGAACCACAGGTCTCCATCTCCACCCCGTGTGGACTATGTGATTTTGAGCAGTCAGAGCCAAGTACGGCGCTACCGGGATTTTTTGGAGAAGGACCATTACACCCGATGGTTCTCGAAGTCTAGCGCCGTCTCTACGGGCATCTACACGGATGTCAAGGACGCCTTCATCATCCTTGGGGCCGCTCACTTATTGAAGCAAGAGAGCTTGCCACATTATCCGGCCCTCACATCCGAGTTCTTGGCCACCTTGGAGACCAATTTCTCGTCGAAGATCTCGGCGGGACGCATTCGGTTCCGGCTCGGTAACGAGGACCGTGACTTCACCATGGCGGAGTTCAATGCAATCTTGGAGCTCCCAAACCCGACAAGGGACTATAGCTTGAAGGACTACCGAGTGACCCGCACTTGGAGCTACATCACCGGAGAGGTTCAATCCTCCACCACGGCGCTATCCGGGGCAAACATCGTCAACCCCATCTTCCGGATTATCTTGAGAGTCCTCGCCGCAACGTTTTGGCCGAAGAAAGAGTTGAACCGGCCTACAAGAACGGAAGTCGCTTGCTTCCGCACCATCCTCTTCGAGGAGCCCGGCCCCTTGAATTTGGGGTACGAATGGCTCTACTATGTAGAGAAGTCCACCAAGTCCAAGGAGGTGTGGTGTGGCAATTTGGTTAGCCTCTTGGCTAAGAATCTCGGAGTTGATCTCACCCGCTACACACCGGCCCACGCTCAACTCCTCAACAAAAACTATTGGTATAGTGCCGGGATTTTCGTGCAAGCCCAGGGAGGTTACAAGGTGAAGGTTCGAGATCAAATAGTCATACCCTCCCTCGACATGTATGAGCTACTCTATGTACCGAATTGGTACGAAGTGTGGACGGGCCATCCTTACCCATTGGAGCCAAAACCGGAGGATGAGCTCTCGCTTAGGCCTTGTCACACCCGGTTTGAGCGAGACGACGTGGATGAATATGAAGAAGAAGATGAGCAAGAGGATACCGAGGTAGTAGGCAATGACACCGAGGAAGCCGACACCGAGGGCGGCACTGAGGAGCTCAACCTTACAGAAGAAGACATGGAGACGGAGGAATTAGGATGCCACATCTTCGTCGACGAGCCAACCAGGGTCGTTAACGACCATTTCCAGCCACCGCCCAACACTGTTAACGAGGCAACCAGCTTCGTTAACGAGGTGCCGCAAGCTCCTGTCGACCCTCATGCATATGGCTTAATGCCTTACAACCCGGTGATGTATCAAGACCATTTCCAGCCTCACTACCCACCGCCTCCTCAGCCCGAGTATGCAGGATCGAGCATACCACCACCATGGGCCGAGGATCTTTCTGCACGGATGCAACAGCTTCATCTTCAGACCGATCACATTCATAGGAGGATGGATAGATGGGAAACTATCTATTCCGCTCGCATGTCGAGGGAAGATGAGAGGCAGCGTCAGAGAGAGGCGGAGGATGCTGAGCGTTGGAGGACGATGTACGACTTCATGGGGAACTTTGAGCACTATTTTCCTCCACCAAACCGTTGATCAAGCTCAAGATGAAGTTTCCTTTCCTTGTTTCCACTTTTGTAAGTTTTATGTTCTTCTTTTTCTTTTTAATTTTTTTGTTTTCTTTTCTATTTCTTTTCCCTCTTCTTCTTATTTTCCTTACAGTGGGGACACTGTAATTTTAAGTATGGGGTGGGAAGAAAGTAGAAAAATTATGTCCTAGGTCTTTTTTGTGTTCTATGTAGTTGTTATTCCTTTTAATTGAAAATTTTCGAAAAAAACCAAAAAATTGAAGAATTGAAAAAATCCAAAAAGAGTTTAGAATTGATAGATATCCCTTCTTAAAAGTTCTATGATAGCAATCACTAGTTTAATCATATAATTCCTTGCAAATATGTCTTTGAAAGTATAGCCGGATTCTTAAAATTGAAATTATTGTTTTTAGAAGAGAATAGCATTAGATGAAATTGAGCACATATACTTTATAGCATAGATGATGCAATCCAACAAAATCTACCTTGTGAGAAATTTTTGGCCTTATAGGGAGAACACTTATAAATCCCTCTTCTTTTTTGTGTGATTTACTCTCTTTATGCATATTATCTCTTGGAATTGTGATGGTTATCTATTTCTTGAGACCCTTATAAGATTTTTAGTTCATTACCTGTGAAAATCATATGATGGAGAACTTATTTTTATGAGCCCTATTATCCCCTATCTACCTTTACATTATTCCTTCTTTTGATAACCAATTCTGGCCTAAAACCTTTTATTTTTAGCTCCACAAAAATTATTCCCTAGCCGAGATAAGCTTGACCCTATCCGGGAATTAGGACTTAGATTGGAGAGGTAAAGTTTTGTGCTTTGTTGAAAAAAAAAAGAGTTTATATTTGCTTGAATTGAAGGGTATTTTGGAAAGTATAGATTGGAAGTCTCTTGTTATTACATGTAAGAAAGGTCTCTTGATAAAAAGATGCACAAAATAAAGTTTTAAAGGAAAGAAATGTATACGGTGGATCGTTAACGACCCGGATGTGGGTTCGTTAACGAGGCATCGAGAAAAAAAAAGAAAAAAAAAAGAGAGAAAAAAGAAAGAAGGAAAAGTTGAAGTGCATTTGAGTTTAAAGATAATATCAAGAGATTCTTTTATTTTGATTATGAGACTTTCTAGGATGATAAGGGGTGAGTGAAAATAAGTGTGCATAATATGAAGAGTAAGTTTGGTATATGTTTTTATGAGAGTTTTGATGTTATGTGTGAGTTTTTAGGAGTCTTTGATTCCCGGATATTATTAGCACCACATGACCAAATATTTCCACGTCTATTTGTCTTTACCAAGCCCCATTACAACCCTGCCGAATGGAAGCTTCTATGAAGTTTTTCATTGAGCCTAAGTTCTCTTGATGATTCTTTGCTAGTTTTGACAAATCTTGGGTGGAGAGTATTGGTGATATAAGTTCCGATTTCTATGAGTTTTTGTATATAGGATGAGTTGAGAGATTGAAATTATAAGCCCAAACACTTGAGAGTTGTGTGAAACACATTATATCCCTTGAGAGGTTGGATTGTATTATTTTATGTCTATTTGAGTGCATATATGTGTGAGGATGTTAATAGTCTTTTGCTATAATTTTCTTATGTGTAGATGTTGCTTTTTAGAAGATGCCTATGTCTTGATAAGCATGATTTGTTTTGGTTTTGGTTAGTATCTTGTTTATTGCTTGAGGACAAGCAAGTCTAAGTATGGGGTATTTTGATGTTCTCATTTTTAGTATAGTTTTTGATAGGTTTTCTTTGCTTATTAGGTTTAGTTTTGTCTAGTTTAGATTTAGTTTTGAGTATTTTGAGTTAGTTTTGCATAAATCTACGAAAAGAGTGGAATCTACGCTATTTTGTGTATTTTGCAGATTTTAGTGAGAAAAGGAGCTAAATGGAGCTAAATTTGGAGCATCACAGTGAAGGACGGGAAAGTGCAAGATTTAAGAAGTCAAGACTTAAGAGTACAAGAGGAGGTGTTGAAGAAAACAAAGCCCAGGCTCGTTAACGAGGCTGTGAAGGGTCGTTAACGAGGCCACGAAAAGAAAGATTTCGAGTATTATCTTTATTATTCACCGATCCTGAGCGGGAATTTATTTCCGTATCGGTTGAGTATCTTTTTAGAATCTTTATGGGTTATTAGAATATGTATTTTAGGGTTTAATATCTTTCTAGATTTTGTTTCTATCTTTTAGAGAATGTTTCTATCTTTTTAGGAAAGTTTTTATCTCTTAGCCTTTTTAGTTTTTTAGGATTTTCTAGTATAAATACCCTTCTATCTAGCATAGAAAGGGGGGGCTTAATTTTGGAGTCGAATTTTAGAGCTAGATTTGGAGGAGGACCGAAGGAGAGAGAACCGGATCGGAAGTCGGTGACGAGGTTCGGTGACGACGGTTTCCGAGGTTCGTTGATCGAGTTTTGTGGTTCGGTGATTGTTTTGTTTAGTTTTCTTCTGAGTCTCTGTAAGACGATATTTTTGTGGTAATTTAAGTTTGAGTTTTGTTTCAATGTTTGTTTTTGTTGAAGTTTTTAGTTTCTTAATCATGAGTAGTGAGTAGTCTATTTTTCTAGGGTCGGGGTTGAGCCCGGCATAGTTGAGCATGTTTGATGAGTAAGATTGTGTGTTGAATGCCTTTTATCTTTATTGAGATTTTTTGTTGTGCTTAATACCGAAACGAGAGTTGAGGTAATTTGAGTTTTAACTTGATTGAAAGAGAAAGTTAGTAACTTGAAGGTTGATATTGTTTGAAAACGAAAGTTTCAAGCTTTAGATCCAAAACAAGCAATTGAGTGAGTTAGTTTATGAAAGTAGATTAATTTACTTGTTAAGTCAATGAAAGTTGATGACTCTATCTATTTGAAGGCATGATCTTATCTTCTTACAAATTCTTATGCTTGGCTATGTTGTGGTATCCCTTATCCTAGATTTTTGTTTTAATTGAATTATTTCTGATAAATTTTCGTTGCTGAATACTTGCTTCGGTACCGAGTATTAATTGGAATTTAATTAGGTCGTTAGTTAGTATTTTTGTGTTTGGTGGTTCGGTAACGATCCTGACAAGGTCGTTAACGAGGCATCTCGTGAGTGATTGTGTTTGATTTTATTTGATTTTTATTAGATTGATAGACAAACAACCTTGCTTCCTGTGGAACGATCCTGACTCCACTGTACTCAGCGGGGTCTTGACTTACAAATTTATTTGTTGGCCGAGAAACCCTCATCAACATGGAGCTCAAGTTATTATAGGAAACAATGTAAGAAAAGACAAGCTCAATCTAAGGCAAGTCGGGAGTGGATAAATTTGCCTCAACCTAAAAGGAACCATAAGAAGAAATTTACACCTAAGACTCATCAAAACAACAAAAGAAATACTAATAACAACTAACATTGTTGAGTATTATGTTGCTAGTCCTAAGGAACAATTTTCTTTGTCTTATCCATCCAAGTAAAGGGAAACTTGCTTGGGTCGTTAAAACGTAACTTGTTTCTTTTTCAGGTGTAAGGGGTGGGGAATAATGTGCGGTTTATTGATAGTGCTTGCTCATTCCACATGTCCAGAAATAGCAATCATCTCACATCATTTCACAAACACGTTGGGAAAACATTTCCTATTACCAACAAGAATAAATGAGCAATACTCGGATCTAGCGAAATCAAGTTAAATGATAATACTAAGGTAAGTAATGTTAGTTTAGTTAATGGTCATGGTTTCAATTTACTAAATGTTGAACAGATTTGTGATTAAGGAAACAATGTGGTGACCATTGATAAAAATGAGTGTTTAGTAGTGAATATGGAAACTAACAATGTAATACTAATAGGAAAATGCTCAAATAACATCTACATAGACAATGAGTTTAAACTTTCAAGGACACCATGCTTTGTGTCTCCATCTGATGGAACGAAACTGTGGCACAAAAGGCTTGGTCATGGTGGACTTCAAACTATCTTGAAGTTTTATCAACAATACCTGGTAATTGGTCTTCCATGAATTCATACTTAGGGACTCCAACGGCTCTCCCATCTCGTTCGATGGAGGACTAATTGGTCGACAATCGGTTCTGATCTCCGAGACCATCGCCTTGTGCCAGGGACTTCTCGAGGCTATTCGTCTTGGCATTCCCCGGATCTAGATTGAAGGCGATAACTTGCAGCTGGTCAAGGCCGTTCTTGGGGACTGGCGCTGCCCATGGGAGATTGAAGTGTTGCGTGCGGACATCCACTATTTGTTGGTTCAGTTCTAGGATTGGAGTATTACTCATGTCTACCGTGAGAAAAATTCTGTAGCTGACTTCATCGTTGGCTCCTTCCGATGTGTATCTTCCATTCCAATTGCAAATGACTTGGGTTTTTGTACCCTCATCCGTCTGGATGCCCTAGGGCGGTCACTAGTTTGTTAGTGACCTCTCTAATTCCTTTCCTAATAAAAAAAATCCTGATTAAGAAGGGAACCTTCTGTGAAGCTTGTGTTAAAGGTAAACAAACTCGTTGTTCTTTTAAACCCAAGAATGTGGTAAGTGCTATAAAACCCCTAGAACCGATCTACATGGATCATATCTTTATGGTCCCATGAGGGTAGTGAATAGTCAAGGAGAAAACATCTATCTATTTGTTATTGTTGATGACTACTCTAGATTCACTTCGAATATTTCTCTCATAACAAGTGAAGCTTTTAGGGAATTTGAGTCCTATGTCAAGAGAGTTCAAGTCACTCTTAGACACAAACTCAAGGCAATTACATATGATCATGGAACTAAGTTTAAAAATTCACAATTTCTTGAGTTTTGCGAGAACAGTGGTGTTTTACACAACTTCTCTGCACGAAGAACACCACAACATAATGGAATTGTTGAGGGAAAGAATAGGACTCTTGAAAGCATGGTTAGAACAATTATGATTGCAAGCAATGTTCCACCAAGCTTTTAGGTAGAGCAATATCTATAGTTTCCTACATCTTGAATAGCATCATAATCCATCCTTTGCTATTTAAAATTGATATGAACTAATCAAGGGACATAATTGTAACACTTTACCTTTACACCGGGGCGTTACTCGGTAGTAGACCATACATTGGTCCACACAAGCTAATTTGACAACAAGTTCACCCAGATCTTGCAACTCGGGCACGATGAGAAAACATAAATAAAACATCCAACTTATATTTATAAAAACAAAATTTATAAACATGCATGTAATCCATTCTCGGAACATAACATTTTCAACCTGGCTATCACAATTCTCACAAGCTTAACGATAGAAACTAAAATTACAATAACCAACTCAAGCCTATTAACACGCACGTTAGCATTCCGCTCCACCACTCAAACAAGGTTCCATCATTGTTCCTAGTTCATACATGCAATTGAAAAGTAAGTCCTCGAGGAGTCAGCTACTATTCTAATCCAAGTTAGAAATCACGTAGTACTAGTAGACATTAAAAACCAATCAATTTCTTAACACACACACATGAAAGGTCCACATAAATACAACACATATCAACTTTAAGTCCATACCTAGCTTCCAATTAATCACACACACACACACATATTCATTCTCACATCTTACAACCACACACTTACACATTCATACCTTCACACATTCATACAAATAAGCTCAAAGCCTACAGGTTGTTGGATCCAAGTAAAGAGAGAATTTTGGTGAGCAGAGATGTGGAATTTGAATAAGATAAAGGGTGGTCATGGCAAGAGTGTCAAGGCATAAAAGGGAATCTGGTGGAAACACATTCACAATCAGTTTGATTGAAAAGGAGAATAGGGAAAGTGATGCAACCTTAACACCACGCTCTTATGAGGGAGGTGAGGAAGCATCACCTTTGCTAACACCATAAGATGAGGAAGCAAGTTTGTGCTTCTTATCTATTGTAGAACCTACAACCTACACTGAAGCTGCAGGAAATGGAAACTAGAGGGAATCTATGGCTCTTGAGATTGATTCCATACAGAAAAATAAAACTTGGGAGCTATCTAACTTGCCAAAGAATCACAAGGCTATAGGCTTGAAATGGGTCTTCGAGTTAAAGAAGGATCCAAAGGGAAAGATAATCAAGCATAAGGCCAGATTGGTTGGAAAGGGATATGTGCAGAAATTTGGAGTTGATTACAAAGAGGTGTTTGCTCTTGTAGCAAGAATGGAGACAGTGAGAGCTTTGCTAGCTCACTCAGCACATAGAGTATGTGTTAGTCCATCACATGGATGTCAAAACAGCCTTTTTAAATGGAGCATTGAAAGAAGAGGTATATGTTATGCAACCTGAAGGGCTTGTTGATAAAGACAATCCAAGCAAGGTGCTAAAGTTGCATAAGGCTCTATATGGCTCAAAACAGGCGCCTAGATCCTGGAATGAGAAGTTGGATAAGTGCCTAAAGTCCCTAAGCTTTGAGAGATGTCCTTTTGAGCATGTTGTGTACATGAAGAAATCAAGAAATCGTGTCACAATTTTGGGGGTGTACTTATGATCTCATACTCTTAATTAGGCTCAAGCAAAGAACTCATTCAAAAATTCAAGTTATTAATGATGAAGAAATTTGAAATGAGTGATCTAGGGCTCCTTAACTATTACTTGGGGATAGAGGTGAAGCAAGATAGGCATGCCATAACTCTGTGTCACTCAAGTTATGCAAGAAAGATACTTGAAAAGATGGGCATGGCAGAATGAAATCAGTGTTGTCTTCCAATGGAACCAAGGTGTAAGCTGAGCAAGCAAGATGGAGAGCCACCATTGGATGCTACCATGTAAAGAAGCATCATTGGAAGCTTGTGGTACCTTGTAAACACACGAATTGATCTTGCTTACTCAATTGGTGTTGCTAGTAGATACATGGAAGTTCCAACTACTACACATCTGAATGTAGTCAAACAGATCCTGAAGTATGTAAGGGGCACACTTAGGGATGCACATGGGGCAGGGCGGGGCGGGGAATGCATTCCTCGCCCCCATCCCCGATCTACTATTTCGTCCCCATCCCCGCCCCGTCTCGGCCTAATCCCAACGGGAATGAGGCGGGAAATCCTTGTCGGTTATCGGGTTGTTAACAAGACGCCATTTATAATAAAAAGATATTTTAAACTAGTATATTAATATTTTAAACTTTAAAAAGCTTACAAATATCAAATTTAATAGCATAACTTTTAAATTTTATTATATAATTTGAAGACATATATAAGCTTTTAAATTAAAAACTACAATTATATTTAAAATCTATTTTTATTTTACGTTTTATAAATTAAAAAAACTTATCAAGTATATAGCAGGGATTTGGGGCGAACAAAACTAGAAAACGCGCATATAGCCACGAAATCATAGCCAAGAAATCCCCAGTGTGGTTATGTTTGTGGGTAATTGCCACAACATACCCCATAAACCTCAAAATTTCTGGCTGTTTACCCATGAAATTCATGGTTGGGGCTATATTAGCGGGAGTATTGTCGCGAAATATACACATAGCTAAGTTCGATTCTAAGTTTGTGGCCATATAGCCATGAGAATATGGGTTGTGTCTATAGTTGTGGCCATATTGACGCTAATATATTACGAAGCTAAATTCAGTTCTAAATTTGTGAGAAAAATTATCGCGGAATAATTACGCAACTACATTCAATTCTAAGTTTGTGGCCATATAGCAATTAAAATATGGGTTGGGGCTATAGTTGTGGCCATATTGACATGAATACACTATGAAGCTAAATTCAGTTCTACATTTGTGGGAAAATCGTCGCGAAATAATCACACAGCTAAGTTCGATAATAAGTTTGTGGCGATATAGTCATGAACATATGATTTCCATCTATAGTTGAGGGTATATTGACGCGAATGAATTACGAAGCTAAATTTGGTTCTACATTTGTGGTCAATTTGACGTGAGTAATTTTTCTATTATGGATAGAAAAGTTCTTCATTTTGTGTCTTAGTTTGTTTGGACAAATCTGCATAAATAGTCACGAGATTAACCACGAGTTCTTCATTTTGTGAGAAATCTACAAAAACAATCAGAAGTATTTTCCAAAAATAGACTAGCTATCGAGCAATAATTTTAACTTTATAATTTAATTGGGTTTATGAAAACAATATTTCTAACCTGTTCCTAGGCTTATTTGGTTGAAATATAATTTGGATGATCTATAAACATAACTCATTTATTTTGTAAGAGATACAAACCATGAAAAACTTAAATCATCATAGATTAAGATATGTTAACGCATTTCTTATTAGAAGCGTTTATTCAAATAAGTATTCCTTTATAATCATTCATTCTAATAATAAATCATTATATTCCTTTAGAATCGTTCAATTTTATAAGAAAATGTTATATACCTTCCGAATAGTTCATTCTTATAAGGAAATGTTATATTCTCACTTAGGTTTGAACGCAGAAATTCCAAAAAAGATGAACAAAACTATAAGACTCGATTGGCAAAGTGATAAACAAATACTATTTGAACAACTGCGACAAGGTCTAGTATGAAAACAGAGATTATGCAACGACCTAAACCGAACCGATTACAACTTAGCAAGAAAGAATTATTAACCAACCCGTGTTGAATTACAAAGAATCCCTAACCCTTAGTTTACACAAAAAATTCTATCAACAACTCCACATGGTCGAATTTTATTTGATTAAAAAAATTTGAACATGCTGAACTATTTAAATTCTAAAACCTAAATCTTAAACACTAAATTTTAAAATTCATTACATAAAACCTATTTGGCTACATGTTTGTCCTTGAAATAAGGATAATTTCACTGCAATTCAATATTTTAAGCGGAAAATTAAATAATTTGGCGGGCTTGTGAAAAATCAAATATTGAATGAAATATTACCACCCGAGATTACGGTCTTGCTACAGTTTGCTTATTAGAAAGCAATTTTTATAAAAAAATATACTTTTTACATTTTTCAAAGCAAAATTACAATTTTCTTTCACGTATTCCAATGCAAAAAGCATTACTAATGCAGCCAAAACTAACCCGCAAGCGAATGGGGTCAATCGTGGTACCTCAAGTATCGATCTCACAAGGACCAATGCAATATCAATTGTAACTCTACTAGTAAATTAGGTCAAAATATATAAAGAAATATGGGAAATCTAATCTAAGAAAACAAGTAATAATGCAAATAAAGGGATAAAATATATGGGATAAATGTGTCTAGGTTAAGGATCACCACAACAATGTTTCAATAAATAAAATTATACTCTGCCTGAATTAATTTCCAATTATTTGAAGGTAGTTATCTAAGGTAATCACTAAGTCCTTTCGAACGATAGCAACATGCTTAAACCCAACCAACATCTGCTTTCACGACTTGTCAATTGAAATCTAGACCGATAAGTACTTAGAATTTAAGATTAAATTGAATCAACATCCACTTTCGCGACTTGCTAACTCAACCCAACCTTAAGGTTTCTATGACAATTGTTAATCCACAAGTGAAATCAAAACACTTTTGCAATAAAGAAATCTCAGGTTCAAATCCTAGGGTTCCGATAGGAAAAACTACCTTTTCGTCTCAGTTCCCTATCTGACTACTTATTAAAGTTATTACTTTTCAGTCTCAAACTTTGACAAGTTTCCATTCACAAAAGTTACTAAGGCATAAAGCATCTAGAATTGAATCAAATATATTTAACTTCATACAAAGAACATAACTTTAATTAAATACACATTGAATGGATCACCAAATCCCTAGAACTAGGAATTTAGCCAAGCATAATTGAAGACATAATTAAAATATATAAACTAGCCAAGAATTATTCAATACAATAAAAGAGTAAGAAAACTTAGTCTCAATTATATAGATAATCCAAAGTAAGGGCTAGAAACTTGAATAGCAAATTGAATCTTCAAAACGCCGGCGAAAACCTTCGTCAAATTCGTCCCTGCGGCTGAACACAAAAAAAACAAAAGCCGAAAAGAAATATAAAATAAACCTAATCTTCAATCTAATTAAGCTAATCTCTCCCTATATATCGTGTCCTTCCTTTAAATAAATATATCTAGTTGTATTTCACCAATTCTCCAAGTGGTCGGGCTCTTCATCAGATCTTCTCAATCTCCTCATTTATGGGCCTTACAACCAAAATATGGGCCAAATCCCAAGCCTTAATAAAATCAACCACGTGAAACCTACGTTGGACACCCATGTCATCAGCTTGGCTGAGCTCCAAAACAATGAAAACTATTAGCTTCACAATCGCTCATAAAGATCACCTTCAATAATCCTCCAAAAATAGTACTAAAATAAAGATCACCTTCAATAATCCTCCAAAAATAGTACTAAAATACCTGAAAAATATCAAAGCACGAGTGTAGATTCCGAATGCATAATAAAATAAATATAAATATAAAATATGCAAAAAAGTGAATGAATATGACCTAAATCAATATGCATCTAGAC
The DNA here is from genome assembly GCA_964016875.1 of Fallopia convolvulus. Taxonomy (NCBI): domain Eukaryota; kingdom Viridiplantae; phylum Streptophyta; class Magnoliopsida; order Caryophyllales; family Polygonaceae; genus Fallopia; species Fallopia convolvulus. Next base: position 36,101,045 of record OZ024724.1, on the reverse strand, counting down.
CTCTAAAATATGACTAAATAAGCGTTGTCAATTACTAATTAGCAAAAGGTGCTTATTTACATAAAGTGTAGGAAGGCCTACAAGCGGGAAGATGAAAATTTTACGCCTGGCCCACTTTTCTTCACATATCTGCCAAAGACAAACCCTAGTTCACGCATCTCTTTTCATTTCTACCAGTGCCGCTGTAAGGTTCCCTCTCTTCGCTCCCGATGCTCTTCAACAATGGCAGCGACGAATTCTAGATCCAACGTCCTCACCGAATTCCTTTGCTAGTCAACCATGGCTTTTACGACCGCCGATCACCTTGGGTGTGTCATCATCGCTACCGACGACAGTGAGGAGAGTATGCACCCTCTTAATTAGGCCCTCAGTAACCTCTGGCTCCAGGCCCCTTCCTCCCCGGACGTTGGAGACGACGGATCCATCGTTATTCTTCATACAGCCATCCCCGTCATTGATCGCCATCGGCATCAACCTCGGATCCAATGTTGTGATGGTTTCCCACACACTTTCAAAAATACGAGATCTATTGTAGCTAGTATTAGATCAAGATCAAATCATAATTATTATGTCTGCTTTAGTTAATTCTAGAACTAATATCTTAGCCAAAATATATTGAGTGTTATGTAATTCTAACTATGAAAGAAAGTAAAACAAGTAAAAAATGAGACTGAAAAGTATATGAGAATGCAAAGTTCCGAGGCAAGGAATCCCCACAACTTTGACCCACGAAGTTTGAATCTCACTTCTACCTAAACTGAGTTGCATATTTTTGTTATGAAGGCTATTGTATAATGTCATAAATTAACTTTTCTCAATGTTTAACTTAATGTACTTCTATTAAATTAAGAACCCACTCTCGTGACGAAACAAACCCGATAGAAACCCTTTAAGCACTTAGAAAACTAGATGGTAAACCAAACTTGCCCCACTCTCATGATGCATCAAACTTGACTCAAACATCTAGATGTTCTATGAAAATTAACCACATGAGAAACTAATCTCAAGCTCAATTCTAGTTTTTCCAAATATATAGAACCACCTCTTGATGTGTTCTCTCTATTTCGTTCACTCACTTAGACTAACACCTCTCGATGCGCAACCTAAACAAGACTCTAACAAATTTAAACCTATTAGATTAAGCCCCTAGAATCAAATCATATTAATTTTCCAACCCAATTCAAGCAAAAGGTATTGAATCTAATCCGCTTCACATCGTCGGGATCAACCATACCCTAGAACTATAGAGTTTAGCCTAGCATAATTGAATTCATGATCAAAGCAATGAAATTAGACATGGAAGAAGAAATAAAAGCAATATTGAAAGAGAAACATACTAGGATTTCAATTGAAGGAACAAAGTAGATCCAAGAGTGCCAAAATCCCAACTTGAAAGAGCGTAGAACTAAAACCCTAAAAATTGTCTCTTTCTCTCTCTACTTGAAAATAGAAATAATGATAATAATGCATAATAATGTTCTAACTTAAGCTCCAAGTAGTCTTAGAAAAGTGATTAAACTTATGCCAAAAGATATTCCAAAAATAAAACCAACTCGGGCCCAAAAAGGAGTAAGAAAGCCCAAAAATCCCGGCGGCACAGTGCTGGTCACGACCCGTGACGGGTTCACGACCCGTGACCAACCATCTGAGAGCAAACTCATTCTTTGTTTCTTCTTCATTTGGCTCGTGATGGCCTCCACGACCCGTGATGACCGTTCTAACCTCTTCCTTCACTCCTTAGCTTGCATTTTGACTTGTAATAGCTCCTCCACAACTCTTGAAAGCTCTCGGAATCCTCAAATCTTCATTCCTTAGTGTCAGTTGTGGTCTTTAGGCTTCATTAAGATCTTGTCCTCTTTTTATCTTCTCCTCTTGACTCCAAAACACCATCAAAAGACCTATAAAAGCAAAACAAACTTGTGTAGACCTCCATACTACGAATAATATGAAAATCAACACAAAAAGACCAAAACCTTATCTAGAAAGGAAGAAATCTAATCCTAAATTCTCATGCAAACTACTCAAAACTAGATGACATCATCCATACCTTTTGGCAGCCCCAGTTGAGTTTGATTTCCGATTTTGGGCTTTGGACAAATAACTTATTTTGTCTTTTTTCACCTTTTCTGTAATTGCGAATTTCGATTGATCTGTAATTGCGAATTTAATATTGGAGGTGACATCGTTTAATTTACAATGGCTATTGAGGTGCACCATTGGCGGATCACGGAGACAACTTTGTCTTTGTATATGGGACTCATTGTTCTGTGTGTTTTTGTTTTTGCAGTCACTCAGGACGATGACAAGAAGGATGAAGCATCACTAGATGCAGATGAGAAGAAGAAAGTTGATTTAGATTCTGATGATGAAGAACAAGATAACCAATAGAAAGAAAAGGGAGTTTCAACCAAAAAAGAAAAAGGTTAGACCATTGAGCATAATAGAAACCCTCTGAACATGTTTTTGTTTTCAAATATTGGTCAAATGATGTATATTTTCTTCCTATTTCATGTGGAAGCTTCAACTACGTATGAAGATTGCTTAGTTAAAGCAGATTTGTTCCAAGCCCGATGTGGTAGAGGTGGGTGACAATGAGTTTTAATCTATTGTTTCCTTCTATACTTGTACCATTATATGATGCTTGTTGAGCTCTGCGCGCAAAAAAAAGGAGCATTGATATCATGTTTATTTTTCTATCTGCTATCTAAATCCAAGAGATAAATGACTATTTGAGTAATACAAAGATGAGAATGTCAATGATAGATTTAGTGTCTGAAATTTCTATGAACAATGTAATTAATAATGAAGTGATATTTTTTTATTGAAATTGGTAATGAACATGATGATCAAATGTATAGAGTATTGTCCATGAATGTGAGAACTTTGTAAGAAAATTAATTGCCTTTGAAGGCTTAGGTGAAGGGTTATAGGAGAACTTTTTTCCAAGACTGTGAGAGCACTATTGATAATATGTGACGATTATAGTAATATGACTACATCAGCTTTTGTGAAGAAGCAATAAAGGGGAATTGCTTACTCAGCTCACACACCCATTTTTTTTACTTAACAATATTAGTTATCGTGAGGGTTTCCATTGATGATAGGGAAAGAGGATTAAACTACACACAAATTTCTCTTCTGGTTATTCATAGTGATAGTTTGATTGTTTCTTCTTATAAAAAGATCAAACCCTATTACTTTACTCGCTGCTATACTAGCTTACTGCTGATCATTTATCTTCTGCTTATCTAAAGGTTGTTAAAGCAAATGACTCCATTGTCCCAAAGGTTGAAAAGTTGGTTACTTCTTTTCTTGAAGGTGGAGTGTTGCTTCTTGAGAATGTGAGGTTTTACAATGTGAGGTTAGTCACAGCAGGAGTTGGACTACCTTGTTGGAGCAGTCTCAACTGCAAAGAGACCATGATTTTTTTTTGTATTGTTGGATGTAATGGAAGATGTTTTTGGATGGTTTGTATTAGGGTGTTGGTGGATAAAGCTAGTTGTTTTTTTATGAATAATTTGGTACAATTGAAATTAGTTGTAAGATAGTTTATCTAAGTTGTAATTATATTTGTATTTTGTTTAATATATGCATATGGTTTGGAAATAATTTATTATTATAATATATATTTGGTATTGAATATATAATGGTGGATCATAATATAATAATTTTTAGTATTCTAAATACGTAATAATATAAACACAAATTTTGACACTAAATGTTTTCGAAACCAATTTTCATGCTAAAGGGTCATGACTTTGGCATTAAATGTATTCTACCAATTCATAGCCAAAATTCATGCTAAAGGCTACAACTTTAGCCACCAAATGTATTCGAGACAAACGTTGATACTAAATGGCCCGGCATGTGGATGATGATCAACATTTATTTCTCCTAAATTTAGCCAGAAAAATACTTCAACGCTAACTTTTTGGTAAAATAGACTCAAACTTAGCCACGAAGTGACTCTGGCTATACATATTTAGCAGAACGTGATTTTCATACCCAATCTTGTAGTTAAATACTCATGCCTCAAATTTTTGTGGCTAGTTTTGAAGCTAGAATTTAGTCGTGAGCGTTTTAACCATACACTTTTCGTCTTGGAAAAATTGGTGACCGTCTTTGTGGAGAACCCGTTTTCCTGGCTAACTTTCCAGCAGTGGGATAGCATATTCCCTGCCCCCGTCCAGTTTTAAATAGGTGATACAAATCCCCATCCCTACTCCGTTCTCCTCCAAGTTGGGGAATCCCTGCCCCATTGCAACGGGTCTCTATGAATTCCCGTCCCCACTGGTTTTTTGTGCATCCCTAGGAACACTTGCACTACTAGAAAAGTTTGATTTGCCCACACCCAAGTACTCCACACATAATATTGTTGGATAATTTTCCAGCACTTTATTTAGTTGGATATCCTATTTAACATTTTGAGGTGTTGGTCAAGTGTGGCAATATTGCAGACAAAGATTTCCAACAATTTGGATTGTGGTTTCACATATAACCCACACCAAAGTGGCAAGGTGTATTGGTAAATTAATCACACCACGTACGGGCATTACTTACATGGACAAAGAAAATTTAATTTCTTATTTTGTTTTTATCTCTTAGCAAACTTTCAAAATCACGTATTCATGATTGATTTGAGTTTAACCGTCAAACTGCTTATCTTCCACTACTTCACATAAACCACAGAGTCAAGCTATTTCCCAACTTTCCATCTATCATGGGCTCCTCCAAACTCACGAAGGAAAAGTCTCCTCCATTCTAAACCTTCGAACCACCATGTCAATTATGATCCTTAAATTTTAGTTCCTCAACATGCAAGCAAAAGACAATGACCTGGCCATTGTTGGCTTTGCTAGCACATCCATCTCGATCGTGGTCATTAGCTCCTCAACTTAGCTCTGTTGATCATTTGTTGTCCTTGGATCTTCGAGTTAATTAACTTCGTTGGCACACTTCTCTATCGATGGTATTTATGTCAAGAAGCTTAAGGTGTTTAACGAAACCGGTTGACGACTTGCTCTAAATCTAATGCTCCGGTCCATGTTCATTAAGCTTCAAGCTACTTTTATTTTGTTCTTCCCTGATTTTGTGTTTGATTTTTAGTTTCTAAATTCAGTATTCCGATCCATTGTAAGTTGTACTAAATTGACTCATGAATTCCATCTATTATGTTAGCGATTGTTTCTTGAATATGGTTTAATTTTCCAAGTGATCGATGTAAAGCAACTTCAAATCTAGCCTTACAAGTTTAAGCGTTGGTTCGTAAAACAATGATGGTGGGATTGGATTATTCATTAAGAAAAGATTGGAGATGGAATATGTAATCTAGCCTTACAATTTTAAAAGTGAAGTTTACTTATTAGTAGGTATTTAAATATCATATTTGATGTTGATTTAATTAAAATATAGGCAAATGTGCAATAATAATTATGTGTTCGATAAATTGATTGATATTGGAAAGTAAAAAAAATTACAATTAATTATTTATTTTTATTAATATATATCCACATTCTAGTAATTTACTCACATTTTTAATAGTTGTATCTAAATAAATATAATTATTTAAATTTATACTTATTTCAATTGTTGCAACACTAAAACATGTGATTTTTTTATTGTGAGTGTCAATTCCTTCAAGATTAATTGCAAAACTTAAATTTGCAATTAATTTTTATAGTTATGAATGTGGGTACTTGCTACGGTTTTAATTATTATCCGATTTATAACAAGAAAATGTTTCCAAATGGTGATGCTCTCCTAACTGGTTCCTCCGCTCCTCTCATCGAGGCAGAGACCTCTGAATCTCTCGCTCATCTGATTGAATACCAACTCGGTGGAATAACCCGATTGCCTCCCTAGCCACTAAGTGGGTCGTATGGCCCTTGGTGCTGGTGAATTTGCTCAACTATTTGGGGTCTTGGATTGCTCCTCTTAACCGACGCCCCAGTGAGACCTTGGTGCTCCGTATCCGCCGACTCCATTTTTCTTCTCCGGGGCTGTGGTGGGTGGGTCCGCCGTTATCCCGCCTCCATATACATCCCCTCCATCTGGATTTTTACAAACACCTCACCTGACCCCTTCTCCTCTAGTGGCTCCTCAAGCGCTAATGTTTTGGGGGTCGATGATGAGGTATTTTTCAGTCGTTCTACCTATCAAAGAAACCTTATCTTTACCAAACTCAGTAAAGCGGCAAGTAAGGGTCGATCCCACAGAGACTCGTGTATTTATGTTATTACTTAGGTGCCAAGTAACCAAATAGGAGGGTTTTATGATTGAAAATCTAATCTAATATGCAAACTAAGAACTAACTATGAATGCAAATATGATTGTGTTAAACAAACATGAGAAAAGTGTGTTTAACTAGTTAAATCCATCATAGATATACTTATTGATCATCGATTCTCTTGATTCTCTATTCCCTTGAATAAACTATCGTGGATTATTATCCAAAACTTTATATTTAGTTGAAAGAGCTAACAGTCTGAACAACCCTAATCACCTAACAACCTAGAACAACGTCTAGATTCAATTAAACGACATCTTTAAGTTCAAAGTATCGATAGAAACAAATACTCGACGCAAACATCTGATCAAGTTATCTAGGGTTTATTCCCCTCTAAAACTGAATAGCCCGAACGGGTCTAAATAATTATAGTTGCTACGTTATCTAATCAACCCCGAACGGGACTTGATCAGATTAGTTGTAAATTATCCCCAAAATATTATTAGGTAGCTAATCTAACAAAACCCTAGAATAACTCTGTTTCAATTAAGCATAGGGAATAAAACCTATTCAAGTGGTTGAGAATCAATCAAATCTCACAATATTATGCAATCTGTGGTTTCAATAACTAGTCGAACACAATGTATTTAGCAATGCATAATTAAATTGAAAGCAAACTTACAACAATTTCAAAGTTGCTCTCTTGAGAGAAAAACCTAGCCTCCAAAAGTCTGATAAATGTTATGATAGAAATAAACTAACAAAAGCTTAAATATGTCTCCCAAAACAATCCTCAAAGCCTCCAATTAAACATAATTTCGGACAAGATATAACCAAGCCCAAAAGTCAAGCCCAAAAGTCATCGGTCCATGTCCGCATTAAAGTCCGGAATGCACGGGTTATACCTAGAATTGCGCGGCCGTGCAATTGGAAAGTCGGGCAATTGCTATCAGTCAAAATTGCTCGGGTTAGGTCCAAAATTGCGCGGTCACGCATTTAGCATGCAACCCGCGCTTTTACCCTCGGTTCAGCATTTAGATGACACTTCAGAGGTTGTTTTGACCCCCTTTGAGTTGGAACTTGGACTCGGAGTACAAATATGAATTGTAGCTCTTCGAGTTAGCTTTCCAGTGAATGCAAATTCAGCTTAATCCAACCATTGTATCTCCCAAACCAAGTATTTCAAGATAGAGGTGTCAAAATAAGACTCCAATGCATGACCCGGGTGTAAGCGTTCTTTTCACAGAAGCTCTTGGGCCTTAACTCTTCTAATATTCACTTGTATCACTATAAGCTTCATCTTGATCCTCCACAATCATCTAAGATCCATCCCGTCCATGCTTGTTTACCTAAAGATCTGCAAAACCGAATTAAACAAGCGCAAAACCCAAATTTCCTAGAAAATCTAAAAACCTATAAAATAAGCTAATACCATGCAATATAAACATAAATATGCATCCTAAACACTACCTAAATGCAAGCTATCAAATTCTCCCATGCTTAAACCTTGCTTGTCATCAAGCAAGTCATAAATCCAACTCACAACACAACATTGCAATTAGTCATCCATATCATAATCAAACAAGCATTTCACTTACAATCAAAACCCGACCAAGACTTCCTAACATGCATTATCACAAGCAAAGAGCAAAGATCATTCATTCATTCTAGACCTCACCAACGTAAATGTGTTTGCACTCTTACTCTCAATTGTTATGGTATGTGTTTCACTAAAAAATCAGCCATGAAAACTAGACTACCATAAGCTTGTATCAGCGTCCTAAATCTCCACCGCTGGGGATCAAACACATAACAAAAATCATGAGGTCTTTTAAAGGGTTGTAATGGGGTCAAGATAAAGAGAAATTTAGAAGGGATCAATTTTTGGCTTGTGGTGCTAAATCGGGGATAAAGAACTAATCCTAAACCCAAAATTCAACACACTTTTCATTTCACTCCACAACACTTCCAACTCAACTTTACCAACTCCTTACATTCACATTTAAACACTTTGTTTCTTTTTTTGTTCTTCTTTGCTTGCCTCTTCTTCAACTCTTTTATACTTATGAAGGTTACTAACCTTTCAAGCTCATCTTTTCTTTACACTAATTTTTCACCTTCATTTTTTTCACTTTGAACACTAGAGTTGCATTTCCTCTTTTCCACCTTTTTTTCTTCAACCTCCCTCATACTTATACGAAACTCACACAAAGGAAAACCAACCTAAAGTCCTAAATCACAGATGGGTCAAGCTTATTAGGCTAGGGATCATTTTGTGGAGTTATCAAAAATAGGCTTAAAGCTCAAAAGAAATGGGGTATCAAGAACATGGATCTTGTAAGGTAGGAAGGGAAATAATATGCTATAAAGAAACATTGCCTCAATCATTTTAATGTCATGCATTCAATCATATAAAGCAGCCTTGAAAAAAGAGTCATAAAACAAGTTCTAGAGCTAGATAATCATGGTGATACACTCAAGAATGTAGAGAACAAATATGATCATGAAAGGCCAAAAATATCTCACAAGGCAAATTTTTGTCTAGAACTGCATAATGAATCTAAAACTCAAGCTAAATACATGCTCCATCCTATAGTCAAAGTAATCAATCAATGATCATGCTCATATCATAGAAATTTCAACATAACATGCAAATCATGGGTTAGGACTCATACTTAGCATAGAAACACAAGAGGTATCAAATAATGGAGAAATAAGAACCTAAATGCAATATTTTTTGTATTTTTTCAAAGTTTTCTGATTTCTTTTATATTTTAGGATTTAATCAAGGCATGCAAAAATTTTAAATATGACCTAATCTAATGCAACTATATGCAATGCAAAAGTAACTCCCTTTCCCCATACTTAAAACATACTTTGTCCCCAAAGTATAGTAAAAAGTAAAGAGAAAAAAAAAACTCACAATGATCTAGCTATCCGAGTAATGCGGCGGGAAATCCGACGGTGGTAGTGGTGAGTAATTTGTCTTCGGACATGAGTATCTAAAATATACACAAAAACTACCTAAAAAGCAGAAGATTATAACTGAAAAGTAAATCTACTCTAAACCTTGGGTTGCCTACCAAGAAGCGCTTGCTTAATGTCATGAGCTTGACTCTTAGCATGATTTGATAAGATTAGACATTGTCAATGCCCTTAATAACTTGTCAAAGCCTTGTGCACACATCTCAGAAAAGCATAAGTATCACAATGATAAATTAAAGATGCATAATATAGCTTGCAAAGACCGTTTTAATTTATCAAACATGTGTGGCCAATTAGCATGAAATGGCATTTGCTCAAATAAATTTAGCATAAGTGGTGGCTTTAGAAAATACTTACAGTATGAAACAAAGCACTTGTTAGCAATACCACTTATATCCAAGATGAACTCCATATATTCTCCATCTTCCACCTTGTGTTGTAGACTTGGCTCCTCTTCTTAGAACTCCATAAGCTCCTGAAGTGAGAAGGTGGGGAAACTGAAGCAAGGAGTGTCAAGGCCTAACATAGGGTACCCCATGAAAGCGGGAGACTTAATAGATGGATCATGTTGATTTTCTCCCTCATGGTTGTCTACTTCATCAACAAAGAAGTCATCATGGTCGACAAAAGAGTCTTCTTCCAAAACCACAAAACCCTCAATCAATTTACTCCACATGGGTGAAGATGATTCAGGCTCCCTAGGCTCTGTAAGAATCTCTATGCCTGCACAAACTTCTCTTGGCTCTGTGATGATCTACCCAACTTGCCTTATAGGTGTGAATTCATGTTGGGCATCAAATTCATCTTCATAACTCACATCAAGTGTAGTAAATTGCTCCTCAACTTGAATCTAAGTGTCTGACTCATGATCGTTTGTAACACCCCCTTCCTACCTTGGAGGTATTACCGCCAGTAACCCCGATTAAGACTAAACCGAAGCTACCCAAGGCTTTAAACTGACTGAACAAACTAAAAACAAGGCAAATGAAACCATTTAAAACCTAACAAAATTAAGTAAAACGTTACAACGGAAAAGAGAATAAAAGGTCTTATACAAGCCTTAACTTAAAAAGAATTAGTAAATAAATAGAACAACCTTCTATTTAAAACAATTCTTCATCAAGTCTTCCTTAAGTTCTTATTTCTGAAACTCAGCTTCGCTTTGAAGTAGTTCAACCATGTTCTTCACTCAAGTTTATCCATTGGAAACCTTTCTTCAACTTCTGGAGCTTCAAACCTTTGGATCTGCCTCTTGAATCAACTTCCAAGAAGAACCTGACGTATCGTATACAACGGTGGACACCAGTTGACCATATAAAAGAAAAGAAGATGGACGGGTTAGTCTAATGATAGACTAGCAAGTGGAGAATCTAACTTGGTTCTTGTGGTTGTAACTAAACATATTGGCATCCAAATCCGATTAGACTCGGATTATGATCCAACAGTTAGCAGTCTTATAGAGAATAAGAAGGAGACTTGCATAATCAAGAGAGAGAACACCACCTCTTGTGGTTTCTTTTAAGAAGCATAAACAATTGTTGGGAACTCATATTAATCACATAACGTTTTGAAAAGCCTCCATCGACTAATCAGATTGACTTAATCAAAGTTTGATTAAGAATCATTCATAACCGGAAACAAGAATGGTTATCGAATAGAATAACCTTCCGGGTACATTAATGTGCCTAACACACTTATCTTATATTACTTAACTTTTTACAAACATGTGGTAACTTTTAATCGACTGAAACCGCCGAGGATCCACATGTCGATGGAGACGTCAAGATGAGAGGGATGAAATCCATGATCATTGACGAACACCTAGTACCAATATGGAGTGCATAAACACCTCCTCCAGCGTTGAGTGAGGTATGAGTCATGACCCGAATGTTGGGATATGATAGTAATGTGCTAAACCTCCCAACATAGACTGTGTTATAAAGAGGTCATCGGAGACTCGGCTCTTACCCCTGAAAAACTAACTTACTTCACAATAATGTCTGCTGAGACAACATACAAGGTCACACATAACGGACCTAAATCCAGTTCTAACGCGAAATTGAATAAACAATATGGTCATTATTTCTAACAAATATAACAACCTATCATATTTTATTAAGCACACAAGTTGTTCCCAACACAAATATTAAATGGGATTCAATTCCTCATTTAATAACCATAATGCAAGAGAGAACCGTCCACTTGCCTTATAAGGCGTGCTCAACGTTCTCAGCGATTCCAACAGAAATCTTTATCATCCTTCTGACAAATATAACAAAAGGATTTCTCAGCAACGAGCTCACAGAAACACTTCTTAGTTGTATTCTCAACTCCTACAATTTCCTAATCGATAAATGATTTAATTTCTGAATATCGATATATAATAAATCCTTAGTTATCATGCTTTAAGGAGCCATCTTGGCGGAATTATAACTAATTATCCGCTTCACTTTTGAAACAATTTTCTAAATAAAAATTGTTCATTAGCAACAGTTATTAAAGGTGACCAAATCTCGGATCAAACGGATTAACAACGAATCCCGAGTAATTATCCGAAGTCGGTATCCAAAACTTGTATTCGCTATAACTGAAGATCCTGACGTCCGTTTCTCGAGCGGTTTGAACCTGTGAGACCGTATCAACGTCAAGATTATAAAAACCATAAATTTAATTAGCAAAGCGGAATCGAAAGGCCCTTACGGTGGCTCCGCAATCAACCCGCTAATTAATTTCGATCGTATATACCTTCACTCGAGCCCATGGCTCGTTTGGATCGATAGTAGCTCGATCCCCAAGCCCGAGGGTGGTCGAGTATTGCCCAGAGGCAGCTCCTTGCTGTGGGTGGTGGTCGGAGAGGCTGACGGTCGCTGACGGCGTCGCACACGAGGCCAAGAAGAGGCCGACGGAGACGAATCCAATCCCATCTCCCCGTTCGTCGTCCCGACCTGATTTCTGTCATGGTTCCAGTAGCACAACGAGACCAAAAGGATGGAAGAAGAAGAAGACGTGGTGGAGGAGATGGAGGTGGAAGGGGCGGAGAAGGTTGCCGGCGGTGGAGTTGAATTCTTTCTCCCTGGTGCGTCGTCGTTCTCGTCCTTACTCTCTGCCTTCCTTTCTTTTGTAAATGAGTTGATAACTTTGACCGGGTAGAGAGATATGTCGTGTTAGAATTCTATCCTCAAATTCCTTTCCTATTAAGCAAGGCAGAGAAGGCGGTTTAAAAATAAAACCTGTCTCAATACGGAACTCGCGTTAAAGCGGTAAAATTATGTACCTCGGGTGGAAAAACTTACTAAATATAAAACGTCCCGTAAATTATGTAGACCAATAAAATCAATTTTCCATGATTTTATCGTGCTACCTTTAATTTTTAAGGCTTCCGTTTCGTATTTTAATCCTTTCCGGTACATATTTAAAATGACGGCTTATCCAATAAATATTCTTTTTCCACCGAAAAATCCTAGAATTCACACCGATCCATAAAATCATTTCTTTGTGATTTTAGAATATCACCAACAATTTTCTAGGATTTAATCTCAAACAAAAATATTGGATTAAGCGTTAAAACGGACCAAAAAGGTTAAAAGGATATCCGAGAAAAATTAAAAAATATCCTAAAAAATAGCAGTTATTACATCGTTTGACACCAATGTGATTCCACCACTCCTTTCACACAACTCAAAAGGACATGAGATTATGGAATGAAAACCTGAAGAACATGACTCACAATGCTCCATGATTATAGCATCCGCCCTTTTTGTGATATCCCTCATTATATTCTCAAGAAACTTATCAACCGGCTAGGGTGGTTGAGAAGATGACTCAACTAGAAAGCTTTGATGGCTCATAAAACAAAGAAATCCCAGCATTCCTCAGATCTCATAAATAAAAGCCTCTCATTGCTCATGTAGTCGGCCAACCCTCTTGCCTCAAAATTCATACCATGGATAACTCCCATGTTTACCTCTCCATCACTATACTGTAATCCCCAAGCACCAAATTCAAACACATGCTCTTGAAATCTTGAAAAATAGTCATGGAAGTATTCATCTTGCAATTGTCTACAATCGAACAAAGCCATATATTAGTAGCACAGGTGTTATGAACCGTAAGATAGGTTCACAACACCAAGAATAGCACAAAAGCAAAAACACAAATAGCGACGAGTCCCCGACAACGGCGCCAAATTTGATGAGGTATTTTTCAGTCGTTCTACCTATCAAAGAAACCTTATCTTTACCAAACTCAGTAGAGTGACAAGTAAGGCTCGATCCCACAAAGACTCGTGTATTTATGTTATTACTTAGGTACCAAGTAACCAAATAGAGGGGTTTTATGATTGAAAATCTAATCTAATATGCAAACTAAGAACTAACTATGAATGCAAATATGATTATGTTAAACAAATATGAGAAAAGCGTGTTCAACTAGTTAAATCCATCATAGATATGCTTATTGATCATTGATTCTCTTGATTCTCAATTCCCTTGAATAATCTATCATGTATTATTATCCAAAACGTTATATTAAGTTGAAAGAGCTAACAAGCTGAACAACCCTAATCACCTAACAACCTAGAACAACGTCTAGATTCAATTAAACGACAGCTTTAAGTTCAAAGTATTGATAGAATCAAATACTCGACGCAAACAGCTAATCAAGTTATCTAGGGTTTATTCCCCTCTACAACTGAATAGCCCGAATGGGTTGAAACAATTATAGTTGCTACTTTATCTAATCAACCCCGAACGGGACTTGATGAGATTAGTTGTAAATTATCCCAAAAATATTATTAGGTAGATAATTTAATAAAATCCTAGAATAACTCTGATTCGATTAAGCACAGGGAATAAATTAAAGCCAATACAAGTGGTTGAGAATCAATCAAATCTCACAACATTATGCAATCTATGATTTCAATAACTAGTCAAACACAATGAATTTAGCAATGCATAATTAAATTGAAAGCAAACTTACAAGAGTTTCAAAGTTGCTCTCTTGAGAGAAAAAACTAGCCTCCAAAAGTCTGATAAAAGTTATGATAGAAATAAACCAACAAAAGCTTAAATATGTCTCCCAAAACAATTCTCAAACCCTCCAATTAAATATAATTTCGGACAAGATATAACCAAGCCCAAAAGTCGTCGGTCCATGTCCGCATGAAAGTTTGGATTGCGCAGATTACACCTCAAATTGCGCGGCCGTGCAATTTCTCTCAGTCAAAATTGCTCGGGTTAGGTCCAAAAAGTGTGGTCGCGCATTTAGCATGCAACCCGCACTTTTACCCTCGGTTCAGCATTTAGGTGACACTTCAGAAGCTATTTTGACCCCCCAAATTCAGCTTCATCCAACCACTGTATCTCCCAAACCAAGATTTCAAGATAGAGGTGTCAAAACAAGACTCCAATGCATGACCCGGGTGTAAGCGTTCTTTTCACAGAAGCTCTTGGGCCTTACTCTTCTAATCTTCACTTGTATCACTATAAGCTTCATCTTGATCCTCCACAATCATCTAAGATCCATCCCGTCCATGCTTGTTTACCTAAATTTCTGCAAAACCGAACAAAACAAGCGCAAAACCCATATTTCTTAGAAAACCTAAAAACCTAAAAACTAAGCTAAACTAAGCTAAAACCATGCAATATAAACATAAATATGTATCCTAAATACTACCTAAATGCAAGCTATCAGTCGACTGCACAACAAGAGTTTAGTCGTTTTGGGTTTCTCCAAGCGGGCTGCCCAAATGGAGATATTTTCCCCTATGGATCTACCATATCATACACACTAATCCCTTATGCACAGTCAAATCGATTTTTGTCACTCGTAACAAGGCCACACATCCACCGCACTTTAATCCCGCTACGTGTTGGACACAACTTACTTCTATTCCATAAATATTGTGGAAGGTTTTTGTTTGTCTCAAATTCCGGTTGACGTTCATGGTTTGGTTCGTGGTTTTCGTTTGTCTCAAATTCTGCTACGTACAAGGATCATGTTTCTCCTTGGAGAAAGTCCTATGACATGAGTGTCACAGAAGTAGAGAATTATATATGACACTTTCATCTTTTGAAGCTGAGTACATTGCATCAACAGGAGGAGCTTGTCAAGTAATTTGACTCACAAGATTGATAGAAAGTCTAAGCGGAGATAATCAGGTAAAGCTAACTTTTATAGTTGACAACAAGTCTACAATTACTCTAGGAAAAAAAAATCTAGTTCATCATAAAAGGAGTAAATACATCGACACCAGATTTCATTTATTTTTGAGTGTTGAGAATGGTATTATTCAAGTTAACAAAGCAGATTTCATTTATTTGTGAGTGTTGAGAATGGTGTTATTCAAGTGACATACTAACAAAACCTCTTGGGAGAAAGAGATTCGTTGAGCTAGAGAGACAAGGTTGGTGTAATGATCATCCAAGGAAATAAGTTTAAAGGGGTGAATATAAATATTTTAAACTTGTTTTGATTTAGTCAAATTCGGTTTCATTTAGTTGCCGGTTTTCATGATTCTTTTAGCACTTCTTTAAGAAAATAAAATGTGTAGGAGTGGCTTCAAATAGTCAGCTATAATGCACATTTATAGACATCTCCTTAGTAGTTTCTTAATTAAGGATAACAAACTCCATTCTCAAGTTGTTATAAGCAGGAGGTGGTACCGGATTCTCCTCTATTGAATGCGGGACAAAAGTTAGCATGAAACACCCTCTCTAATTTGTTATTTCCAGTTAAGAAATTGTGTTATTCCAACCTTTTGCACGCAAACTAACAAGCCCGGCCAGTTATCAAAAAAAAAAACAAGCCCGGCCAAAGTACAACACTTGTACGCCACTAAAAATAAAAACACGCACGTACGCTAGAACAAGAAGACATGTATTTATACTCTCCAAATTTATTCACTGGTTTCCACGTTCATTGATCCTGGCTGCAGCTGTGACGGACGCCGCCACCCCTCCAGGGTGGGTTCCGACATCCGGGTTATTCCTCAACTCGGCACTCACCACCCCCTCCGCGTCCTGCCGAGTCGCCACTCTATCTGCGGGCAGTTTGGTCGTCGCTTTCTGCAAGCACAAACACATGATCGATCACTCAAAAATCTCTATCGATCAGTCAAGACTCGATCGAGTAAAAACACGTACATATATATATGTATCACATACCCTCAGAACGTCTCCGAGCTTGATCTTGTCGTCTTCAAGTGTGACTTGGGCGTTATGTGAAGCTGCGGACTGAGCGGAGGCAGCTAATCCGCCTGGAGTTATGACGTTGGAGCCGCTTGCTCTGACCTCGGCAGCTTGAATGGCAGCGGCATCGCTCTGGCTCACTGGCTTGTCTCGGGCTGCATACGCACAAGCTTCGAGAGCCTCCCCTATGGTGATCTCCGACGCTTCCTCTTCCTGGGTGGCGCCACCAGACTCTCCCACCCGAGCCGGATGACTTTCCACGTACTGGCCTACAACCTAGCTTGGCCAACCATTCAAATCAACAATTAATATATTGCAGTTCTTAGGTTCAATAATTATCACACAACCTCTTTTACTTTCACTAATTTTAGTGTCATAATTATTGTTTTTTTTTAAAAAAATTGGTAGAATGAGAAGTGTCACTCTCAAAAACAAAAAAAAAAAACTAATATATGGGTTGTAAACATTTAAAACAAATTTTCTAAAAAAAAACCACATTTAAAACTAAAATCTAAAATCACAAATACAAAATACAAGTGCTCGCTTAAAAAATCTTTTAATAAGGAAATCAAAATAGAGAAAGTAGTAGTAAAAGTAGTAAGTTGTACTTGTCCTCCGACGGACTCAGTGAAGAAACGAGCCCCGGGGACGTCGGTCTCCATGACAGTGACGCCCTGGTCAGCCGCAGGATCGGATACGTCGATGTGGCCCACCACGCCGGCCCTCTCATTGCACGCGGCGGCTTGCTGCATGGCGGCAGCGGGGCGCCCCTTGGGAGTCTGGCCGTACACCCGGGTCTCGGCCGCCTGCATCATGGCCGCGTCTTGAGGAGCAATCGGCTTGGAGGCCAGCTCCCCGGAGACGTTGAAAACGTCGCCGTATTTGATCGCTGAGTCTTGCTGATCCTCACCATGACCTTCTTGTCTTCTCGTCTGTTGTTGTCTCATCCTCGATCGATTGTGGTTAATTGTTTCTTCGGTTGAGTTAGGTTCCGGATTCAGCGACGATACGTATGTGTAGTGTTGTACGTATATAGATAGATGGGCGACGGTGGAGGGTTTTTGGACATGCATCTCTTTCTCCTAACACACGGGTCAGATAGTGGGAACTAACATCTGGACCATGCTATTACACGTGTACAATATAAAGCAAGACTATTTTCATACTGGATCGCGTTGTTAGGCTTAGTTATGTACACAAAAGATTAAAAAATCGTTTCTTAAATAGTTTTATACTGTGCCGCAGTAGTAACTAGTTTCTCTTACTTACTAATGAATAAAATTAGTGTATAAAACGATTGTGAATTCACATTGCAAGTTTGCAACACTTGTAAAACAATCGTTTTCTCCGGTTTTAATAATGGAAAATACCAATAAAAAATGAACATATTTTATTCAAATATTTTCGAAGAGCTACATGTCAAAAGGAACTATATAGCCATATACATTTGTGTTTTTAGAGTTCGGAGACTGTTAGGAACAGAGAAGTTTGAGTCTAAGGAACAATTAATGATATAAATGAATCATTTAAAATCCTCCAACAGAGGTAGAGGTTTATCCACACAAATATTTGGTTGTTGCGGTGTTCCTCGCATGTTTACAAGATGTCGTCCGAAATGATATAGATTGGCATGGGAAGCTTGGTGTAGTTGAAGACGCGCAAGAGACGGAGTTATTGAGGCGTAGGAAGACAACGAGCGTATGACCTCTTATTTTTTCTATGCTTAGATGAAATCTCAACTCATGACTTAATGGGTTGAAGTTTTTATGATATGAGCATGATCTTCGATTACATACTTTGATTATAGGATTGAGCATGCATATAAACTTGAGTTTTAGATTTGTTTTGAAGTTCTAGACACATTTGTACTCTTGTGAGATTAATTTTGGCCTTTTAGGGATTAAATGTTCTCAATATTTTGAGTGCATAACTTTTGAATTGTTAGCTCTAGAACTTGCGTTTAGACTTTTTTTAAAGACTGCTTTTCATGACTATGATATATGACAATTAAAAAGATTGATGCATGTTTGTTATAGCCTATATTTACCTTGACGAGATCTGTAACACCCCTATTTTACAACATTGGGGCCGCTAGTGGCCTCGGACTTTACCGTCCAAAGCCACCCAAGGCTTTTAGAATGATATTGAACTCATAAAATGTGGAAATTTACATAATTTATATAATAACAAAAGGTGCTCTCGAAAGAGACTTTGCTGTACAAACCTTCAATAAAATACCTTAATCAAAAGAAATTTGAAAGCATAAAACTTGTTCTTTGCAACATAATAGAAAACAAGGTACGAAAAATACATCTCCTTGAGTTTTGCCCTTCCTTCGTCTTCACTTACGCCTTACTCGGGTTCCTAGGTTCTGATGCCAGACAAACATGCGAAAAAGAAGAATTAGTCCAAGAGACTAAGCAAGTGGGAATGGAACTTTCCGAGGGTAATTTGGTAATTTCAAATATTCGAGGAGGGTATTTGATGAGTATGTTTTGAGGCATAGATATTTATGTGGGGCTTAACGGGACGGAGAAAGCGCATATCTCGAGAGGAGATAGCTCGTAAATTGAGGGAGGAACTACGAGATTGTAGACTTCTTTCTAGAGTAGGAAGTATGTTGGGAACGTTATTAATTCATACAAGTTTCTAAAAACCTCTCGCGCCCTTGCAAACCGAGAGCCGGATCGATCATTTGAGATCGGTCCGGTTTTGGTGTCTTTTAATTGTGCATTGGGCACTTATCTTGTATAGTGATGAAAACTTTCACTTAGGTTGAGGTATTTTAAGAGCGTTGAGGGCCATGTACCAGCCCGAACCACTGATAGGAACAAAAGTTTCGACACTTAGCTAGAGTGTGTACGTCCCTCCCAGGCGTAGGAGCGGACATGGATCATGATCGACAAGTCGTAATTGATGCATGGTGGCAATACGACTTTAGTGGGTTATATAGAGGTGTCGGGTTAGGCCCGCACCCCTCACTATTTCATCCAACCCAATCTCGAAAAGAGATCGTAAACAATCAAGGTAACAAACAAGACTAGCATAATAGACCTATCGAATATTTAAATAACGGAAAAACGATAACAATGGGGTCATTAATTCTAGAAATCGATATTCCTAGGTTTGTTTTATTATTAGCAAACAAGTGGTTCCCAACATCGAGAAATTTCACGAAACGAGTTTATTAATGCTACTAGGAGAAATTTCACTTGTCTTAGCTTGTAAGATATTGTATTAGCGATCGAGCGGAAAGCGATGTTCTCGTAATCGGAACAGAGGTTCGACCTAATGACACAAGATATACGGATAACTTTATCAAGAATTTTCAAATTCTTCAAAATTTGAAGTATCCCTTTTATTCTTCTTAAGAGATGAATTTACTAAATTATTATATTAATAATTTAGTTGATGTGAATAAAATAATAATATTCCATATTATTATTTTAAATATTGTAATATCCTTTTATTCCTTAAAAATCCTTATTTTAATATTATTCATTATCATTTTTGAAAACCAAGTAATAACTTTATTTAAAAATATTCCTTTATAACTTAACTTGGTATTTCATTAATATAGATAAGCAAGGAATATCTTTATAAAATCATATGATATAGTTTTCAACATTATTAGGAATATTATTTTTATAAAGCCTTCTTAGGATTGTGAAAAGTGTACAATGTCATTGTTATTTAATATATCTTATTCTTAGCATTATTATAATATTATCTTTTATCAAACAATATCTTTTTATAATATGACCTATTATAATATCCTCTCATTATAACCTCATTTAAAAGACATGTAATATTTAATAGAGAAAAAATATTAATATGTGTCCTTTTCTGGTACTTCCCATAAATAGGAATTTATAGTCAAATTTATATAGTATGCTTGCCATAATTATGATATGATAATAAAATTTTATTATTTAATTAAATAATGTCATCATGTCTTAGAATATTATTTTATGACTAAGAGCATGCAACTTATTTAAATCTAAGATAGTACTAATAATATGAGTTTGATTCCCATAAAACATCACCTTATCATGAAACGGAAGGAGAAATTTGGACCCTTGGATCAAGGAGATCCAAGGGCTGATTTTATTTCCCCTTTTATTAGACGCGGGGGCATTTACGTCTTTTAACTCTCTAATTTGTTCTGTCTAGGGTTCGTTCAAACGCAAAAATGCATATCGAAGATCGTGGAATTCGATTGAAACGCAAGGAGATCGCACCGAACGAGATCGCCATCGCCGAATCCAAAGTTCAACGAGTTTGAATCTGCGACTCTCGTTCCAACCATGGCAGAACGTGGTAAGAGGGATTCATAAATACATTGAACGAGATCGAACAATTTCCGGAATCTGTGTGATTGAATCTGTGTGAGGGATTGAATGTGTGATTGAATCTGTGTTGTAAGTGGTAAGAGGGATTGAATCAGTGTGATTTTTTCGGAATTGATTGAACTGGTCAAGTGTGAATCTAGGTGGATTTCGATTGAACTGTGTGAATCGAACTCAATACCAGACGAATCCAAACTGAGTGAATCGATTGAACTGTGTGAATCAACGTTGCACTTTTGGGACTTAATACTGCACTTTTATGACTTAAGAATGCACTTTTAGGGCTTACTAGTGCACTTTTCATACTTAAATAACGCACTTTTGCACTTCTCGTTTGATAATGCACTTTTAGGACTTAATAATGCACTTTTAGGATTTAATAGTGCACTTTTCCTAGTTACTTGCACTTTTCATAAAAGGAGTATAACTAGTATATGACAATGCACTTTTCAGCCTTAATAGTGCACTTTTTATACTTAACAATGCACTTTTCATTTTGTTTAGAGAACATATATTTTGACCTTATAGAGAACATATTTTTATTGCACTTTTCACAGTTAATAATGCACTTTTTACACCTAAGAGTGCACGTTTGCTACTTAATAGCACTTTGTATGACTTTTTACTTTTCACTGATTTAAGTAATGCACTTTTACTAGTATACAATGCACTTTATTATACTTTCAATGCACTTTTACTGCTTTTCAACTAACACCTTTATATTTCCCTTTTTATGTTAGTTGTAGAGGGGACATCAAACTCTTCTTCAACTACTATTCTGAATGAGGAATCACCTAAAAACAGTTGTGAATATTCCATTGAGCTATCTCAAGGGGGAACGACATACTATTTGCCACGTGTCCATCCGAATTGAAACCATATGAAGGTCAACGTTTCACCACTTTGGATGAAGGTACGGAGTTCTACAAAAGATATGCATCTTCTTGTGCATTCGAAGTTCGTCACGGGACTCGCCATACAAAAGATGACACTATCATAACTAAGTGGATGACATGTTCAAAAGAAGGTTACAAGGATACTCGAATTAAACGAATTCGTCAAAGAAGATCGAAACGGGCTGGTTGTGTGGCAAGAATTGTTTTTAAATTTGCAGGGAGAAAGGGCTATGTAGTGAGCACATTTGTAGAGCGTCATACACATATGCCTGTGGAGCGTAGATTTTCGCAGTTTTTAAAGTCCAATCGAAATCTGCATATGGGCCACAAGAAGTTTATCCTCGATTGTTCTAAAGCCAATGTCGGTCCTACAAAATGCCATAGGGTGTTTAAGGAACTTGTAGGTGGCTATTCAAACGTGGGGGCTTCACTTGTTGATTTCAAAAACTTTCGAAGAGATTTGTTGGCATTCTTTGCTGGTTCAGAAGCTCAGGTGTTAATCGATAAATTCAATAAAAAAAAGAACTTTGTGATGCATTCTTCTTTGAATACGATGTGGATTCCCAAGACCGGTTGACAAGGTTGTTTTGGGCTGATCCGATCTCAAGAAAAAACTTTGCCTTCTTTGGAGAAGTTGTGTCCTTTGATGCTACATACAGGACTAATAGGTATATTTTTTCATATGCGCTATTATTAGTTTCGAGTGCACTTTTACCTATTTTTAATGCACTTTTACATATTTTAAATGCACTTTTAGCTGTTTTCAGTGCACTTTTGGACCTTATACTTGCACTTTTTGGCTAGTTTTAATGCACTTTAACCTGTTTTCAATGCATTTTTTGACATTTACTTGCACTTTTTCCTTATGCGCTATTATTAGTTTCGGGTGCACTTTTACTTGTTTATAATGCACTTTTACCTGTTTTCAGTGCACTTTCTGACATTATACTTGCACTTCTTTCTTATGCGCTATTATTACTTTCTGGTGCACTTTTAGCTGTTTTTAATGCACTTTTACCTGTTTTCAATGCACTTTCATGCCGTGTATTCTTTTTGTTTTTCATATAGGTATGAAATGGTTTTTGCTCCATTTACCGGTTTGGATCACCATAAAAGGTGTGTTACATTTGGTGCCGGGTTGTTGTTAAATGAAAATATTGAATCCTATGTTTGGCTTTTCGAGAGGTTTAAGAAAGCAATGGGGAATGATCCAAAAATAATAGTCACAGATCAAGATATGGCCATGAAGTCTACAATAGCGCGTGTATTTCCTAATGCACGTCACCGTCTTTGCATGTGGCACATCATGCAGAAGGTTCCCGAGAAGACAAAAGCTGATGCAGATGGTCCAGCTTTCAAGGAGAAACTTCATTCTATTGTGTGGAATTATTCTCTCGAGCCGGCTGAATTTGAGGAGAAATGGTTGGCTCTGGTAGATTCTTATCCACTCGACAACAAAAAGTGGTTCCATGATATGTTTGCTATTCGTCAGTATTGGATCCCAGCCTACTTCAGAGATATAATGTTCGGTGGGTTGGTTAGGACAACTTCTATATCTGAGGTACAAAATAATTTCTTTGGTCACTTTACCGATAGAAATTACAGGCTTGTGGAGCTATCATTGCACTTTGATAGAGCATTAGACGCTCAGAGACATACACAGTCGAAGCTGAACTACGAGTCTTCCACTATGGTTCCTGATTTTAGGACTACCCTTGAGTTAGAAAGGCATGCAGCAGAGGTTTTCACATTGACTGTCTTCAATTTGATTCAGACGGAAATATGTTCTCCTTGTTTTGAATGTCGTTTGACTAGTATGGTCTCAGACAACGAAGCCATCACATACACCATTGTGCAAGCTGGTAGGCCCACAGTGCAAACTGTGTACAATCAGAATGACGACAATGTGGTTTGCTCATGCAGAGAGTTTGAACGTGTTGGCATACCTTGTCGCCACATGTTTTTTGTCTTTAAAAACATGGACATGGCACGCATTCCCAACAGATTTGTCCTCACTCGGTGGACTAAACTTGCAACCGTAAAGCCGATTTTCAGTATTGCCGGTTCATTGGTTGATCATTGTGCTGAGTTGGAAGAGAGGCAAAAGTTAACAAATACACTGATTTCTGACTTTTTCTGCTGCATGGGACTTTTAGAGCGAGATACTACTCAACATCTGAAGGACTTTGTGTCCCTTATTAGTGATCAGAAGGAAGCTCTTATGAAAAAAGGCTTGGTTATGCAAAGTTCTAGCTCCTTTAATGCACAATTTGCTGAAGAATTTGCTGGTACAT
Organism: Fallopia convolvulus; assembly: GCA_964016875.1. Taxonomy (NCBI): domain Eukaryota; kingdom Viridiplantae; phylum Streptophyta; class Magnoliopsida; order Caryophyllales; family Polygonaceae; genus Fallopia; species Fallopia convolvulus. The sequence continues at coordinate 36,077,108 of OZ024724.1, read as the reverse complement.
CATTGCCTACAACAATAAGTATCCATCCACCAGAACAAGCTAAGACCAAGGGGAGTGGGAAGAGAATTCTAGGTGGTAAGGAGTCCGGAATTCAAACCAGCAATAAGAAGAAAAGAAAATGTGGTAGATGCAAGAAGTATGCAAATCACAACAGGTCAACTTGTAAGTATATTACTTTGCATTTTTTACTTGTATATAGTGCACTTTTTCTATTTTATAGTGCACCCTTTTATCCATTAGATGCACTTTATTAAAGTTTGTAATGCACTATTTGACACTATGCATTGGCCAAAAATTTACATTTTTATTTCCAAAAAATGCAGGTAAAGAAAACATTGAGGAAAGTGAAGAATCTGCTGAGATGGAAGAATTTGACCCAAATACATCATGTAAGTATTTTTGTTGTGTTTACTTTTTTTCTGTTTTAAGACTTTCTTCTAATGTGTCCCCTTTTTTTATTTTCAGGTTGATTTCATTCTTCAGGGCAACCATCAACAAATCATTTTTATATTTTTTAGTTTACCTATCTAGACATTTTTGACCTTATCAATATTAATTTTGCACTTTATCATTACCAATTTAAGTATTTTTTTTAAAGGAATGTAATGCACTTTAGCTTTATATCGATGCACTTTACTGGTATTGTAATGCACTTTAACTATATATTGGTGCACTTTTACCAATATCCTAATGCACTTTATCTTTATATTGATGCACTTTAACTATGGACTTTTATTATGCCATTTATGAATGCACTTTTCTTATGTCACAATGCACTTTTGTAACTTTTCAATGCACTTTTGAAACTTTTCAATGCACTTTTGTAATCAGATGATGCACTATTCATATGTCATTTATCAATGCACTTTTCCTATGTCACAATGCACTTTTGAAACTTTTCACTACACTTTTGGAACTTTTCAATGCACTTTTGAAACTTTTCACTACACTTTTGGAACTTTTCAATGCACTTTTGGGAATATGTGTATGTTGTTAGTAAGCCATGAAATTAAACTTTACTGGTTTTGTGTAACCACAAAACTTGAATCAAAACTTTACTGGTTTTGGAGCTAACTTTACTGGTTTTGGAGCTAGCTGTTTTGATGACCAAAATTCCAGGAGAAAATGTCCCACTTTCTTCTACTTTATTCACTCACTATTGCAAATCAGAGAAAATACGCCAAGTACTAATTCATAACAAACAGCATCCTGAAAAATTGATTTCACCCACATAAGTACTAATTCATTGAGTAATGCATCATATTCCCCTAAAAAAAGGTTTTTGTACTGCAATTTCAGAGAAAACCCGCCACAAAAACCTCATGACCCTTGTGATCCACAAAAGTAATCCTAAAGCACTTGCAACTTTCAGAAATCCAATAATCAAATTGTTCAAGGAAATAGTTCCAAAAAAAGTAGACTCTTAAAGTCCTAACATAGCTATCTAAATTGTTCAAGGTTAGAAAGTAGTCATGGCTACTTTCTAACCATCTGAGCTACTACATTCTTTAACTTCTTCATCACTGTGTTCTTCATTTCATTACATCCTGAGTTGATGATGGCGTAGGCGTACTTCTTCCTTAGCATATCCATGGCCCTTATGATTTGATTATTCGAGAGTTTTCTCACCCAACACTCCTCTATTTTACTCGATGGACCCATATATGTCTCCAAATGACGCATAGCATATATCCCCCCGTTGACATCACTTTTTGGGTTTTCGCACTCGAGGTTGAGCTTGTCTATCCCATTGTATTCTTCAAGTCTGCCAACTTTTGCATAGAGCTTCCACTTTTTGAGATATTTTATAACCTTGGTGTTCTGCAAGGTATAAAATTGCAGCATAAGATATAAAATTACATCATTTAATAATTATATTTATGAATGCACTTTTCACAGTTTAAAATGCACTTTTACTATTTCATGGTGCACTTTCTATATACAACTACTATATGGCGCACTTGTTATACTCTATGATGCATTTTTTCTGATTTAAGATGCACTTTTTTATCCAATAATTGTCTACATCAACAATTGTCTACATCACACAAAGAAGGAGATCCCAGCAATTAACTGGTAATGTTTTATCTAGCATAAAATTTAGACTTCAAGAACTACCAGTACAGAATCATGTTGTAGTTATCATGTTGCTATAATTACAGTAGTGAATCGACTAATGAACTACCAGTATTTTCTAACAGTTCAAAATCTAATGCAATGCAATCAGTTTGCAACAGAATACAACTATCAATATTTCATACTCATGACATCACACATGGAGCTCAACAACGGAGATTTTTTCTACATATTGTGTTCAGAGAGAATCCTAAAGCTTGATTATATGATCAACTGAAACAACTACATTATCATCTGAGTTCTCCACTGTTGAGCATATATCAAATGATATCAAGTAAAGACACGTATGTTCCAAATTCTCCACTACTGAGCATCAACTGAAACAACCTTCATCAGCTTATTCAACACACACACATCTAGAAAAGGGAGCAAATATAAAAAAAGGCTTACCAGGTCAAAAAACTTGAATTGACAGAATTCTTTAATTTGTTCCTTCTTTGTTGAGTTGTGAAGAAGCTCCATAATTCCATTGATCTTCAAATTGAAACTTACTACAACGTAAGTTTCATTTTCCAAAATCACAGGAATCAATATCTACAAAATGGAGACAAAACCTATGTTAGTTTTTCAAGCACTGGAATTAAAGTGAAAACAGTTTTACTTGCAATTTTAATGAAAAAAAAAATTACCAAGTCGATATTCTTCATTAGCCTTCCCTCAACGATTCCTAAAGCCAAGTCCATTCCATCATCAAATACATCTTGGGTAACTTCATCAGACTGTGTAAACGGATTTTCTTTAAAAGTCAAATCAAAATTAAAATAACAATTACAAAAGATACACGTTTAATCCTTGAAATACTTACAGTACTGTACACTTTGCCAATCAATCTTGAAGGCGACTCGTTGCTCTTCAATCTCTCCATTTCGCTGACATAAAGAGTGAAACAATCCAATACACAAGGAGCCAAGTCCTCTGACATGGAAGAGAAATTTGCTCTTGTGGCAGTGAGATCACCATGTTTGAACAACACCTCTCTACATAACAAAAACACACACATTAGGTTTTTGAAGATGAGAAAATACAAAGCTGGAATTCCTTTTTAAAACAGTTCAAAAAAGGATCAGTTTTTAAATGCACTTTTACTTGTTTTTAATGCACTTTTACATGTTTTTAATGCACTTTTTTGACATTATACACGCACCTCTTTTCTTATGCACTATTATTAGTTCTGGTGCACTTTTATCTGTTTTTAATGCACTTTTACATATTTTTAATGCACTTTTACATGCTTTTTAGGACTAAGTGGTTTATAAACTGATAAGCATGGTACATGTGACGTAAGAATGCACTTTTCATGATTAACAATGCACTTTTCACACTTAAGAGTGCACTTTTTATACTTGTCTAGTATTACCCTATATCTAGAATGCACTTTTCACATTTTTTGATGCACTTTACACATTTTATGTTGCACTTTTTCTTATCATAAAAGGGAAAAAGAAAACAATAAGAATTTGAATATGGAACTTACTGTTCACTGCCATATATTTCCTTTTCCTGCCCAAGTGGCTTAACTGCAAACTCCCACATGTGCCTTTCCTCTTGTCTTAATTCATGGAAGATATTGATCATTCTCATTTCGTAAGGGCTTACCACTGAAATTCCAGCTTTCTTGTGTCGTTTTCCTACAACAACAGGATTTGGACTATCCATCTTTCTTTTTTCCTATCCAATATACAACATTAAAACAATTAAATATATATTTATTAAAATATGAACACAAATGTATTAAATGAAAAGAGAGAATTTTTTTTGACAAGTATACCCGCTTCTTTCTTGGCTTTTGTACTTTTGATGGCTCCTCCTTTTCAACCTTCTCTTCTTCCCCTTGTTTCACTTCCTCTTCAATCTTTTCCTCTTCATCCACTTGTTGAACAACTTGTTGGTCATACTCCTTAGCAATCTCAGTCGCGATCACAATTGCATTTTCACCTACTAGTTGTTCATTAGTCCCCTCTTGTAGCCTAGTGGATGCATTCTCATTTGCAGAATCTGTTTTACCTCCAACTATGGTGAGATCTTCCCTTTCTTCATGTGTATTAACCTCTTCAACTTCATTTACCTGCTCTTGTTCAGAATCTGTTTCTTGCTTGTCTCCTCCTTCAGATTCAACATCATCCTCTTCAGTTTCAAACAAGTTGAATGAGGGAGGAGTGAAGTCAGCTGAATATGGCTTCAGCTTCTTCTTTGAGGTTTCTTCCTTTGCTGCCTTCTCCAATGCATCCAGAAGTTCTGGATCATTCCAAAATGGATCCTGCGAGCTGTCCCAAAAGGTCTTCCAATCTGCAATTGGGTCAGCTGGAGAATCCGTGGCAACTTCGGAAAATGTGGTCTCTACCATATTAGAGAACTTCTCTATTGCCCGCCCGACTATAGTATTTTTCTCCTTTAGCTGCTCTTTGATACCTCCACAATAGTCTGAGAGCTCTGCAATGCTCTCTGCAGCTTTGCTTGCTTTTCTTGAGACTGTCTTCACAATAACCTATTAAAAACATATTACTTTAAGTTAATATGTATTCATTGTTTAAGGATGCACTTTTGACATTTAACAATGCACTTTTCATATCTTAGGATGCACTTTTGCAGAAAAATTCAGCTTAGTTGATCAAACCTGTATTTAATAAAAGTGAGTCATGAATTTGGAAAATCTTAGCTTATCTATGTTCTTCAACCTTATATTACACACTTCCGACCTTAAGTTATAAAAATCACAAAAAAATACAGGTATCATCAATTAGGAAAAACACAGATTTCTCAGTCAAAAACAAAAGACTACATCATTCAAACGCCATCCTGCATTATGAAGTGATACCAAATCTTCAAATGCAAAGCAAGTTACAAAAAGCTTGATGCATGGATCAATGTTATGGAAGGAGGCAAAAAATCGAGAGTAATAATGTAGAGCTTAAACACTGACTGACCAACATTTGGTTCTAGAGAAATACAAACAATTTACAATTCTAATTTATCTTCCAATGAAGTCACAACTCACACCAACAAGTACAATATACTGACTAGAATTCTTTCCTAGTAGGCTAGTATATTACAAGTTAAAACCACATCACAAATGTTACAGGTGTGATATACGATCAGAGTTTAAGCAATTGAAACATAACAAAAGGTGAAATGTGAAGAATTTTAATATACCTCCAACTCTGATAAATCATCACGAGGCAAATCATCATCTGAATCAGCTGGTTTGGATGTTGTCGGGCCTTTCGCATAAATGTTTGAATTTGCTCTTGCTTCCCATATATGTACTTCCCCGAAACTGCCCACTTTTTTCCATTCATTGCTTTGCCTCTCAAGCAAAAGTTTCTCATTCCAACCCAAGAAGACTGGAAAAGTTGATTCATGCTCTTCGCCCAAAAATATGCATCTATCAACATATACGAGCTGCAAAAAATTAAGAGAGCAAGAGGTAAAGTTAAAACATTTATTCTATCAATAGATAAAAGATAAATGAAAAGACTATAAATTTATTCTATCAGTAGTGAAGCAGCAACAACAGTTTACATAAACTATATATGGTTGGCTTGAGAAAAGAAAGTTATACTTACAAGGAGCAACAATATAGGTCCCTGAAATTTCCTTCCTCCTTTCTTCTTCCAGTGTAAACTTTTCTCAACAAGTACTTGCCTTAGAAACTTGCACCAATCCAATCCTCGAATATCATCAACATTGTCAATCAGAATACTGTGGTTTGCAAGTCCATTGCCCCCGCCTTCAATTATTGATGACACGAATAAGACAATGAAATGCCTTTTGAACCAAGTACCTCCATCGGTGCATTTCACCATCACTTCCTCAACTGTTGTAGTTGTAATTGAAGCATTTGACTTGGCAAGGTCATCCTCATCTTCAAAAACAGTGCCTATGAATTGCTTCTTCCATTCTTGAAGCAAAGCAACTGAATCCTTCCTCTTTCTCTTATGAATCTCCTTCCCACCAAGAGGTATTCCAAAAACCTCATGCACAACTTGATCATTGATGTGGATGATCCTATTGGTATCAAGTTGTATCTCACACCTAGCTCCTTCAAACTGTTGTAGCAACCACAAAGCAAGGTTGTGTGGGATGTCATGTATCTTGAACTGAAGTAGATGGCCAAAACCCATAGACTTGATGCTTTCTTTTTGGACATCATTTAAGGATGCCATAGCTTTTGAAAATGCAGTGGGAACAGTCCTAGTTACCAAACTAGGATACTTAGCTGATATCAAATTCTTGACCTTCTTCTCATTTTCAGTTTTGGGAGGCATTCTACTATTCCTTGTACCTGTTTTTATAATCGTAGGAAAAAAAGAGAATCTGAATGTAAGTAAATAGTTTTGGAATGAGATGATGTACTTTTGTAATCAGATGATGCACTTTTCAGAGTTTTCAATGCACTTTTGTAATCAAATGATGCACTTTTCCTATGTCTTTTATCAATGCACTTTTGAAACATTTCAATGCACTTTTCAGAGTTTTCAATGCACTTTTGTAATCAAATGATGCACTTTTCTATTCCTATGTCATTTATAAATGCACTTTTGAAACATTTCAATGCACTTTTTAGAGTTTTCAATGCACTTTTTCAATCAAATGATGCACTTTTCCTATGTCATTTATCAGTGCACTTTTCCTATGTTTCAATGCACTTTTCAAAGCTTTCAATGCACTTTTCAAAGTTTTCAATGCACTTTTCAAACTTATAAAAAAATCCTGGATTCTATGATTTTTCTTACCTTGGTCAGAGGAGGTGCCAGCTTCCATTCTATTTCCGGGGTCATGTTTGTTTTTGCTCCTCCTCTCTGATTTGGATTTTTGTTCATCACCCAAGATCCTCATTGTCCCTTCAGGTAGATGTATTTCCTTTGTAACTTTTCATATGAAATAGAACACATCAGAATAATGACCAAGAATTCAAAGAAAAAAGTAGCATAAAACTTAACTCATAAATGCACAACACAATATGATTAATGCCTATAACAAGGTAGAAACAGAAAATGACATGGACACAGGGAAATAACAAGTTTCAGACATGAAAAAGTAAACAGGAACAGAGGGAAATATCAAAAATGAAGGCAGCAAGATCAACTAAAGCAGAGTCTTTAATATGCAAATATGTGAAGGTTGGATGCTTAAACTTGCTCAATACATGCACTATATACGTTTCACAATCCCAACAAATCTCTTGTAACAACTGATGTGTCATCTAAATCAGTTTAAATGTCATCTAAATCAGCTTATTCTAACACTCAGTACCATAAGCATGCTACAACCAACGTCAGAAACACAATAGAAAGCCACATCTCACGATAGATTCAAGTATTAATCCTTCCGATTCGTCATCTGTATCAATCGATCAAAATCCACAGACAAACAAATCAAGCAAAACAGCACATCAAATCAGTCACCCCAAACAAAAAGGGCGTAACAAACGCAAATCACAAAGTGTACTACTGAACAAGAAAACTGCAAGCGAGCCAACGCAAAAACACATCGATTAACATACAAAAATCATCAGCATAAGGTGAAGAAAATTAGGGCTTATACCTTTGCGATTTGTTTTTGGAGGCATCGTGTAATGTGAGAAAGATTGAAGAGTTCGCTTGTCGAGATCGTCGTTCGAGCGTCCTTTGTTTGGAGAGTTCGATCGATTTGAGCCTTGGATCGATCGTTGGAGAGTTCGCAGGTCGAGTCGTCGTCCCGGTCTCTTTTTGGAAGTTCGATCGATTTGAAAATGGAAGAATCCGAATTGGAGTGGAAGAATTCGAATTGGAGTCGTGCGTGGGATAGAAATTCACTTAAGGGTATAGAAAATTAGATGTATTTACAAAATTGCCACCTTGTTATTTTTTTTTGTAAATACACAGAAGTAATCTCAACCCTTGGATCATGTGATCTAACGACCCACAATTCTCCTTCCGTTTCATGTTAGGAGTTGGTTTTATTTGAACCAAACTCCTGATAATATATCTAGTATATCTTGTCTTATCACTTATATCTTTTATATAATATTTCTCTTAAGAAAACTAGCATGCCCAAAATCTTATGACATTAATTATATATATACATATATATATAATACTCTTATCATATCTATTATTTTTATTTAATAAATCTCATGTTTAGAATATTATTTTATAAAATAAGAGCATGCAACTATTTATTATACCTATAATTATTCATAATATCTTTAACATATCTTTTCCAACAACTTAGACCTTTATATTTATATAATAACTTCCAAATAGGGTAATCATATTATTTATATTATACTTCTCATTTATATGAATCTCATAGTTTAATCCCATGATTTTATTATAATGTATTTCTCTATAAACAAGTACATACAACTTATTTAGTTTATCTTTTTAGCCTTCAACTTAATCGTATAAAATTATCTTATCATAAGAATACCTTATCCATATTATATAAGTTTATAATATGATTTTGAAAGACATGTTACTATTTTTCTATTAATAAAGTCTTATCTTAATAAATCCCTTTATCTAGTTCTATTTTCTTTAATTCATTATAATTAAAATATAGGCAAGGTTAAAATATTAGGAAATCATATACTTTATGGTTAGAAGCTACATATATTATTCTTGTATTTTATTTAAATTTATTTCATGTCTTGCCATATTTTATTTCCTTTTATTAACTTCACATGTATGTTGATTTTACTCCATTTAGGTATAAAGAAAATAATAAAATCCAAAAATCTGATTTCGCTAACAAATTATATCCATATTGTTATTAAAAGATGTTGAAAATATTTAATTAATAAAATAAAGGTTAAAATAATAATTAAAAAATAGATTTTCTCGGAAGGCAGGGCTTGAACGACGACCACCAGGGGCGGAAATAGAGGAAATTGAGCTTCCCTTGATCCTCCATGGTGGAAATTGACCAATGGAAGGGAAGAAGCTTGAAGAGGATTGGTCGGGGTTGTGCTTCTTCAAGGATGACATGGGATGATGGTGGTGTTGGTGGTCAATTAAAGCAACCATGGCAATTGGGAGAAAGATTTCGATTAGTTCTACGTACATAAGACTTCACATGTCTGATGTCTCAATTTGGAAGAAAAAGAAAAGAAGGAGACAAAAGAAATACAAATCCTATTTGAGTGGTCAAGTTACAATAGCATAGCGGGTTTGAGTAGTGTGTGATTGCATGAATGGAGCGAGAGGTTCTCCTTTTTATTTATTTTGCCTTGTATTATTTTTAGCCTTGTAACACTCCATTATTAATAAAATTCAAAATTTATATCAATCTATTTTATTTGAATAACTTTTACACTTTAATAATCCGTTATAACATTTTTATAATTTATTAAGAAAATTATAAAAATAATTGAACTCTCTTTTTAAGAGAAAATATTTAAATAAATACTTGAATTGCTTAATATATTTAAATGAATTCTTAATTGTCATTTGAGTAACCTTTTATAATATAATATGAAATTATAAAGATTATTAACTTCTCTATTTTAGAGAAAACAAATAAAATTTATTAGGATAAATACCCGTTTTTATATATTTAGAATTTAGCGGATATTACAAGATCCTTGTTTTTGGTGCCCCATCTTTTTGAGTCTTAAGCCTATTTCACTACAAAAAATGCGCATTTAGCGATCATAAATATGGTCGCTAAATGTGGTCACTAAAAGGTCGGTCGCTAACCACTTGGCGACCATGTGGTCGCTGAATATAGCGACCATGGCGACCATATGGTCATTGCATCTAGCGACCATATGGTCGCCACATAGAGACCATACTCGCCCATGGTCGCCAACACTGTGGTGACCACAGCGACCACGTGGACGCTACTTGGGGCCAAACCATGGCGACCAGTCGAGAACTAGCGACCATATGGTCGCTAAAATTATTAAAAAAATCGCACGGCCCTTGCCATTATCTGAGAGCAAAGCGCACAATCGTGCGCCTTGGGGTGCACAATCATGTTTCCATTCCAATTTATTTTTTATTTTTAAAAAAAATTACGAATTAATTTAAAAAATTCATATTAATTCATTAATTTACATAAATTCATTAATTTACATAATTCACATTAATTTACATAAATTTAAATAATTTACAATATTTACAAAAAAACACTAATCTAGCCGGCTTCGCCGGAGCCGTCCGCTCCTGGTAATTCCAGTCGGGACTGGGCTGGCGGGACCCACCGGTCTACGGGTCGAAGCCTCCACTTCGCATCCGCTGCATGAACGCCTCGACCTCGAGCATCCTACTCTGTAGGTCCGCCACAATTTGCCTAAGCCCGACGTTGGGCGACGTGGCACCATCAATCGCTCGCTGTAAACTCGGAGGCGGTGTTGCCAAGGCCGAAGACGGAGCCTCCCGCCCCCCCCCCCCATCGGCCATCAAATAGGCATCACACTCGTTCTGAAAGGACGGCGGGATGCCCGATTCCGAGGACCTCTAGGAGAGGATCTCTTGGGTCCGAGCCTAACAAAATACGTAATAATATAAATAAAAATAATAATATACGAAATTAAATAAGACGTAAAATAATTAAAACTTACAGCGATGAAGGCCGACTACTCGTCTATAAAATGCTGATCGATGCCTTGCATGTGCCTCTTGATGAGAAGCTCGAGAGGCGTAATGTGGCGACGCCGTTGTTCGTCCTACGAAATTAATCAAGCGTGTTACGACCTGTTAAGAATAACTAACTTAATTTAAGTTTAATCAAATTAAAATAACATACGTACAATTCGACGCATGGTGTCGAGGTGGGACCTCGAACCGCTACTATGGTTCGCCGAATTGACATTCCGGATTTGCTTTTGGCGCGCACACTTGGCTTTGAACGCCTCTGTGGACCAATGCGTCATCTTCCAGTTCTCCCAAGTGCCGGATTGGAGGAAATTCGGCTTTGTCCTGGCCCGACGGTGCTTCCCGATCAAGTGTCATATCTCTTCTTGGCTCTCTTCTCCCAAAGCAACATGATGTGAGCCGCACATTAACCGCCAGCCAGGAAGAGGAAGACTTGTCCGTGTGCTCTAACGGACCCATTACTCGAGCCAAGACCTGTGCAATAGCTCGAGCCACGACGTCCCTCGTCGCGCGGGCTTACGCGAGCCACGGTGCATCCACCGACGCACCCCTCTTCAAGTGCGTCCCCTTCATCGGAGACACACCACTACTCCAGGCCGACGCCATGCACCGCGGCACCGAGAACCTCACCCTCGGTGTCGTGCCAGCCGCTATTTCTAATACATGATTGCCTCGGATTGCTCCTAAGAAACCTCATATGCAACCCAACAGGATCCCGATCTTGCCTCGTAATGTGAATTTTGAACCTATAAAGCTTTTAAAGTCAGTATCTTGTTTCACAAGTAATGATGAACTCGGATTGAATATGAACGAATCCGGTTTGAACACTTAGATTCAATCAAAAGGGATAGTTCAATTGGATTGGCTCTAACGCTAAATCCAATTGATAAACTAGATTGATCATTAACAATCAAAACTAGAACTAATCAATTGATCAATTTGAGTGAACAAACTGAATTGAACACAAAGAACTAAGAGAGAATTTCGAATGAGATTATGAGGATGAGGATCGATCAGGTTGAGTCCCCAAACAATAGCAAACACCGTGTATATTGGCCCAAGAGATAGATCACACCAATTTGGGTTTAATCTCTCTCAAGCTGATTTTTATTAATGAAAAAGCAAAGTATAAATAGGCAATACAATAACTGAATCTTGGAGAGCAAGAAACAACATGTGGGCGGCCCTAAGGAGAGAGAAGGCACATGTCTTGCTTCCCAAGATATAATAAAAGATCTAAAGCTATAACAAAATAGATCTCCCTTAAATAAAACAAATTATGGCTGATTTATTTATTTAAGAAAAATATCTTGACAAACTTAAAATATTTAAAAGATAACAAAAAGATAGGAAAGTGATTATCAACCAATTAACATCATCCTATATTGATTGAAAATATCTCTTAACAACTTAAATAAAAATGTCTAAATAAATAAAAGATATAAAACTGATATTTTCCATATTTAGATTGGTCAAGTCAAATGTTTGACTTTGACCCATGTAACAACTTATCTCACCCTATCACTTACTAAATTCAGCCCTAAAGTGAGATAAGCTATTGCATGTTTCTAAATAAGGAAATAGTGTGAAACTTGGCCCATTAATCAATCCATTGAATCCAGGCTTAGTTGACGCCGAATGTAAGTGAACCATCTCGTCTTGCTGGACCCTTCAACAATAGCTGCCAATGGAACTAAGATCGTTGTTGTGCCTTGAGCAATCTTCTTAGCCTGACTCCTAGTAATTGGTCCATCAGAAGGCACTCGAATCAACTCATCGACGTCGGTAGGAGACATGACTGGCTTCACTGCATCAATTGCCAAGCACCGTGCCAAGCCGGGCCAACCCGGCGCGGGAACTTGAGGTTCTGGTGCACCTCGGCCTCGACACATGAGGTTCGGGTGCGCACCAGTCCCGTCACTTGAGGTTCAAGCTGCCTCGCCTTGTCGCGCCCCGACGCCCATGCCACGACATGTCTTGGCACGCCGATGCCTTTTCACAGCCTTGTCGCGACACTCGCGACTAGGCCAGCGTGACCATCTATGTTTATTACTGTTTTTAGCATTATTTCCATTTCGAAACATTTCCCTTTCTGTAATTTCTATTTTTGTTTAGAGTTTTGGGCTTGGGATTGCATTTGGGTTGTGTGGGTGCGTCCCCCATGTGTCGCCCATGCCACTAGGGCTTTGCTAGGGTTTGGCGTGCCATCTTCTCTATAAAAGAGCCAAGCCCCCCCTTTGTTTGCTATGCTTTGTTTAATATATTGTTATGATGTCGAGTTTTCTCCAAAGTTATTATTAAGGCGTCACCACTATTCTTTTTCCCAACCTCATACTCTCCTGGCTTTTGTCAAACGAAGCCCCCTTCTCAATCCTTTCACTTAAATCTCGACCCAGTCTAGGCATTTACGTCTCAAAATCTATCGGTTCCGACATAAGAAGACCATTTACGAGTCCAAGCAAAGATCCGCTCGTGAGTCCTCAACGGGGTTCACATCAATTGGCATCAGAGCCAAGGATTGGGTAAGTCTTTCTCACACATTTACTCGTTTTTTGCACGAATTTTTTTCCCATCCAATTTTCATTAAGCTTCCCTCATCTCTACCAACATCCATTGTTTTTTGATTCGTACAATTAAAAAAAACCGTGTTCTTGCCGACTTGCACTTGTTTTTCGGTTTATCGTCTTGAGTTTTCAATTCATGCTTGCATTCATTTTGCTTGTTTGAATTGATTGAGTTGTGCACACCATTCTTTTTTTTTTGTGTTTGTACGAGATTTGGTCCGATTTGGCCATTATTTCGTGTGGGTTGTTGAGGGCAAGAATCTTGGAGGATAAAATCCAGTAAATCTTGTTAGTTGCCTTAAAAATAATAAAAAAAAATATTTTTGGAAGAGAAAAGCCAAAATAAGGCAATCTTTATCCAATATAAAAAAATCATTTAAAAGATCTCCAAAGATCTTGTGAGATACACAAGCTAAAATAAGGCAAGCATCTCACATATTTTCGGCACTTCCCTCTTTTATTTTTGCAATCTTTTCTTGCCTTGATTTTCATATCTTCCTTATTGACATATCTTGGTTGTTTCCTTTTTGTTACAACACAATCTCGCCTTTCCTCTTAGACTGAGATCCTTCCCTTTCTCTCTTATGCTCTTACGTGCCAAGGCGTGGTGAGCCTTTGATAGCTCGCATTTAGGTAGTGTTTAAGATGCATATTTATGTTTAATTTGTATGGTTTTAGCTTAGTTTAGCTTAGTTTCTAGGTGTTTAGGTTTTCTAGGAAATTCGGGTTTTGCGCTTGTTTTGTTCGGTTTTGCAGATCTTTAGGTAAACAAGCATGGACGGGATGGATCTTAGATGATTGTGGAGGATCAAGATGAGGCTTAAAATGGTGCAAGTGAAGATTGGAAGAGGTAAGGCCCAAGAGCTTGAGGGATAAAAACGCTTAAACTCGGGTCATGCATTGGAGTCTTATTTTGACACCTCTATCTTGCAATGCTTGGTTTGAGAGCTACAAGGGTAGGATGAAGCTGAATTTGGTATCACTGGAAAGCTAACTCGAAGAGCTACAATTCCTATTTTTACTCCGAGTCCAAATTCCAACTCGAAGGGGGTCAAAACAGCCTCCGAAGTGTCACTAAAGTTGCTGCTGGCGGAGCGCGGCCAAAAGCCTCCGAGCGCCCCCGCGCTCTCAAGTGCACCAAACCGCGCTCGGGGGTTGACGCGGCGATGACTTGGGCTTCCGCGAGATCTTGTGGGCCGACTCTATTATTTCTTTTATATATTTTTAGACTTTATATAAATACTTTACTTAGGGTTTTATTTGGATGGGGATTATGCTATCTTTTTGAGTTTTTATGCAATTTGGAGATTGGTGGGAGACAAAACCCTAGTTTTGCAATTGAAGATCAATTTGACTTTTGTAAGTTTGATTTTTCTTTAATGTCGATTTCTAGCTAAATTTCCCATGTCCAACTAGTTAGTTGAAGTTGTATGCATGATTGTTTGTGAAATTTGAATTATTTTAGTTTGCCTTGACTAGATTGAATCTCTCAATGCTTAATTGATTAAATTCACTTAGGATTATAATAGATTGGCCACCTATTCTACTTCTAGGTTGAATTACAACTAGAATAATTAAATAGACGGTGGAATTTGATTATTCATGGATGAATCCTTTGATTAAACTTAAAGACGGTGTATATTAAGGTTAATCAAAGGCGGAGAATTTAATCACAAGACTTCGTGAATAGACGGTGGAATTCATGAATATTGTTTCTATTGAATGCTTTGAACTTAATTGCATGATCAACTTGACATAGAAGGTTTTCTAGGTTAATTGATTAAAAGGTTGTTAAAGACGGTGTATATTAACAACCACAATAAGCTTGAATTCATAAATTCACAATAGATTAGTCAAGGGAAAATGAAATAAGGATAATCGATGATCAAAACTCATGTATGCAATGGATACGAAACTAGTTGGACGCTTTTCTCCATATTTGAACCTCAACTTATTTTACTTGCTTAGCTTTAATTAGTTTAATTTCTTAGATTTTAGCTTACAACCATAAAAAAAACCTTCTGCTTAGTAGTATTATATAAATACGAATAATCTGAGTCCTTTTGGGTTCGACCCTTGCTTCCACTATACCTAGGTTAGGAAGTTAGGAATTTTCTTTGGCAGTGCTTTTATAGCGACGTAAAAGTGCTTGTCAAATTTGGCGCCGTTGCCGGGGACTCGGCTATTTATTTGTGTTTATTTAGTATTACTATTTTTGGTGTTGTGAACCTATCTTACGGTTCATAACACCCGTGCTACTGATCCATGGCTATGTTTGTATGTAGACAACTAAAGGATGAATATTTTCATGAGTATTTTGCTAGAGTACAACAAAAGATTCATGAATATGGTACTTTGCTGGGTTATTATCCATGTGAGAGAGAATTATGTGAATGCATCCTAGACGGTTTGAATTCTCAGACTCGAGGGCTTGCAGAGTACATGAGCAATGATAGGCTTTGGTGTATGGAACCAGAAGAGTGTTGGGATTTCTTTTGCTACTTGAGCTATCAATGTATGCTAGTCGAATTATCTCCACCAATTCCCTATCCAATGATGGGAGAGGTTGCATTGGAATCAAATGCCCTTGAGTTAGACACCCAAGTGCAAGTTGAGGAGGAATCCGCTAGAGTTGAGTTTGGTTATGAGGATGACTTTAATGTCCAATATGATTTTGTTCCTATAATTCAACATGAAGAGAGCACCAAGGAGCCAAGTTTAATCCCTTTTGACATGGAGAAGCCTATAGTACCAAGTGAGTTTAAGGTTGGTACTAGAGAATACTCACAATTCATCTTAGAGGAAAGTGGTAATGGTGACAAGTACTTTGACCCATACTGTAAGTATTTTATGACATCACCACTTGTGTTGAATTTTTTTGAGCATATGCAATCTCATGAAAATTGGGCACACACGTTTGATAAATTAAAACGGTCTTTGAAAGTTATATTATGCATCTTTAATTTATCATTGTGTTACTTATGCTTTTCTGAGATGTATGCACAGGGGTTTGACAGGTTGCTAAGGGCATTGACAATGTCTAATCTTGTCTAATCATGCTAAGAGTCAAGCTAATGACGTTAAGCAAGCGCTTCTTGGGAGGCAACCCAAGGTTTAGAGTAGTTTTGTTTTTCAGTTATAATCTTTTTCTTTTTAGGTAGTTTGGTGTGTGTGTTAGATATCCTAGGTCTGAAGATTGATAACCCGAAGAAGCCTTCACCACCACCGTCGGATTTCCTGCCGCATTACCCGGATAGCTAGTTTCTTTGTGAGTTTTTCTCTTTCCTTTTCTTTTTACTATACTTTAGGGACAAAATATGTTTTAAGCATGGGGGAAGGGAATTACTTTTGCATTGCATATAGTTGCATTAGATTAGGTCATATTTAAAATTTTTGCATGCATTGCTTAAAAAAAATGAAAAAAATCAGAAAAAGTTGAAAAAAAATACAAAAATACTGCATTTAGGTTCTTATTTCCCCATTGTTTGTTTCCTCTTGTGTTTCTAAGTTGAGTATAAGTCCGAACCCATGATTTGCATGATATGCTGAAGTTGATATGATATAAGCATGATCATTGATTAATTACCTTGATTATAGGATGGAGCATGTATTTAGCTTGAGTATTTGATTTATTCTGAAGTTCTAGACAACAATTAGCCTTGTGAGATATTTTTGGCCTTTCATGATATATTTGTTCTCTATATTTCTTGAGTGTATCACCATGATTATCTAGCTCTAGAACTTGCGTTATGACTCTTTGTCAAGACTGCTTTATATGATTGAATGCATGACATTAAAATGATTGAGGCAATGTTTCTTATAAGCCTATTATTTCCCTTCCTACCTTACAAGATCCATGTTCTTGACACCCCTATTTTTTTTGAGCTTTAAGCCTATTTTTATTAGCTCCACAAAATTTTCCTAGCCTAATAAGCTTGACCCATAATCCGGGATTTAGGACTTTAGGTTATGTTTTGTTTTGTGTGGTTTATATATGAGTATGGGGGAATTAGAAGAAAAGGAGGAAAAGAAGAAATAAAACTCTTGTGTGTAAAGTGAAAAAAAAATGAAGATGAAAGTATGTTGCAAAGCAACGAAAAAGTTGAATACAATTGTTAGTAGTCTTCATAACAGCAAAGAAAGAGTTGAAGAAGAAACAAAAGAAACAAAAAAAAGAAACAAAAAGCTTGAAAGTGTTAATGGAGTTGGTAAAAGAAGTTGTGAAGTGTTGTAAGAAGAAGTGTGTTGAATTTTGGGTTAGGATTAGTTCTTTATCCCGGATTTAGCACCACATGCCAAATGTTATCCCTTCCAAATTTCTCTTTACCTTGGCCTCATTACAAGCCTTACAAAGACCTCATGATTTTTGTTATGTGTTTGATCCCCAGCGGTGGAGATTTAGTACGCTGATGCAAGCTTATGGTAGTCTAGTTTTCATGGTTGATTTTGAGTGAAACACGTCCTTAAACACTTGAGAGTTTGAGTGCAAACACATTTATCTTGGTTAGGTCTAGAATGGATGAATGGTCTTTACTTTTTCTTGTTATAATGCATGCTGAGAAGTCTTGGTCGGGTTTTGATTATATGTGAAATGCTTGTTTGATTTGAGATGGATGTATGATTGTATTTTTGTGGTGTGTTTTGGATTTATGTCTTGCTTGAGGACAAGCAAGGTTCAAGCATGGGGGAATTTGATAGCTCGCATTTAGGTAGTGTTTAAGATGCATATTTATGTTTAATTTGTATGGTTTTAGCTTAGTTTAGCTTAGTTTCTAGGTGTTTAGGTTTTCTAGGAAATTCGGGTTTTGCGCTTGTTTTGTTCGGTTTTGCACATCTTTAGGTAAACAAGCATGGACGGGATGGATCTTAGATGATTGTGGAGGATCAAGATGAGGCTTAAAATGGTGCAAGTGAAGATTGGAAGAGGTAAGGCCCAAGAGCTTGAGGGATAAAAACGCTTAAACTCGGGTCATGCATTGGAGTCTTATTTTGACACCTCTATCTTGCAATGCTTGCTTTGGGAGCTACAGTGGTCGGATGAAGCTGAATTTGGTATCACTGGAAAGATAACTCGAAGAGCTACAATTATTATTTTTACTCCGAGTCCAAATTCCAACTCGAAGGGGGTCAAAACAGCCTCCGAAGTATCACTAAAGTTGCTGCTGGCGGAGCGCGGCCAAAAGCCTCCGAGCGCCCCCGCGCTCTCAAGTGCACCAAACCGCGCTCGGCGGTTGACGCGGCGATGACTTGGGCTTCCGCGAGATCTTGTGGGCCGACTCTATTATTTCTTTTATATATTTTTAGACTTTATATAAATACTTTACTTAGGGTTTTATTTGGATGGGGATTATGCTATCTTTTAGAGTTTTTATGCAATTTGGAGATTGGTGGGAGACAAAACCCTAGTTTTGCAATTGAAGATCAATTTGACTTTTGTAAGTTTGATTTTTCTTTAATGTCGATTTCTAGCTAAATTTCCCATGTCCAACTAGTTAGTTGAAGTTGTATGCATGATTGTTTGTGAGATTTGAATTATTTTAGTTTGCCTTGACTAGATTGAATCTCTCAATGCTTAATTGATTAAATTCACTTAGGATTATAATAGATTGGCCACCTATTCTACTTCTAGGTTGAATTACAACTAGAATAATTAAATAGACGGTGGAATTTGATTATTCATGGATGAATCCTTTGATTAAACTTAAAGACGGTGTATATTAAGGTTAATCAAAGGCGGAAAATTTAATCACAAGACTTCGTGAATAGAGGGTGGAATTCATGAATATTGTTTCTATTGAATGCTTTGAACTTAATTGCATGATCAACTTGACATAAAAGGTTTTCTAGGTTAATTGATTAAAAGGTTGTTAAAGACGGTGTATATTAACAACCACAATAAGCTTGAATTCATAAATTCACAATAGATTAGTCAAGGAAAATTGAAATAAGGATAATCGATGATCAAAACTCATGTATGCAATGGATACGAAACTAGTTGGACGCTTTTCTTCATATTTGAACCTCAACTTATTTTACTTGCTTAGATTTAATTAGTTAAATTTCTTAGATTTTAGCTTACAACCATAAAAAAACCCTTTTGCTTAGTAGTATTATATAAATACGAATAATCTGAGTCCTTTTGGGTTCGACCCTTGCTTCCACTATACCTAGGTTAGGAAGTTAGGAATTTTCTTTGGCAGTGCTTTTATAGCGACGTAAAAGTGCTTGTCAAATTTGCTTACAAAATCTCAACTCTTCTTTTGCTTGTTGTTTTGGAACTTTTGACTTTTTCATGTCTATGGTCGAGATAGGTGACGGTAGAATGGAAGGAGACGGGCATTCCAACCAACAAGGACTCAACAACCAGCGCCAACAATTGTCGGCGCTTCAATCACAGCTGCTGGTGATGACCGGCGCATCGCAACCGGGTAGAGTGCCCGTCGAAGGCCTCCCTGTGCTAGAGCCGCGTTTCACTCAAATGAAACGCCTTCTGTCTAGGTTCATGGAGCAACACGCACCACCAGCCGTGACGATCCACACGCAGCCCGCTAATCCGAGCGTAATGCCACCCGAAGTCTCGACACTGCGGGCTACACCACAAGAGAAGGGCAAGGGTCCGATGGTTGAAGCGTCTAACTTGAATGGAATCCAGAGGTTGGAGTCCTTGAAGGAAAGTCGCCCGACTAATCAGGCCCAAGATTTACATGAGGTTCATGACGTTCATTCCGATGAGGAGTATGACTCCAAGGAGTGGCAACGTCAACAAGCCAAGAAAAAGAAAAAGACGGTCACTCCGACGCATAAAAAGTAAAACAACAAAGACCGAGATGATTTCAATGTTAATGACTATCAGGGTCATCACAGTCCAACAACTCCACGTTCGGATTCCGAGTACTCTAGAACGGAATACGAGGAGGATTCTGAGGAGGAATTTGACCACACTCCGGTCCATGATTCGGAGGAATGGATAGATCGGGATCGGGATTGGATTTCGAGACCGAAGTTGCCCGAGAACCACGCGGAGTATGATCGGCTTGAGCGACGTGACAACCGCGATTGGCCTCAGCACTATGGGGATCGACGTCAAGACCGAGACCGCGGGGACCAGCGGCGCCCTCAGCACGATGGAGATGACGAGCCTAGCGATGATGGCGACGGTCCAAACCAAGGCCATTGCCGAGGCAACCGACGCCGTCGCACACCTCCTCCGCGTGCCGATCGGCGCGCCGACAACGATCATCTGGCGCATGTATCACGCTGTGACGTTAAGGTAAAATTTGAGGATTTTTTGGTAATTATAATCTCGATGATTTTATTTCTTGGTTGCAAGGTACCGAACACGTCCTTAAACATTGCCACTATGAGGAGCACGAAAAAGTCGAGGTGGTGACCATTCGTTTCAAGGTGTCGCTCCTATGTGGTGGAACCGATTCGAAGTGGATCGGGCCCGAAAGGGTAAAGCTGCCATTGCCGAGTGGCATCAACTTGTTTTTATAATGAAGCAGAAATTCATACCCCCCGACTACAAGGAGAAAGTCCGAATTTTGATCCAAGACGCACGTCAAGGATCCATGACTCTGGAGGAGTTCTTTGCCTACTTAGAAGATCTATTCTTGAAAGCTGGCATAAGCCCTTCCCAGGGACGTTGCGGTCTCGCTTCATGGCGGGACTCCACCAATGGATCCACAGTCTCTTGGTTGTCTTGTCGATCAAGGTCTTGGGACGATTGATACACACGACCATGGAATTGTACACGCAGTTTAAGAGGGCAAAATCGTCTGCGTATCAAAGGTATGGTTCTAACCCTAGTCCTTCCGCTTTGGGTTCTAAACCGTTTTCTACTCCTTCTTTCTCAAAACCCAAGGTAGGTACCCCCGAGACGGACTCCAAGAGCCATTCGGTTGGCCAAAACCGTGACAAGGCTGCACCTCCCCCACAAAGGACTCGAGACATCGAATGTTATCAATGTGGTGGCCTCGGCCACTTAAAACGGGATTGCCCCAACACGAAGCGCGTGTTGTTTTCGGCTCAATCGGCGGCGTATGAGAGCGTTCACGAGACTGAGTCGGAAGAGGACAACGAGGCGCCGATTGATGATGGTGCATATTGTGCACCCTCGGATATTGCCACCGGCATTGACAAGCTTTTTCTCGTGACACGTCGAGCGCTTAGCTTAAGGGAGGTCGTACCAACCGATCAACGGGAAAACATTTTCCATACTCGGTGTTTGGTGAAAAACGTCTCCTTGAGCGTTATAATTGATTTGGGTAGATGCGGAAATTTCTTATCAAGGAAAGTCGTCAACCACTTCAAGTTGCCTCAATCGGACCATCCGAAGCCTTACAAGCTAGCACTGATTTCGAATGATGGAGATCATTGAATCACGAAACAGGTTAGCCTTTCCTTTTCAATTGGTATCTACTCTGATTCCGTTCTTTTTTATGTCACTAACATAGATGCCACGCATATTCTTCTTGGTTGTCCATGGCAGTTTGACCGTCACGTGATTTACGATGGCCGATTGAACACTTACATGTTCAATTACCATGGTAAACGCGTGAACATCTTACCTATGTCTCCGAGTGAAGATTACATTACGAAGCTGAAAGGCAACAAGCTAACTCACGGGAGAACGCCACGGCCGCACCCGCACCGAATGCCACCCCAACCGGCGCTTCTAGCCATGGCGACACTTATGTTGGCGCTTCTGGTGCAAACACCACAAATTCTGTAATACAGGGGATTCCCACCAGAACCGCAGAGCAAAACCGAAGGCAGAGCCTCGGACGCCGAGTTCATACCCGACAGCACGCCACACGGCGCCAGATTCGGTGTCGAGCGGTGCAAGCTCGACACCGAGGCAATTCAGCAGCGCGCCTGGCCCCAATCTTCCCCATTGGCAGGGTTTTGTTGGACAGTCAACTTCCGCCCATGGCACACCTCGGATTAGTGAAGATGCCAAGCCACCGCTTCTCGGCACGGTCCAAGATCGCCTCTTCCTTTGCCGTCGGCGCGATGTGATCAAGCACATCGAGGGAGTTTTTCTTGTTTTTTTATTGTGTCCATTGCTTAATATTACCGTTGATTCGACACATGTGTTACCCCCTTTTATCACTTCTTTTTTGCTGGAGTTCTTGGATATTATGCCTGCCGAGCTCCACGAAGTGTTGCCACCTATTCGGGGGATCGAGCACCGCATAAATCTCATTCCCGGTGCCTCATTGCCGAACCGGGCTGCATATAGGGGGTCTCCTAAGGAGACTCAAGAGCTACAACGCCAAGTCCAATCTCTTTTGGACAAGGGTTATGTTCATGAGTCCCTTAGCCCGTGTGTGGTTCCGGTTATCGTGGTGCCGAAAAAGGATGGGTCTTGGAGGATGTGCGTGGAATGTCGTGCCATCAACCAAATCACCATCAAATATCGCCACCCGATTCCCCGTTTGGACGACATGCTCGACGAGTTGCATGGTTCCGTATTGTTCTCCAAGATTGATTTGCGGAGCGGCTACTATCAAATTCGGATGCAAGAAGGGGACGAGTGGAAGACGGCTTTTAAGACCAAACACGGTCTTTATGAGTGGTTGGTGATGCCCTTTGGCCTCACTAATGCTCCTTCTACATTCATGCGTTTAATGAACTTTGTTTTACGCAAGTTTTTGGGACTTTTGGTCGTCGTGTATTTTAACGACATTTTAGTTTATAGTCGAACTTTGGACTCTCACGCGGGGCACCTTAGGTAGGTGTTAGATTGCCTCCGCGAACATTGTTTGTATGTAAACTTGGACAAATGTGTTTTTTGCTCGAATACGACAAATTTTCTTTGTTTTGTCGTATCCAAGGATGGCCTACGAGTGGATTCTAACAAATTCCGGGCCATCCGTGAGTGGCCAAATCCCACGACCCCATCCATGGTTCGATCTTTTTTGGGGCTCGCAGGGTTTTATAGACGATTTGTCAAGGACTTTAGTTCTATCGTTGGGCCACTCCATTCTTTAACCAAGAAGGCAGCCACAATAAAGTGAATGCCACATCATGAGGCCGCTTTCGAGGCCTTAAAAGATGCTTTGTGTCGCGCCCTGATCCTGCAATTGTCCGACTTTTCCAAGCGCTTCGAGATCGAGTGCGACGCTTCCGATTACGGTATTGGCGGCTTACTCCTTCAAGAGCAAAGGCCTATCGCTTACTTTAGCGAGAAGCTAGATGGGCTACTTTGAATTATCCGACTTATGATAAAGAGCTTTACGCTCTTATTCGGGTCCTAAAGACGTGGCAACACTATCTCTGGCCAAGAGAGTTCGTAATTCATACGGATCACGCGACCTTGGGTTCACATCACAACCGGAGCGACTCGACGTCCATACCCGGCTAGGAGGGATCCCATCGGAAGTGCGCCTAATTAAATCCGAAAAAACAATTATTTAAAAATTAATTAATTAATGCGGACTTTGTAAAAATAAATGCAAATTAAATAAAAATTACCCTTCAAGACTCAAACCTACGAGTCTTCGAT